>CM028377.1:73434693-73679981 GCA_013146195.2 Codonopsis lanceolata
CTTTATTATTCAAGCCCCAATTGGTCTCTCCCTCGGATCATGCGTGATGCGTAGTGATTATGCCTCAGCGCTTTGGGTCAAAAAGTGGGATCGTGCCTCTCATGTGATTTATTGCCTATGACTTTGAATGAGGCACAAGTTGCAAACTATTCCACCGAGAAAAAGAGATGTTACCGTGGTATTTGCATTATAAAAGTTTAGGTCCTATTTACTTGGGACCAAAATCATTGCATGACACCGATCATGTACGCCTTAGGTATTTGACGATGTCAAAGAAAGAGGCAAACCGAGACTCATTCTGGTGATCCTTCAATTTGAATGAGTTCAACATAGAAGTCATGATAAGAAAGTAAGTAAAAATGTAGTGGTCGACTCACTGAAAGCTAAGCCAGAGAGGATGACAAGCCTTATAAGCCTGGTTCTATTAGCGCAGTTTCCCGATGAGGCTTCAGGCGCCTAAGGCAGTGGTTTGGTTTGCAGATTTGGTAAACTTTTGGTCTCTAATAAAATTCCCCAAGTTTTTTCTAAACCAAGAGAGACAAAATCTCAGCTGAGGCTAGTACTTTGTGGGACCGAACCAAACTTGTGGAAGCATCGTACCAAGCCGGCTCCGTCGATGTGTCCCTAAAAACGATGACCTCTATCCTAAAGTTCTGTCACGAGTATGCATGTTGGTCACTTTGGTGCCAAAAACACCGCTAGAAAAGTGTTAGACAGGGTTTCTTTTGGCCAAAATTGTTTATGGATGCCGGTTGTCACCATGACGGTGTCAACGTGTTGGAAATATAGACGCCGCAATGAGATGCCACAAAACATCGTAATTAATTGCGAGGTTTTTGATGTTTGGGGAATTGACTTTACGGGTCCGCTTCCTATTTCTTTTTAGTTTTGTGTACATCTTACTGGCAGTAGTGACTACGCTTTCCAAATGGGTCGGCGATCCCTACACGCACCGATGATTCTAAGGTATTGGTGAATTTCTCAAGAGCAATGTTGTGTCTAGATTTGGGATGCCTAGTGGCCTTGATCGCTGATAGGGGACTCATTTTTGCAACAGATGGTGGAGGCCTCGGGTCAAAAAGTATAACATCACTCATAAGGTCTCTACCGCCTATCATCCCCAAACCAATGGCCAGGCAGGTTTCCAATTGGAGGAAATCAAGTCCATCCTCGAAAAAGACCGTGAACCCGAATAGGAAAGATTGGAGTCTTAGGCTAGAAGATGCTTGCTGGCTTATCGCACGCTTACAAGACACCTATTGGGCATGTCCCCATACCGATTAGTGTTTGGGAAGCCATGTCACTTGCCCGTAGAATTAGAGCACAAAGCCTTTGGCAATCAAAAGTTCAATATGAACTTAGACGTGGTCCCGCGAGGAAAGAAAATTACAATTGAATGAACTTGATGAAATCCGGAGAGGCTTATGAAAATAATTTGTCTTATAAGGAACGCAGCAAAAAGCAAGTGGGCTGGCACGATAAAATGATTTTGAGGAAAGAATTTAAGGTTGGTCAAAAAGTCCTCCCTGCTTGATTCCCGCTTGCGCTTGTTTCTACTTTGAGGTCCGGTGGACCGGTCCCTATTTGGTGAGGAAGGTATTCCCCGCATGGTGCGGGTTATGATCTCTAGTCTCCTGAGACCAAGAGTTTAAGGTTAATGGGCAAAGATTAAAGCCCTACTTTGACGTGGGGAGATGTTAATGTCGAGGGATGTGGAGATGATGGATCTCTACGATCCTAATTATGATTGATCCATATGATATGCCTGGGGCTTTCCCAGATTTGGTCTAGCTAAAGACTCGTAAAGAAGGGCGGCCACCGAGGCAACCCTGGTTTTCGCTTTTATTATCTTTGTTTTATTTCTTTTCACTTTATTTTTGTGGAATTGGTGCTACTTAGGTATTTTTGTGTGTGGTGTTGTGCAGGAAAAAGCAAGTTGGACAGGATAAGCCAGGCGCCCGCCCCACTACATTCCAAGTGCCCGCCTCAATATCAGAGTGGAGGCCAAATCATGTCAGGTTGAGGCGCCCGCTTCACTATGTTTCATGCGGCCGCCTCACGTTGCCCAAAAATAGCCCAAGATGCAGTATTCGAGGCGCACGCCTCAATCCATGCCATGCGGCCGCCTCAATTTGTTAAAAACAGCACAAGTTACCGCATTTGAGGCGCACGCCCCACTATTTTCATGCGCCCGCCTCAAGTTGTCCCAAAACAGCCCAAGTTACAGCATTCGAGGCGCACGCCTCGATACATTCCATGCGGCCGCCGTGGTTCAAGCAAACTGCAAGCAGAAGTTGCTTGAGGCGACGCCACGCCAATCCATGCGGCCGCCTCGATGTCGAATTCTGGTTTGAATGTCCGGCCCATGAAAGGAATTGCATGGGTTAAACCAAGTCCGGGTCGGATTGGGTGTGATTTGGGTCGAGTATTTAAAGAAATAGAAGGCCGGGTACCCTCATAAACAAAAACAAACGCAGCCTCTCCCTCAAGCTTCTTCCTCTCGTTTTCTCTCCACAAAATCCAACCCTCCTCCATAGATTCCGGCGAAATCCCCCCTCTCCCACCCTCCTTCTCACCAAACCCCTTTTACAAAAGTCATTCCCCTCTCCCTAAGCTTTCAGATTCACCGAACATTCTTCCATTCCAGGCAATTTCATCTAAAACCCTTGAGTTTTCTACTGAGATTTTGAAGTTTCCTAGATTTTGCGTGATTCCTGCGAACTTTTTGCGCATTCCTGAAGTTCAAACTTTCCGCCACAATTTTTCCAGCATTTTGTTTTCATCAAGGTTAGAGCCTCTACCCATTCCTTGTGGTTTCGCATTGTGTTCAAGATTGGGTTATTTTGCTTGAAATTATACTCTGTTGCTTGAATTGAACATGGGAAAAATAAAGGAACAATCGAAAAGGGAGGAGGAAAATCCAACGAATCACTTAAAAAACAAAGGCATGATGAGAAGATGCCCTGCTCCTCCCCTAACCCTTCTTCGCTAGTGAGGACCCCCATGACTCTTCACTCGCTCAATTATTACCCGTCCCAAAAATTATTTTTACTTTCATACGAATATGGCCATAATTGGGGAGAGAAAGTTTAACATTGGATCGCTTTTGACCGACCGCTAAGCTTGGATTTCAAAATGGCAACGCTTCTCGGACGAGCCTAAGGAGGAGGGAAACAGCTTTGGTGGTTAAGGAATTTTTCTCGAACATGAATAAAATCCCCACCTGAACCGTGGCATTCTTATGTGAGGGAAAAGCGATAAGATCTCGTGAGTGATGACATCAATAAGTTCTACTGACTTCCTGTGAGTGCCACGAGAGGAATGTGAGTGCAAGCCATGAATGGGGATCATGGGTGTATTTTGGCCGATGTGGTAAGGACATTGAGGGTAACCAACTTCAATGGACCAACAAACCCGATGGTTCGCCCAAGTTTGTGATCGAGACTCGCTTTAATTTGGTGGTAGCGGGGTTAACAAATTTGTGTGTTCGAGGATACTTCCGACATCGCAGCATTTGAAAGTTCCGTGGAATCATGCGGTATTGATTCATTTGATTATCAACGACGGCTATATTTCTTTGGGGCATAACATTTCAAAACATATGCAAGATGCGGGAGAAAGTAAACGGAATGGATTCCGCATCTATCACCGACATTACGGGTTTAGTCAAGGCCGCGGGGTTCAAGTGGAAGTTTGGGGGCGACAAAGTGAAGATTATTAGGCCCATCTCTCGAGATTCCCTGAAAGCAATAAGAGGGAGGTAAGAGGGATGAATGTTCGAATTGTCGAGGAGCAGTCGAGGACGAGGCCGAGTTTGAAAGAAGAGGAGGATGACGATGAAGATGATGATGATTATATGGAGGAGGCCGAGGATGTTGGTTCTGGGGTCGCGAAGTCCGGCATAGTGGCGTGGATCGCTTGATTGCTTCGTATGGATAGTGCTTTGCTATTTCTATGGATCGTTAGGAGCGATTCACGTTATTTGGTGCGCATGGCACCACAGCATGATGACGGGAGATGGCAGAGTTGGCCATTTCCAGAGAGCAGTTCCGGTCAGCAGGGTCCATGGGACTATCATTTCAAGCCACCTCAGTAGTTCCGAGAGGTATCCCTACCCCTGTCTTACTTACATTTTACTTCTGTGATGCATATGGGACTATGCATGAGTTAGTGAGGGGGTGGGGTGCATGTGCTTGTTTGTTTGTTGTATATGTTTATTTCTTTAAAAAAAAACAAAAAAAATATAAAAAGAAAAGAAAAGAGAGGCTAAGTGAAAACCCGAGAGGGCGTTTAGGCAAAAGGAGAGTGTGTGTGAAAATATATATATATATAAAGAGAGGCTAAGTGAAAACCCGAGAGGGCGCTTAGGCAAAAGGAGAGGGTGTGAAAAAAAAAAATATATATATATATATATATATATATATATATATATATATATATATAATGAATGAAAGAAAAATGAGAGTCTAGGTGAAAACCGGAAACGGCACCTAGGAAAAAGGTGAGTGATTGAATTTCTTTCTATCTTTGATATCACTGGAGTTGAAGACATAAGGGAGGATTGGAGCGTAGGGTAGGATTGTTTATATTTGGCGTAGGAGGTTTGGTTTAGAGGCGTGAGGTTAGAAAATCCTCGTTTTTCTCTTTTAGTGATATAAGGGGTGTTGGTGTAATTCACGAGGTAAGTCTTTGCTTGGACATAGACTTTATTTTTTAGGGAGTAGTAGTGTGAGAATAGCGTGGGGGAAACATAGGACATATTTAGTTCCCCCTAGCTTTTTGTTGTGTCGGCCTTAGCTTGGATGTCCCGTTTTTGCATATTTGGAGTTGGGGTCGAGCTAAGGCCATTGGTACCTTTGTTATTGTTGGAGTGATAAGGAGCGGAGTTCCATTCTCCGAGTATGTTGATTGAGTTGGTTGAGTTTATTGACTTTTGATTTGGAGGTTTAGAGGAGATTAGGGGTCATTTTCCTCCCATGCTACGCTGATTAGACCGGTGCTTAGAGTGGGGATAGGATATTACTCAGGGACGAGTAATGGTCTAAGCGTGGGGGAATTTGATGTGGTGGATTTCATTATATGTAATTCCCTAATTTTCTAGACATTTTATCATTATTTTAATGTAATTTAGTTTAGTTTGATGTAATTTTGAGTAGACTATGGATTGGTGAGTTTGTGGGAAATCTTTGTAATTTTGAGACATATTTTGAGTAATTTTGTGTTGTCCCTGCAAAAGTTTATTAATGTGGAAGATAAAGTTGCTAGTATCAGAAGTGCAGGGACCAAACTGCGAAAAGCGGAAGTTCAAGGATCGGATTACAAAGCAGCAGAGTTCGAGGATCAGAAGAGAAAGGTTGGAGTTTCAGGGACCAAAGTGAAAGTTAAGGATTTGGAAAGTGGTGTATTTTTGGCAGTGGCTGATGGGAGTATTTGGATGTCTTTTATTACATATTCTCTTTCCTTTTCTTTGGAGATTTTCCTTTTTAGTTTAGAATTAGGTTTTGGGAACAAGTATATATACTTGTTTTAACTTCAGAATTAGGGCCGTCTTTTCTACTACTTGTCTTCCTTAGAGATTTCATCTGTTTTCATGGAAGCTTAATTACGTTGCTTTGGATTTGACTCTTGAACCGTTTGTTTAATTCAATTGAGGTATTAATTTCTTTACTCCTGAATTCCTATTCATGGTTTTACTTGTTTTAATTGCTAGATCGATTTTTAGGGTTTTGAGATTTGATCACCCTCTTTTCCCTTGCAATTGATTTAATGCTAGTTTAATCTTAAGTTTGTGTCAGATTAGGATTTTTCACAAGTAGCATCTTTGAGATTTATACATGTGTCATGGTAAATTGAGAAGGGGGTAAAACTAGATTTTGTTCTATTTGCAAAATAATAGTGAATTCCTTGATCTTAATTTCTTAAATTTCTTTCAATCGTTATTATGAATCTAGACTGTGTCAGTTAGGTTTAGGTAATGATTAGGGGAATAAGTGAGTGTGTCACTGCTTATAACCATTAATAAGGAAGAAATAGGGATTGAAATACATCTCGGATCAAGTGAATAGGGAGGAAGGGAAAGAAATTATACCGATGATATTGGATTGATAAACGGGGACGGAGACAAATCTGAAGTGCTTGCCTTTAATTGCTTTACAACTTAGTTTTAATTCTCGTCTTAGGTAGTTAATAAATCATAAATTAAACCCCCAATCTTGTCAAGTGACAATTGTGCAACCGAATAACCGTTCTTCAGTGGATCGACCCTGGACTTGTCCTAGCTGCAGTTATGTAGCCGAGTCTTGTCTTGGTAATTAATTTGTAGGCGTGCGACTTTAGCCTGTCAGGTGCCCTTTGTTAGATTTACGAATTGTGCATAAACTTGGGTTTTAAAGAAGGATTAATTGCGGACCGGTACCTTTTGGTGAAATTGTAACTGCTCTACTACCCTCCTTTTTTTCTCAACCCCATAAGTTCACTTTTATAATTTCTTTTCAATAATGCCCGTCTATCTCCTCTTCGTCTTCCTTCAGTTTCGCGAAAAGGAAGCGTCTTCCTCCACTTTGTCTCCTGTTCGTCTTCCTTCAAAGTATTCATGTTCCAGCTTTTGCTCTTCAGTTTTTGAGATAACAGTATTCTTGTATTCTCAATTATACAAGAAAATAATTGTGAATCAATGGTGATTGTTAGGAAGGATAAATCTGATTTCTGTTACTTTAATGCTTGTTAGTTTTTACCATCTATTTTTTTTTATTTAATCAGTTTTTCTTTTTTTCTCAAAATTAGTTTTTCACAACTAATTCTTTTAATCATTTTTTCTTCTCTCTCAGAATCAAAATGAGTTTTTCTTTGTTTTAATCAGTTTTTCTTTTCTTTTCTTTCTCGGAATGATTGCATTATAACAATTATGTAATCTCAAGTTTTCACTCTTAAATTTTAGAACGATGGTAGAATCACGAAAACATAAAGGATGAGATAAGCTCAAGTCATATTTTATCATAACTAAATATAAGGGTATTTTTGGAAAAATAATGTAATATTGAAATTAGTATTGGCTACCAAACAACGGATACGATAATTAGCAAGATAAATTTATCTTACACGTGGTCTACCAAACGCCGAATAACTTTATAACCGAGATAAAATAATGATAGATAAAAAAATCTATCTTTTTCAATATTAATTAGTGTTATCCTGTTTTCCTACCAAACAACCCTTTAAAGTAAAATGATTAAGTTAGTGATGATTTAAAATGTCCGTTGTGAATTAGAAAAAATAACATATTTGATCTAACAATCTAAAGATCTAAGTAGATTTAATATTAAAGTTTGTAATAATATTACATTCTCAAATTCGTAATATCATACTTATTTTTTTAATTTAAAAAGTATAAAACATATAATTTGTAATATTTTTCAAATACTACAAACTACATATTTCATATATTTTTAAAAAGTAAAAAATATGTCAAATTTAAACTCGAGAAATTATCATGTTTGACCAAAAAAATAAAACAAAACAATAATATTGGAACTTGAAATAATCTATTATTTCACCAAACCAACAAATTTTTAATGCTAAACATATTAGGCGGTGCCCGCTCTCTTGAACAGGCACCAAATTTGTGGGTCTTATTCTATGTTTGGGTGATAATAGGGTGGGTCCATTTTTGAGAATTTTTAACTTCTAAATTTTTTTAATTTTAATTTATCAAGTAGACAGTATTTTTAGGATAAATGAATAAATATACTTTTAATGAAGTTGGATTAGGACGCGCTGCATTGCAATCCAAATCGAAGCATTACCTTTAATGAAGTTGGATTAGGTAGTACCACATTATTCTTGTTTCTTAGTTTAATCTTGGTTATGACAAATACACAATGTATTCATAATTTGTCTTCTTTCTCATTTTAGTAGCTTTAAGTAATTTGTCCAGTGGCTTACAAGAGCTTTTCTCAGCAAACTTATCGACAAAAATGTGCTTGAACAACCATTGCTATGACATGTTGCTTAAAACCTAAAATTGTGCTTCGTAAATCCAAAATTATGCATCAGAATTTTATTTAAGACTGATCCGGTGTGAATTAAAAAATAAAAATTGTGCATCAAAATTTACTTTTGTGTTACAATTCCAAATTGTGCAAATAAAAAATTGTGCAACACTTTTAACAAACCTGCAACACTCTGCTTTCTTTGCAACTGCAATAAGCGTTTTTATCACTCTGACTGCCTTACCATAAACTAAAGCTAGAGAAAATGATACAAGGTGATGAGTATTCAATCCCAACAGTCCTAACATCACCAGCTAATATTACGTCTCAAATGAAGAAGAATAACAAGAACAGTACGAGGAGGTTCATCAATAAACAAATAAGATCGTTGGAAACTCTATTCAAGTTGAAAGCGGTCTACAACCTCGTCAGGTGGCCATATGGTTTCAGAACAAAAGGGCTCGATCAAGTCAAAACAAACCAAACAGGAATATAGATCCCATCCCTCAAGGCAGATTATGATGAATTAAACTCACAGTTTGAGTCCTTAAAAAAGAAGAAACATTCCTTACTTATATAGACATGTAAGCCTTTTACCAGTTCAATTGGAGGAAGAAACTCAGGCAGAAGGACAATTTAAGAACAATATTATAAAAGCAAACTTTAGCAGTTACAAAAAAAATGAACTAAAGAGGTTGGAAATCTTGTCAAGCGGACCAACCTGCAATTTATTCTTTATTTAAAGGAATAATTGTGGGTCGATATCTTTTCGAAGAAATTCAACTGCTTAAGTACTCTCTTTTATTTTTAACCCGCAAAAGTGTTTTTCATAGATATGTTTCAAAAATACCCGTAACCACCTGCTACTTTACTACTTTGGTCGGTCTTCTTTCACGTTCATTTTACCCCTCTCTCATTTTCTCTTCATTTTCTTTTTCTTCTTCTCCCTCCTATTCATCGAAATTTCCAGAAGTTTGTTTGCGTCGTGTTCAGTCTCTTTTCGGCTTTGAAAGCACTATTGATTCCAATCCTATATTTGACAGAAAACAAAGTTTAAGGGTGTTAGTTATCAGTTTTGAAACTGTTGCATTAGTAGAAATCAAAAAGTTGATGACTTTTCCGTCGGCAAGGCATAACTTTTGATTCCGAATGAACCACAGGACCCACAATATGTCAAATCGAAGTTCTCGACGAGATCTACAAGACACTCGATGGATAGCGCGTGATGTCTTCGTTTTAAGGCCAAAAATGTTTACACAATGTTTTGGGCTTCAAAAATTTTTGCAATGTCCAATTTTTGCTTCGGAAGCATTGCAATTCCCAAATTTGAGTGGAGATTTTTGCATTGTGAACCCAAATTTAGACAGACTTCAATTGTGCATTGCCATGCTCAATTTTGGGCATGGGCTTTGTCCACGCGTCTTTTATTCATTAAGGATATCTTCGTCATTTTCTTTCCAAAAGTGTACTTTAGCGATATAAAACAAATATAGGGGACCTAGGCGGTTGAAAATTCTACATAAGAGACCTGCCTAATTATTACCATTTTTAAAGGGTGATAACCGAGCCGGTCCTCTATCATGATATTATAACCGGAAAAGTCCATTATATTTGTTTTCAACCGCTAAAGTACACTTTTAGGGAGAAAATGATGAAAATACTCTTAATGAAGGAAAGACGTGCACACAAAACCACTGTCCCAATTTGGGCGTCGCTCAAAAGCCCCCGCTCAATTTTTTTGGGCATCGATCAAAATTTTTGGGCGTCGTTCAAAATTTTTGGGTGTCACTCAAAAAATTTGGACAGCGTAGGTTTCGATGCGGGCTACGTAGGTTTCAATTCGGGCATCGTTGGTTTTGATGCAGAATCACAATGGTTCCGAAGCAAAATCGCTGTTCCAAATTGGGGCATCGTTGTCTCATTGATTGAACCCATTTTATTTTCTACCAATAATAGAAGAGTGTGCCGCCTACAAGGAGGAGGTTATACCCCCTTTCTTTATACCTAGACTAAGACCGCTTTTCCCATGTTAGTCTACTCACTGCGGGCAAGGAAAAAGAGAAAGACTGACACAAGCTCCAGCTCCAAAAGCGATCGTTGTCATAGATCGAATTACTAAATCGTAGTATACAACCATAGATCAAATTACCTTTTGGATCCGTTCAGGCCCGGCCCTGAGCAGGTGCAACATGGGCCTTCGGACAGGGCCCAAAATTCTAGAGGACCTAATTTTAAAGAAGTGTAGACTAGGTTTTAAAAATATATTATATACCATGTAACTAAAATGCATGATTGTCCTCTTGGCTTAATGAAAATTGTTTGTTAATGTAAATATAAATATGTATGTCATGAGTTCGAGTCTCAACCACATCTTCTATTTTATTCACTGCCCATCCATCTCCCATAGCTTAATCAAGTTTTGTTGTTGTTGCTATTTGACTCATTTTTATTGCTTATGTTTCTTTAGTTCTTAACTTTATTAGTGATTGTGTCTTTTTTTAACTTGAATTTTTAGTGTAAACATGTTTTCAAGAAAATATATATCCAGAAGTCAAAAAAGAAAAAGATTGATGGGGTATATCATTTTTGTCATAAATTGTTTAAATCGATGCAAAATAGTAGTTTTCAATAAAATTTCAATGCTTATTTTTATTATACATTTATAGGTGTTGTACATTTTCAATACTATGAACGATAAAAACCCAAAAAAAAATATTCTTCTAAAAATTGTATTTTTATATATTTTTAGAGGGTCTTTTCTTTTCTTTTCGTCTTGGGCCCCCAAAAGTTCAGGACCGACCCTCAGGGCCGGCCCAAGGGGGAGGCTAGGTAAACAAGGGCTTTAGGCCTCAGCCAATAGGAGGCCTCATTTTTTTTTTTTTTTTACTATTACTATTTGTACCAAGTTTCCTAAACTAAATGAATTGATAAACTTGCTAGCACATAAAATTAAACGAAAATTATAAAAACAATTATAAACTCAAAATGTTTTTCAAAGTAGATTTGAACAATTTAAAATGTATCAAGAATTCAAGATATTTTCGGTTTTTTATTTAGCATTGAGAAATTCAGGTCATTAAATAATGAAAATTTAAAAGAAAATTGTCTTAACCTTGAAAATTCATTAAAACATAATTATAACTATGATATTGAGGGATTAAATCTATTTATGGAACTACAAGTTTTAAGAGAAATGATACAAGTGAAGAATGATACACCAAGTGACATACTTAATTATATATTAAGGGTTGATTCTTTTCCAAATACGGAGATCACTTATAGAATAATGCTAACAATTCCAGTAACTGTTGCTTCGGCAGAAATAAGTTTTTCAAAGCTAAAATTAATAAAATTTTATCTAAGATTGATAATGTCTCAACAAAGATTAAGTAAACTAACTTTATTATCTATTGAAAAAGAATTGTTAAGTGAAATAGATTATAATAATTTAATAAATGATTTTGCATCTCAAAAAGCACGAAAGATAAACTTTAAATAAAAATATAATAATTTTAATAATAAATTATTATTTATTTTAAAAATGTCTCATTCTATAGTTCATTTTAGGCCTCCATAACGATTGGGCCGGTCCTGCCGACCCTGGATCCATCTTGTGCCTGAAACTTAGAATCTTTAGTATCCAATTGAACATGAGCTTCCTTTCCGTGGGACTAACTGTTGGAACATGAATACTGTTATCTCAAAAACAAACACTACGAATTCTTCCAGGTAATTACTACTACTATGCACTTCACTTCCCAATAGAAATTACATTCATTCATTCAACTACAATTGTTACTCAAAATTGGTTTTCAATTTCAAATACGGGTTGATTAACACGAACGTAATTTGTTTGCTCTAATTTTGGGAAGAATGACGAAGCTTGCTACAATAGGAGGAAGAAGAAAGGATGAAAACGTACCTTAATATGATACAGTCGCCGTCCGTCACCCAAATAGCAGAGCAGTTTATCACAGCGGTATGCATGGGTGAATGGTGTGAGATAAAAACTAGGTTTTCATGGATAGTAGGGAGGGCAATATTGGACGAGAAAAATAGTTTCGTGTTTTTGTAATTAACGATAAAATATAACGGGAGAGTGAGGTATTATTTAATCTCGGATAAGGGAGTTATCAAAGTATACGGATATTTTTATCTGACATGTAAAGTTCTACCAAACATTGAATTGTGATAAATTAATATTATCCGTCTATTTATCCAGATACCAAACGAGCCATAAAGACTAAAGCACGTTGTAATATCACAAATTTAAACCTGTAATGTCATTTACTTAAAAAATAATATACGTCAAATTTACGTTTGAAAAATATTTTGTTTAACTAAAAAAATTATTTTACAAGATAATTAATTTTGAGACGGATGAAGTATCATGAAGATATAAGGTGAGGAAGAGGAATGCTAAATGATAAGATGCATGGCGTCAAATGTAGAAGAGAATTAAAAGCGTGTTTGGCCAGTTTGAGGAATGAGGACCGAGTATTCGGATCTGGTCTTATTTCAACTTTGAAGTGACCAACAAAACCGAGTGGGGGTGCATGCGTTCTTACTGGACTCTATGGGAACCGCAGTAGGCCACTTGTTTTGTTTGACACGGTCAGCTAAGAGTCCTTTGATTTACAAAATTTAGTACACCTATATATATATATATATATATATATATATATATATATATATATATATATATATAAAATAATAATAATTAAATAATCATTTGGTCCCTAAACTATCCACAAACTATGCGTTTAGCCCCGCGACTTTTTTCGAAATGTGTTTAGTCCTTAAACTTGGTTTTTGCTAAGAGATTTTCCTCTTACGGGGTTACCGTCAGTTTTGCCGTCAATCATTTTTTGAAATCTCAAATTTGCCCTTACCTTCGTTGACATTAACCATCAAAATCATGGATATCAAGATATATAGACTTCTCACTATCTGAATCAAAATTGACTGGCTTAGATCTAATGGCTTCTTCCCTCGGTGGAAATGAATGTAACGACGGTGAAAACATAGAAGCTACAAATCGGGTTCAACCTATCAACACAGTTAGAAATCAACCATCACTTCAAAAAGCTTAGATCTGGAACATAGAAGCTACAGATCGAGAGTGATGGAGTGAAGCTATAAAAGTACGATCGAAGGCGGAAGAGGTGGACCTGGCTAGAGGGACGATCGACGCTGATAGGTTCTTTGGTCGGAGTTCGGCGGCCATGATTGAAGATGGAGTGTTGAGAGAGAGAGAAACTGTTAATCCAAGTCTAAAGTCTTCAAATGATGGTTGATTCAAACTCTCTCTCAGACTTACACGCCCAATTACTTCCACTTCGACTTTGAACTCCCACTCAGTCTGACCCCTAATATTCATCATTTAAACAAACAACATATAAGAAGCATAATAATCCACTGCTGTCACTTAATACAAAATAACTAGCAAGGACTGAGAGTAAGAGAAAGAGAGAGGGTCTGAAGTGAAGAGGAGAGAAAGAAATAGTTTTGGTGCTCGTCGGCGATACACTCCGGTAGGCTTTCTTTCCCCATGGCAATGATTCCCCCTTTCTCTCTAATTGAACATGGTATCCGAGCAAGAAAGGCTCATGCCATAGCTTCCGACTTCTTCTTTTTAATCCGCCATAGCTTCCAGTCCTCCACCTCCTTCCAACTTCGATTTCTCACACCCAAATCGTTCTCTTATCCAACCCAGATCCAGTGATCTCCTTTCTTTTACAGCGCCGTCTTCTGAACCTCTCCACCTCCATTTATGCTCACCCAGATTCTGATAGAGCCCTAAATTAAAGCCCAACTCCACCATCTTTCTCACCGGCGACCATTGCAACCTCCCCACGGTCTATTCCCATCACGAGTTTCTTTAATCCATCTCTGGACTTTGGTCGGCTCTGTTGAGAAGAGAGGGAGGTCGGCACGATATGGGTGATTGCAAAGAATTTTCTAGAGAGTGAGAGAGCAAGAGGAGAAGAGATGAACGGATATGGGAAAAGAAGTGGGGAGGTGAAGAAAGAATGCTAGGTAGAGGGATGGAAGGTTGAGAACTCCATTGTCATTTCTTGGTAAAAAGATGAGAGAAGGGGGATTGGTATAATCAGGGGATTGGAAAAAAAGATGTTTTGACTTAAATATATACCTATTGGGTGGTGGCCTTGGAAGTTGGAATCAAAATGATTGGATTTTCAGTCTTCAGATATTAGGAAAATAGTGCGCCATCTGTTGGAAAAATGATGAATTTGATGATAGAGTTTTTATGTTTGCCGATGGATATGAACTCAATGCCGGTGGAGTTAAGGGATGAAGGAGTTAAGGGCAAATTTGAGATTTCAAATAAATTTTGACGAAAAAACTGACAATAGCCCCGTGTGAGAGGAATCTCTTAGTAAAAACCGAGTTTAAGAACCAAACACATTTCGAAAAAAAATTGCATGGCCAAACGCATAGTTTTTAGATAGTTCAGGGACCAAATAGTTATTTAATCATATATATAAATTAGTCACCTCTCCAAAATTTGTACTCCCTCCATTCTTAAATTATTGTCATACTTTCTTTTCTCGTTCGTTCAAAAAAAAATTATCTTGTTTGTTAAGTTTTCTTTTTAGAAAAAATATTTTTACTATTTTACCCTTTCGGTATGAAATCATCTATCCCGAAAGCAATCGAAACACGATTGTTTTGGCCGAATGAACTACCAACAAAAAATGAATTATTTCCCCCTTCCCGGTTTCGGTCATTTTTTAACCCCCCCCCCAAAAAAAACTGTTTTTGAATGAAAGTACAAAATTTTCTTTAGAAATAGAGACTCTGTTTGATTCATTTGGATACCAAAATCTTTTTCTACAAAATTTTCAAGTTATTTCCATTTTCTTGGAGTATTAAATAATGGATATAAAGATGGTGTATATAAACTAATTGGAGTTTGTATCACCTTTTAAAATGAGTTTTTGTTTAAGTAACTTTTAGGTAGCTTGAAGTATTTTTGGAATTTTTTGTCTTGGCTAAGCTCCTTTGAGCTCCCCACCATTGTTCTTACTCTAAGGGTGGTACATGAACACTTCACAAAACTAAAGATGGCTAAGGCCTAAGTGTCCCATTTTATTGTTTCGCTAATCACTAGCTTCTTTTAAATTAAACCATACAAAGTGAGTCAAGCTCCGAAAATATTATCACAGTTTTTTTTTTTTTTTTTTAATTTTTTCCTTAGTTTTATGATTAACTTCCATATTTAAAGAAACCCAAATATAAAAAAAAAATGTACCATTTAATCTAAACATACAATTGACACATATTCAATATATACTAGATCTTCGTGCATGTGTCTTTGGCACGGTGTCAGTATATCTAATTTCGTCAATTGAAACGCTAACGTTTAAATAGAAAGTGTGATTTTAAAAAATGTTACTGATGATGGGTACATTATTTGAAGTGGTAGTTGAGGGCGCTATTCGAACTCTACACATAGTTGAGGGGTGTTATTTGTAAGGAGTTATATATAACTGACCTATAAACGTTTGAGTTTGCGGCAAAATCAACCCACGTGGCCAGATAGCCCCAGTCAATCAATTGAGCTCTATTGCGAGATTATATTAATGTAAGGTTAATGTTTTGTAAGGGGTAATGGTTTAGAAGATTAATCTCAGGGTGTGACTGCTCATAATATTAATTGTAGGGGGTGACTTTGTAACACGGTGAGAGAAAATAAAGAGTTAAAAGTGGATAACTACTCTACGCATATGAATGTGAGGGTGAATCTCAACCATTAAATTTTTAAAAATAATTTAATCTCAACCTCTAAATAGCTTTAGTTAATTGTATATGTGTGAGAATGAGCTCTATTGTAATATAAATGTTCCATAAACAACGTATAATTTTCAATTTTAATTTAATCTTCAACCTTAACTTTATTTACTCAAACAACCATGAACCATTTAAGGTTGTTGAAAAATAAGATTTTCTCGTGTTTCACTTTCCGATAATATTGGGTAAAATCATAAACAAAATAATGCATACCGATACAAAACTAAATTTATAACTCTAGAGTTTTTTTTGGTATTATTACAAACTTTATTATTAGGCTCATTAGATTAAACTAGTTTTATACCCGTGCGTTAAACGCACGGATATATATATTTTTCAATCAAATTATATTCAGTTAAATTATAATCAAACAAAATGATGACACAAAAACAAAACTAAAAGAAGAGATTATTTCAATGAATAGAAAAATATCATTTGATTCATTTGATTAAAAATTAATATGAAAATAAAGAAATATATGTGTCAGTTGATTAACAATAATAAAATAAATAAATTGGAATAACTGCAATTTATGAAAATTAAATAAATAATTAAAATGAAAATACAAAAAATGTGTATCACAGTGTATGAATTTTCAGTAGTGATACGTCGATTTGGATTCACGATGTATTAATTTAGAATCTCAATGCATCGCTATGAATTGAAAATACTCAAAATAGACCAGTTTCAATGTGAGACATCGATTTAAAATCGTGATGCAGTGCTATGGAATGAGAATGACAATTACACAATTTTGAATCATGCATGGCAATGTATGAACTGATGCTTATCGCAAGCGTGTCCGATTCATTAAAGGTATTCTTGTACTTTCATATCAAAAATGTTTTTTCCCGATTAAAAAAACATAGTGTACAGCGGTTGAATATCTGTCAAAAGAGACTGACCCAATTTTCACCATATTCTTTTCAAACCCTTAAAAGACAAAAAAAAATAAATAATATATATATACATATATATATATATATATATATAAATGGGTCTGACGTGTTCATAACCCGACACATATTAATTAAATGACAAAACTTACTCTAAACAAATTTAATTGATGATGATCGATTGAAAATTGACTCAAATAATTCTATTTGTACTGATTTAAGCATGTTTATGGCTTATTTCAATATCAATAATCAATAACAATTAAAAAGACAAATTTAATCTCTTAGCTTTGTTATTTCGCTCCACTTACGGATATTAAAACGACATCGTTTTACAAAAGGGGATCATCGAGGTAACTTTCCAACTGAGATTACTTGGGCACTCTATAATTTGATGTAAAATCTGATTACTTTTCGAACACAACGACAAATCAATTCGTTCATGATTAAATGGTCGATTTTTTTTTTAAAAGAGAGGTAACTTTGCAGTTCCGAAACATTTCCTCTTTGTTAGAGGAAAAATTATGTTGCAATATTGTTTGTTTCGTTTTGTTATTTACCATTATATAGTTCTTGTTACTTGAAGTATTTGTTAAATTTTATTTATTTCAAATCGATATATTTTTTAGATCTGTCAGTCATTTATAATTAATCATGTGCATTCGTGTTTTAGATGAACTTTTGATGATTTTTAAATTTTGAATATGATGAAATGGACAACAAAATTTTAAATCTATATATTTTTGTTGATCAGTCATATATTTAATATCAATAATGAGTATTTGTAATTTTGTTCATAATATTTCTTTTAAGAATTTTGATCTGATGAAATAGACAAAAAAAATTCATAAATAAAATCATTTGTATATATATATATATATATATATATATATATATATATAGATTAGTCATTCAGTTAGAATTATTTGTGAGTATTTGTGATTCCTTTCAGTGAAATTTATTGCGCAAAGTCATCCATGATTTTTTTGAAGTTTATTTGGCAACAATGGAAAACTAACGGTTGTATGCATAAAAGGTGGTGTTTGGGTAACAAAGCAATGAATGCAATGGTTCTAGTTCCTAGACTCTAGTTTCAAAGAGTTATAGGTATTTAAATTTGTATTATTTAATTATAGGATTCATTAAATGTTTTTTATAAATAAGGGTTACTATTTTAGAGATGCAAATTTTGACAAAAAATTACTATTTTTAGACTACCTAGGCTTTATATATATATAGATATATCTAGATCTTTACATCGTTAAATTAAATATATTATTTTTTAAGTAATAATCTGAACATTTCAAATCATTCCTAACTTAAAATCATCCAACGACTTTTACAATAAATATCGTAATAATATCAGAAACTATTAATATCATTTGCCTACTTTAAAGTGTTTTGCAATTAATACTAGGACACCAACAAATTTCTGGACCATATCACTTCAAGGGGGGGGGGGACACGTTTGTTTTATGTCGGCCAAGTATCTCCTTTCCAAATAATATTCTTTGAGCATCCCCATTATTGGAAAAGTTAACTTCTTAGTTCCTTGGAAAATATAGGTAGTGGTCACTTAGGATTTTTTTTTTTTTTTTTTTTTTTCCAATTAGGAGAGATGAGGGGGGATTTAACTTCTTAAATAAGAAATTGGGGAGGAGAGAGAGAGGGGGGGGGGACATTTCGCCCTTTTTGGCAGGTGTGTGTGGGGATGGGTGGGGGGTGGGGAGAGGGTTTTGTTTTTATTAGATGATGTTAAATTTAATATTGTTTTATGTAAGAAGTTGTGTAAGAAGATTATACAATAGAAAGATATATTTTAATTGAATAAGAAGAAAAAAATATGTAAATGATAGTGGGACTCAGTTAAGAAGTTATAACATTGAGGATGCTCTTACAAATTTATTGTTGATACATTGTTAGTACAAAATAAAATTACACAAGCACTTGGAAAAAAAATCAATTTGAATGAAACAATTAAAGCAAAAACTTGAGTAGAACAATCTCGTAACACGGAGCCCCAAAAATAATAAAAAGAAGACTGATGGAATTGGTAATACATCAATAAAGATCGCGAGTTACTCGGTAAAAAAATGGATCAAAATGTGAGAAAATTGGCAAAAAAAAAACAAACATATGGGGTTGAAACTCACGGATCGACCTGGATCTGCTAACGTAAGCACGCGAGTCGCACAAGGAGGGAAGGACATGTGTCAGCTTGGTAGGTTAGCCAATACATTAATGAGATATTTCTCATTTTGCTCCGCTACCCCTGCACTTTCAAGGTTTGTTGCCAAAATTTTTCTTCTTCCAAGTCTTGCATTTTCATCATCTATCAACTCTGATAGCCTCATTTGCATTGAGATGCTTGACGGACCCTAACGGACTTTGAAGAAATGATAAGTGACACATTTAAAGTCAAACGTGACACATTTAAAAGACAAAAGTGACACATTTTAAGGTCAAAAGTGACTATAAATGGGAAAAAAATATTATAATTTTCATTAAAATACAAAGTAACACTTTTAATACTAAAAAGTGACACTCTTAATACTAAAAAGTGACACATTTAATACTAAAAAATGACATTTTAAAACTAACAGTGACTACTAAAAGTAATACATTTAGTACTAAAATGTAACACTTTCAATGCTATAAAGTGACACTTTCACCGTTTCACGCAAAAAATTACGGTTTTTATTTATACTACAAAGTAACACTTTTAAAAGTAAAAGTGACACATTTAAGACAAAAAGTGACACATTTAAGGCTAGAAGGTAGTAACATCTTTTAAAGGAAAAATAATAATATTTTTTAATTAAAAATGCAAAGTGACATATTTTATGCTGAAAAGTGACACACTTTATACTGAAAAATGATATTTTTAATATTAAAAAGTGACACTCTTCATTTGTACACGTGAGGGGTGATGCAGTAATTTTCAAAACTCGAAGGGTTGCACTAAGATTACTAAATATTTTCTCATTTAACATGGATAGTTCGTCTTACCATTTAAGATTCGTAACACCGTCTTCCAGAAGACCTACTTAACAATTAATATGTATCATATATCTTAATTGAAATTTTATGTCTTTTTAAGTTTGTAAAATGGTCTATTGGCGTGGTTTATTTTGAATTAAAGAAAATTATCCCTCAACTTTGATCTAATTTTAAATTTGGTCTTACCATTTTTTTATTGGTTCGGTCATATATCTAGTCTTTTTCGATCAGATTCCCTCTCATCTCATTATTGTTAGAAATTCTGTTAGTTTTTCTTTTGAATGTGACATAAATACCCTTACTATAACAATGAATGTTAAAAGGGTAGACAAATTGGAGAAAATAGGGTTAGTTGTTTTCTTGCTCACGTACAGGTACTTGAATTATTGAACAAGGGTATTTTTGTGATTGAGAATTTTATGTTATTTGTTTTTGTGCGTTTAGGTACCTAAAAGCTGAAATAATAGTTTTCACAAAAAATTTAATTAAGAGAATATTTTATGGATTGTTATTTACTCCTGGAGTCTTGTTTGATAGCTAATTGAACCAACTTTGATAAAGATATTTCCCTCTCTCAAACTTGAACCAATAAACCAAACTTTGAAATTGAACAGCAAAACCGAATGGTGGTTTTAAACCGAACCGAGCCTAATCATTGCATTTTGGTTTGATTCTGTTCCAAATTTTGCTAACCAATCATCCGCATTCTGATAAATTCAATTGAAATCAACAGATTCAATTGAAGAGAAAAAGACAACAATGGAAGAGTATTGAGAAAAAGAGAGAGAGAGAGAAAAAAAAAAAGATATTTTTTGTTATTGAGAAAACTGAATTATTGGTTACATATCTCGAACTATTTCTCTTATATATGAGAGATAGTCAACAACCTAATCCCTTTTATGACCTTGCCTTACAAGTTACAACCACTAACTAATTGAAGTAGAGAACACTTTAACAAAGTTACAGACGACATCCCTATAGTTAACACACCAGGTTGAGTCTTCAACATTACCAGTCCCCCCTCAAGCTAAAGAGATCCAAACAAATTGAGGACATTTAGCTTGTAGAGCAGGTAGTGCAGGACATGAGAAGGCAAGGCTTTAGTAAACAGATCAGCCAGCTGGTTTTGAGTGGAGACATGATGAGGACACAGAATCCCTGCTGTAATTTTATCTCGAATGAGATGGCAATCAATTTCAATATGTTTTGTCCTCTCATGAAAAACAGGGTTTGAGGCAATACTAAGAGCAGCCTTATTGTCACAATACAATGGAACTGGAGTAAGCTTAGAAAAGCCAAAATCTTGAAGCAATGACAGAAGCCAAACAATCTCACAGGAGGCATTAGCCATACTCATGTACTCTGCCTCACAGAAGGATCTAGAGACAATACCTTATCGTTTAGCCTTCCAAGAGACTAAAGAGGTACCAAGAAGAACACAATAGATGGATAAAGATCTTCAGGAAGATGCGCAAGAAGTCCAGTCTGCATCACAATAGACCTGCAGAGATACAAGACTAGAGGAAGAGTAAAACAGGCCTAGACCTATAGAGCCCTTTAAGTATCGCACCAACTTGAAAGCAGCCTGCGAGTGAGGGTCCCTGGGCTTAGCCAAGAATTGACTAAGAATATGAACTGGATATGTAATGTCTAGCCTTGTAATGGTTAGATAAACCAATCTGCATATAAGTCTCATGTACCGATGAGGGTTGGAGAAAAAAGAACCCTAGTCTGCAGATAAAGAATGATGCTGCTCCATAGGAACTTTGGAAGACTTTGCAGCCATGTATCCAACATCTGAAACAATGTCCAAGGTATATTTTCTCTTGTGGATACAGATACCCTTGGAAGGTCTAGCAATTTCAATGCGTAGAAAGAACTTGAGAGGGCCAAGATCTTTAATATTGAAAGAGACATGCAGATGAGCCTTGACTTGAGCAATGACATCAGTATGAGATCCAGCAACCAGAATGTCATCAACATAAACTAAGAAAGATGTAAAGGAGTCACCTTGCTGAAGAGTAAACGGTGTATGATCGTTTTTGGATACCACAAATCCAAAGGCAAGCAAAGCAGCAGCAAGTTTGCTATACCATTGTCTTGGAGCCTGCTTGAGGCCATAAAGAGACTTGGTTAGCTTGTAGACAACAGGTCTGGAAGAAGAGGACTGCAAATTTGTTGGAACTGTATAACCAAGAGGAAATTACATAAAACACCTCCACATCTAGATCACCATGCAAGAAGGCATTGGCAACATCCATATGAGAGAGATGTCACCCTTTAATGGCTGTCAAGGCTAGGAAAACCCGTACTGTAGTCATCTTGGCAACAGGAGCATAGTTCTCAATGTAGTCTACACCTACAGCCTATGTAAAGCCTTTGGCAACAAGCCTAGCTTTATACTTGTCTAGGCTGCCATCAAGATTATACTTAACTTTATACACTCGCTTACAACCAACCAATTTCTTATTAACAGAAGCTCATGCAAAACCCAAGTCTTATTCAGTTCCAAAGCAGTAAGTTTTTTAGACATAGCCTGACACCAGTTAGGATCTTTCAATGCTTGAGTGTAGGAAGAAGGTGGAGTCAAAGCAAAAGTATTACAAATGCATTTAAAGTAAGAACTGGAAATAGAGGAGTATGATAAAAGTGAAGAGAAAGAAGACAAACTGGTAAAACAGGGAAGCATTGGTAAACTGACGGGGAAGACCTCCATAATCCTTGTAGAAACGGGATCATCAACAAAGGAAAAAGGAGAAAACATGAGTACTGAGGGAGAATCTGAGAGGTTGTCAAAAGAAGAAAAATGATAGATATCCACATAAAACTGTACATCTCTGGAGCAAAACACTGTATGGGTGGTGAGATTGTATAGCTTATAAGCCTTTTTACCAAAAGAATATCCAAGGAACAAACACTTAGGTAGTGTTTGGTAACATTTCTATTTCTTTTTTTTGTTTCACATGTTTCTATTTCATTTTGTTTTTATTTCTTTTTTATTTTGGATAAGAAACAAAAACAAGTTTGATAGCCGTTTCTATTTATATTATAAAAAAGAAACAAAAGCAAATCATTTTTGACAAACATTTTTATTTCCTTTCATAAAGTTATATTCTTTTTCAAAAAAAATTAACACATTACAACTTTGATAATAGTATATTATATCCAATTCGAACGGGTAGAATAATAATTCACATAATTTCATCTACTATTAAAAAAAATGTGGATAAGCAACTTCTCATACGTTGGGTTG
This sequence comes from Codonopsis lanceolata, assembly GCA_013146195.2. Taxonomy (NCBI): domain Eukaryota; kingdom Viridiplantae; phylum Streptophyta; class Magnoliopsida; order Asterales; family Campanulaceae; genus Codonopsis; species Codonopsis lanceolata. The sequence continues at coordinate 73,457,646 of CM028377.1, forward strand.
GGTTGTAACGGGTGATGGGTCGAAACTTATTAGAACCTGAATATCAAACTGATTTAAACGGGTGACGTGTTAAAACGGGACGGCTCGTCTTAATCCAAATTTTCTCCCAAAATTTCATAATTTTATAGAGTAAAAGCTATCGGATCAAAATGGGTAATGGATTCGACCCGCTTTAACCCGACCCATTAATATTTTTTGGTTAAAACATGTTACACGTGCAATCCAAAAATATTAACGGGTTCGGTTTGATCGGGTGGGTTAGCGAGTTCAGGGTTGTAATTGTCAGGCTTAACACACACACACACACACACACACACACACACACACACACACACACACACACATATATATATATATATATATCAAAGTTTGAAGGCTATACCTCATTTAAGTTGATCGACCTTGACTCTTCTAAGTTTCGAAAAAGAATCATTTCTCTTAAAAAAGAAACGATTTGTTTTCATTTCTAAATTTTGAGGAATAATGAGAAACGTTTATAGTTTATCATAACTAGAAATGATTGTCAAACGTATTTCTATTTCTATTTTTCACAAAAAATTAGAAATAGAAACAAAAATATTCGAAACGAAATGGTTACCAAACAAGCCCTTAGTTGCCCTAGGAGAGAACTTGTCCCTATGAGACTTGAGAGTAGAAGCAAAACACAGACAACCAAATACCCTTAAATGAGAGTAGGATGGAGATTTGTGAAGAAGAACTCCATAGGGTGTTTTAAATGAAAGCAAAGAAGTAGGAGTCCTATTATGAAGATATGTGGCAGTGAGTGTATTCACCCAGAATTTAATGGGCAGATTAGCCTAAAATCTAAGGGTAAAAACTTTATGTGGGGTAGCAAGACTTGATGCGTTTGTTTAATTAGTACTTATTGTTTTGAGAGCCGACATATGTTAGTCGTGTCTATGTATTTATGTTGATAATGCTTTTGTTGTTTAACCATGTATTGGTTTGTTTAATATGTTTATTATCCGGCATGTTTTTAGCCGTTAAGCATGTTAGACTAGAGTTCTAGACTTAGTTTAATATTGGGTTCCGGCCGTAGCGTCGCCGATGACTTGATATATAATTGCCATAAATTGTTATATGTTCCTATTATTGCGTCACATGATTTTATTTTTGGACCAAGAGATTCATTATCTCTAAGGTTGTATTAGTTTGAGCTTGTTAGCTCGGGCGCCACTGTTTAAATATTATACGCTTCCGTATGTGTTAAAGTTTTTGGCGTACCGCCGTTATGGCCTTACCCACTATTTGCTACTTGTTTTTGTTATGTGCTTTTTTTAGGCGGCACGACCTCGGGGTCTCGTATTGGGACTCGGGTTGGGTCGCCACAGTTGGTATATGTTTTCTTTCTACCCTCCCATTCTATTGGGGAGTTTCAACAAAACTGCTATGTTGTTCAATTCCCAAAGAAGTTAACATATTAGATAAGGTTGTATTGAAAAATTCAGACTCATTATCCGATCTCACACATTTAATAGTTGTATTAAATTGGTTTGTGACCAATTTAAGGAAGACATAAGATAATTGAGAACTTGAGTTTTTGAATTGATTAGATAAGTCCAAGTAAATCTGGAATTGTCATCCAATATGGTGAGAAAATAGTGAAATCCATTGTATGTTACATGTTTATAAAGACCCCAAACATCACAATGAGTGAGTTCAAAGGGAACAGAAGCATAGCTAGAGCTCAAAGGGAATGAAATTCTACATTGTTTGGCAGCATGACAAGCATCGCATACAAGAGAGTCAACACTTTTATTACATGAAAGAGAACAATGTTTTAAAGCAGATAAGGGAACATGGCCTAATCTATTATCCCAAACAAGATCTGAAGTAGAAGTAACCCCAGACACAATAGGAGGAAACTTGAGACATGAACCAGAATATGGTAAAACAAGCTTGTAAAGGCCTCCCTCTAGTTTACCAATCATCCTCATGATCTTGCAGACTAAGTCATGTACAGTGCAACAGGTAGGAAAGAAGGACATGGAACAATTACTATTAGTAACAAGTTTACTAACAGCAATAAGATTAAATGAGAACTTAGAAGCATATAGCACTTGCACAAGACTGATACCATATGGAAGATGCATTGTACCATAATGAGTAACTAATGCAGTAAGACCATTAGGTAAATAGAAAGTTGAAGTGAAGGGAACAAGATCAACAAGTAAGTCAAGAGAGGAAACTATATGGTGTGATGCTCTTGAATCAATGATCCATACCAGTACATGCTTGTCATGAGAATTTAACTGTGCAGAACTGATAACACTGGAGTCTATAGAAGACTTACCTGCAACCTTAGTGGCTGGAGCAGTGAAACTGTTGCTGCAATTTTGATCTTCATGCTTAGAAGATGATTATATTGATCCACATACATAGAAATAGTGCTACCTCCAGAATCCATGATAGAGTTGATAGCAGGACACTCATTCTCAATGAGTATAACAGAATTACCAGAGATCACAGGTCTGCCTTTCTGATTCTTAGGCATCTTGGCTAGATCAGGTTTCACCCCCAAATAGTTTGTGTCAATCTGAAAATCCATTGATGAAAAAACAATTCTCGTTTCCATGTCCAGTTCCTCCACAGTGTGTACATGTCAAGTGAGATTTAACTCCACTTTTCTTACCAGAATTTGCGAAATTCTTGTTTAGGCCATTGTTATAACCTTTGATTGAGCCACTTGAATTACTTGGATTTTTAACAAACAAGACTGAAGCAGCACTCATTTCTATAGAATTGTTACCTATGGAATATTCTTTGATCATTTCATCTTGCATCAATAGTCCAAGAGTAATACTAATGGTTATTAATAGTGTTTTAGCTAGGATAGTGCTTCTTATATCGAATGAGAATCTTTATGGCCTATAAAGAACTGTGTGACTTTCTGTAGTTAATTATATTCATCTAGTTTTCTAGAGGCCTCACAGGTACAATCACATACACACCTAGGTATATTGCTAATAGCCTCAAACTCATCCCAAATTGACCTAAACTTTGTGAAGTATGCTTGAAGTGTCATTGAGCCTTGCTGTAAAATCATCATCTCCTTCTTAATTTGGAACACTTGAGGAGCATTTCCTTGAGTGTATCTGTTTTCCAAATCCTCCCAAACTTAATTTGCAGTTTTAAAGTAAACTAGACTTGCACTAATTTCTAGCGAAACAACATTTAAAAGCCAAGAGGTAACCATATCATTGCACCGTTGCCAGTGTGCAAGATATTTTGATTTTAGATTTGGCTTTTTGTTTACACTAGTTACAATGCCTAATTTTACTTTTGAAGATAATCAACATAGCACGTTTCCATTTATTGTAATTAGTTCCTAGGAGAATTTGTGTGACCAAACTCATACCTGGATGATTATTTGGATGCATATAAGGATGAGAAGTCGGAAGCATCATATTGACTTCAGTCGAATCACACTCATCAATCTCTGTAGCCTGAGTATTTTGCGATGTCGAAGCCATTTCTGGAGATCGATAGAAGAATGACCGAAGAAATGATCAGATTATGAAAGTGGGAGCAAGAAAATGCTCTGATACCATGATAAATTCAATTGAAATCAATAGATTCAATTGAAGAGAAAAAGACAACAACAATGGAAAAGTATTGAGAAAGAGAAGAGAGTGAGAGAGAGAGAGAAAAAAAAATATATTTTTTCTGTTATTGAGAAAACTGAATTATTGGTTATAGATCTCGAACTATAACATGAGAGATAGTCGACAACCTAATCCCTCTTATGACCTCAGCCATACAACCACTAACTAACTGAAGTAGAGAACACTTTAACAAAGTTACAGACGACACCCTTGTAGTTAACACACCAGGTTGAGTCTTCAACATTATCACATTTAGCTCATGTTTTTGCCCAAACCAAGCAATTTACACCCCTAGACGATGCATTTACTTTGTTTAAAAAAGATTCTTGTGGCTTACCCGAGGTGATTGAAAGTAAGGTTGAGTTGGGTTGGGTTTCCTTCAAATATGCTAGAAAAGGTGTTTAAAATGATTGTAATTAGATAGAAAAGGTGTTAAAAATAATTGTGACCGAGGCTGAGTTGGGTTGAGTCTCCTTCAATTCGATCTATCATGATTCATGCACTTGGAATGGATGATTAAGACTTAAAAGCGAGCCATTCTCTCACGCTCGTTAACAGAATGTGGACGACGGGGGACATACCGGTCTACTGTACAAACGTTTAGGAGCAAAGTGAAATTAAAATATAACCAAACAGAGAGAGGCATAATAAAGTAGAATAAACTCCAATAATATTTTATCGTCCGTCCCTCTCTCAGTCTATACAATTTCCCAGCACTATCTGCTAAAAGAACAATCATTGATTTTATTTTATTTTATTTTTCTCTCACCTTGTAAGTTTCCCTCTTTCTATAAAGAAGTGGCAAACCCTTTCCATCTTTCTTATCCGTGGACTTGAGTGTTTACCATTGTTGTCCCCGGAGCTTTTCAAAGCAAATTATTCACAAGCTTTTTAATCAGCTCTCATAGTTGTAATCCCCGCTGTAAACTTTTACATTCCATCCTTACAATTTCCCCCATTTTCTAATCACAATCATCAACGAGATAAAAAGGGGCGTTAGCTTCCGTTCATTTTCTTTCTAGTTTCTAACCAAACACCCTCCACCTCTCGTCCTGAAAATTCTCTCCTGGAGATGATAGCCGTGGCTTCTCGTACGGGAAGGCAGTACCAGCGCTACATTCAAGGTTGTCGTCAAGTCGTCGGGTGAGATATTCTTTTGTTTTCTCTCCTGAATTTCGTAGAAATTTCTCAGGAAATGTCGAAAATTGTGAAAATTTCGCATGGGTTTCTGCTTAAAACACGATAGGAGATTACCCTTTTGGCAAATCTGTTTCTGTTTGGAGCTCTCTCTCTCGCTTTTGTTAGTTTGTTTGTTGTCCGAGAAAAACAGAGGGAAATTATTTATGGTTTTTACAAATTATTGATTTTAAATTTGAAATCATGTGCAGGTGTATTCCATACAGAATCAGAACGCCCAATAAATTGTCTTCCATTAACGAGGTCCTGAATGAAGATATAGAAGTTCTTTTGATCAGCTCACAGAAGAGTACAAGATTGATGTTCCCCAAGGTACATATTATCTTAATGATAACACCCTGTTTAGGATCATGGTTTTGTTTTCCATATAATTATTTCAATTTTTCAATCATTGACAACAATTTTGTATAATTTTCAGGGTGGTTGGGAGACCGATGAGTCCATAAAAGATGCTGCCCGAAGAGAAACTTTAGAAGAAGCCGGTGTAGATGGCATTGTAGGGGTTAGTTTCTTAGAACCCTTTCAATTCCCCAAACTCCTATCTAAAACTGAAACTTGAGACAGGAAATATCCGGTTGTATGTTACCTGGAAATTATCTAATGAATTCCGTGATGTTTGCAGTCTAAATTAGGTAAATGGAGTTTCATGAGCAAAAGCCAAGGTACTTGTCACGACGGACACATGTTCGCTTTGCTTGTGACCACGCAACTAGATGATTGGCCGGAGCAAAATGTCCGGCAACGAGTATGGGTATGTTCACTCAATTCATATTAGTTTTCAATTGTATGGGTAAATTGAGTAGGGTTTATGAATTGAAGATTTGTGGTAATACGAGCCTTGATCTAACGTTACTTTACAATTTACATGATGGATCAGATGTCCATCAACGAAGCTAAAGAAGCATGCGTGCATTGGTGGATGAAGGAAGCTTTAGATAAATTGGTTAATCAACTGGTGAGTCTGAAAAGGAAAGACGAGGGAAATCAGCCGCCTTGTTCATTGCTCTCGCCGTCTTGTTTATATTGGCCAGCAGAATACTTTCGAATTGAGGAAGCTGCAAGTAGAGGCATTGTAGCTCAGGGTGGTGAAGAAGACAAGACGTCGAGTGCGAGTGCGAGTGCTGCCTCTTTAGTTAGTGTTTAGAGTTTAGAGTTTAGAGTTTAGACTTGGTATGGCATCCCCTCCATCTAGGCTTGCTCTTGTTAGACTGCGGCCTGCGGGTGTGTCGGAGCAACTGGAAAACAAGAGTTGCTTGGATACAAAATCTGTCCAAATGTTAGAATTAGAACCCGTGAAACTATGTAATGTTCCACAGAGCGATGAATTTCCAGTTCCTTGTTCTTTTTTCCAAATCTGGTAATATGAATGAGTTGTAGAACGAAAGACCATGATTTGGTAATATGACGATTAGATGTGTTCAAACTTCAAATGAATCTAATGCTAGGTAGATACCATTTTTTAAGCATAAATTCGAATAAGAGTGACCATCACATTAAATAATGCAGCGAATGCTTAGTCATCCCAATCGTACGTTTCGAAATGAGAGGCTCAAATTCGGGAATTCAAAGTCGTATAAAGGGACAAATGGATATGGTTCCAAATCGTTTATCACATTCTCTGTCACTGTTCATTTTTTTTATTAATTTACTCGGTCTTTTTTATATAAATATATATGGGACTGAGATTCAATAAATATGAGATATGAAAGGAAGTGTGATACATATTTGAAGTCATATATACATGGCTCCACATTGTCTATCCTTACATTCAATGTCACATTGAATATCATTCGTACACTTTTCATATTATTTTACTCGGCCTTCTGTTTATAAAGATATATATAACTGAGATTCAATTAAATGTTAGAGCAAGTGTGATGGACTATTTGAAGCGTTGCCAGCTAATATCCTTCCTAACCTTTTATTGGACAGCCAATGATATTTAATCACATCTCCAAACATAATAGTCGAGATTTTCACGATTCTACGTGTTGGATTCCTTGAAAACCCCTTGGGCGGAGCAAAATTCTTTTGTGTTTAGAAATGATGATAGAATAATATAATACTACGTTATTACTCGTGCGATGAACGGTTGACTAATTGTTTTTTTTTAAAAAACTTAATTTTGTAGATAAAATTTGTAAGCTATTTGAATGAACCAAAATAATAATATGTTCACATAATTAATAAATAAATAAATAATCATCAAACTAAAAATTCATGCGAATTGAAGAGTTCTAATTAAATGAAACTTGTCTAAATCAAATATGATAAAATCTGATTTTGGCAGAAAAAATGGTAAAAAAACAAAAAACAAAACTTTTACCATGAGATGAGAGGAGTTTTAATCAACTGAAACATGTCTAAATCAAATATGATAAAATCTATCTGCAAAAAAAAAACTTTTGCCATGAAAATTTAGTATTAATCAAGTGAAACACGTTAAAATTAAATGTGATAAAATATATCTGGTATTAACTGATTTTGACGACAAAAAATGGTAAATAAAACAAACTTTTACAATGTATGAAGGAGACACCGTTTTTAAAATCTATCCGATTTTAATTTTGCAGAAAAAACAAAGAATTTATACATATATATTTAGTACCGTATGCATGGTTTTAATAGTTTTTCTTTTTTGTAAATGTTGTTATAATAAGATGATTTTCTAAACTTGTAATAAATAATTAAAAAATTAATTAGAATAATTTGAAAAAAAAACCAAAAATAAGGTAAATATTAAAAATTAATCATATGAATATGTAATTGAAAAATTAAAATATTTGAGAATTGATAAAATTTATCCACACAAAAAAATATTTTTAGCATGAAAATTTGGAGTCATAATCAAGTGAAACGCGTCTAAATCAAATGTGATAAAATCAATCTCGTACTAACCGATAATAGCAGTAAAAAATAATAAATTTTTACCATATATAAAGGAGGTACCGGTTTTAAAATCTATCCGGTTTTAATTTTCGGCACAAAAAAATGTTTTTTTACAATTTCACAAGAAAGTGTCACGTCAAAGCACTGAAATTCTTTAAAATTTTAAGCATTCAACATAAAGTCATTATGTAGCAGTAGCGATTTCTATTTTAATAATAGTTAAAAGATAAATTATTAATTAATGATTAATAAATATAGATTAGTAGAAGAACAAATAACATAAAATTGTCACGTGGATAATTTGTATAAATTAAATAGTAAGAAAATGAAAAGAGATGGAAATTGAAGAGTTTTAGTCAAATTAAACTTGTATAAATTACATATGATAAAATCTAGTTTAATTAAGCAATATTTGAAAAAAAAAAAACAAAATCCTAAATTTTTGTCATAAATTTGCTCATAAAACTATATCTTAAATCTATCCTATCAAATTTGTTTTAAGATTTTTATCTTATCTAATTAGATTTATGATTTTTATCTTAAATTAATCAATTTTGAAAAGAAAAAAAAAACTTACCATTTCGAAGGTGACACGTGGTAGTGATTCTTTCTTTTAGTTTTTTAAAAAAAATTTCTATTTTAGTACTCCTCAGTCCCTAAATTATCGTCCTCCTTCCTTTTTCGTCCGTCCCAAAAACTTTCCTTTTAGAACATCATTTTTACCACTTTACCCCTTTTTCACCTACTTTAATTATGGGCCACATAATGGGCTTTAAAGGAATCGATTGTTTTTCTATGATTAATTAGTAATAGTTATAAATAATAGGCATAAAAGATAAATCCAACATTTCTTGAATCTCTTTTCGGGTGTATTGAGTATTGACAAACTACAATATCTCAATTTTGGAGAGACTTGATTTACGGACCGCTCTTTTGAAAAGTAAGTAGATTTCGTATGGTAAGACAAAATTTAGTTTGATGTGGTTACGTAGAGGATTGGAAAGCATGCATACATATTGGATATGTTAAAAATTGGAAGTTTAGGAGAATGGATGGTATAACAAGTTATTGAGTGATTTGGCAGTGAGAGAGCTAGGCAGGCAAGTCAATGGCAATTTAGAAATGAGAGAGAGAGAGAGAGTTAGTAATTGTCGTTGTTAAACTGTTGGTCATCTAAAGAAGATAAAAATTTGTATAAAATGGTTTTACGGATATTTTTTGTAAGACGGATCTTTTTTATCTGACTCACCGTATATTAGTGGGTTGAGTTGTGAGAGAGTGGAGCTCCCTCCATCTTACGAATTAAGATCCATAAGACAATCTTATAAAAGACCTACTCCCTAAAGAATACAAAATAAAATAAGGCAAAACACACAAATGGGCCACCCAACTTTACCCTTTTTTGCAATTCGGCCACCGAAACTTTGAATCATCTATTTTGGCCACCCTACTTTAGTCTAGTTGCAAGCGAGCCCATTTTTTGGATGGCCGTTAGAATTAGCCGTTAAGCCATGTCAAATATATATTTTACCCTTAAAAGAACAATTATATTTAAAAATGGGTCAAACTGTAAATAATAAAACCTGAGGGGTGTTACAGATCTATTCATATTCATTTTCATCTCTCTCTCTCTTTCTCTCTCACACACACACAGATCTGGAAAAATGGAGGATGGCGATGAGGATGGAGATGGTGGGTGAAGAAATTGGGGAAGGATTGTAGAGAAAGGAAGTCGGTTGTCTGTGGTTGAAGATAGAGGGATTCGTCGGGCCTAGGGCTATGAAGAGGACGGTGGCAGAAGGCAATTTAAGCGGGGCTTAGTTGATGGTCCGGCTGTGCAGATGGCGATGTGGAGGATTGCGACCGAGATGAAGACTCGATTGGGAGATGTTGAGCAAAGGGGTCGGGTGATGGCTCATCTTCATCTCTCTCTCTCTCTTTCTCTCTCACACACACACACACAGAGATCTGGAAAAATGGAGGATGGCGGTGAGGATGGAGATGGTGGGTGAAGAAATTGGGGAAAGATTGTAGAGAAAGGAAGTCGGCTGTCTGTGGTTGAAGATAAAGGGATTCACCGGGCCTGGGGCTGTGAAGAGGACGGTGGCAGAAGGCAATTTAAGCGGGGCTTAGTTGATGGTCCGGCTGTGCAGATGGCGATGTGGAGGATTGCGACGGAGATGAAGACTCGGACCGGAGATGTTGGAGAGGGTCGGGTGATGGTGCCGAGGAAGAGGCGACGCCGATGGCGAGTTTGAACGGAGGAGAGAGAAAGAGCAGAGATTCGCCAAATTTGGTGGAACTGAAATGAGGGTCAAACTTAATGGCCGGCGAAAAGAACGAAGAGAGAACTGGGTGTGATTGACGGCGAAGGGGACTTGCTATTGAGCCGATTGAAGATGGCGGAAAGAATGGAGAGCAGGACTGGCTAGAAAAGAAGCGGCTGATGGGTGAAATATGGGTGAGATACAGGGCTAGACTAATTTGAACGAGGGAGATGGAGATGGGGGATGGTGTCGGGATGGAAGTTAGAGGCAGGAATGGTAGGATGAACTGGTAGGAGGGGGGTCGGAGTTTGTGACAGAAGGATATGGAGATGGGTGAAAGAATTCACCAGGGAAGATGAAGCGGGCGGATATGGAGGCTGGCGTGATGCCAGAATTAGCTGCTTCTCGTCGGCGAAGGAAGGAAAATGACTTCTGGGTCAACCATGGAGCTTGATGGGGGCCGGAATCAAAACTAATGGAGACATGGAGGAAGGGACCGACTGGATTTGAAGCAGATGGGTGAAAGAGAGGAAGGAGGATGCCGGCTTCACCTCCATTTTTCCAGATCTGTGTGTGTGTGTGAGAGAGAGAAAGAGAGAGAGAGAGAGATGAAGATGAATAGATCTGTAACACCCCCAGGTTTTATTATTTACAGTTTGACCCCTTCTTAAATATAATTGTTCCTTCAGGGGTAAAATATATAGATATTTGACATGACTTAATGGCTAAATCTAACGGCCATCCAAAAAATGGACTCGCTTGCAACTAGACTAAAGTAGGGTGGCCAAAATAGATGATTCAAAGTTTCGGTGACCGAATTGCAAAAAAGGGTAAAGTTAGGTGGTCCATTTGTGTGTTTTGCCATAAAATAAAAAGGAACGTTGCTATCTCATGGCGTCGACTTCATTCCAAATTTTAAAATTTTAAAATTATTTAGTTTATCTTTTGTTTTTCTAATGAACGTTTATTTATCTTTTGAAATACAAAATAGGTCAAATTACTTTTTATCCCCCCAAAGTTTACACCAAATCTCAATTTGCCACCTAAACTAAGGTTTGTCTCATTTTAACTCTTAAGGTTGTCATTTATCTCATTTAACCCCCTCTCGTCTGTTTTCGTTTGAATGAAGACGTTAAATCGCATGTGGTCTTCCACATGTGGGGTATTTTTGTCTTTTTCCAACCCAATGCACCACACACACCTCCCTTTCTCTCTCTTCTCTCTTCCCCATCGTCTCTCTCTCCTCAAACCCACCACCATCAACATTTCACCCCACATATTACAATCCACCCCACGCACATCCATTTCTCACTCTTCTCTCTTCCCAATCGCCTGTCTCTCCTCAAACCCACCACCATCTCCTGAAAAAACTTACCACCATCTCCTGGACTGGCATGGAACTTTTTAGATCTGAGTTTGAAGCCAAGTTACAAATCCTCCTTGTTTGAGTCAGATGGGCATATGGATGAGGATGTGTTGCGGCAATTTGAGAAGGAGGTCAAGGATGAAGTCAAGCTAGCGAGATTAATGATTGCTGAAAGCTTGAAACTAAAGAACCTTTGAAATTGCAAATGAATTGCTTTAACGGAAAACTTTCCATGGAAGACGACATGGTCGTCACAGAGAGTTTTAATTCTCAGTTGTTGAAAAGAATTGTGGTTTTCTTTGATTGAAGTTGCAAAGAATTTGATTGAAAAGGGGTTTTCTTTTATAGAAAGGAAAATCATAAAGAGAGGTAGTAGTAGTAGTAGTAGTAGTAGTAGTAGTAGTAGTGGTGGTAGTAGTAGTAGAGAGAGAAGACGAAATGGGTCTAGTATACAGAATTCAATATATTCAACATTATCTGTAGCATTGTCATATATTCAACATTAATTGAGAATTTTCTCAAACAAAAGAGGGAAAGAAGATTTGGAGGGTAATATCATAGCAACTCTCAAGAACAAGCATGGAAATCTACTTAATAATGGACGAGAGAGAGAGAGAGAGAGTTGGAATGGAAATGGTGGTGATGGGTTTGAATGTGTAGAAGATAGTGGTGGATTTGAGGGGAGAGAGATGATATGATAGGAAAAATATGAAAATATCTTGCACGTATGATTTAACGTCTTTATTCAAACGAAAATAGACGGAAGAAAGTTAAATAAAACAAATATCAACCTTAAGAGTTAAAATGAGACAAACATTAGTTTAGATGACAAACTGAGATCTAGTGTAACCTTTGGGGTATAAAAAATAATTTGACGTACAAAAATGTATGGTATCAAATAAACCAAATATTTTAGGTTTATGGTGGTTATCGGACTCGTGAACTTTCACGCACTACCCAGAGTGGTTATCGGATGTCGTCAAGTTGGAGGGTCTAATAAATTCGGCCACATCAGCATCCCCATCTTCATCTTGTAAGTTGTAATCTTGTTACATCACAATTCACAATGCGGCAGGTCTTCCCCTTCATCTTCTTTCCAGAATTGACAAAAAAAAACATTTTTTTTGTCCTAACACAGTAATTGCGTAATTGGAATCTGTGGATTATTGCTAAATGTCCATACGACAGCACAGCAATAAGAGGCGGTTACAGTCTCGTATTTCTCTACTTTCATTTTTATAAAACATCTTTATCATTTTATCATTATATTTTTTTCTAATTTTATTGATGGTCTCACATCAAATAGGATTTATGAAAGTTACATATTATATTAATATTTATAATAAAGTCAATTAATATTTTTTTTAAATCTATGTAACCAGTCAAACAAAACAATTATTTAGAAATGAAGAATAGTATTTAAACCTAAAACTTTTGAAAAATTAACTCTTTTTAATTTTTTTAGCTATACTTTTATTTCCCTAATAACCCCTCAACACCAAAAGAACAGTACGGTAACATATATATATAAAGATGGTCGTGTGAGTCTCATGTGAGTATTTTTCATCAACTCAAATGATGACAGTGCATCAAGAAGACGCAATTAAAGAAAACATGATAATTGAGGGGGGAAATTTAAACCTAACATATAATTAAGGGGGGTTATCTTCAATTTATCCTATTATAACTATTAAGCATTTGAAAGAGACCCGCTCAATAGCTACCATAATTGTTACTTAATTATATTTATAATTAATAAATTAGATTAATTATTGATTCTAAAATTGTCAAGAAGATTTTTATATTAACGTCCATAATTATAGTTATAGCTAATTTAATATATTAAATTTTCATTAAAGTCATATTACCTTACGTAATTTGTATTGAGGTTTATTACTATAATTACATGTCTAATTAAATTAAATGAATTAGGTCAATGTTTTATAAAATTATTTTAAGAAAGAGAGTATCAATTAGTTATGTTAATTTAGTGTTTCTCTTTGAAATCTTTTATTAATAGAACGATTACTATGTGAGCATCAAACTAACGGAAACTCACGAAAGAGTGTGTATTTAATATATATATAGAGAGACTCTCTAAAGGGTGGCTCAGGGATAGAATTGAGGCTTTACAAAATATAAGATTTTAGTTTTTGAAGTTTAATGGCATTGTGGGTAGGCCTGTCAATAAATCGGATTTTGGTCTGAATCCGATCCGAAATTTCGGATATGGATTTGTATAATGGTCCAATAACCCGAATCTGAATCCGAATTCGATAATTTATTTATTAATGGATCGGATATGGATTTAGCTATATCCGATCTGATCCGATCCGAAAATAACATATTTCTTATTATATATATACATAATATACACAATTATATATACATGTTATCTTTTGAACTTCCTCCCTTTCATATTCTAATTGTTTTTTATTCATATATTTATATTTCGGATCGGATCGAATATTTAATCGGATATGTTGACGGATAACGGATTTGGATATGGATTGGCATACACTTAATCTATCGAATTATCGGATCGGATCGAATCGGTGATATAAGGTTTCAGATCGGATTTGAATTTACCTATATCCGATACATATTCAATCTATTAACAGGCCTAATTGTGGGTACACATGGCCGGTTTCAGAAAGTCTAACTTCTTTAGTATTATTCGTATTTTAGTACTTTTTATGACTTTAATTTTCTGTTGTCAAATTAAATATTCATAAGTGATATTATTGATTTGTTATCTTTTTAAATAAACGTTTTGAAGATATTATTTGTATTTAATATTATTGGTATGACTAAAAATTATGTTACTAATCATAGAGTTTATAGTCTTTAACCAACATTAGATTCCCAATAATATTCTATAATCCTACTACGAAACATGATGTAGCCTTTATTCATTTATAATTGACTTTGTCATCTTTCTCTTATATTTTTCCAAAACTGATCAATCATTATATGGGCAAACAATATAATACATACATATATATATATATATATATATATATATATATATATATATATATATATATATATACATATATATATATATATATATATATACATATATATATATATATATATATATATATATATATAGGCTATTTCCACTATATATTTTTGCTTATCCACAACATCCTTAATTATTGCATTAAATAAATACATGTTTTGACAAAACTATCCCCTTTTGAAGTTGACTAATCAAGTTACTTTATTAATTACTTTCTAACATTATTTTTTTGATCAAATATCAATGAACAACATAATTTTGTTTATATTCTTAACATTTTAATTATCAACAAACAAGGTACTTATGTTTAATCAGTTTTTCTAATCACTCACATTTCATATTCCATTATCATAAAATTAATATGATTAATACATTTTCTACAATTTTAGATTATATTGGATATTTTTTTATCAAAAATCAATATTCTAATTTAGTTTAAAAATATTATTTTAAAATATCAATTCAATTATTATGGTAGATATGAAACGGAATATTTGTTTCAATCAACTCAAAAAATTAAATTTTCGAATCAATTATAAAGGTAGACAAAATATTTAAATATTTCGATACTATTTCATATTATGATTTTACTATTCGATTATTTTACTATTACATCCTTTAAATTTCACTTTAAATTTTTTCCATAACCAATGAACATATATTTACTCAAAGTTTAGTTAAAAATATTATTTTAAAATATCAATTCAATTATTATGGTAGATATTAAACTGAATATTTGTTTCAATCAACTCAAAAAATTAATTTTTTTAATAAATTATAAAGGTAGACAAAATATTTAAATATTTCGATACTATTTCATATTATGATTTTACTATTCAATTGTTTTACTATTACATTCTTTAAATTTCACTTTAAATTTTTTCCATAACCAGTGAATATATATTTACTCAAAGTTTGGTAAACACAAATCAAGAAGTACTAAATTTCCTCATAATATTTTTTAATTATACGATATAAATTTAGTTATAAGATTAATTAATAAAGTCATTACAAAAAGTAAAAATAATAATAGAATAACTATATTGTTCATAAATGTTTGAACTAAAAAAATATTGTTAAAAGGTAATTAGGAAAGTAAGCTGATTAGTCAACTTAAAATTGACAAGTACTTTAGGGGTAATTTTGTTCAAACATGTATTTATTTTATGCAATTATTAAGGATGTAGTGGATAAGTAAAAATTATAGTGAAAATAGATCTCTCTCATTCATGTTCAAAATTAATCGCAAGGTGTGATTTTGTAATATGAAAATAAAACATAGGGAGAAGAAAAAATAGTGAGTGCTCATAATATTAATTGTAGAAGGTAATTTGTAATATGAAAAGAAAAAATAGGGAGTTAAAAATGGATAACTACTCACACATGTGAATGTGACGGTGAATCTCAACCATTCAATTTTTTAAGATAATTTAATCTCAACATCGCAAGGTGTGATTTTGTAATATGAAAATAGCATGGTCAAATACCTAGGCATGTGAATATATATGTGTGTGTGTGTGTGTGTGTGTGTGTGTGTGTGTGTGTGGGCAGGGCTATTTAGACCCCTCAAACATATGAGTATACCCCAAAAGATCATAACTTCTTATTTTACCCTCTTTAATCAAAATACAGACCCCCCCCCCTCACCGCCTCCTCCCTCCCCCTCTCCCGTTGCGTCCTCCCTTCCCCCCCCCCTTACACTGTGTCATCCCTCCATCTTCTCTCTTCATTAACAACCCCCTCTATCACTTCCTCCTTCCTCTCCATGCATACTCTCTCTCTCTCTCTCTCTCTTTATCAACAACTTCCTCCAATGCGGCCTCCCCCACCCCCACAGCTCTTCTCTTTCCTTTTTTTTTTGTTTTCTTTTTTACCTTCCATCATCCCTAATACTTCCTCTTTCTCCCTATCACACGCACACAAAATTAAACATCAACCCAATACTGATAATCCTACCTCCCTTCCTCCTTGTTTTTTGCTTCAAAGGGTTATTCAGCAATGATCAACCGAACAACTTTGTGATGTTCGATCACAAGGTTGTTCGGTCGACTATCGTCGAACAACCCTTGAGTTGAATAGAAAAAAGGAAGAAACGGGGAAGAACGGAGGGAATTGGGTTGAACAAGGGAGAAGGGAGGGAGATGAGTCTAGAAAGCAAAGGAGGGAATGAAGGAGGGTGGCCGGTGAGGATACCGTGTTTTGGTCAGCAATGGAGTGATGTCAAGGAAAAAGAGTAGATATAAGTTTAGAAGGGGGTATAGTTAGAGGGGATGGGTAAAATAGGTAGTTTTGGTTTTTTGTGGTATACTTAGAGCTTTGGGGGTATAAATAACCCCCCACAATATATGTGTGTGTGTGTGCGCGCGCGCACATCATGGGATGCATGAGACTATTTTTGATTGGTTATAATAAAATTATTTTTTCAGCCTATGTAACTAATGTAAGTATCATCACGTATAAGAAAAAAAAATTGGAGTAATTTATGACAAAAAAAAAATACATGGAAAGTTACTTTTTAAAATCATTATATTATTTAGGAAATATTAGTTTGACACTTGTAATTTTAGGTTTGCAATTTGCAAATGTGATTATCGTACTTAAACTTACTCCTAATTAACATTCATTTAAGATTTAGCTAAGCTCTTCATACGTACTTGCGTAGACTTTGTAGGACCCAAATCAATAATTCTTTGGAAAATTGTAGGTCAGTTCACTTTTCAAAGTTTCAGTCACTTTATACCCTTATATTTTTTTAATAACCAGAAAAGGCACTTAATGCATTGTGATGCATAAAAGTGTCATATTTTGTGTATTACAATGCATGACGTATTTTTAGGCACTTAATGCATCGTGATGCATAAAAGTGCCCTATTTTGTGTATCACGATGCATGGCGTATTTTTTTTGGCTACGAACAAATATAGGGGTATAAACTTCTCAAAATTTTCAACTGTTTTACACCCCTATATATTTTCGTAACCGGAAAAAGATATTTCATGTATCGCGATGCATCATTTGTAAAGCACGATGCATGAAAGCACCTTATTTTGTGTATCTCGATGCATGGCGTGTTTTTTTCTAGTTACAAAAAAATATAATGGTGTAAATCAGTTGAAAATTATCAAGAGAAGAACGGCTCAAATTTCTCCCTTTTTAATAAGCCACAAAAGTAGCAATTTTTATTCTTATTCTTATGGGCTTAGGTTTTTTTTGATGCAATAGAGAGGTGGGGTTGTGCCAATCTCATTGTTCACATGGTAATAATCGGGCCGGTTCCTTTTTATAACATTTTCAACAGCTAAAGTACATTATTTTTATTTTTAACGGGTAAATGGCATTTTTAGGATAAAAGAACGAGTATACCCTTAATAAAATTGAATAATGTGTGCATCAGTAATCCAACTTTTGCATCAGGATTCATTAGTTTGTGCATCGGGATGCATTTGGCTTTAATTTTTCTCTCACTCTGTTTCTTCACATTTATCTCCCAAGTTAAACAGGCTTGACTCCCGATAATTGATTACCCACGTATATTCACGAAAATCAACTTTACAAGTTATTGGAATGGAAACTGATATTCACCAAAGAATTTTTAGGAAGGGAGATTCATCGGAGAAATTTTAAGAAGAAAGAAAGATTCACCAGAGAAATTTAGGAAGAATTTGTCGGAAGATTTACCAAAGAAATTGTAGGAATAAAAGAAGATTCACCTAAGAAGTTTTGGGAAGAAGCTAATGTATATGTTATTGCGGGGTATTTACTGCATTCTTAACCAAGATGAGTGATGTGTACATCACAATTCCAATATGAGCATCGGTAATTTAATATTTGCATCATGGTTACTAGGAAGAAGTTTCATGCATCGTAATTCAAAATCATGTATGGCGATGGAAACATAATTCAAAATTATGCATCGGGATGCACCATTTTTATTTTTCTCTCACTCTGTTTCTTCAAATTTATCTCTCAAGTTAGACAACTTTAACTCCCGGCAATTGATGACTCCCGTATGTCAACGAAAATCAACTTTCTTCGCTACAAACTATTGGAATAGAAACAGAGATTAACCATAGAAATTTTAAGAAAGGAGACTCATCTAAGATATTTTATGAAGAAATGATAAATTGTAGACCGAAGTCGGAGATATTTGGAATGGAAACAGAAATTCATCTAAGAAATTTTAGTAAGGGCGATTCACCGGAGAAATTTTAGGAAGAAAGTATAAATTGCAAGCCGAAGTCAGAGATATTATGAATTGAAATAGAGATTCACCTGAAAATTTTAGAAATGGAAATTGACTTGAAATTTTTTAGGAAGGGAGATTTATCGGAGAAATTTTAGGAAGAAATAATAAATTGTAAGCCAAAGTCAAAGATATTTGGTAAGATGAAGGCGGGGATATTTAGAATGGAAATAGAGATTCATCGGAGAAATTTTAGGAAGAAATGATAAATTGTAGGTCGGAGTTTGAGATATCAAGAAGAGAAGACGAAGATTAGGCATTATTGAAACAAATTTATAAAAGCGCACTTATGCGATTGAAAAAAAAAATAACATTTAAATAGTTAGATATTTATAAAAGTGGATCGACATGTAATTTATCTTTGTCAAATAGCATATAAAGTAAAATAAATAGAGAAGATTGAGAGCCTAATAGATAACTATCAGGTCACGTTAAGAGGTCCATCCAACAACTTTTCAATTTTCACCGTTCCATTTTTCGTGATCATTACTCTTATTATTGGACACTAGTACTCTTGTTCGTGTCGATGGCACGGTGTCAGTTTATGAATTTATCAATAAATAAAGTATATAATGTGGAAATAAATTAATATTTACTTATAATTTATCTAAGTTAATTATGATAACAGTTAAAAAGAAAAAAAAACAAATATTTCAAATTACAAAACTTACTAATTTTTTTGCATAAAATTGATTAATTAATTAACATATCGAAAAGAAAAGGGACGTGGGTTTGGTGGAGGAAGGAAAAGGGACGTAGGTTTGGTGGAGGAATGATTAAAGGCCACCAACCGAAAATAGTGAGGGAGTTGGAGAAAGAGAGGGGGTAGTTGCTCAACCGCCATTCACACATGTGAACTCGGGGAGTGATAATGACCGTAGGATCTCAGTAAAGGAATCAATCTCAACCCCTAAACAGCTTTAGTTAATTGCACATGTGCGACTATGAGCTATATTGTATTATAGATAAGCCATAAAATAAGTGATAGGCCTAATACCAATAGTTAGTTATGCTTATAGAGGTCTGATCATCCGTTATGCCGTTAGCAAAAACAGTCAACAATAAGAAGTGTTGTTCCTTTGAAGTCGAATACATCCCAACATCTTTGCGCATCATTTAAGATTTACAAAATTAGAATGCTTAGAAGTTAGAAGATAGCAACAAGTTAATACGTAGATGTGGTTATTGATCTGAACTTGGCAACGAGCCGTTCCTGACATTTTATAGGTTCGTGACAAGTGAACAAATAAGAACTCAATAAATTGATAATACGCAAATATAAATGTCTATAATACAAATTTCATACTTCAGAATATACTTCTTATTGCATTTAACGAAAAATGCAGTATTTTTTTGTTACAAAATCTCATCAAATAAATTGAATTTCAGTTCGAAAATTTCATCCACTGCAAAGTCATCCATCACCTTGAAATTAACTTGTCCAATGCAAGTGACTAAAAATTTTAAAAACCGAAAAATCTAATAAAGGTAACAAAATTAGAAATTGATCAAGCAGAACACTCTACTGCTTAAGTTTAAAACACGTCCTTAACATATTTACTCATATACAAATATACACTTCTATAGTTCAATTTGGATTTCAGACCATTTCAATTTTTATTTACCGTTGTAAGTCTGTAATCAATTATCAACTAATCAAACCATAATATTCTTATAAAATCCTCAAACTGAATGATTAAAAACTACAACACAATAGCCAACCAAATATAAATTAAATACCCCCTCCGTTTTTAAAATATTGTCTACTTTGACCCGGCACACCGTTTAAGAAAAAGTAATTGATTGTATTATAAATATTGGTGAAATGTGTGATTTCCGTTAATGCCCTTGGGTATGTGATCATAATTAAAATAGGTAGAAAAAGTAAGAGTAAAGTAGTAAAAATGTTTTTTTAAAGGGAAAGTTTTGAAATATGACAATTATTTAAGAATTAACGAAAAATGAAAAGTTGACGATAATTTGAAAGTGGAGGGAGTAATATTCATCAATCCTCAAGTTGAATCGCTAAAGAATTAATATTGGAAATTGAGAATTTAAGCATGTAGTACCTTAATCGAAGGAATCAGACAAATTGAAGATGTTGAAAATCTCGAGACGAAGAGAAAGAGTTGAGAGAAGATCATATAAAGAGAGAGATTTGATAAACAAATGTGGTCGATTTTGTCGCAAAATTGTTCCATCTTGACGCCATCAATCAAGGAGGTGGAAAAGTGGGTGATTGGATCGTGGTTGTCTCTCTCCCTTCGCACGTCTCCCGCAAACTCACACTCTCTCTCCAATATGGAAAAGATTATTATTATTATTATTATTATTATTATTATTATTATATATATATATATATATATATAGATTTGGACCCTAGAATTATGAAGGCCCGGGGCGGTTGCCCCAATGGCCATAGCCCAGAACCGGCCCTAAGCAATCGAGGTAAATGAAGTTGTGCAGTTCGTGATCGTGAATCATGCTTTGGTTAGTTTATACAATCGCCTTCTTTGTTTGTGTTAGCTTAAGAGCCTTTTATTCAAACGGTTCATCAACAAGTAAAACAGATATTGACGGTCTTCTTCTCGCAAACTGGGATATTGTACATCAAATATCGATGTAGAGGCTCGTCTATATCCGTAGTCTTTCACAAATGACAAATCAGAGACCAAGCGCCATTGTACCTCTTCTGATATTGATGGTCTTCCTCTTGCAAATGTTATAGCATGAGCCTTGAGAGATGATGGGATATGAATCAGTGGCAAATCTTCTAAACTTTAATGTATTAATAAGGAGTAAAGCAATGATGGAGTCCAAAATATGTCTATAAAAGCGGCAAACCTTCATACATTCAACATATTCTTTTCTTCAGTTGGTACTTAGTTCCAAGAATTGGTGTAAACTGTAAACAGAATCCATCCACAGCCTTTCACATGCCTTGAGTTTTTTCAGTGGCCTATCATCACAGACAGTTTGGAGAGATTAACACAAGGTAAAGGTTTGTATCAAAACACGCGCAGCACATAATACTGCGATTTTCCTTCCAGCATTACTCAATATAGTTTCATTTATAAAAGAATCTCAGGAAGGTGTTTATTTACAGCTCTAAGAGATAGAAATTTGGATCCTGGGGAAAGTGAGAGAAAACTAGAGCTACAAAATCAATTTGACAAACAAACGGTATCGCAACGAGATAAAGTTCACTAGTTCCTATAGGCCTCGTTTTCAGCAGTGTCAAGGCTACTGTTGTTAGTACATTGATCGCCTTTTGTTCCAAAGGCAATGAAATTCACTCCGACATCATCAGAAAGTGACCATTGCCCAGTCAAGGGGTTGTATGCGAAGCCAGCCATCTCTTGGACCTACACGAACCCCAACCAAACAACAAATCATTTATAAAGAAAAAGATATGGTACACTTCTGAAGTTATTATGTATTTAGCCAATCATATTGAAATAAAACTCGAAAACAAGCGTATTACTTACAGAGATGGAAGCACGCTGCAGAATCAAGACCAGTTCTTCGGTGGTAAGAAAGCTCGACCACTGATGTGTGCCTTTGGGGAGCTGTCAAAATACAATCTCTTAGGCACACAAATACAGCGGAATTCGAGGAAAAAACATTATCAAATGCAAAATGGTAGGCTCTGGGAAACTAATTAATTTTACGGAACAAAGGCTAGCAATCAACTTGTTTTAGATGTCACTATCTGAGAAACTACAAGGACAAAATGAATTAATTCAACAGTAGCGTTTGAGTGTGCCCTAATTTATTTATCAGCAAGGCTGAAACAAACTAAACAGGCATATGACATCTTCAGTTTCATCTCACACAATCAACTCGGAAAAAACTATGTCCAGAGTGACTCATTGTCTGGACAACAAATTGAAGGCATTTCAGGGTAAATAGAAAAATGAAAATTCATGCCAACTAAGAATCAATTGAGATGACCAAATCACTTGCAAAACAAGAATGAGTCAATTAGAGATGTGCAAAATCCAGATATTTGCTAGCAGTGTTGTTGGTAAGTTTCTTTAGCCTTCTCTGCTACAATTATTAGATTGTATTATCATAGAGTAACCTTCTTAATAGCTGTCAATCTTGGTCCATTTCCAGTTCCAGAAAAATTAGTGGTCTTAACATATCTCACTAGTCCCAGATCTTTATGTTACTGAGACAGCTTCAGTAGTTTATGCCTGTGTAACATAATATATTACAAATTGTCCATTCCGACTTCGGTAAAGACTTCATGGTCAACACACAGTTTTCAATGTGCATATATTACAGGTGTTTTAACGTAGAGTTACAGAGGTGACTTTGGGGCAACTAAAAGAATCCAAAGAGAACGCATGTTAGTGCATCCGAAGATGGGGCTAAGCAGTTTGGAGTCTAAGTAAGGCAAATCACATTCTTGCACACTGAAGCTTCCTCAGATTCTCACGTTAGGACCAATGTCCTAGCCAAAGTACAAGAACCTCAAGCTTCTGCGTTGTAAACAAGTGCTGGCCTTCTTTAGGCAGATGTGACAAATTCCACAAGCCACCCTCTCTCCACTTATTCTAACCATTTTCTATGTTTTTCTACTGGAACTCTTGTCCCTGTGTGTGTGTGTGTGTGTGTGAGAGAGAGATGAGAGATGTAGAAATTTTATGTTTTGTCCTGATGCCAGTTCATAGGGAACGGGAGATTTGTGGGGTGTTTGTGGGGTTTTGGAGGGGGGTGAAGGTGACTGCTTAAACAAGAGGAAAAGGGGCAACGGAAAGGCAAAAACTAAAAGGAAATGTATATGGTAGGTACACAGACATGAATATCCACGGCATAAATCAATATGCATGTACAATGATTTCAGACTGCCATCGAAATACTGTACAACATTGCAATCATTTCTGAAAGAAAAAATATGTTAAAATTGGGATTTTGAGCACCAAAATGAGAAATCAAAATGCTTCTATTAGGCTATCAGTGGCAAGCAAGCATAACAAACTCTTCTTGTTCCAAAACAGCAAGGTTACAAAAGGGTGATTATCCCCCTATAGATGAAATGACTAAACAAGAGCCAAACTAAAACACAAGAAAATAATTTATTCCAAACACTTAAATTAAGGAAAATATTGGATGAGCAATCACAACCACAAAAACTGCAGGAGGATGTTCATTACTTCATTACCCATCAAGAACTCAACTCAACCGAATAAAACCTCGTCTCAACTATTTGGGGACAACAGAGAGCAACACAGTGACTAAAAATTCACCATTAAAACAAATGGAATAAGAGCATACCCAATGGAGGATATACTCAGCCGCTATGATGGCAGTCGCGTATGATCTTACGGATCGGTTAATTGTTGAGATGACGGTAGCTCCATGAGACACAGTTAATGCTGCCAAAGATTTGCAAAATTCAGCAGGATCTGCAACATGTTCAATCACCTGATTTGAAGTACTGATGAGATACTAGCTATCAACAAGATCATTATCATACAACAAATAAATGGAAAACATGCAAAACTAAATCAGGGGGGATTGTACCTTTAAAGTTTGTAATTGTTAGTCTTAATTAAAAAAGTACTTTTGTTAGTGTCCTAATTGAAAAACTGTAACACTAGCGACCAAAAATGCAGTTTAGTCAAAAAAGGAAAGTCAAAAGGTCAGTACTCCATGAATTTTGACTGAATGGCAGGAATTGTATTTGCATCCTGGCCTTAATATAATGCAAAGCAAATTCAATTCCTCCTTTTCAGCTAAAAAGCACTGGACTACTCAACTTTTGCCTTCTCCTTTCTGGCTAAAAAAACCTTTCGTGGTCACTGTGTTTTACAGATTATTTCAATGTGTGCACTAACAAAAAGATTTTTTTTCAGCACACTAACAATTTTAAAAAAAAAAAACAATCAACACAGTCACATTCTAGATGGAGGTTAAACTGACTTCTAATTTTCAAATACTTTATTTTGTATAAAATTAACTTAGTAATTTATCATTTGTTTATAGTACTAAGTCAACCTACCAAATTAATCACTGAGACCTCAGCTGTTGTCCATTCTCAATTGAGTTTATAACAGTCATGAAGAAAAAGGTTACATTGCAAGATTTTAAAATTTCTAATGGCCACATTGAAATTATTTCGTTAGCGAGCACTTTTTTTTTTTGATAAGTATTCGTTAGCGAGCAGGCCCGGTTCTGAGCAAGTTCAAGGTGCCCGACGGAACAGGGCCTCAAATTGAAGAGGGCCCAATTATTTTTAAGTTACCTTGTATATTGTACATAGCCCAAATTGCCAAACATCAAGCCTAGTGCCCAGTAGCCCAGAGACAGCTCCAAGCCTCCAATACAGAAAATTGAATCAGTCTCACCGTTCAAATCACGCAAATTGGCGAATTTGTTCCGTCAATCACTCCCTCTCTCTCGTTTCTCTCGATCTACCCACCGAAATCACCGCCGCGTCTCGCCAACTTCCCTCCATAATGGTAAATCAATATCGGCTGGATTCCCTATAATACTTCCACGCTTCCGCCCGCTTACAACAACCAATTTTTATTCAAATCTTCTTCTTTCCGAGCCTAGCGATTCTCAATTTTTTTCTTGACAAGAGCTGAAGAGTGAAGAGCACAATATTAGATCAGTGTTGGGGGTCGTTTGGCTCCTAATCCAGCGTCGGCGATTTGATTGGGGCGTCACCTTGGGGGCTATTATAGATCGAGCATTCGTCGGGCTACTTTGTTTGAAGGTTCGAAGTTCAATTACTCGCTTTCAACTTTCGTGGTGTAATCGGGTAAGTGTTCACTTCGATTTCTTCATTTAATTTCATAATTTTCCTTTGTTTGGGTTTGTAAATTACGAAATTGTAATCTCAATCTTAGACTCTTAGTTCAATAGTTCAGTACTGTTTGAGAGTTTGTCTGTTCAATGTTCATATCATAGAAAATTAGAAATTCAATTGATTATTCAGTTAACAGTTAACACATACTATGAAAGACATTCATATACCTATAGGCAGTAACATTGGGCCCCTGTATAAAAACCCAGCTTAATTCCTTTTCAAAATTTTGTTCAAGCTAAAGTGAGCAACAGTAATTAAGAACTTCTAATTCATTGTTTCATATTTTGATTACTCAACTAAGACTATGATTCATAATTCATTGTTTCAGATTTTGCAATTTCATTATTTCAGTGACGGTGGAAATTTCATTATTTCAGCTGGAACGTATGGGGTTTGAATGATTTCAGGAAAAGGCAGATAGTCAAGGCAGCTCTTAGCAGATGGAAGCCTTCTGTAGTATGCTTACAGGAAACCAAAATGGATCATATGGACAGAAACATAGTGGACAGCATAGTGGGATGTCGGTGGATGGACTGGGTTCATTTAGATGCAGTTGGTGCTGCGGGGGGTATTCTGGTTTTGTGGGACAGCAGAATTTTAACGATTGAAGATCACGTGATAGGAGTTTTCTCAGTTTCGTGTCTATTTAAGCGGGTTATTAACGACTCTCGATGGGTGTTCTCTGGAGTTTATGGCCCTTGCTCTGACAATCAACGGGCAAACCTGTGGACTGAATTGACCTCTGTTAGTCTTAAATGGAATCATCCGTGGTGTGTGGGAGGGGACTTTAATGTGGTTCGTTTTCCTTGTGAGAGAAGCCGGGGTCAAATGTATACTCATGCTATGGAGGAATTTAACGATTTCATTAATAACAGGGAATTGATGGACTTGCCCTTGGAGGGGAATTCTTTCACCTGGTTCCGAGGAGGGTCGGATCGGCAATGTTCAAGGCTTGACAGGTTTCTTCTTAGCTCTGATTGGGAGGAAAGGATAGGGGTCTTCGTTCAAAGGACTCTCCCTAGGGTGGTGTCTGATCATTCCCCTATAATTCTTCAGTTTGGGGGTGACAAGGGTAGAAGAAAAACTCCATTCAGGTTTGAGAACATGTGGCTGAAAGCTCCTGGTTTTAAGGATTGGGTGAGATCAAAATGGGATTCCTACGAGGTAGCCGGTAAACCGTGTTTTCGAATTGCAAAAAAATTGAAGCTTTTAAAGGATGATCTCAAGATTTGGAATAAGGAGGTGTTCGGGAGGATAGAAATCAGAATTAAGCAAGCTATGGAGGAAGTCAAGTGCCTGGATGCAAAGGAAGGGGAAGGATCTTTAGAGGAATCAGAAGTAGCACGTCGTGAAGAGCTTAAGCTGGAAATCAAAAGATTGCTCATCAGTGAAGAGATAAGCTGGAGGCAAAAATCCAGGGTCTTGTGGCTTAAAGAGGGCGACAAAAATTCCAAATTTTTCCATAAGATGGCTAATGCGCACAAAAATTTCAACCAGATTAACAGGCTGAAAATTGATGGTTGTGTGACGGAAGATGAGAACCAAATCAGTAGAGGCTTTGTAGAGTTTTACCAAAAGCTGTTCTCGGAGGACAGTGGGAGAGTGCTGGATGTAGGAGGGATCACTTTCAACAGCCTGATTGAGGAGGACAGGAGCTTCTTAGAGCAAAGTTTTAATGAACAAGAAGTGGTGGAGGCATTGGGCAGTTTGAAAGGTGACAAGGCCCCAGGACCCGATGGTTATACCCTTGAGTTTTTTAAACATTGCTGGGACGTGGTTAGAGTTGATGTTATGGAGGTCTTCCGCTCCTTCTTTGAGGAAGAGGGATTTGAGAAAAGTCTTAATACAGCGTTCATTGCTCTTATTCCCAAAAAGAAAGGGGCTGAGGAGTTTAAAGACTTCAGGCCCATAAGTCTTATTGGCAGCGTGTATAAGCTGATCTCCAAGGTTCTGTCCAACAGAATGAGGAAAGTGATAGGCAAAGTAATTTCAGATTCGCAGCATGCTTTTGTGGGTGATCGTCAGATTCTGGAAGCAGCTTTGATAGCAAATGAAGTGGTTGATTCAAGGGTGCGGAGTGGAGTGCCAGGGATTCTGTGCAAGCTGGACGTGGAGAAGGCCTACGATCATGTCAGATGGGAATTTCTGATTCATATTTTGGATAAAATGGGATTCGGTGAAAAATGGAAGAAGTGGATTCTATTCTGCATTTCTACAGTCAGGTTTTCGGTTCTTATCAACGGTCAGCCTGAAGGTTTTTTCTCGAGCTCGAGAGGTTTGCGTCAAGGGGATCCTCTTTCTCCATTCCTTTTCATTGTGGTAATGGAGGCCCTCAGTCGCCTCATTGATAAGGCAGTCGCAGGAGGATTTATAAAGGGCTTTGAGGTGGGTAATGATCATGGTCGGGGGGTCTCTATTTCTCATCTCCTTTTTGCCGATGATACTTTAGTTTGCTGTGATGCAGACAGTGATCAGTTGGGCTGCCTTCGTCTCCTTTTGCTGATTTTCCAAGATCTTTCGGGCTTGAAGACTAATGTGTCGAAATGTGAGTTAATTCCCATAGGCGGAGTGGATAATGCGGAGGCTTTAGCTTCGTTCTTCGGCTGCAAAGTCTCTAATCTTCCTACTTCATACCTAGGATTACCTCTTGGTTCGTCTTTCAAGAACAAAAACGTGTGGAATTCAGTTTTGGACAGATTTGAAAGGCGGTTGGCAGGGTGGAAAAGACGGTTCTTATCCAAGGCAGGAAGACTTACTCTCATTAAGAGTACTCTTTCCAATCTTCCCACTTATTTCCTGTCGGTGTTTATGGCCCCTGTCTCAGTTTTAAAAAGGCTTGAAAAGTTAGAAAGAGATTTCCTATGGGAAGGAGACAAGGAGAAAGGAAATTATCATCTAGTTGAGTGGGAATCTGTGTGCTCTAACAAGGAGAATGGGGGTCTTGGAGTTAAAAATCTCAGATTGTTCAACAAGGCTCTGTTGGGCAAGTGGCTATGGAAGTTTCTAGTGGATAAAGAGGCATTATGGAGGAGGTTAATGGTGAGCAAATATGGAGCGGGTGATCATTTTTGGTTCCCAAAGAAAGTTCTGATCTCTCACGGCACTAGCGTCTGGAAAGGAATTACGGGAGTATGGAATGCAGTCATCAGGTTCATCAAATTCGAGGTAGGGCAAGGGAATCAAATCAGGTTCTGGAAGGATTTTTGGTGTGGTACAAATACCTTGCAGCTGATGTTCCCTAATCTTTATAACATGGCAGTTAATAAGGAGGAAATGGTGAGTTCTTTGGTGGTCAATCAAGGGGGTACAGATTTATGGAGTCCTGTTTTTCGCAGGAATCTTCATGACTGGGAGATTGACGAGGCAGTACAGTTCATGGATTTGCTCCAGGGTTACAAGAGACAGGCTTTGAGTGAAGATAAAATTATATGGGAGGCATCTAGTAACAGATTGTTTTCTGTTAGATCTTTCTACTCGAAGTTGATTGAGAAGGAAAAAAGTTCATTCCCTTGGAAGGTAATATGGAAACAAAAAATCCCCGATAGGGTAGCTTTTTTTGTTTGGGAAGCAGCCAGGGGTGTCATATTGACGGGGGAAAATTTGAGATCTCGGGGTTTGACATATGTTAATCGATGCTACATGTGCAAAAGTGAAGAGGAAGATGTAAATCACTTACTGCTTCATTGCCCGATGGCTAGGGAGCTTTGGAACTCCCTTTTTCTCTCTGCGGATGTCCCGTGGGTTATGCCCAGGACTGTTATTGATACGCCTCGGGGTTGGCCTTCCTTTACCCGGAATAGGAGTAATTTTTGGAAGTATGCCCCCTCAGCTATTTGGTGGACCATCTGGAAAGAGAGGAATAGAAGGGCCTTTGAGAACATTGAATCTGATCCTGTAGGAATCAAAAAGTCTTTTCACTTGTACTTGAGATTCTGGTGCTTATCTGTTGACCCAACTTTAGAGGATCCTTTTTGTAATTAGGTTGGGGACTTTTGGTTTGAAGTCTAGTGCATGTATACTTCCAGTGTACAAGTTAGCGTCTCCTTTTTTGACGCTTGTTAATAATACTTATACTTTACTTATCAAAAAAAAGTTTTTAATTGTGATTTGGGAGGAATTCGGAACTCAATACTCGATAAAGTTGATAAACCAGGTTCTTTCGCTCCTTTCATAGTTACTTTTAATGTGATTTTGGCTTGTTATTACTAGTATTTTATTGTTGTGATTTTTTGTTAGTCCATTTTTTTTCAATTATGCCTTTGAAAAGGAAATTCGAATCTGGACATGGAAAACGTAAAAAGAAAAAAAGAATTGAATAATTGAAACAGTCTCAAAGAGGAGCTCTTGAAAAGTTTATAATGAAAGAATCACAAGTATCTTCTGAAAATGAAAATCGTGCTAATGTTGATGGTTGTATTGATGTTAATGCTGATGATGCTAACGTCATCACTTCACCTAATTTTCAAAATAATGATGTTGAGAATTTTGAAAATTTGGATGTTAACTATGATGATGGTGTTAATGTCACTGTGGATGATGCTAATATTGATACTAATGATGTTGAGAATTTTGATAATTTGGATGCAAATGTTAATGATGCTTTTCATATGCTTGACATATTTGATCCAAGAAATTGGGATGCACTTGATTCTAATATGATTGATATTTTAGTGGCAAAGGGTCCTAAAAGAGATTTGTCTATTCGGAAAGGTCCTAAAGATAAACTTTCCAAACGATTTTCTTCAACATCTTATACTAGAGTTTTGTCAAATGGAGAAAAGTTTGATAGAGATTGGCTAGTGTATTCAAAAGAGCTTGATAAAATATTATGTTTTTGTTGTAAAATATTTAAAAAAGGGTGTGGAAGAGGTCAATTAGCAAATGAGGGTTTCGGAGATTAGTCACATCTAAGTATTAGACTTAAAGAACATGATACTAGTGCAGAACATGTTAAGAATATGAATAGTTGGTATGAATTGCGTTTGAGACTCCAAAATAATGAAACCATTAATAAAGTGGCTAAAAAACAACTTGAGATAGAATAAGATCACTGGAAAAAGGTCTTGTTTAGAATTATTTCGGCTGTAAAATTCCTTGCAAAACATAATCTAGCATTTCGTGGCACTAATGAGAGAATTTATCAAAGTAGCAATGGTAATTTCTTAGGTTTGGTTGAAATGTTGGCCAAGTTTGACCTTGTTGTTCAAGAGTATGTTCAACGTATTACAAATGAAAAAATTCATTATAACTATCTTGGTCATAAAATCCAAATGAGTTAATACTATTGTTTGCTTCTTCTATTAAATCTGAAATCATTAAGAAAATAAAACAAGCAAAATATTTCTCAGTCATACTTGATTGTACTCCTGATATAAGCCACCAAGAACAAATGACTTTTATAATAAGATATTTGGATGTGTCTTCAAATTCTATTAGTATTGAAGAATCCTTTTTTAGGATTTTTGGATGTGAATGATACAACTGGCCAAGGGCTTTTTGATGTTTTCCAAAATGAATTAACGTTTCTTGATCTTGCTATAGATAATGTGCGTGGGCAAGGCTATGATAATGGGTCAAATATGAAAGGAAAACATCAAGAAGTGCAAAAAAAACTTTTAGATATAAATCCAAGAGTATTTTATACTCCTTGTGGTTGTCATAGTCTCAATTTGATATTATGTGACATGGCTAACACTAGTGGTAAAGCTCGAGATTTTTTTGGAGTCATACAACGTATTTATACAATATTTGCAAATTCTTCCAAAAGATGGAAGATTTTGAAAGATAATGTAAAAGGTTTGACACTTAAATCATTATCATCCACCCGTTGGGAGAGTCGCGTTGATAGTGTTAGAGCCATAAGATTTCAAGTTTTGGATATGCAAGAAGCTTTACTTCAAGTGGCAGAAAGTGATAATGATTCAAAAATTAGAAGTGAAGCTAAATCCTTAGCAAAAAATGAGCTTGGTGATTTTGAGTTTTTACTTGCAATAGTCATTTGATATGAAATATTATATGTAGTTAATTTGGTTAGCAAACATTTACAATCAAGGGATATGCTTATTGATGTTGCCATTGAAGAAGTAAAAGGGTTGATAACATTTTTTGAGGAATACAAAGAGACTGGATTTTTAAATGCGTTGAAAACTACAAAGGTACTTGCAATTGAAATAAATGTCGAACCCGTGTTCCCCAAAAAGCGTCCAATTCGAAGAAAAAAATATTTTGATGAAACTCCAATTGATGCATCGTCTAATGATTCACAATCTGAAGATGAGTCATTTAGGATTAATTATTTCTTATACATTGTTGATCAAGCGATTGCTTCACTAACTAGGAGATTTGAACAATATCAAGAATATGAAAATATTTTTGGTTTCTTATTTACTTCCGATAAATTGCATTCATTGGATGATATGAGTTTAAAGTCTTGTTGTAGTCGATTTGAAGGTGCACTTAAGAAAGATGAACAATCTGACATTAATGCGAATGAATAATATATTGAATTAAAGTTACTCCAAGAATTCTTACCTAAGGAAAAGATGAGACCTATTGATATTGTAAATTTTTTGAAACGTGTGGGTTGTTTTCCTAATACAATTATTGCATATAGAATTTTGTTGACTCTTCCAATAACTGTTGCATCTGCGGAAAGAAGCTTTTTAAAATTGAAGTTATTAAAGTCCTACGTGCGTTCTACAATGACACAAGAAAGACTTAAAGGATTGGCGCTCATATTAATTGAGGATGATTTTCTGGAAAAGATTGATTATGAAGATTTGATTGAAGATTTTGCATCAAGAAATGTTAGAAGGATGACACTTTTCAAATAAAAAGTTTGATAGTAATTTAGAAGTTCAGTTATTTTTGTACTTCGTTCGTAAGGAAAAAAGTTTGAATCTTATAACATTATCAAATATATAATTTATTTTTAATTTTTAGTAATTATCTTTTGTCAATTTTGGGCCTATTATTAAATTAAAGACAGGGCCTTCAAAATGTCAGGACCGGCCCTGTTAGCGAGCACATTGAAAAAGCATGTTAACCTTCAGAGACCAAAAAGGTAACTTAACCTATCCTTTTCTCCTGAAAATTATTAGAATTTTTTGATGGCAAAACTCTATTATTTATGGATCAGCTATCGGTAAATCTGAAGTACTTCCATGGAGTAAAGAGCATTCGAAATATATTGGCAAAAAAATCATTTTTGCTTAGGTCATTTTCAGCTTGCTAAAGACAACCAAATTCACGTGTACAATAAAGCACATAAGATATAAGTGGAAAGTAAATTAAAGGAAAATAGGATAACGTTTACTCAAGTATAAAGGCAAAACGCATCCATGGGCCATTGTACTTTACAAAAGATTGCAGTCAAGCCAATTGAACTTCAAAAATTTTGTAATGGCTAGTGTACTTGAGTTATGTTGCAATTCAACCCATTTTTTGGATGGACGTTAAGTTTAGACGTTAAGTTATGTTAAATACCTATTTTGCCCATGTCTTCATTGTTGTCATCATTTTCTCTAATCAAGAACAAAAAACCCCAAATTAAATCCCTTTTCATTCTTGACCAGATTATTTATTCGTGCTCTCTCAGTTTCTCTACTTCACTAACCTTCATCGTTCTTGGTAAATTTCTCAGATTCCCTTCCAAATTGCAAAGCAAATTGAAAATAAACAAAATAAGTTAGGGAACACAAAGAACATTAATTGCAAATCAGTGGTTTTTGACGAAGAAATAACAAAACGGGTAGCAGCAGAGGTCAACCACCCTTCCGTTTTCTTCTTCAGCAACGGCGCCAGCAGGCAGATCATCGAAAATGTTTTTGACGAAGAAATAACAAAACGGGTAGCAGAAGAGGTCGACAGGCAGAGCATTGAAAAGCTCAAAGGTTTTACATTTTGGTGTTCATATTAACAAATCAAGTTTTCATTCTTGTTAATTCCAACTACGGAAAACACAATTTGGTAAGGATGACATGGGGGAATCATACACCACCATCAATACTCTTGTCTGCCACTGCCATTGGTACCCAAATTCAATGCCATTTCATTATCACAAACACTTATTGCCTCACATTGAATTGAAAATTAATAATACAATCTCATTGGTACCTTCACTTTATTTTTGGCTAATTGGGGGTTTTAAATCTATTTTTCGTAAATCCAACAGGTGAGGCAGAACCAAAGATTAAGCAGTAGGGTTGTTCCATTTGGTGGAAATAGGAGAAAGAACGGTGGTTTCAACATCCACCAGAAATCCATCAAAACAGAGGGTTGAGAATTGGGGTTGAGAGTAGAAGGCCAATGGGTTTATTCCTCGCAACTCTTCAGAATCTTGCAAGAGGCCAGGTAATGTCTTTGTCGGCTGAAACAGAGGGATGCGATAGGTAGATTGCAACTTGAAAGGAGGAGAGAATTGAACGGCGATAGCTGCGAAGCCAGCCTGCAAGCATGCCCTAAAAGCACGCTCAGTGCTGGGTGCACTATCTTCACTGAATCTGAACAGATGACCGGAGTATGATAGTTTGCTCATCGGAGTGTAGATCATTGGCTGGAGAAGAGAGTGACAACCGGCGATAGCTGCGGCTTGAGCCAAAGCAGAGGGTTGAGCGCAAGGAAGAAGAACGATTGGCGCCGGTGGGATGAGGGCTGGAGTTGGTACAGTGATGGCTACAGTCATCCCAATTGTTGAGTTATTCACAATTCCAGGGTTCACGTCATCTCGAGGGCGTTAGGTCGCAGAGTCATTCATCCTAAATTCTATTTAGGAGATCTTGGATTCCCATCATTTGGTATCAGAGTAGTCCTAGTAACGGTAATTTCATTCTATCTTTAATTTTGTGTTATTATCATTCTAGTGTCAAACCCTAATTCCGCTAGGATTCGTGTCCCAAAAAAAAAACTTGTTATGTTTCTTTGTTTTCTAAACTTTGGGTCATCAACCCTAGTTTAATTTTTCAATCTTAGTCCAAAAAAAAGGAGTATAATTGTTTTGCTTTGATTTCTTCTATTTGCTCTAAACTTGGGTCATCAATCCTTGCTTAGCTGTCTTTTTTCTTTCAATTTCAAAATCCTAATTGTTCTAGGATTTGTTATTAACTAAAAAGAAGAGACTCCATGATGGAAGAAGGGATCCAAAGAGAAAATATATTTCGTTCTAGATGTTGTGTGCAAGATAAGATATGTAGCTTGCTTATTAATGGGGTAGTTGTCATAATCTTGCTAGGACTACGATGATTGAAAAGTTAGAGATACCAATCATCCAATATCCACATCCCTATAAATTGCAATGGCTCACTTCTAGTGATGAGATAGAAGTAGATAAACAAGTGTTGGTAGAATTTAGCATCGGAAGGTAAAAAGATGAAATGTTGTGTGATGTGGTACCAATGCAATTGAGTCATGTATTACTAGGGTGACCTGGGCAATATGATAGGCAGACGATACACGATGGCTTCACCAACAAATACTTTTTTTGTGTTCAATCAAAGAAAAACCCTTCTTGTACCTTTGATACTCGAGGAGGCCTATAAATATTTAGTGAAAGTACAACAGATAAAGCATGAGTAGAAGAGTGGAAGATTGAAAAAAAAAGAATAAAAAGATAAAAAATTGACAAAGAGAATATTGAAAAAGATGAGAGAGAGCAAGAAAGGGTGGAGAGTGAAGAAACTCGGAAAGAATTAACTATGGTGGAACGCGAGAAGTCTTGAAGCTATCGCATGTATATGAAGATCCATTGGACTTCAAAGCTTCAACTGTGTCTTGTTCGTGGTTGATTGGATGGACCTAATCTCAAGAGGACGAGTATGATACGATCTTGTCAAACCTTTTTTTTATAAGATCTTGTCAAACCTTTTTTTTATAAGATCTTGTCAAATCCTTAAAAGTGTTTCCAAGAGTTTGAGGAGTTATTTGACAAGTTTGAAAGCTTGGGAAACAAATTTGGAGGCTAAGAAAGGTGTTTGGAAAGCTGGAGGGGTTAAAGTGCAAATGCTGGAAAGTGAGCACAATTTCCCAGTAGGTTGCGCGAGCAGCTTAGGCGGTCGCGTCGTTTGTTTTGTGTGTGTTTTGATTGTTTATTTTTGGTATTTTTACTATTTTACTACTTAGGTATTTTTATGATTTTTGTTTCCTTATAATTAGGTTCATTTTCCTATAAGTTTTAGGTTTAAAGCTTCCTTTTATTTATATTACTTTTCCTTTTATTTATATATTACGTTTCCTGTAAGCCTATATAAAGGCATCCTTAAAACATCGTTTTTTAGAGAGTGGATTGATTAATAAAATTAAGTTGATTTTCTGGATAGAAAATTGTGTATTTTATTGAGTGTCATGCATTGGAAACTCGGATTACAAACATCGTAGATTCGTTGTAATTGAAATCAACTTATCGGCTGGAGAGACATCCCAATTGTGGGGTCATTCACAATTCTAAGAAGGGAAAGATATACTCATCAAGAAGGGAAAGATACACTCGTTAATTGGAAGAAACAACTCTGGCATTCCCCCTTGCACAGAAACCCTCTGAAGAAACCAAAACCTTTTGCACATATGACTTGCAAGTACATGCATACATGTACAAAAATTATCAGAAAGAATGCTGATAATGTTGCTGCTAATACACCATGCATCATAAAGCCAAGTAAGTTATACAAAGATAATGCTAAAGGATGAAAGAAAAGGAAGTAAGATTATCGTACCAAGGTGAGATATACCAAAATGAAAATCTTTGATATCAACCAAGAATGGCGAACATTGACCTTGTTATAAATGGCACATAAAAGTAGCATTAACATTATCATACCTCTAAGGCAATCACAGCATCGAACTCCCTCCGTTCTTCAACCAGTTTTTCTGTTCACATAATTGTCTCATATGAACTTTCATATAATTTAGATATCAAGAAAGAAAAATAACAGTAAGCCTACGTCTATCGTACCAATGTTTCCCTAATGCATAATTATAACATAGTTACACTGTCACTAAGTTTTTGGTGCAGGATTATACTAAATAATCCATAAAGCAGCACATTCACAACCGCAAATAACAAAAAGAAAGGTATGACAAACTTTTATACACTTGATATTATTACATACATTAGCAGAATAACCTAATACAATTTACAGAGGTTACTAGAATTCTAAATGCATAGGCAATAAGTCAATGAAATAAGTGTCTGGCCACTTCCTCCTTTAGGTCTAGAGATTGGGCGATAATCAATGCGACATGTGACAACCGAAGGATAAATTTCAGTTCAGCTGGTAAGTTACAAATGGAGATTTGGAAAAAAAGCAAAGATAGGTTTACATTTTACAGTGGGTTTTTTTGGTAATGGGTGGAAGAGAGAGCGACACTAAATTTCGTGGGTATTCAATTCCTTTCCTTTCCTTCCAACGAGCCATAATCACAAAGGGGTATAACCAAGCCAACCGAAGAAGCAACATGCATAGTTGTCAAAACGGGATACGTATCGTGTATCGAAAATTTATCTCCATAATATATGCGTGTACCCTAAGACTACTATTTAGGGTATCATTTAGCTGTCGCCTTGATAAAGAAGAGGTGTTTCCCTGTTGGTATGTGGCAACAGCTGGACAGTTGATGAAGTGGGTCTGTTACGTCTGTGCATGAAATAATTAATTTCCATCTCAACCCAACCCAAAATCAAACCTCAAATCTGCAGCCCTCACAAATCACAATCTCTCTCGTATTTCCAAAATAGAAAAACAAAAACAAACCAACCCAAATCCCCAATTGGCCAATTCTTTGTCAACTCGTTATCTCCTCCGTTCTTTACCACCTCTGTTAAAGATGAAGTTGATTTTAATGGCGAATTTGGGAAGCCAGCCACCATTAACAGTGAGAAGAGGTTTGTTCGACGGTGGCTATGCAGATTCATCAAGGTAAATGTAATTGGTCCTCCAAATTAGACGTTGAAGACGATATTGAATATGGAGGTGGTGGTGTTCTTCAAAGTAGAAAAATCGTATGATACGAGGGTTTTGCGATACTCTAATGTATCGCACAACACGTTAAGCGTATCGAACTATACATGACACTTTATACGATAGACCGATACGCATCGAAAAAGGCTATTTTCGTATCGTATCATACGATACATATCGCGTATTGTACGATACTAACAACTATGGCAACATGTATAAAACATACACCCTCCGTCCCAACAAAAAAAGGTGCCCTTATTGACTTTTCACGGGTTTAAGAAAGTATTTGACACTATGTACTTTCCATAACACCATCTACTTGTCTTCTAGGGGACTCATTTGTTTTTATATCTCACAATTAAAAAGGGAAATATAGCCAATTAGCTTTTTAAAAAGGGGACTTTTAGTTTGGGCCATCCCAAAGTGGAATATGGAATGCTTATTGGGGATGGGGGGAGTACAAGAGAGGAAACGGGAGTATAGAGATGAAGGAGAAAAAAAATAAAAAACTGAAAATAATTTTAAAAGAAGAAGAAGAAGAGAGTATACAAAGGATAAGGCACATACCAGCTGTCGTGCAGCAATATTCAATTGATGAAGCAACTGGATCCAAATCCTAAACATATTAAGAATGTGGTTACAGATATGCTGAAGTATAAGACAGTAAAAAATATTGAACATGTACAGATCAAAATACAAGTACCACTATAATACCCCCGTTGTTTGCACGCGCATGCGTGCACATATCTAGAAGCATAAGGTAACAATAGTGCAACATAAACTAACATGGAGATAAAAAGTATTGCCAAGTAAATGATAACATGCAAGAATGTGCATGGGGGAGAGAGAGAGAGAAACTGCACAAATAACCAGAATGAAAAGTCATGTTTTGCAACGTGACTGACTATAAAAGTAAAGTGTTGATCGCATCCCTTTACCGAATTATGAACTTCAAGTTGAACATAGATTAGGATAAATCTAATCCAAAAATCCCTACCCAAATGTTTAGTGTACATCCACAGAGGTATATACAGGCAGTTAAGTTTAAAGCATCATTGTTATCTTTGCTTCTAGTAAACTAATCATACCGCATGAAGGCGCGCTATTTTGATATTCTTCTCCACAGCATCAATTCCTGTAACTGCAGCTCCCATTCGTGCCAACGGCTGTAGACCAAAACAATGATTAGCAGACAAAATCACTTCCAACTCAATGGTTTAGAATGAATAGGCATGCAACATCATTTGTCTAGGGTCAGAATTGTTTTGCCTTCTTTGTTGACCGAGGATGAGGCTATGGGAGCCTTTTGGGGCCATTGTCGTACTTTTTTTTTTTGATAAGTAAAGAGTATATAAATATGAGCGTACTTGGAGAGACTGGTAGAGACTGGAGTAGAAAATTGCAATGCCGCTTTAAATACTAATAATTGAAAAAGGAAAATGCATACCAACATTTTTGAAGACATGACATGGAAAATCTATCAAATTTTAATCTGCATCAACATAAAATTAAAAAAGTCATATTTTTCTCGAGAGAAGCTTATGAGGTTAACTTTGCAACTATACCCCCGAACCACCAAGAAATAGAGACAGACAAGAACCCATAAGAGTCCAACTATGAGTTCGGGCTCTTTAAATTACAAGGCCCAACTGGCTTTAGAGCAGGGCACAAAAATCATGCTAGAATTGCTGTGGTAATTCTTAGACAGTTGAAATAAACGTCATACTTGGTGCCCGTGCGATCATGTCAATTGAAAGTAGGAATGTACAAGGGTAGTAATTGGACAAATTACTTTGTTATGAATCTGATATTGGTCTTCAATGGAAGCAGTTCATTTCAAATGTAAATTAGCCTCTAAAGAGAGAACTGACAGGAAGCAGATTTGCTAGCTGGAAAGCGAGGGCTAAATTTATTGCATCAAATCAAGATCTAGAGCAAAGGAAGGTAGTGTCAAAGAGATGATCAAGTCATTCACAATAAAGAAAAAAAGTTTGATGGAGATCTATGGACCAAGTTAGATGAGATGATTTATTTACTGGAAATCCCAACTTAAGCATTGTAATTCGAACGGATTAAACAGAGTTTCTTGGGTTATGCCAAGGGCGATTAAAGAACTTTTTTGTGAGTGGTCTTGGTATAAGTGTAGAAGAAGGACGAATGTGGTTTGGGACTCCGCCCACTTGGCCGTTTGTTGGTGTATTTGGAAGGAAAGGAATCGTAGGGTTTTTGAGAATACAAAGTTGGATATTGATAGAATGAAGAAGGGAGTTTTTGAGGCATCACAATTTTGGTGCTCAGGGAGTTCTCAAAGTAATGAGGATTCATTATTCGAGTTTGTAGACAGTTTTTCTATTGTATAGATTCTTTGTCGGAATATTCTACCTGCATACATAAGATGTGTCACCTGGTTTGACGCTTTGCTTGTATATACTATCTTTTTATTTATCAAAAAAAAAAAAAGTTTCAAGTATATTATACTCCTTATGATTTGACATTTTATTATACAATATAATCAAGTCAAGACACCGGGAAAAGAGCGGAGGAGACTGCTTGCACACCATAATATTTCAGCTTAATGGCCTTCTTTTTGTAGAGCTTTGAGCTAAAGACCCATTCAATGAAGCTCTTCTTGGGACATGGTTGTGGAGGTATCTAACGGAGAGGGAGGCCCTTTGGCAGAAGGTGGTGGAGAGTAAATATGGAAAAGGAAATCATTGTTGGTTTCCTACTGCCATCAAGGAATCTTTTGGAGTGGGTCTTTGGAAAGGTATTAGAAGAGGTTGGGATAATTTCGTCAGACATATCTCTTTTGAAATTGGTGACGGTTCATCAGTGATATTTTGGTATGACAACTGGTGCGATGGAGGTGAGTTGCGCAGATTATTCCCAAATCTGTTTGCTGTGGCCAGAGAAAAGAAGTGCTTTATAAAAGCTGTGCTTAATTTGGAGGAAGGAAGGACCAGTGGAATCTTTCTTTCCACAGAAATTTTCAAGATTGGGAGATTTAGTCAGTCGTGAGACTACTCAAGTTATTTTATACGCAGAAGGTTGCCCTTACTGCGGATAAGTTATTGTGGGAAGACGTCAAAAGTAAAGAATTCTCGGTGAAAGGTTATTACTCAAAGCTGGACAGCAGCGATAGAAACTTATTCCTGTGGAGGTCAATATGGGAATTTGGGGTCAGAGTAGCCTTTTTGGCGAGGGAGGTAGCAAACGGAGCCATTTTAACAGGTGATAACTTGAGGAAAAGAGGCCTTCTGTTTACTAACCGGTGCTATCTCCGTAAAGGGAATGAGGAGAGTGTTAATCATCTGATGCTACACTGTCCAGTGGCGGGGACTCTTTGGACTAATCTTTTTGGTCTCTTTAACATTTCGTGGGTGCTTCCAAACTCTACCAAGGACCTCTTCTGGAATTGGTCTTACTTTGGGAGGAGCAAGAGCAGGAATAGGCTTTGGAATGTCGCCCCGTTAAGCGTTTGCTGGACGATCTGGACAGAAAGAAATAGAAGGGCATTTGATAATGAAGAGGGTTCTATGTTAGCTTTGAGGAAATCGTTGCTCTCGAATATGCTTGAATGGAGTGTAGGGGCAAATCTTAATAGGAACCTTAGTGGTAACACTAGCACAGATGTTGTGAATATTTTTCACATTAGCTACTGGGTATATTTTTTTGTGTTGTATTCTTCTATGTAAAGGACGCGTCACCTATTTTGACGCTCTTCATTTATACATACTTTACCTTTATCAACAAAAAAAAAACAAACAAAAAGGCCCATTCATGGTTCTTGAAACATGGTAAAAAGTACTGTGAACTAAAACTCTCCAAAACTTACATTTATCTTCCAATTGACAACACCCGGATTCTGTTAATTTCTAAAAGTAAAAGAAGCCTGTTGAATTGATTTTGTACAGTTTGAAGATGTGATCTTTTTTTTGATATGTAAATATTATATACCAAAAGGCGTCAAAATAGGTGACGTGTTCTTTGTACACTAAAAGTATACCCTAACCCTAACTACGATATTGTAAAATTATTAATAAAATCAACATCATAATGATCAGAGCTCAGCGATAATGTCTCTGAACACCAAAAGTAGATAATGTGAATCAGCGTGTTCTTCGTGGTAGCTATGGATCATTCTTCATTATCAAACACTCTACGATTGCGCTCCTTCCAAATAGTCCAG
Organism: Codonopsis lanceolata; assembly: GCA_013146195.2. Classification (NCBI taxonomy): domain Eukaryota; kingdom Viridiplantae; phylum Streptophyta; class Magnoliopsida; order Asterales; family Campanulaceae; genus Codonopsis; species Codonopsis lanceolata. The sequence goes on from CM028377.1 coordinate 73,499,221, forward strand.
CACATTCCCAAAGGAGCAGTTTTCCAAATCAGATTTTTCCTCTTCCGAGCATAGAAAGGCCAACACAAAAACATCTCCTTAGTCAATCTCGGCATACCCAAGAAACTCCAAAAAGACTCAACAGAAAATTCCATAATTCTGATACCACTGGGCAATGAAGAATCAGATGATTGACATTCTCTTCATCACTTTTACACAAGAAGCATCGATTAACGTAAGTTATGTTCCTTTTCCTCAATTTTTTCCGTCATAATGATCATCACAAACATGAATCCACCAATGTTGACTTGGTGGACTCACAGTCCACTAAGTTGTATTGTTGTAAATTCTTCTCTTTCATGAATCCCAAAACTCAAGGGGAGAGAAAAGTCCAATCGATGACTATGAGTAATGGGCACTGTTCTTGGTAACGCATACCTTCCGACCCTCAAATCTTCATGTCTACTGGAAGCTATTGAAAAATAATATCTAGGAGTTCAATGCAGTGTATGAATGTATCCCAAGCTTACATCCTTATCCAATGACTGAATACTTAACTCTGTTTACAATTCCCTTTCTTAATAAATCAACATCGCTCCTTCATCGCAGTCCCCCCAAACCAACACAGGAGAACGACAGAACAAGCGGGCAGGAGCCAGTACGAATTCTCCCAAGTGAGATATGTAGAACCTTAGGATGTTGACATAAATCTTGTTGTGTATTACCAACTGATCATGTAATGCTTTGTGATAGAGTAAGGAAATAAAATCATCGGCATAGGAGAATAACTAAAACAGGGCAACACTAAGCATATGTATGGTATACCTCGGAAAGAATCCCCCCTCCACAGCCAACGTCCACAAATTTCAGCCCTTCAAAAGGCCTTGGAGAGAATGGATCCTTTCTGACACAAGGAATGCCTAATCAGTCTAAGAGAACAAAATGCAGATAATATTATGGCAAATACAGACAAGAAGTAATAGTTGTAGAACAGGATCTTGCACAGAATAAGTCGTAAAGATTCAATACGACACTCTTTGGCATACAGAAAAATGAGGAAATTACAGACACATTCTCAAATATGATGTATAGAATCGTTCTATCCAAAGAATACAGAATTGCATGATTACATCCTATTTATTGATACATGCTGAAATATGGAACAACTTGAGTAGCAATATTGTTGAACTATTGCTTAACAAAAGAAAACTTATTGAGCACTGAATAACATCATGCACCCACAAGTTACTCACTTTTCTCGTGATATGAAAGCGGGTACATGTCGTAAATTCATTTTTTTGATAAGGTTTAGAAACATTCCAAACATATACACATGATAGTATCTAACCCTTCTGTTCCGTAAAAAAGCTTCCAAGTTTCCTTTACAAATTGTTTCTAATCCGCCTGGCTCTGCTTTAAAGTGATACTTGTAAACTGCAGGAAGGAATAGATGCTAAGGTCTCAAAACTACAGATCGAACTTGTACCTGAAATGGCGGCAAAGAGTCGACCGAATGAAAGCTAGTCTAGTAGGATTCATTATATGCAATGGCTTAAAGGGCCCCTCAGCATCCCACCTGAATATAACATGAATATACATCACATTCTCATCAAGAACAAAATCATAAACAACCAAGAGGCCTGCTCCAAACAAGAGCATGTACACTTGGTCTATAATCGTTATGTTATAACATTTCTAGTCAGATTAGTAAAATTAAATTACATAATTCAGATATAGGCTGTAGTTATGGTCCACCGGTTCTACAATAGATGAGGCTCTCTTCATTGGTTTTATTTAGAGTATTCAACTGTTGAGAATGATAATGCAAACAAAGACTTCAATTCTCCTCTTATTCAACTTCAAGTATCACATTAAGAGGAAGAGTTTGGTAGTTTGGCCTACATGTATATACATCACCTACCAAACACATATATGCATATAAGAAAGTTTTTCTGGTCCAAGATATGATTGGTTCTTTGAAAATGCCTAAATGTGATTCTCTTTGGTCAAGTTCTTCCCATCTTCTTTATTTTGGTTCAATTCGCAGCAGTTTTCAGCTCTTAAGAGAGAAAATTGGTTGTTTTTCAACATTATCCACAAAAAAATGTTCCCTCCAACTTCCAATGTGGATACTCAAAAACTAATACTTAATCCTTTTTCACACACACACAAAAAATTAAATTCGACACACATGTCACACGAAATCTCACCAAAATGGAGATGGATGGCAGCAATGCAATCAGTTTGGGAATGCATAGCATTATTCCCGTATATAACATAAAGAAAATGTAAAAACAGATAAAATAGAAACAGAACTAACCAGCTTTCAGCGATGGCGGAAAATTTAGCAAGTTCAGCTTCGTTCAAGGAAGAGGTTGAAGCCGCCGATCTGGCAATCACCTTGCTATCCGATTTGGTATCATTGTCGGTACAAGTAACATCGGCGTAAGGCCTCGCTTGAAGAAGTGACAACTTAGGGTTAGGGTTAGGGTTAGCGAAACGATGAATCGGTTTGTGTACGCTTCGCAGTTGTTTCAGAAGCTTCGAAAACATTGCAATGGAGATGACCGTCGAATTCAGAACAGGGCGTTCAGACCGTTGCTCTGTTTAGTTCATTTAGCGCAGAGCATTAAATGAAATGTCTTCAAGTGAAATGGTGCCCATTATTCAGCCCCTGTTTCCTATAACTTGACCTCTTAAAAGGTCTTAAAATTCATTTTTTTCTATTTTACCTTTTCTTATAAGCTAATCTCATATTCATTGCCCCCATCAATTGTTCGATTAGAGCATGTCGAACAATATAGGGTTATTCGGCTAGATCATGTCAAACAACACTAAATTTAATTTTTTTAAAAATACTTCTAAAATATTCAGACCTCCTTGACCGAACAAAACATTGTTGTTCGGTATGTTCTATCCAAACAACACAGTGTTGTTCGGTCAAGGAGATCCGAATATTTTGAAAAATTTCGATGGTCAATTGAAAGGGCAAAATAAAGAGTTTATAATTTTATGAATTTTTGAGGGATCAACTCATAGGAAAGGGGGGGGGATTGAATAACGTCATCCCTAATAAAATACACAACATAAATTATTCTCTACACTCCACTCAAATGACAATTAATCTATATTATAAAATAGCTAGGTAATTAACTGTGCTATTATGGGTTGAGATTAAATTATCTTAAAAATTTAACGGTTGAGATTCACCCTCACATTCACATGTGTGAGTAATTATCCATTTTTAACTCCCTATTTTTTTCTTTCCCTATTACAAATCACCCCTTACAATTAATATTATAAGCAGTCAACTTTTTTTTTTCTTCCTATGTTTTATCTTCATATTATAAAATCACACCCTGCGATTAATATTTAATCTCCTGAACAATCACCACTTATAAAACATCAATCTTTCAACTATCACTTGAAGCAATGTACCCCTCAATTGTAACATATTTTTAAATCGCACCTTCTATTTAGGCACTGTCATTTCAATTGACGAAATATATATTGACACCGTGTCATAGGCATGGACATGAAGATCTAGTACTCTTATACAAAAAGACAAATAATATTCCATACACCCCATTATAAAACCATATTTCTATTTACACCCCAACCCAAAAAAATATATGTACTCAACAATAGTAGCATTACGGGCATTGTTTCTCCTTCATCCTCCAATTTTTTTTTTGTCCAAGACTCTCTTAAAACCAACCCTTAACATAATCTCAAATATGTGGTAATCTGATGTCATTCAAACTGATGTTTCACTTTATTATCATACGGAGTCCATTCAACCTACAACAATATTATACCAACTCAAAGTTAAAAACTTTCAATACAAACTTAATGCTAACATGTGAAACAACAATAACTTGAATAAATAAATAAATAAAGCCTTATACTCACGTCACAGCTGGTCAGTCTGTCTATATGTTCATGTGATGCCTTCAAACGGTCCACGCGTCTTCTCTAATTCCCTTGCGTGATCCATCTATATGCAAGCGGGTATCTGGATTTATAATCAGCATTATGTGGATGTCTCAAATATAGAAATCACAAGTAGATACATGCCTAAATGCAATAAAACATATATTTTATGAGATTAACATGTCAAATTAAACACATTAACTTTAATAGTAAATACACAACATAAAATTTTAAATTAATTATATTTATTGCATCCAGTAATGCCATCGATCCAGCTATCTGATTCGTGGTATACTTAGATGCTTGCCCTAGTTGTCTATATAAATATGCAAGGGTGGCAGTTCCCCACGCATAACCATCCAGATTTTTAAAATCCTCAAGTCACTCTAAGTATGATATAGGTACACATGTCTCACTCTTATCAACAAATATCGTGCACAACTCAAGACCAATAACAAATACGTCCTCGTAGCACAACCCACCCTAAACTCATCCTCAAACGTGACATCGACATTAAACCTCACATGTAGCCACTCCAATGTCATCGAAACTCCACTCTTATTTCACATTCCCTCAAAAATCTCTTCAAGTGACACTCCCAACGTGTGATTGACATGTGGGACATCGACATCCCTAGCACGAGATAATGGATTTCCCATAGCAGAGCACCGAGAAGACAACACACATCGTCTTCTAAAGTAGTGGTCATCTCCCTGAAAGACATATGAAAAGTGTTAGTCTCTGGATGTCATCGTTACATGAAAGCATAAACTAACACATTATTCACATCAACATAGCATATTTCCATTAATTGATGCAGCCTATTGCCCCTCACAATATCCTGAAAGGCCCTCAAAGTGTCATCATTAGGAATGACCCAATTAAGTAGTTTGTGTGTGATTGTGGCATTTTAGAATTACTTGTTATTTTTTACCATCTCAAATAAATACAGCTAAGTGTGACTCATACAAAGTCAGCAACGATGTATCACGTAGACCACCGATAAATTAGCGCTCAATTTGAGGCTCAAAAGTATGCTCAAACTGTCCCTGCTACTACTCATACTCAAAATGTTCATGCTCCTGCTCCTGCCCATGCTCATGCGGTTCTACTTCAACTTCTGCTCGAAGTTAACGCTGATGTTCCATTTTTTTTATAGCCGATGTTGTCGGCCTTCTTTTTTTCCTTTCATATATATTTTGGATGACATTTCCTGTAAACATCAAATAAAAAAATCAAAGTTAGGTTTTAGTTCCAAAACAATAATATCACGCAATAAAATTATGCACATACTGAGTTTTAGACAGTATGAGATAAACAACCGTTGGATTATTCGACCACCATGGGATGATGTTGGAATATGTCTGTTGATAAATAACTTATCTCTTGCATATTCTGAATATTTTGATTTGTTTGTTCTCATTACCGTGAGTCATAACAAGTGGCTAAAAGGTTTGCATATCGGTTAGTGTGGCAGCTTGTTTGACATCACATAGGTCTTAGATTAGGTTTGTCCTGATCTAGTCCTAACTTCTTAATGATGATCAACTGACTAGCAATTTGTATGCACCAACACCAACACCAACAGACATGCTACGGTTTGATTGTTCATACCAGTAGTCCTCTCTTGCAGAAGACTAACTCTTTTGGATAGAACATCTCACCAGCAGACTTAGCTCTGCACGTGCTACTAAGAGACAAGACTACAGGAGATCAATAAGAGACAAAATGTTCAACCTCTGAAGCCTGACATCCATGATACTACATGATCTTCTCTCTCTCACGTGGTTTAGCAAAGTCAAAAGAACCTACTTTATTGGACAGACCACCTGACAGTGCATTATGATTCAAACTTACTTTTCATAGACATATCATACAATCTAACGGGCAACAATTCCAGGATCTGCAGGATAAAGTCTTTACCCAACAGTCAAAGATCCAACGAATAACATCTTTATCTGACAGTCCTCTACAACGACATTATTTCAAATGGATAGAAAATCTATCATCGGCTCTCAACGATCAAATAGACCCTTGTCTATAAAACAAATCCCCATTCTTTCTTCAAACCATGAAGAATAGTGAATCAAAGACATCTGCAACAAGACTTCATTCGACAAAGTTGTGAGATCTACAAAGAGATCGTCTTCACCAACGCATCTCAGATCTCGATAGAAGATTGCAGTGAGCGAACCCAGACCTTAGCAAAACACTCTATATGGATTGCTAAGAAGAAAAGGATTGGTGAAGAAGAGAAAGATCCGAAATTTCAATAGACAGAGATCGGTGTCTTGGTCAAGAACTTAGTTTTTGATTTGAGTTCTTCATCTTTTTTCGAAGAACCCAACATCGAACAACGCTTGAGGACTTTATTTTTAAAGTTAGAGGTCAAGCTCTTGTATCGATTTGAAGATAAATTTTCAGATGGTGCCCAAGGAAAATGAAGAGTTGTCTGTAAATGTTGCATTCATATCTTCAAATTTGTATTTCTATACAAATGTTGTTGATTGTGCAATAATCGATCATCATTGGAGGTCGAGTGATCTGCACTCAGTTGTTCAGATGATTTTTACCTGAACAACCCTTAAAATTGTCTTCTCATATATGTTCCTCGTTGTCGTCTTCTATTGCTCTCTTTACTTAAGAATTTGTCTATGAATAATTAAGTAAAGATTAAGGCTTGTAATGACGAGGACTGAAACTTTACATAGAGAGTCTAGGTAGATGTATTATGTAATTTATACTTGAATAAATTCAAAAGTTCTTTCAAATGGTTTATCTTTTATTATTCAGCCTTTACCTTTATATGAACTTTTATAAATTGATTAATCATTTGAAAAGCTAATTTTTCATGACTTCCTAAATCTACATTTGGAAGAAGGATTAAGTGTAATGTTGTTCTAAACATATACTCGTGTATGGCCACTTAAGACTTCACTCTAAATCTAAGCCTTGCAATTTCCACTGCTTAAACTCTTTAATCAGGCTTTTGATTTGCCTTCAATTTACCAGCAGAGTTCATTATTCCGCTAAGAACAAATCTGTTGTTTAGTACTACCAGCAGACATGCTCGTTGTGCAAACTGTCTATATCTTTAAAACTTTCACTTTATGAATACAAAAAGAAAAGTTTTTAATAGGCATCATAGGCTATTCACCCCCTCTGGCCTATTTGAGCATCAACGTGGACCAACACTTTGTAACGCCCCAAACTCGGTACCGACACCGCGGTCCCACAATTTGGCCACGTCACCAATTCTAAATACTAACTCACAAAATATCCAAAATAAAACATTCAAACTTTCCTATCCAAAATACATAACGGTCTAATACAAATTCCGAAATATAATAACCACCATAAATCCCGAACAAATGTTTATTCCTAAAAAAAACTGTCAAATCTAGGAAAATTAATCTTGTCCGAGCCACCCTTCAAATGATCCACCTGATCCCAAAAAGATTTAAAATTTTACTTACGACCTGAAGAAAATAGAAAAAAGGGTGAGTAAACAATGCCCAGCAAGTTCATATACAACCCTTCCGGTTCCTAAGGAGGAGTTGACCCCGAAAATATAATTCGCCAGGGTCAAATAATTTTAACAAGACCAAAAACTGCATTTATCGGATAAAGAAACAATAAAATCGAATACAATGTTAATTAGGAGTTCCAAATGAAAGATAAAGCTCAAAACAAATACGAGATATTCAATTGTCGCCAACCGTCTCATTCCAGTTGGAAACAAAGAACACCCGCAGATTCCATGATCACTTAAGTGGTCAATTCGACCTGACTAACTACCCTAATGGGCCTGAGCCCAACGGTCTAAACCCACAACGGGCCTAATGGTGTATCCGGATAACCTCACTACATGTCCAGTGGTGTCAAATAATTCAAAGTTCATAAATGTTACGTATTTCACGTAACAACTTATTTTACTTAGTGATCACGGAGGAGTTCTAAATAAAGTCAAATGTCCAAAAATATGTAATTCATTTTTTTCCAATAGATTGATATTTCAAAGAAGTCAAACATGGGTTACAAAAGTTTCAAAATTCGGATTACGAACAAAATAGGTTCGACGGAGTTCAAAGCAAATATCGGCGAATGCCGAACATGGGTTTACAAAGAAAGCGTTATGCCAATAAAGTTATAACGGAAGCCTACCGAATAAAATATGATGATCAAATAACTTTAAAAGAGTATAATCCCTTACCAAAAAGTGGTGGACAAAAACTTATACGTGTAAGGCACCGATGCTCGTACTGGCCCAGATCTAACAACAATTACATAAAAGACACTAAATTATTTTAAACAACATTTTACCCGCACTAAACAAATTTTATTTTACTTTTTAATAACCTCGTTTTAATTATTATTATTTTTTTCCGTTTAGGAACCAAGTTAATAATTGATCAAAACAATACTCAAACATACCCCAAACATCAAAATAACTAAAATCCAAACTTCTTTTTTTTACTCCTACCCGTCACCTCACCCCCTTTCTCCTTTTTTTTTTTCTTGATTGTACAACACCCCTCATCACCCATCACCCATCATTTTTCCTTCATCATTTTTTTAAAAAGAAAAGACCCTTTAGTGGACCCCCCCATACACCCGTACACCCTCAATTCTTTTATTACCTTCTCTTTCTACTTCTCCCTCATTTCTTTTTTCTCTTTTCCATTTCTTCCTTTCGCCAACAACACCAGCCAAACCTTCTTCTTCCTTTTTTTTTTTTTTTTCACTATGCCAGCCACTCCACCTCTTTCTTTTATTTTTATTTTGTTTTTCATTCCTTTCCCCCAACACACTAGCAGGAGCGTCCCCACAACACTGATTCCCGACTCAAAGGAAAACCCATCGTAACCACCAACTCGACAAAGAACCCGACTACCTGAAATTCGAAATGGAGAAAAGTCAGTGCCTTACCTTAATCAAAACTCGACCTCGTCCGTCGGAGATTTGGTGTGCCGTCGATTCCTTCCACCCAGAGTTCTCACCGACAATATCCTATGTGCTTCTTCTCTCACAGCTCTCTCAACAGTTTTTTTTTCTTTGAGAATGATGCGGCTTAAGGGAAGTCTAGCCCCTTATATAGCCTCCATGACAACCCCGTGAATTCCCTCATTACTGCCGAATTAAAAGAGCCGCCACCGTTTTCCTTCAACGGCAGTATGCTCCGGCCTCTCCACTACCCCAATTACTGCTATTAACTGACGTGTTTAATCACCATACAATTATTATTATTTTATTATTATTATTATATTATTATTATTATTTTATTATTTTTATTATTATTATTATTATATTATTATTATTATTATTATTATTATTGCAATGTTTATCAAATGGACCATCAATTGGGTTCAAGCCCAATCACAAATAAACAACTCAATTATGTACTAAAATTAAATGGGCTCGCTACTGATTCACTAATGGGCCCACACATTAATTTCTTTTAAATTTGGTCAAACCATAAATGTCGGCCCAAGATGACTAAACTAACATAGGTCCAATTACACTAAAAAAATAAAAACTATAATATTATCAAAATTAGGAATATTACACAATTAGTGTCAGAGCCAAGCTCTGTAAGCTATATACCAGGTCTAACCACCTGAGAGTTTGATCTTCGATTGCTCACTTCAAATGCATGTCAAAAGAAAATGTTTTTCTCTCCCTTATTTCAAAAACTCTTTTGACAAGGATTTCATGAGATATATTTTTGAAAACATGTTCACTTTGAAAAATTATTTTTGTTTTCAAAAATTTCTTGAGTTAGACAATTCCTATGATGATTCATTGCTTGAGTATGAGAAATTTATCCATATGACAGAAGTACACTTCAATTGACACTATGAATAAAATTATCTCGGATGTACAAAACTCCGATGGATGCTTCACTTTAAATGACATTTGATTCAAATTCTCTTGACATAAGACTAACGATTGTTATCAATCCAACACCCTCTCGATAGAAATTTCTTAGTTCAAAATTATGTAACTTTAAAGTGAAATAATTTAAAGATTCTTATTTCTTCTTATGAAAAAGGTTATTAGCAATCAATTTCTAAGAAATATGAATTAAAGACATTATAAGTTGTTGCAAAGGAAATCTATTCGTTAGACAACATCTATCAAGTTTACAGACATATTAGTTCAGATTCCAAAGGCATCTTTATGAAGAACTTCTACATCGATCTGAATACGACTGTCGCTTAAGGTACATCCCCTATCTAGTGCTCAATCTTCTTATTTGATCTTTTCCCTTCCCTGAGCACATAAGATCAAGCGAGAATAAGAACTTCAAAATCCAGACCCTTCATATATTCCCTGGATTTATTTGAAAAAACTTATTATTTGTATCTAGATTTTTCTGGAGCTTTCTAAAGTTCATAAAATGTTGCTAATGATATTTTTGGTTCTTCTTCAGGAACACAAATTCTCTCAAGATCACTAAGCAAATTTTTATTTATCCTCTAAAAGCATAGGATAATATGTTTGACTGATTTGCAGATCTCTATTTATTCATCTCAGTCATTTCTCCTTTCCTCTAATTTCTGATACCTGATCGTTTATCGTTTCAACGACTTCTTCGCTAACAAGAATCATGAATGTATCATCACTATGATTCTTTTATATATATATATGCTTGCTCTATTCTTTCTATCTTCTCTTTGCAGATATAAGGCATGAATATTTGTTTATCATAATTTGCTTATATGTTTTCCATCTATTCTGTTAAGAATGATTTACTTTATTCAAATGGTTTGATATCATTTCGTCAAGTTGATTTACGTTATCACTGATCTATAGTTTCTTCGTGAATATCAACCCTTTGCCTTTTTCGATCGATCTTGCTCTGCAACACTTCATAAGCTCAATTCTATGTGCTGACTTATAGGAGTTCTTACCTTAGTAGACAATAAGTAATATACAATGGTATCTTTGCTATTTCTACAAAGGTTGAGGTTAAGCTTTTCGAAACTGACTATTTCCTAAAGTAAAAGATAATTTTTTAGATCTTTGATAAAAACAAAATATTTTGAAAAAGTAGACGTCTTTTCAAATCAAACCTTTTTCTGAAATGTCATTTTGTCAAAATCAAACCTTTCTCTTAAAAGGTAATTTTGTCAAAATCTTTCTGAAAAAGTTGTTTTGTCATATTGAAAACTTTTTATCTTCTCAAAAAAGTTGTTTTGTCTTTTCAAAAACTTTTTAGATTTCCAAGGAGAAACTTTATCGGCTATCTAGAAATTAAACAATCTCTCACGTTATTCCATATGACTTTAATGAGAGTGGTTGAAAGGACACCTCGATCTTAATGAATTTTCCTCATTAACCTGTCATTCGTCTTGCCTTTGTGAGTATTTATAGAGACCTTCCTTCATTTCTTTTATAACTCACAAACTACTTCTAAGCACTATGATAGACACTGATACAAGCCCTTTCCTTTTCAAAATGTTACTTAGGAGTATACTTAGTCTTCAATCAAGTTTCTCCCTCAACAACTTGGTATTACCTTCCTTATCCACCGAAAGTTGTTAGGTTAGTTTTGAAGAATCCTCATGTATGAAGATTTACCTCAACAACCTCTTAGAATGCCTCTCTTAAATTCCTGTGATCGTGCTCATGTCGCCTACCCCTTCTTAGCATTGTAGACTTTTTACATATCCTTACGCTGACGTGATTCTCCCTTGAGAATAACACAATTCACAGCAACCGACTTTCAAAATGAAGTCATCCTTGCTTGTGAAGGTCACCTAGGCTTGAGAGCTAGATAAAGGGAGAAGGAAGAGCAGGCGACAGGATCACATATATGCAATTTCTACAATGTGGAGATCCCGTTTGGCTGTCTCTTTCGGCTCAGCCATTTGATACCAGACCTATATTCTATTTTCCAATTAGTTAAACAGTTTTGGCCCATGCTCTTCATATACATCTCTTTGTAACAATTTTTATTCTAAAAATGTATCAGTATTTAGATTAGCTGTTTAATATAAGTAGTTAAGTCACCGAAAGTTGTATTGAATCTTGTAATCATTAGATCCTCGTTGTAATCTATTCTATTTTGATCTAAATGAGAACTTGTTCAAGACAACTTTACTTCATGTCTATTTGCTTTTGTATGCCTATTCTTGATAGCATGAAATCTTATGTTTCGCTTATGGATTCAGTACTTGTGCTTTTATCTCATATCTTCTGTTCTGAATCAACAATAACAAACATAACGCTGCTGTTAACCCAACAACAAACTAATCCTTAAACATTAGTAATCTTATTCGACAATATAGGATTTTAATGAGAAGAAACTAGGATCTACCTTTTAAATAATAGTCTTATGAATCTGATCTATTCATAATGATCAAATTCATATAGATCAAATTCAGAAACCTTTGTGCTCCAAAACTTTTTTCCATCATACAAATCAAATTCAGACATCGCACAAAAGATATTAACTTTTTCCATAAAAAACCTTTAGTGCTCAAAGACTAAGTTGCTTCTTATCATAATGACAATCTATATAAATTGTTGTCATTATGATTAGACCAACTGGTATCTTGAAACTGATTTCGACTCAGTTTAACAGAACCTTTGTGCTCCAAAACTTATAGAGTACTGGTAGAAATCTCATGAGAAGAAATGTTGTTGGAATATGAATTGCTATGATTTTGAATTTCTTTAGAAAGGTCGATGCTCTAAATGCAATCCCTTTCTCAAGAACGTAAGATTTATCCTTAACCCATGATGTTCTGGTGAATCTTCATTCTCCCCAAAAATCAGGTCTCATTGCAAATCGCTTCACAACAGTAAACCTCATATTTGTTATTGACATGATGACCTTCTGAGGAACTAGCAACATCTGCACTTCTATTCCAGGTTAGTACTTTATGTCTGTTGTTCCCTCTCATCAAGATAACTCTTCTCTAGAGATCTTCCTTTCTTCCTTGTCTTGATAAGATGACTACCTTATTCGAAAAGTAGTCATCATCTTAACTGTTGACCAAGAAGCGAAATATGTTCTTTCAATTCTTCACTCTTTACCAAATTAAGAATGAACAACTCGTGTCTTTGTGATACAGATGCTCTAATTAGGATGACTGTTACCTTCCATTTCGCCTTAAATTTCCTTCTTAGTAATCGGGATTCTGTTGAGGAAGAGCATAGTCGCCAGTTAAATCTTGCCGATGAAGCTTCTGGTCCTTCCTTCCGGTAGCCAAGGCACACAAAGGAAAACCTGCTGAAAAAACTATTTATTTCAATAGGGACAAGTAGACCTTCATGTCTGCTGTTCCATCATTTTTCAACAAACCCTCAGATCTGCCGAGTTCATTAATTTCCTACCTATCAATTGGTATCAGCAAATCTATATCACTGTCAATCGCTTAATCACTTACATCAATTGGCATCGGCATACGTCAAACACTGCTAATCACTCCTTATCTCACATCAATTGGTATCATCAGATCTTCATCACTACTGATCACATCCTTTTAATCAACAATTGATATCAACAGACCTTTACCACCACTGACCATGATTTTCTTAACTAATCTCAGTAGATCGTCCTCACTACTGACCATATAATTGTGTTCAAACCACTGATAAAATCTTATATTCATAAATTGTTATAAGCAGACTTTCGTTCCAACTAATCACTTCACTGCTTTTATCAATTAGTATCAGCAAACTTTCATCACTGCTGTATACATCTTTGTTTTATCAGTTGGTATAAGCAAACTTTAATCACTACTGATTACATCCCATTTCCACAATCTGTATCAGCAGACTTCCATCCCTGCTGATCACAACCTCATAACAACAGACCTCCATCCCTACTAAACTTACCCATTTATCAACAAAGTTTCAGTATACCTTCATCTCTGCTGGTCACCTTCTTCTCGTGATGACATCCTTGACTTAAACAACCTTTGGAAATATCGGTAGATTTTCAAAATGTATTTCAAAACTCTTTCAAAAATTCTTTTTTCTTAAAAGCTTTTTGTTTTTGTTATAAAATTTATAGAAGATTTGAAAGATTGCTGAGGATTGTGTAGATGATTCAAAAAGCCCCGTAAATTATCTTCTGGACACAAATAATTCAAATCACTGTTGTTTTGCAAAATATTTTCTTGAAAGATACATTAAAACTCTTTTTGAAATATAGTTCTGTCCTAAAAATTCCAGGGATTTGGGAGATTGCTGAGGATTGTGTAGATGATTCAGAAAGCCCCGTAAACTATCCACTAATTATTTGGGACATAAAATTATTTTTCAAATTGTTTTAATTCTAAAAATCCAAAAGATTTGAGAGATTGTTGAGGATTGTTAGATGATTCAAAATGTCTCGTAAATCATCTTTTGGAAATTTAGAATTATAAAACCTATCTTATTTCCTAATGGTATGTATTTTATTTCAAAACTGACATTATTTTTCAACAAAAGTCATTGATATCAGCACAACTCCTTTTTCAATATCGGATTCATTGTCCTTTAAAATATATTTCTCGGTATTGGAAAATCTCGAATTAAGTCAAAAACATGTATTGTAAAATACTTTTGAGAATGACTTAATATCATCATCATGAATCGCCGCCTTATAACACAAATGTCTATTCAAATTCAAGCTCTGACATGATTATTTCGTCGCTTCGTATATCTGTCATTATTGCCCTGAAACGGATACCAAAACGACGATTCTTGATAAGTGTCTTCTTCCAATAAATATGTCCTCTAGAAGTACCAAGTATTTAATTCTTCTTATCCATGGCAATCTTCCAACAATTGAAATTTCTCAATAATTGGTGTCATTTCAATAATTGGTATCATTTCCAGCAAAATTCTCCATCTATGTTCAGAAATATCTTCATAGCCACTTCGTCTTCTAACAGCGTCTCTGGTCATCTTGTTCCTACTAAATTCTCCTTCGTTACTATAATAGTCTATCAGACATATATTATAGGTCACACGATTCAAGGGGAACAATTTCTACTCGACAAAACTGTTGGAGGGACGATTATCGATCTTCTTCACAGTTCTGGACTCGTCTCCATCCTTACATTTCGAGAAGAATTCTACAGCCTTCGGTTGGTTGATAAATTTTATTCAAGGATGCAACTGGCTAGAGATGGTAAGAGTTTCATTGGTCGTATTCGAGGTACTGACGTCGTCCTCAATGCCGAAAGCATGTCACGGAGTCTTCCAGCTTCCTTCTGTTGGACCTGACTCTCTCAATGATTCTATCCTCATTGAATCATGGCTCCAACGAACTAGCTACCATTCTCGAGATGACTACAATACTTGGGACATTGACAATTATCCCTTAGATGTGTACTGTGTTGGTGAAATTCTGAGTCGATGTCTTATATTTCATGAATCATGCTCAGGCAGTGACACCAGAAGACTTCGGAACTACACCATTGTTGTTCTCGAATCTCATGACCTGAACGGGTCTGAAGTCGTCTTCTCTCTCATCTGCCGGTCTATCTTGCAAAGACGAGTGGATGAGTTTGGCATTCGAAAGTATGCTAGGATCATAAGCCATCTTCTTTGCTCTTATCAGCCCATTCTTTCCACAGTCCAAGAGGATGAATGTCTTCCTGTTACCGAAGATCTGCTGATAACCCGAGAGTTATTCGGCAATCGAAGATTTTCTAAAGTCGATAGAGAGTATTCTTTAGGCTCTAGTACTGGTAGCTTTGGGGATTCCAATTAGGTTGCATCAACTTCTTTTCAATTGGTACTTTATCAATCTAACATTCTTTTCTCTTAAGTCTTCTTTGTCTACTTTCTTTCTCCCCTCTTGTCTCTCTTGCTTGCAACCATTAAGAAGGAGAGTTATGACATATTCGTCATAAACACCGTTAAGGAGGAGAGTTTAAGACATAACTGTCCAAGACATAGAGAAATAACAACCTTAGGAGGAGAGTCCATGAACCTAAGGGGGATAGTTCGTAACAAGGGTCAAAACCATCAAATTTCCCCTTGTCCAAAATTACTATGGAAGAAGCACATAATGTGATAACTTTACCCTTAAAACCGATTCTTTGTGAATCACTTTCTGCCTTCATGGCACGTTTTGTTGAAAACTACTGTTTAAAAACATATATCTATATTTAGTTTTATTTCGACATAAATATCATATTTTTCAATAAAACACAAAAATGTTTTTACAAAAACATTCTCAGAACAATTCTTGAAATGACTTTTTCAAAACATATTCTTAGCAAAGATACTGTTATAATCATGATACTAAGACTGCTTTCGAAAAATGCTTTATTCTAAAAACAATCTATCTACGAAAAATATGTTTTCTAAAAATTGGTATCAAAAGCAATCATTATTGTAAAACTTTCAAAAACAAATACATGCTTAAGGTCTTGTCATTCCTTCTTGCCAAAACACTCTTTCATATATAAAAATCATTATGCAAGAAAGGAACCTATAACTTTTTAGATCCTGATTAAACATTTTCAAATATCCTAAGTGATCTAAAATGTTTTTCACTATTGCATTACATGTTCAGTACCTTGATTTATCAAGTACGTAATAGCAATAATAGACTATACTAAAGCCACCGCTCTTGTAATTATCAACATAGGGCATGCCTTGAGATAAAATGATTATTCATTATGAACAAGTTATTTCTATGTCTTGATAAATGCTTAAGTGCTTTGTATATGTCATTTTGTAATGGTTCCAAACAAATAGAATGAGATTGTTGGAATATGCTTGCTGATAAATAACTTATCTCCTTGCATATTCTGAATATTTTGATTTGCTTATTCTCATTACCGTGAGTCATAACAAGTGGCTAAAAGGTCTGCGTACCGGTTAGTGTGGCAGCTTGTTTGACATCACATAGGTCTTAGATTAGGTTTGTCCTGATTTAGTCCTAACTTCTTAATGATGATCAACACACTAGAAATTCATATGCACCAACACCAACAGACATGCTAAAGCGTCAAAGGTCTTCAGAAGACTCGTCACCAACAGATTTGTCATAAGCGCAAAAGAATACCTTGAAGACTCGCCACCAGCAGACATGCTACGGTTTGATTGTTCATACCAGTAGTCCTCTTTTGCAGAAGACTTATTCCTTTGGACATAACATCTCACCAGCAAACTTAACTCTGCACGTGCTACTAAGAGACAAGACTACATGAGATCAATAAGAGACAAAATGTTCAAGCTCTGAAACCCGACATCCGTGATACTGCATGATCTTTTCTCTATCACATGGTTTAGAAAAAGTCAAAAGAACATATTTTATTGGACAGACCACCTGACAATGCATTATGATTCAAACTTACTTTTCAGAGACATATCATACAGTCTAACGGGCAACAATTCCAGGATCTACAGGACAAGGTCTTTACCCAACAGTCAAAGATCCAACAAACAACATCTCTATCCGACAGTCCTTTACAATGACATTATTTGAAACGGATAAAAAATCTATCATCATCTCTCAACGATCAAATAGACCCCTGTCCATAAAAGAAATCCCCCTTCTTCCCCAAACCACGAAGAATAGTGAATCGAATACATCTGCAACAAGAATCCATTCGATAAAGCTGTGAGATCTACAAAGAGATCGTCTTCACCAACGCATCTCAGAACTCCACAGAAGATTGCAGTAAGCGAACCCATGCCTTAGCAAAACACTCACTGTGGATTGCTAAGAAGAAAAAGATTGGAGAAGAAGAGAGAGATCCGAAATTTCTATAAACTCAGATCGATGTCTTGGTCAAGAACCCAGTTATTGATTTGAGTTCTTCATCCTTCTTCGAAGAACTCAGCCTCTAACATAGCTTCAGGACTTTATTCCTAAAGTTAGAGGTCAAGCTTGTGGATCAAT
The DNA here is from genome assembly GCA_013146195.2 of Codonopsis lanceolata. Taxonomy (NCBI): domain Eukaryota; kingdom Viridiplantae; phylum Streptophyta; class Magnoliopsida; order Asterales; family Campanulaceae; genus Codonopsis; species Codonopsis lanceolata. Next base: position 73,516,994 of record CM028377.1, read on the forward strand.
TTGAAGATAGATTTTCAGATGGTGAAGATGAAGAGCTGTCTGTAGATATTGCATTCATATATTCAGATTTGTATTTCTATACAAATGCTGTTGATTGTGAAATAATCGATTATCATAGGAGGTTGAGCGCTCTACACTCAGTTGTTCAGATAATTTTTATCTGAACAACCCTTAAAATTGTCTTCTCATATATGTTCTTCGTTGTCGTCTCCTATTGCTCTCTTTACTTAATAATTTGCCTATGAATAATTAAGTAAAGATTAAGGCTTGTAATGACGAGGACTGAAACTTTACATAGAGAGTCTAGGTAGATGTATTCTGTAATTTATCCTTGAATAAATTCAGAAGTTCTTTCAAATGGTTTATCTTTTATTATTCAGCCTTTACCTCTCTATGAGCTTTTATAAATTAATTAATCTTTTGAAAAGCTAACCTCTCATGACTTTCTAAATCTGCATTTGGAAGAAGGATTAAATGTGCTGTTGTTCTGAACATATATTCGTGTACAACCACTTAAGACTTCACTCTAAATCCAAGCCTTACAATTTCCGCTGCTTAAACTCTTTAATCAGGCTTTTGATTTGCCTTCAATTTACCAACAGAGTTTATTACTCCGTTAAGAGCAAGTCTGTTGCTCAGTACTACCAGCAGACATGCTCGTTATGCAAACTGTCTATGCCTTTAAAACCTGCACTTTGTGAATACAAAAAGAAACATTTTTAATATGCATCATAGGCTATTCACCCCCTCTGGCCTATTTGAGCATCATTGTGGACCAACAGATGAACAACCGATGGACTGTTCGACCAGCATGGGATGAACAGCCCTTGGACTTTTGACCAGCGTGGGATGAATAGCTGGGCTCGTGTAAGGCCACCATAACATGAACAACCCCTATATGGTGCGGCTAGAGCTGGTCGAACACGAGAAGAGGTGTTCATCAAACCAAATCCGAACCGTGGATTTTTGCAGTCTCTAAAATTTTGTATTTTTTTAACAAAATTCAACCCAAAATCATGCATTTCATAATAATATTTAACCTTATAATGTTATTGATAGTTAAATTAGACCTAAAATTAGTATTTAAATGTATGAGAAGTATGAAAATTCATGCCTAAGGATGTAGACATTGTACTTGATGAGTTTCAAAACTTAAAGAAATAAAAAGAGAGACGCATGATGTTGATGTTGTTGTTAGTTTACGTGTGGGGGAAGGAGTTATTCGTGCGTTCAAACCTTCCTTTAAATGATCCAAACTTTTGTGGGGAAGGTAGGTATATAATTAACATGGTTGGTGTGCTATTAATTGAGTTGGTTGGAAAAGGGTAAAATAAGTATTTAGGTGGGGTGTAGAGAGAAATGTGAGAAATGAGTGGGGTGTAGAGAGTAATGGTGGTGTAGAAATAGGGAATTGGGGTGTGGTTAACCTCACTCTATGCATATACACGGTTGAGGCAGGGCGAAGTTGTCACCAATCACAACTAAAAATATATGTAAAATGATTATTCTTAAATGGGGTTCAAAGGCTATAACAATATCTGATTTTTTGGAAAATATTTTATATGGCTAGATTTGAAATGAAAATAATATCATTACACAATCAATTAAACGACTCAATGTTTAATTAATCGACTCGTGAAATGACAGTTTATCAAAACCACTCATGATCGACTCGAGGGTCGATTAATCAATTCATGAGTCGATTATGGGTCGATTAATTGACCTTTTAGTCAATCATATGTTAATTAATTGACTCGTGAGTTGATTATCACTGGGGGTAGAAAAATATAGAGACGAGCAAGGTTAGGGTTTAGGGTTTTGGCAAAAAAATAGAGCTCACAATGCTGCAAAGAGTGAGAGTAGCTAGAGATGGAACTTGTTTGCCGACGATGGAGATGATGTGAATGTTGGTGCTGTGAAGGAGGTAAATGCGAGAGAGAGAGAGAGAGAGAGAGAGAGAGATGAAGAAAAAGATAAGAGGGATAATGTAGAGATGGGTGAGACTTATATAAGAGGCGGATAATAAACAGTGAGAGATGGAGATATAGTTATGTAGGATTTTGAGCATTTTGGGAAGTTTATAAGGTTATTTGGTAAAAGGCTATAAAAGATAAAGTCATGGGTTATCTGACTATACTGAGGAAATAGTCAAGTATGACCATTTGACCGACCAATTTTCGCTTATGGTCTTTGACCAAAAATTGTCACATACTTCCCAAAAGGCTCTTCTCAATCTAAATAGCCTTTCACCCCTCTGCCTCCCTCACAAACATATGCACTCAGTTCTTTCATCTCCGTTGTTGCCTCCGTCATTGTTACTTCACCATTTCCTCTAGTGATATAAATAGTAGTAAACTTAACATTTTTTTAATTAACATTGCTACGATTACTCATTGAAACTATGTCCCTTCAATGAACAAATTACGAGTTAGCACATTAATTTCTTAAATCGAATTTATCAAAATTTTTGAGTTAATTTGGCGCGATTGCTATTCCGTAGCTCGGACAATCAGTGAGCAATAATTATGCATCTTTTCCTACCATATTTCAGACAATCAATCAACAATATTTACACGGTTCAACTTTTCCTACAAAGTTTTAGCTCGAGCAATCAATAAACATTATTTTCGATGGCTCTTTCTATCAAATTTTAACACATGCATTTACGTTCCCATAGCTCAAACACAAGTTAAGCTATAACAATCTTGCACGATCCTTACCAACTAATCTACGTGCGTCTCCACCGTAGTACTAATTTTTACACCCTATGTTCCATTTAAATAGTCATTGTTTGGAAAGTCTATTAATTAAAGGATGCAAAGTATATTAATTAAGGGATACATATATAACTAGTATTAGAATTTATCATAATTACAAAAACTATTATGTATAATTGTTTTAAGACTATACAAACATCATGACTGTGTCTTTATGACATGTTAGAGAACATGGGGAGATAAGTGGTAAGTTTGTAGCCTTTTGTTAGCAGTATTTTCTTATCTTTATTAACACTTCCCATAACTATTCATAATGAGTTCATAAACATAAAAGATAGGTTGAACTTCATATTGTTGTTGCTTTCTCTTTCTTTCACCAAAAATCTCAACTACAAATGTGCAGAAAATGAAAGGGAGAGTAAAAAGTTCTACTGCCATAAAAATAAAATACACCCATTAGTAGAAGTACAAATCGTGAGCCGGACATTTCCTCGTCGTTATTAACACTTCCTGCAACTATTCATAAAGAGCTCATAAACATGAAAGATGAGGAACTACTTCCTTGTTGTGGTTTTTTCTTTTATTCACCAAAAATCTCAATTGCAAACATGCAAAAAATGTGCAAAGAGTTATATTGTCAAAAATAGAATACACTTACGGTAAAAGTATAATTCATGACCGACATTTCCTCATCTTTATTAGCACTTCCTGTAACCACTCATAAAAAGCTCATAAACATGAAAAATTAGGAAGTACTATGTTAGGTAGTCCAATTTAAAAAAAATATGTTTATCATCTCCATAACATTTCAACTTTACACTTTACATTTAATATTAACATATTTGTTATGTTTAAGTATTTTTTTAATTATGACCAACTTAAATGTTAATTATATATCTTTTAATAAGTAGACTTTTCAAATATTAATTATTTAGTTGGAATTGAAGAAATATATTAAAATAAAAACAGATAAAAAAGTTGAAATATTTTGAAAATTATATGCGTAATGTTTAAATAAATTTTACTTAAAAGCATCTTCGAAATAGTATAGGTCACTAATTGTTTTCGAAATAGAACAAGAAATAAAAATGCACACCAGCTAATAACACTGGTCACTGGATAACGGATACAAAGGAGGCCAGCAAAAACACCCTCTACCTCAAAACCCCTAAAACCACAACTCCGGTCCCGGACATGATACATTCCCAAAGTATTTCTTCTCTCTCCAGTCCTCGTGTTGTTGCGGCTGCTTCAAATTCTGCATATCCGTCTCTCAAAACTTCTAAATTCCCCAATGTCGCCTCTTCGATTCGAAGGAGCTTATCCGCGATCCCCGTTACTCCGGCCAAGAAACGCCAACATAGGGGCCGCCTAATAATTTCTGCGGCTTCTACCACCGGTGGAACTGATTACTACTCCTCTTTGCAGGTTGATAGAAATGCAACCAATCAGGAAATCAAGACATCCTATCGAAAACTTGCTCGCAAGGTTCAATATTGTTTCAGACTTCCAGTATAATTTTATTTTTTTCGTTCTTTTTTACTGGCATCCGCAAGAGTGATGCTATTGCAATTTGTTCTATTATCTTATTTGAATTCGTGTGTATATAATTCCCTTGTCAGCATTTGGTTTTCATATTTTTTGAGGTTCCATTTCACAGTTTTCCCGTCATCCTTCACCAAGGTAGGACTTAGGATAAGACCTTTGTAAAGGAGTTGAGTTATGAAATTTAATTGTGCACATCTTGAAACTTGGCTGAGTGGTAAAATACCTAGGCTAAGACCTTGGCAAGGCAGGTAAGAGTGACATCATAGTTTTTGAAAAGGAAGAAAACGGTTGAAGAAATGATGGAGATTGAGCTTTAATATAGAGGGGATATTTTCTACGGGGACAGGGTAAAATGGAAATTAGGAATGGGTTGGCTTAGTGACTTATCACCGATGAGTTCCTGTATGGATGGATGCATTTAGCGGAATGCCCCTGGCCATAGTTGTCAAAGTCGAGAGGTGCCAAAAAAGCCATAGGTTCAAATTTGAGGCAAGAGGCGAGGCGCTAAAAAGGCACCTAAAAGGCGCTCACGGAAAAAAATAGTAAGGAAAAATATATATAAGTATATAACTTAACAAATATCAACAAAATTTGTTATAAGTGAACATAATACATGAAACTAAGTGTTGGAAAACTAATGTTTTTAAGTGAAGTAAATTGGGGTTTTGAGACACTAATTTATTTGAGAGTCATTTATCTAATGACTAAGGTAATTGTAGAATTATGTTTTTCTTCATGAATACATAAGAATATTATATTTTTTTGTCCAATTCGGATTTCGGATGAATACGTTATAGAGGCTTAAAGTATGACATTGGAAGTGTTGGAAGTGGGTTCTCCCACATTGGAAAAATATGAAAGGTTTGAATGGTTTATATACAAAGACTCCCTTGTGTTGGGTAAAGATTGTATAGAAAGAACTATCCCTTCCGCCCGCAGGGGGGGTGCGAATCAAGATCCAATTTGCCTTGGGTCGGCTTACTTGTGTGCACGTACACGAGTGTCGGACCAAATTGTGCTACCTTGACAAGTCCACCTTTTGTTTATTTTTTTGAATTCAATGTCTGCTTCAAATTTTAATTGGCCCATAGTTGACCTGATTTTGTTTGTCTGAACCTAAAAAAGTACAAAAAAAATCCAACGAGCGCCTTAGTCGACTTTTTGGCACCTCTTGCCTCAAGAAAAGTCATCAAAGGCGTACGCTCTGCATCTTCAGTCGCTCATCAACTCGCCCAGACCCTTTGAGGTGCCGATGCCTCGCCTCGCCTGAGGCGCCAAAGGCGCTCGCCTTTGACAACTATGCCCCTGGCTCTCACGAGGAACATATTTCTTTGGGCAAGAGGCAAGTATCATACCGCGAGGAGACCGAAATAGAAAAAGGAATGAGATGGAGAGATTATGATTTTGTCACCGAGAATCCACACACTTTAATGGAGACACATTTTGCTGAACATAATCAGACATTACAACTTTCTTCAATATTCAGAAAGTCAAATTTGATCTTGAAACATCTTGAAACCTAGGGGGAGGTTTTTTCACAGTTTTTTCTTAATAACCTCACTCTTAAGGGGTCCTGTCTGTTGACTTCCCGTCATTACTAGACTGATTGGTAAGACTAAGATGCATGTTCCCTCATCCCTGGTCTTTATACCGAGGAGAATAACAAACTTAAATGATTGTTTAAATTTCCATTAGAAGAAGAAACCCGATTGCTGTAATTGGTGCTGCATGTGCAAGAGGGGCGGAGAATCAGAAAATCTGCTAATCATCTTCTGGAACATTGTGATTGGGCCAGGGAGTTATGGGGTAACCTGTTTGTACTTTTTGGGATGAATTGGTTCACGCTGAAGACTATTGCAGCTCTGTTTCTTGCTTGGGCAGGGACTCATAGTAGCAAGCATGATTAGAAGAGATGGCTAGCAGCTCCCCTTACCTCATCTGGAGTATTTTCATGGAGAAATAGGAGAAATGTTGAAGGATTGGAGCTATAAGTACAGTGTTGAAAGGATCAATGTTAAATATGGCTTGATTACTTTTTGAGAGTTTAGGATGGGAACTTAGATGATCTCTGTTTAGTTCCTTGTGTGTAGGGGTGAAGTCTTTTGCTCTTTCCAGTGTGTATTCTTATGGATATGGGTTGCAGCCTCATGACCTCCTTAATACAACTTATTTACTTATCAATTTTTTCCCATTTTAAGTAAAAATAGAATAATGAAATGGCTGATCAAAAAGTTGATTTGTGTGCTTTATATCTTTATCAACATTAGCTTGTGTTTTGTTTGTGATTTGTTATGTTCATATACCAACCCGTTACATAGCGTTCTCTTTCTCCAGTTATTCATTAATAATGTCTGCAATGATAGCCTTGACCATATTGCAAAGAAAATTAGAAAATTTCTGATGTCTTATAGAACCATTCGGGATCTACGGGTGTGCTTCTTGGTCTGTTTCCTGCTTGTCTTTAAGAAACTTTTTGATGATAGTTTGACTGGATTGTGATTTCTTATAGGAACCTGCAGTATCTGCACTTTCACTTCACCTATGTTTTTTGGTTCAGTTTTGAGTTACTTACTATTCTAAGTACCTGTTTTGGAACAGTATCACCCGGATATGAACAAGGCCCCTGGAGCAGAAGAAAAGTTTAAAGAGATAAGTGCTGCCTATGAGGTAAACCCCATTGCTTCCCCAAGAGTTCACTATAAAAATTGCTGTGTTCATACTTCTGCACTACACAGTCAATCTGTCAATAACATACTGGATTCACTAACGTTGTCTGATTGTCCTTTCATTTATCTAGAACCTGCACTTTATTCCACATCTCATTCAATTGGAATGTGTTGTATGCTTATAAAATGGTAGATCAATTTTAGCCCTACTCAGCAGAATTTATTAACATCAGATTAGCATTCCATGGTTTTTGTGGTTAGATCCTATCAGATGAAGATAAAAGATCTCTATATGATCGCTTTGGTGAGGAAGGTTTAGAAGGGCAGTACGATGAAGCCGGTGGTAGACCAGATGAGGTAATGTATTGTAATGTTTTCTGCAGCATCTTGAATGTCAAAATTGTTTGATTTTTCCTTATTTTCAAAATCCATATTCTCCAGGTCTACTGTGTCTCAACTTGTATGAGGTTCGTAGAATGCATATGTGAAGCTGATTTTATCTTATGAATGAGATGTGTGTTCCTTATATTATGAAAGTTACTATTGTTTTAGATGGACCCCTTTGAAGTTCTTGGAAGTCTCTTTGGGGAGTCAAATGGGTTCTTTAGCAGGAGGAGTGGACCAGGACGCATGAATTTTGATATGAGAAACAAAAGCAGGCAGAGTGACATCCGGTAATCGTCTGCCTGCAAGGTTATCAATATTTTCTTTGAATACTGATGCTAAATTTGATGGAGTTGAGAAAAGAGTGGACAGCAGTGGTACCTATGCTAAGACTGAGTTTTTATAAATTTATTATATTCATTCAATTATTATGCTGTTATTTTATGCATTGAATGGAATTTACTTAAACCATCCATTTTGACCTTTTGGTAGCTTTCAATCATTAATGTGTACTTCAGCTTGCCAATATTAAGCCATTAAGTATTAAATATTCATGGTTGTCAACAAATATCCTTTTCATTGTTCAACTTTGTTTGGGGCAACATCCTTGGTAATGATATAAGTCATCTTATCTTTATTGTTATTTATAGGGGTGAACATGGACTTGTTTGGCTAGGTTAGGTTTTCAGCAAAACTGACACCAACAAAGAGTACTGAATTTTTAAACATTGTGGACTCATAGTGTTTGTTAACCTACTTTATTGGTTACTTTGATTCTGGTTACGAACGAGTATTCTCGGTTGATATAGGTAGATATCTGAAGCTGATTTTACAAAATTCAAAAACTGAGGATGAACATTCAAAGACGAGCTACATTTTATTAAGAACTTGCATGGTAGTAACTAATAATCCCTCCTTTCTTATCAAAGAATCCACATTTGAAATCTAATAGTTAATGAATATATTTGTTTCCTTCAAATTGGTCATAATTACAAAAGTGCCTGAGCATATTTAGTAGCTATTTATATCACATGTGGAGGGTAAAGTTTAAAGGTTATGAAAATTATAGGCATAAATTTTTATAGTGAACTCTTTAAGTGAAACATCTAAAATAGATTGGTGGACTCTTGTTTGGAACGGAGGGAGTAAGAGATATTCATGACTAGTTACTTACCAAAGAAAGATATTCATGATGGGTTGACTCTAATGAGAAAACTTATACTGAGGTTGGATCATGGTGCTTATGAGATGATGGAGATTGGACGGCAGTGAGGTAAAGAAGGTGATTTGCTGATGAGGAAGAGAAGAGGCCAAGAGGGTTATCTTTTCTTTTCTTTTTGATAGGTAAGTGTGGCTCCTTGGTATGAGGATTGGAACCAAGGACCTCAAGGAGTGCTCAAGAGAGAGGATGAAGAAGGGGGAGAGTACGTCAGGAAGTGTTGTACCGGAAAAGTACAATTAAATAAGAGATGGATCTTTTTAAGAAACTAGAGCGAGGTTTGCTTTCTTTCTTAATGTGTGAAAAGTCAAATAAGACAGTTTTTTTTGGGATGGAGGAGTGATAAAAATTGCTGTACAAGAAGATCATCGTTCATGGAAGAGCCTTAAGGATACTTTTGAATTCCGGACCTACGTTAGGACAGAGCTCTTCTTCAATCAACTGGATATTCCATGAACCCTTACTGTAATCTCTATGATCAGCAGCGGTGCTATCTTATGCAGGTTATTAATTGGGCTTTGGATTGTCAAAGAAATAAGTTGTCGAATCCACCTTAGAATCCTTCCAGAATGCGTTTCAAAAATCTGGTACTGCAGACAGTTAAAGATTTACCCAATCCAACTCTGAACTCTCCACTGGCCAGCCTCAGTCACTTCTCTCTCTTCAAAAATACTCCACCAAGTAAACAGAGGTCTAGTTCCCAATTTAGCTCAGAAAAGTTTCCATCAAAGAGGTACTGAACGCTCGAACACCTCAAACAATGAGAATCATTCGGCATATTCCTTGTTTTCTAGAAGAGTGAGATCGTGTTTGGTCCCAGAAGCCTTGTTCGACATCAGAAATATATCGGTGAATTTTTATAAACTACCTTAGTTATGGTCCTAAAACTTAATGGAAGAGGAATAGTTAAGGGGAATACATTTTCCACTTTTAACTTAATGGAAAAGGAATAGTTGAGGGGAATAACATTTACTGCAGTGGATTCTAGATTGAAGAGCGGAATCCCAGGCTTATGATGTAAATTAGACATTGAGAAATCGTATGACCATTTTGACTGTGAGTTTGTGCTCTATATGCTGGAGAGAATGGGGTATGGTCTGAGATGGAGGAAGTGGATTCACTTCTGCATTTCTTCTGTCCGATTCTCAGTTTTGGTGAATGGGGAGCCTGCCGGATTTTTGGTAGTTCGAGGGGATTACGACAAGGAGACCCACTATCGCCGTTTTTGTTCATTACCATCATGGAAGGGCTGAGTAAACTTCTGGACAAGGCAGTGTTGGGGAAATTAATTCAAGGTTTTGTTATTGGGCAATATAGGGAGATGGAGATCTCAGTGTCACACCTTCTGTTTGCAGATGATCGCTGATTTTCTGCGATGCAAATGCTCTGCAGCTTGGGTTACTTGCGCTTAGTGCTGCTATTCTTTCAGATGGCTTCAGGTTTACAGATAAATATTGCAAAGAGTGAGATTCTCCCGGTTGGGGGGTGGAGAATGTTGAGGACCTAGCTGCGTTTTTTGGGTGTAAGGTTGCCAATATTCCGTCATTCTATCTAGGGATACCTATCCATGCTCAGTACAAAAACAAGGCGATATGGAATTCTGTTATTGAGAGATTTGAATGTCGTTTGGCGGGGTGGAAAAAACAACTTTTGTCCAAAGGGGGGGAGACTCATGTTAATTAAAAGTACTCTGTCCATTTTGCCCACTTATTTCTTATCTCTGTTTGTGTTGCCCATCTCAGTTCGAAACAAACTTGAGAAATTGGAAAGGGATTTTCTGTGGGAAGGTCAGGAGGAGGTTCGCAAATATCACTTGGTTAAGTGGGAAAAGGTATGTTCCAGTTTGAAGAAAGGAAGTCTTGGGATAAAAAATCTTAAGGTCTTTAACAGTGCTGGTAAGTGGTTATGGCAGTATGTGGGAGACAGTGATAATCTGTGGAGGAAAGTAGTGGTCACTAAGTTTGGTGGGGGAGACATGAGGTGGATTCCGAATGTTATTAATCTTCTGTATGGGGTGGGAGTTTGGAAAGGAATTAGAAAAGGGTGGGATCCTTTTGTGAGGTGTCTTCGCTTTGAAGTAGGAGATGGGGCCATGGTAAGGTTTTGGAAAGACAAATGGTGCGGTGATGAAGAATTGTGGAGATCGTTTCCGAGTATGTTCAATATAGCCGGGGATAAGGATTGTTTGGTTAGTTCGGTGCTCCAAATGGAGGATGGCAAAGGGGTCTGGAATCCTTTATTTCGGAGAAACTTCCATGACTGGGAATTGGAGCAGTTTTTGCAATTCTTTGAACTAATCCACTCCCAGGAGGTTGGTAGATTAAGAGAAGATAAGGTGTGGTGGAAGGGTACTAGAACTAAATGTTTCACTGTTAAGTCTTATTTTGATATCCTTTCTTGTAGAGATCATACAGTCTTTCCTTGGAAAGTGATCTGGAAGTCTAAAGCCCCCAGCCGGGTTACTTTTTTTGCATGGGAGGCCAGCAATGAAGGCCATTCTTACCGGTGATAACTTGCGAAAACGGAATGTCACGTATGTTAATCGATGCTTCATGTGTAAAGAGGATGAGGAGTCTACGAATCATCTACTCATTCACTGCCCTATAGCGAAGGAATTGTGGAGTCTCATCTACAGTCTTTTCAAAATTGATTGGGTTATGCCACGTTTTTTTGAGTTGGATGTTGTATAAAAGAGGGAGGAGGAATTGCATATGGCACGCAACACCGCTCGGTATTTGCTGGATCATTTGGAAGGAAAGAAATAGAAGGGTGTTTGATAATGAGGAAAGGACAGTGGATAAATTGAAGGATGAACTGCTGTGCACGTTACATTTTTGGTGTGCCGAAGACATTAATTCTTCCCATATTGATTTTGTTAATAATTTTTCTTTAGATCAGGCTTTTGTGTATACTCCTAGTGTACAAGGACGCGTCACCTGTTTTGACGCCTTTGGTATATAATATCTTATCAAAAAAATAAAATAACATTTACTTCTCTTAACTTTCCCTTCAAAGCTTCAAGATTGCATATAAATCAGGAGGGGTCATGAATGCGAAACAAGGCTGGCTCTTGATCCTTTTTCAGATCATTTGGTTGTTGTATTTCTTGTATTTACTTTTATTGTCCATAAAATGATCTCATCACTTGAAGATCTCATCCGAAGTTTAACATTCTTTATCTTGTAGTTATGATCTTTATTTGAGCTTTGAAGAATCTATCTTTGGAGTACAGCGGGACATTGAATTTTCTTGTGTGGAGGAATGTGATAGTTGCAGTGGAACAGGAGCAAAATCGAGCAATTGCATAAAAGTGTGTAGTCGTTGTGGTGGTTTAGGAGGTGTAGTTATAATTAAGGAAACAGCATTTGGAGAAATATCTCAGGTTAGTTTACACTTTTTAGATCATGGATTATTGGCTTTTTCACATTAAATGGCTGGTTCATTTTTTTTTTTTTTTTCATTTACAAATTGTTGTTTTTTTCGAAATCTCCACAATTGCAGTGCAAGTCTGATCTCCCATTGCTATTGATCTTATGGAACCAACTGCCTTGATCCCCTTCCCTAAACCCCCCCAAAAAAGGGCTTGATGTCCAAAGGAATATAATTGATATTAATAATAAGCATATGCACAAGACTAGATCTGTAATTGGATTTCTGATTACTTTGGCTGACTAATATATTAATAGTAAGTTTTTTTTTAAAAAAATCTTTTCTGCTGTAATAGCTTGGTCTCGGACTGCTTGATTACATGTGGTCAAGTTTCAACTTCTGTTTTGAGTGTGCCTATGACAGAAGCTTTCGCTGTAATGGAAGATTCAGGCTTAGGTGATGTAAATCTGTCTGATATATTCTCTCCACTGCACTTCTCTTTTTGAAGTGAATTCTCACTTCTTCCCTCCAAGTCGAGTAATGTGTGTGTATCTCACTCATTCTTACCTTTCAGTCATCTTTCTCGCAGCTCTTTTTATTTTTATTTTTATGCAACCAGTAAGAAACCTTCAAAAACACTTGGCACGTCCGTACACTTTTCATTTCAGCCTCAACCACTTCGACGCCATTAATAGTCTTCTGACTTCTCAGCCATGGCTGCAGCATGGAGCCTTGGGAAGAAGAATGTTCTTTTATTTATCATCTAAAACCATTTTATTGAAAAAAATGTTTCTTTGTAAACATTTTATGTGAAACAATTGACACTTAGATATTAAGGGCTTGTTTGGTAGCCAGGGAGGGGAGGGATAAGCACTATTGTCAATCCCGGTATTATTAGCACCCTCGCTATCAATCCTCAAGAATAATAATCCGTGTTTGATAGCACTAGAATTAAATAAGAAATTTTTCACCATGAACTGAATACACGAAGATGAAATCACACACAAACATATGAAGAAATTTAAATTAACTTGCAATTCATGATTTGAAGACAAGGATAAGTTGTACATCTAACCTTGGATCTAGAGAGAGATGAATAAGTCATGTACGAAGCCCTCGCCTATATGAACCCTAAATTCCAAATTCTTCAAATTTAACCCTAATAGAAAATTGGAGTCAATCTTCCACCAAACAGAGATGAAGAGAGCGCTGAAAGATGAAGAAGAAAAATGGACAAAACTAACCTGGAAATGTTGATTTCCACCTGAAATCACCACAATCTCCATTATTGTCTACTCGTGAGGGAGAACACTAACGGGCAAATTGATTCTAAATTGGCGTAGGATATATTTGGTCATGTTTTGGAGTTTATATATTGGTGGTAGTTTTGAGGTTAAAAGTCTTGTTTTTATAGTGAGGGCACTAATAATACCACCCTCTTCCTTGGCATAATTAGCGAGGGGATATGGACTTTATTCGGGTAGCAACAATGATTAGTCCAGACCGCCAATTGCGTACCAAGCATCCGGCAATCTGACTTATTAATCCTATCTGGCCTTAATCATGGCTACCAAAAGGCTCCTAAAGGTTTTATTATTGAAGCTTGATGATTACATTGTTCTCTATGCTCAAGGTCATCACGGTTTTGCATCACATATTAAAGAGTCATGGCCTGACATTATATCAATATTGAATTTCAATCGCTTTGACAAGCATCTCTTTTCAGGTTTCCATGTTTTACTTGTTCCTCACGGGGCACTATAGTAATTATTATACCCTCTCTTAATTGTGTCTTTGGCTTTTTGCATTGATAATTTTTTTCAAATAGATAATGTTTCTTCGTATGTTGAAGTTCAATTTGAGCCCATATCTAAATTCTAACTCGTAATATGCAAGTGGTGTTTATGCATGCAAAGTCGATAATACTCTTCAATTGATTGTTCCAATTTACTTTTTACTCTTGGCATTCCATGTAGAAATGATATATCTATGGTTCATAGGTGTCTACCTGCCCGAAGTGTAATGGTGATGGTAAGATTATTACTGATCGTTGTCGAAAATGTGGTGGCCGAGGCAAATTACGTTCAATGCGAAGTATAAACCTGGACATCCCACCAGGTGTCAGTGATGGAGCCACCTTGCAAGTTCAAGGAGAGGGGAATGGTGATGGGAAAAGGTATGCAACTAAACTGAAGGTTTTGCTCCTTTTAGTTGTAGCATTCCGACTCTTAAGTGTGATTCCATCTATAAAGTGATGCCAACTGTCTAAGGCACATATACCTGGAGTAGCTATCATTAAATGTTGGTCGTTTAAAGGGGGTGGGATTGGTGAATAGGCCCGCCAGACATAATGTGGGAGTCGTTTTTCTTATCGAAGTGTTGTCCTCAAACTTGATAGTTAAACCTGCACGCTTGACAATCTGGTCTTTTATGATACACCATTGATGCCCTTTGATAGACGTAAGTTACTACCCTTCTTTTAGGATTGGGTATGTCTTGAGAAGGTATTCTGAAAATGGGGTTTGAAGAGTAATAATGTGGTTGGAAAGTGTAAAAGTTAAAAGATGGAGGGGACCAGGCAGGTAATTAAGGCTGGCTCAATAGTAAGTTCTTTCAAACACCAACCGTCATCTTTTCTGAAAAAAACCATGGTCATAGGGCTGTTATGCCAGGGCAGGGCCACGCTGGGCTTCAGACCTGCTGGTCTTGTCCCTGCTTTGTTGCTTGGGGCCAAGACCCCTCCAAGCTTGGAAGGGATCAAGAGCAATGTCCGGACCTGGCCTGGAAGCGAGCTAGGCACAGGCTAAAATGGGCTTCAGGTAATGGACTAATCCTTGCTGCCTAGTTTCCAATAATTGGAAGTGTTTGACAGTGAACCTACGTGATGGTACTGTGACAATAAGGGTGCAGTTCAGTTTTCTGTTTGTATGTGGTTAACAGAGTTACATCACATAAGAGCAACTTGACTTTTAAGCTCTGAATCTGTGATATAGAGTCATTGCATAGAAGATTGAGAAGATTGAGAAGATGAGATATTGTGAGAGACTTCGTCCTAAAGGCTGATTCTCACATTCTCTTTTATTTCTTTGTCAAACTTTTGCTACGAATCTCCCATATATAATATATCTCTGATAGTGCTTTCGCCTTTTCTGCTACTCCATCTTCTAGTTGAGTTCAATCCATAACAGTGTCAAAGTGGAGTATCTGATGGTTTTCAAATTTAGCACCCCAAATGTAATATTTCTTGCTATGCTAGATTTTTGTTTCGTGGTAAAGGAGCCTAAGCATGAGATAAATATTTTGAAATAATCTTGTGGTGCCATTGGTTTCTAATGCAGGAGCAGAGCTGGTAATCTCTATGTAGTTCTCCATGTTGATGAAAAACGTGGAATTAAGAGGGATGGCCTCAATCTTTACTCAAATATCAGTGTTGACTATACAGAGGCAATACTAGGGACTGTTGTTAAGGTAACCACCATTTTAAGTTGAGCATTAAGTGCAAGAAGTCCCTAGCCAAACTTTTCGATGGCATTTTTTGGAAGCATTTGATGTAATTAAATGTCATATGACCTGCACAATCACTCTAAGACGTCTCCAAGGTCTATTATTCACAGTCCCTAAATGGTCACTTTGGTGATTGATTTCTCATGTGTATACTCTCCAGTTTTCCGTATACTAGTGCTTTCTTTCCTGTTGTCATTGCCAAAACTTCCAGCCATTAGTTTATTCATTTTAAACGCTTAAGCTTTTGTAAATGTTTCTGATATAACTAATAAATAATGTGTTACTAAACACAATGAATTCCTTAAACCTTTATGGACTATGAATGACATACCATACTGTGCTTTTACTCAATAACTGATGTGTGAGGTGTGCATTTCTCTTATGAACCTGAATTGGAGGGCTCTCTTGTAATGATTTGTTTTTTGTTTTATTTTTGCTTTTCTTTTTCCTTCTCGTATGATGGATTCCTCGTTTGTTTGTTATCTTTCGTAATATACGTAATAAGCTCTTGAGCCCCTCTCTAATAGCTTAAGCTTTTAGAGGAGTTTGTTACTCAACATGGTATGACAGCTGCCCAAGGCAGGGTCCGGGGTTCAAGTCTTCCTGTTGCATTTATTACCCGTATATTATGCTGCCCTTAGTGGGGGTGTGTTTGTTGATTTCTCCACGTGTGTGCGGGTCACACGTGAAGGGGGAGTGTTGATATGCGTTGTTGATCCTCTCTTTAACGGCTTAAGCTTTTAGAGGAATTGGTTACTTAACTTCTTTCTTAATATTTTCTTCTTTTTTGATAAAAAAGTAACTGAGGTCAGTCTGTATTTCTTTTTATATGGTTATACAGGCAATCATTTTGATATAAGGATCCACCTGCTGTTATGATATGAATAAACCGACTTAACCCATTTTCCATAAAGTATCTGTGAATTTGATTAATTAATGGCTAATTAATCGAAAGAACACGAGATAACAATTTCCTGGTTGTAGAGACTTATGCTTTCTAAGATTGAGAGATTTTTACTAAATTTATGCTCTGTACATGATGCAGCCACACTAAGAGAATCAAAGGTTGGGAAGAGAAGAATTGAATAAATCATGCCTCCCTGGGCGAACAAAGAGTAAACCAAGCTTTCTTGGGGATTAGAGAAGGGAATCAATAATTAAATTATTTACTTCATCAATACCTATTCTATAACATTTGGGGCCTTTATATAGGTCATGAGATTCTTGGCGCTAAAGACAGAATTCTCCTATCCAAGTTCTAGATCACGGAAGAAAATGAAAGACATAATAACGAATCCCAATGATAAATATAATTGAAGTCCTAAAATTCCCTAACAGGCCTAGGCTTGTGCCTACTCTAATCATATATAAATCTCCATCCTTGGCTTATCTAGCCCTTTTCGTTCCTCACCAGTGCCAATTTCTAGTATTATATGTAGAGACTATAGAGTAGGGCATGTAATTCAGTTTGTTCTTTGGGTGTTATATGAGGCTAGGGCTTATCTCCATATCTTTGTAGTCTTCAAGCTTCAGTGATGGTGAATTGCTCTTTGTTCAAAATGGATGTAGCCTACTCACATTCAGGGATGAACATTGTAAGTCTGTTTGTCTATTTCTTCTTCTGTTCCCCCCCTCCGCTCTTCCCCCCTTTTCAACCTTTATTAACTCAGTATATGTTTCATGGTGTATGTGGTGTCTACTTAGAAGTATGGGCTCCTTAGATGTAATATCCAAAGTTCCATAACTTATGTTGGATTTGAGCTTCCTACTTCAAGGAGAGTGCTGGCCCAGAGGGAGCGAGTCTTGCATATTTAGTCCTTCTATTGAAGAGGTACTTTTTAGTTTTTTCCTAGAGCATGTGTATGCTGCGTGGGTGAACAGTCACAGCCCTTTATCCCACTTTCTTCGGATTTAAAGTGCCAATGTGCTACAGTAGTGACTTGATAGCTAAGATGCACCAACACAAATACGCTAACATGATATGAGACAACTCTGATACGGATTTTCAAAAAAGTCGGAGTAGGACATGACACATTAACAGTATTCCATATACGTAGTATGTATGTCACGAGAAGTGTTATAGGAATTTTTTGCCTAGCCGACACTACAGCTATTAGGAGGAGGAGCCCATTATGTGCCTTACCTCAATCTAGGTTTAAGGAGCAAGGAGAATATGGTTGGTAGTCAGTCAGATGCACGTTGCAGGATGTGCATGCATTACTTTTTAGAAAGGATGACACAAAGGACACTAACATGAAATATTCTACCTACGTATTTAGGGTTGGTTGGTTCTATGACATTATATACTAGAAATAAATGCAATTGTGCTTCAAACTAAGCTGCAGGATCCTGGTGGTTCCCTTCCGTTAATTTTTCTGATTTTCAGCCCTGCCACCATACTCCCCCTGGAATAAAAAAGCTTAGATTTATTTAGGTGCCAGCCGAGTCTTAGAAGCAACATCATTGATTGGTTGGTATTGTTTATAGTTAGGACAGTGTTTATCTTCTTTGAACCCCCAACTATCATTCTTGATTAATGTTAGCTTCCTTAAGAAATTCTTTCAGTTGATCATCTTTCATAAGTCTAAGAAGTTCACCTTTGACAATGAAAGAGGGATACTTGTATTACTTGTATTAAGCAAGAATTAAGTTTGCAATTCATGTATGCATAGTTCTACTACATTATGTATTAGACATATATGCATTTGTCTTATCACTTCTATTTAGCTAGACTTTTTACAACTCTTTGCATCCGAGTTCTGCCTAGTTGTTATCGTTAATTAGTAAATTAGACCATCTTTCTCATGTGTTTCTTGCATGAACTATATTGCTGTGATGTATCCACTTGTGTAAGTTTTACTTGCTTAAGTACACTTGATTGGTATCAGCTGGCTCTGACTTTTCTTCAAATGTTTGGTATATCAGATAAAGAAGACTAAGTTTCTTGTCATAAATTCATGGAATTTCAGCTTCAAAGTAAAATCTTGTTTCATTGAGCAATAACATAACACAACTTTTAGGTAGAAACTGTTGATGGCATGAGAGATCTTCGTATTCCTGCGGGGATTCAGCCTGGAGAGATAGTCAAAATGTCAAATATTGGAGTTCCAGACATCGATAAACCTTCTGTAAGAGGCCATCACCACTTCACAGTGAATGTTCAGATCCCAAAAGATATGAGGTTTGAGACTTTCAGATCTGCATGCTGTTCTGGGAAAATATAAGTAACATTGTTTCATTTTGATCCATTCCAGGTTTGCATTATATTTTGTTTTATGTTCGAAATAGTGTCTTTTCGAAAACTTCGAATGTGTGATATTTATGAATGTAGTGATCCTTTAAAAACTTTACCCCTTGCACAAGCTATAGAAAAATGTGATATGCATTAAACATGCGCTGCAAGAACTTTTGCAATTCTTAGTCTACACTGATATATTTGGCTCATTAGATTTACTAGGTTTGCTTTTACTAGGATATTTCTGGCCAAGTGAGGGAGGGGAGTAAGGAGGGTGTGGGGGGTGTGATGAAACTTGATAAAAAAGAAGAAAATAGAATTATAAAAAAATTGATATTTTGATTTACGAATTTTATTTCTAAATTCTGATGAAAATATACATGTTAACTTTCTAGAATTAACAAAATGTCATACAAATGTTATTTCTCTATCTATGAAACTTCTCTTTTTTTTAATAGAGGTGCCTAATGACAGCATTTCTTTGCTCAAATTTAATGCTGATAAATGTTTGTGGCCAAAGTGAAATTTCAAATTGGATTACAATGGTAAACCCTACGTTAGCTTGGCTTTTGTCCCAATACATGGGGCTGAATACATAAAATCCTTTTTTGCCACTCAGTGAAGCAATCGATTAAACCACACATTCATACCCTTCTTGGTTATCGGTATCCATATTAGTTTGGTATTCCATGCTTACCCCACCACCAGACTTGCTGCAATTCTACTAGGAAAGTAAATTGTTGGTACATCGTGTGGCTTGAGCAAAGTACAATGGCTAATCATTGCATTGGCTTCTTTTTGGATGGTTCTCTGTGTTGGCTTGGACCCTATTTTCTAAGTCATGATAGGCCTTTCAGATTATAGTTTGATTATAAGGGAGCACTCAGTATCGGTCATATCCAGCTAATGTAACAGTCTCTATCACATTGTAGTGAATTGACACATCATCAAGGACATGTCGAACTTGGCTCTGATTTGCGCAGGCCTTTGTGAAGTATGTTTTTCATTTAATTAAGGCATGAGAGACCCATACGCACTAAGGTGAGGGGATGGAAGTTAGGAGTTTCTGTTTTAAGCTATATGTTTATGTTGTAAGGTATCTGTGTCAGCCGTTGGCTATCTGTATATTGGGGGCATCACAATTGTATTGTGTTTTTTCCGTTTTATCAAGGCATTAATATTATGCGTTTCAAAAGAAACATCATTTTGACAGGCATCTTCATTATTAAATATGCATTGGCTGATAAGAATTCACTATTTGTAAAACGATAACCAAGTTTCCTCATGCATGTATCAGCTACGCAGAACGTATGTTAGTTAAAAAGTTGGCTGAGATGCGGGCATCTGGGAAAGGTTAGTCAATTTCATGTGTCAAATGTGAGGGATGGCAACTTTTCTTAGTCATCTTAAAGTTTTTGAATTGTCGTTCTTTCAGGGACACAAAAAGGTGACACTGATAAAAATAAAGTCAACCACTCTTCAAGCTATGGTGGCAATCGTACTTCTTCTGTATGGGACTTGATCAAAGACTTTATAGGGTATGGTACATATTTTTCACACTGCCCCACCCTATCTAAAAAATAAAAAGAGAAGTTCAAGCTGAACGAATAGTATGCCTGCTCTTTTCCAATTTAGCATTTTCTCGTATTATATGCATTATGTAGGTTTGTGATTTGAGCTAATTTAATGATAGGCATGTGAAAGTCCTTATTTGGTTGTGCTTTAGCTCTTGTTACAAGCCATACTTGAGCAGAACTCGAGCTTATGCTAGAGGAATATATAAAAATTTTGTACAGCTTTTCATTTACATGCTCATTCAAGTCGTACTGGCTCATTCTTTCAATCAGCCTATCATCATGTTCAAACTCGACTCTCTCAGGTTAAGTTGTAACAAGCCAAACAAACGCTGCCCTGTTTGAGTTGCTTATAGCTCAAATTGTATGCCAAGTGATCCAACACTTGCTTTCATTATTTTGTGATGAAGTCGATGATAGAAGGCGATTATGCTGAATCATCTGACAGTGCATGATTCTTGAAGTTTGAGATTAAATGCAGTATTGGAAAAATATTGAAATTCAGTAGCTGCAAGTTCAAAATGTTCACTAAGCTTTTAATTCCAGAATTCAAACAATGATGTTGTATATATAATCAGCAAAAAAATTCTTCAACGTCTGTCTCATCAGAGTATATTTGACCGCAACATACTTGAATAGAGGTTTACTGAACCCTGAGAAGTTTTGGAATATCTCTGAACTAGTATCTGGAGATACTATGTATAATATATAAGGCAAGATGATCCTTACATCCTTTTTCCCCTATAAATAAGATTTCTCCCTGAACTTCACATTGTATATTATTGACTTCTAAATGTAATCCACTTGACAGGGGGAGTCAATCTCGAGGCAGATTTGCTTCAGTTAGCGTGGACATGCCAGTTGTCTGGAAATGTAATAGGCGAAGTTCTCCGGTAATGATTTCGATTACTATTGCTATTGTTTTTACATTTATCTTCACCTTAGTGAGTAAGGCAGGATGGTATCCATTGTTGCAATTGAAACAACACTCAAGACATAGTTCTAGATTCCATAATAGAAAAAACAAACAAACAGCATTAGTAGCTTAAGAATATTGTATTCTTGTTGTTTAACCCGTATGTCTAATGTATTTCAAGTATTCTCGTATACAGTTGATAAGGAGATGTATATTTTTGCATACTGGAAAAAGCGATATATATATATATATATAACATTCTTCTTGTTATGAAAGTAATACAAACTCTTCAATTACCACTCAATGAGTCTCTGGTTGAGCTTTGGGGTCAAGTTTTTTCATTGAGGGCCAGATTTGATAAAATGTTTGTATTTTCAGAATCATCAAATTGAGACTGGCAGTAGTTCCCATGTAGTTTATAGTAAGGTGATAGCTTATTTTTATTTTATTTTATTTTTGAAAGTAAATGTAAATTTTGATAGCTTTAAAACTACATAAAGGATATATCAAGTATCGATCTTAAAAAAGGGTCTTCTGTTTGGAACATAGAGAGTGTGCATGATTATTATAATCATAATCATGGATGCATTGCCATTCTAGTTTTTGGTTGCAGGGAAAAGGAGTGTCAGGTTTTTTTGTCAAAACTTTTATTTTAACTTTGGATTTCTTGATGATGGACGAGGAGGAGGAGGAGGACGACCCATTTTGTAGGTGGTTTCATTAATAATGGAATGGAATGGAGAAACTTGGTGGGATTAATAATGGAAACGGGTGGAATGGGTTGGCACTTGGCAAAACGATAACTTATTCCGCCATGCATTTGCCTTTGTACAAAACAAAACCCTTTTCTTAATCTTACTCCTAAAACACGTCTCTAATTGTTTTCTTTCTATATTTATATCACCATTCACCACCACCCTTTTTGGTTGGCGACTTTAATACTTTCATATATATATATATATATATATATATATATACATAGTAGTACCAAAGCACGGGAAGGGAACCCCTTTCATTTTGGAAATTCATTAAATCGTCAACAACGACCTACTACACTTGTCACTTCCTACAAAGCTTATTAATATTTATATTTATAGTATAGTGGATTAGTTTATCTTAATTAAAATAAAATGTGGGATCAAATAAGAAGAGTGAGAGTGTGAGTGAGGAGTTATTATTAACCAATCCAAGACAAGACAAATAGATTGATGTATACAGTATACCTACCTACCTATCAAGAGCACCAAATTAATATTGTTCTTGTGTGTTAGATCACAAGATGAAGAGGGAGAGAGAATGAATTTTCAAAAACCGCAAGACTAAGTTAACTAAAACCAAAGCCAAAAAATGCTTAAAACTCAAAATTCAAATACTGAATATATATGTCTACTACCTACCTACCTATATACCTACTCTATAATAATAATAATAATAATAATAGTATTATTGATCTAAATTAGTAGTAGTAGTAGTTGAGTGAGAGACTGATAGCCTTTGGCCTTTATATACATACCTCTATGTAAATGTAAAGGTTACTTGACTGGGCTTTGGAAATTGCAACTACTGTTACTGTTATGTCGGTAGAAGAAATTGACATTATCTTTCATTTTGATTTTGTTTTTTTAGTAGTATATTTTCTGACATACATCCATATTTCAATTACCAAAATAATAAAAAACTTATAAACATATTAAAACCTTCTTTGAGGTATTTATGTGTGGGCCGGGCCACCCACCATTTGAATATGTAACAAAACGACATTAGTGATTGTTTGTAGTGATGGATATGGCCAAGGCCAAACATGGGAAACAAACAAGCAAGCCATTGCCATTGGTGCTAGAGGCTAGAGGGTAGAGCATAACTTCAAAGTGTGCTTAACTGTATATACCTTGAAAAAATGAGAAGCATAAATTAGTAGGTGTGATATACGACAAGAAAATAAAAACCCTATAGTTTCTTTCTACATCCACTACAAAGGAGTATTTTAAAAGGTGTTAATTGTTAATTGTTAATCTATTGTTTATAAAATATTACAACTTATTTTAACCTTTTCATTTCTAGTCTTTTGTTTCTCTTTCTTCTTCTTTCAAATTAATTAATAATCAGAAGCTTTTGAAAGCTTCTATGGCGGCAGGTTGACCATTTTATTTATTTTTTACTTATCTATATGACTTTTACTTTGTATTATACTCATTTATTAAAGATGATAAAGTTTAATTTCATGAATATAGCTTCCACAGCCAAATAATTAGACTATCAATGCTCTTAATAATAATAATAATTAAATTGAGCTTCTAATTCATTTAAAGTGTCTTAACAAAATAAAAATATAAAATTATTTCATCCTCTCCTAATGGCTAATTCCATTTATCTTCTACAAATATCATCAAATTTATTAAAATATATTCACAAAAAAGTTATGCACAAATAAATCATACAATCTCAATTCTAGAATTCGATCACCTTCTTCTACAACAAAAAATCACTATAGAGAGAAGAAGTGAAGAAACAATGAAGAGAGTATAGTTTGGAAAAAAAATGATTACTTCATTACTTTATTACTTTATTTATTTCCAACTACCTAATTATAATGTTGAATTTAGTTCCTTCACACCCTACATTAAATATAATATAGTATTATAAATAAAATGATTTTCCATTAAATTAAACTAGTTTCACTAATTTCATACCTAATAAGTATTTTATTGATCTTACACTTAAATTGCAAATAATTACTTTATTGGTGTCTATATAAGTTTAGAGTAAGTATTTTGTAGAATGATTTTACACATTAATTCATAAGACGGAACTTCACTCACTCACAGTTTAACTCATCAAACATAGAAAATCAATTTTATAAAAAATATTACTCCAAATTTTTTGTTAATACGCTGAGGGTGTCTAAAAGAAAAGAAAAGAAAGGAAAGGGAGAGTGATGTTGTTGACTAAAAAGTAAAGTAAAAAGAGAAAAGAGGTAGCTAGGGTTTCTTGCAGAGAAGTGGTATGTTTGTTACTTTTATTAATGTTATTTACTCCGTTTTTTATTTATATTTATTCACTCCAGCTTACACTTGCACACACTCTTTCTCTCTCACACACTACATACATTACACACGATAAGTTTTAAGTTTTCTACTAAACCCCCTCCCCCCCCCCAACCAAAATCAACACAGAACCCAACTCGTACTAAATGCGGCAGGTTTAAACTTATGAACAAGAATTCAAACCAACCAGTTTCCACATTCTTACAAATATAAAATCTCTACAAATTCAAACTATGAATTGAGACAAAATCAAATTCAAAAATCAAAGAAAAAGAAGAAATTCATGGCCATGGGGATGCGGCTTCTTCACTCTCCCTCCCACTCTGCAATGTGGCTGCTTCTCTTGTTTCTCTTCCAGATTTTTCTCTCTCTACCCGTTGGATTGTCAGATCTGTCTTCCGACAGAGCCGCCCTTTTGTCCCTCCGTTCAGCTGTCGGCGGTCGCACCCTCCTCTGGAATGCCACCCAACAAACCCCCTGTCTGTGGGCTGGCGTCCAGTGCGACGACAGCAACAGCTTCGTCACAGCCCTACGACTCCCCGGCGTCTCTCTCTCCGGCCAACTTCCTACCGGCATTTTCGGTAACCTCACTAACCTCCATACTCTCAGTCTCCGCTTCAATGCCCTCACCGGCCCTCTCCCTTCCGATATCGCTTCTTGTCGTGACCTCCGTAACCTCTATCTCCAAGGTAACACCTTCTCCGGCCCTTTACCGGACTTTTTATTCGGTCTCGGGGATCTGGTTCGACTAAACCTCGCTCAAAACAACTTCTCCGGTGAGATCTCAACTGGGTTTAACAATTTGACTCGGTTGAGAACGCTTTACCTTGAAAACAACCAGCTTACCGGCTCCATTCCGCAGGAGCTCGACCTTCCGAACCTCAGCCAATTCAATGTATCTAGCAACCAATTAAACGGCTCCGTTCCAACAAGTCTCCAATCGATGCCGGAAACTTCATTCCTAGGAAATTCCCTCTGCGGTGGCCCGCTTGATTCGTGCCCGAACGATGGAAGTTCGCCAGCCTCCGCCGGGAATGGCGATGGCAGCGGTGGTCATACGAAGAAGAAGAAAAACGGGTTGTCTGGAGGTGCAATTGCCGGCATTGTGATTGGATCTGTACTGGGTTTTCTGTTACTATTAGTACTTTTGCTGTTTCTTTGCAGAAGGAAAAGTAGTAAGAAGACCAGCTCAGTTGATGTTGCTGCAATTAAGCACACAGACATGGATATCATCGGCGAGAAACCGCTTGCTGATGACAACCACGGCGGCAGCATGCGAAATGATTATTCCGTTGCTGCTGCGGCTGCCGCTGCTATGTCTTCAGCAAAGGGTGATATTGGTAGCAATGCCGGGGCTGCTGCAGCTAAGAAGCTGGTATTCTTTGGGAATGCAGCAAAGGTGTTTGATTTGGAAGATTTGTTGAGAGCGTCGGCGGAGGTATTGGGAAAAGGGACCTTTGGGACAGCATACAAGGCTGTTTTGGAGGCCGGAACTGTGGTGGCCGTGAAGAGGTTGAAGGATGTGATAATCACTGAGAAAGAATTCAGGGAAAAGATTGAGAATGTGGGAGCTATGGATCATGAGAATTTGGTTGCTTTGAGGGCTTACTATTATAGTAGGGAGGAGAAGCTTCTTGTGTATGATTATATGTCTATGGGAAGCTTATCTGCACTTTTACATGGTGAGTCTTTTTCCCCTTACTCTTGCTTGTGATTTTTGGTACATTTTTTCCTTACTCGAGCTTTTATTTTTGTGATGATTTGTCTCACGATTTCTTGAATTTTACATAACATTGATATGGTAATGTTGGGGTATGTTTTCTTTTAGTTATGCCCAAAATTTCCTGTTATGCAATTGTGAATTCCTATTAGGATTGTCATTAAGCGTTGATTGATCTCTATTTTCTCATTTCTATATTGGAATTAGATTGTTTATGATATGTATAAGAATGGTATTGACTATTGAGTTAGATTAAACAAGTCAAACTTAAGTCATAGCACTTGATTGTCAAGAGCCTGGCATCGTCATCCACGCTTGAATATGGTATTGTGGTAGTATAGTCTGGTGAACTCTTTTTCTTGTTGACTGCAACACATCTATATCTAAAATTTCTAATTCTAATAATCTTTTTGTATTGCTATCTTCTCTCAGGAAACAAAGGTGCTGGTAGAACTCCATTGAATTGGGAAATCAGGTCAGGCATTGCCCTTGGAGCTGCCCGCGGCATTGGATACCTGCACTCTCATGGTTCCAGTGTCTCCCATGGAAACATCAAATCGTCCAATATCCTCCTCACCAAATCTTATGAGGCCTGTGTATCAGATTTTGGTCTAGCCCACCTTGTCGGACCTTCCTCCACTCCCAACCGAGTCGCCGGTTACCGTGCACCCGAGGTGACGGATCCTCGAAAAGTTTCCCAGAAAGCTGATGTCTACAGCTTTGGTGTATTGCTCTTGGAGCTTCTCACGGGGAAAGCACCCACCCATGCCCTCTTAAACGAGGAAGGCATTGACCTCCCAAGATGGGTACAGTCAATTGTTCGAGAGGAGTGGACAGCTGAGGTGTTTGATATGGAACTACTGAGGGATGAGAACGTGGAGGAAGAGATGGTTCAGTTGTTGCAGCTTGCAATAGATTGTGCAGCTCAGTTCCCCGACAAGAGACCTACCATGTCTGAGGTCACGACCCGGATTGAGGAGCTTAGGCGTTCATCAAGCTTGCGAGACGATCATCATCCACAGCCTGATTTTGTCAATGAAACCGATTAAGCCACCATTGGCTTTAAAAGGAAAACATATTTTTATAACCAATTTTAGCATGTTAAACCCTGTTTTCTTTGTTAAATCTGGGTACGATCTTTTCTTTATCTCATCATCCTCTTTTTTATTTTTTTCCTTTTTGTTTTTGTGGGTTAATCTCCATGTTAGGAAAGCAGGCTTCTTTTTCACGTGAAGGCCAATATGTGTTCCATTTGCTGTAATTATTACTAGTAGCTTTTACTTTGTTTCTGCCTTTTTCTTTTGGAGATTGAGCTTTATCATTGTTCATTTCTGAATTCTGAGGGTGAAGGGTAGTTTTGGGTATCTCTGTTAAATTAGTGGGTATCAGTTGCATAAAGGTAATGTTACAAGAAGGTTAAGGAAAAAAGGGGGTATCCAATACCAATTCCAAAGCATTCAATGATTCTCTACCTCTCAACCATATGTATAATTATTCTAGTTAAGACTTTGGTAAGCATTCTATCTTGTCTTTATGGTTTTAACCATTCAGCCAATAATATGAACTTGACTTTATTGGGAGGTGGAGGTGGAGGTGGGTGGTGGGTGGTGGTTGCTTTTTTTGTTTTTAATTTTTATAGTATTCAGTCTTCTCTCTTGGAAGTTGGTTAAAGAAATGTGGTTTTTAGTTGGTTCTTAAAAGTTAAAAGTTAAAACAACATGTGAGGAAGGTGGGTGCTAACTGTTAAGTTGCGAAAGGTTGTGGGTGTGGGGTCAAATTGTTTGTTTTACCCTCGCCTACTATTTCACCATTATCAACTTAGTTATATCCATATTAGTACTACTCACTAGAGCTTGCAAATGTTACATTTTTACAATTATTTAATTGTAAATGTGACCTAACTTGATAAAATTATGAAATTATGATATTATGAAATATAAAAGTATGAGCAACTCTAAGTTAAAGACACAAATTTTATTCAATATAATCACAACCTTAAAAAAAAAAAAAGTATCTATAAACACTTTAATTTTTGGAAAGCTCTCACAATCTTAGTTGAATAATACACCTAATAAGTATACAATTTTGTGTGAGTTCAAAAAATGAAGCCATGCAAGTAGAGGACATATTATTTTATACACAAAATTAGGTTTTCATTAATTTGCTATAGCATTGCTCATCTCACGTAAGAGCAATACTAATTTTATAACAACTCCTTTCGTTCCATCCAACGAGTTCATATATATTCCCTCCATTATGAGCAAAGAGTCCCCGTTTGAAAGTTAAATTTTTTTATAAAAAAATTGGCATTCCAAAAATGCCCTTTTGCAAGTATATTCAACCACCCGACTCTGATGTATTAGAGAGAGGTAAATAAATGAGAATTCGAGATCCACAAGGTGGAGATTGAACTGAATCAAAACTTGTGTTGTGATCTGGAGGTTAAGTGAGTTAATTTGGGATGAGAGACAACAATGACCGAGATAGATTTGAAAATTCAAAAGAAGAGTGTATCTTATTGAAAAGAAGGGTTGGAAATTCAAAAAAAAAATTATGGTTTAATTTTTGAAAAGTGACTTTTTTAAGTGAAATGACCCAAAATGAAATAGTGTATTATTTATCCCGCAGAGAAAGTACATGACTAGCATTTTTTGTTCTTAATTATAAGAATGTTTTAGCATAATCAAGACGTTAATATAACAAATGTGGATATGAAGATCGTAAACATGATTTTTGAAAGTGGATCTTAAGGTGAACATTCAAAATAGTATAGTGAGCTATTTGTTTGGAACAGAGGGAGTATAATAGTTATATATGATGGAATTTTTACTATAATTAGTACTTGTACCCGTGCCGATAGCATGTCATCAATATATTTCAAATATTTCAAATTACAAAACGTACGATTTTTTTTAAAAATTTATTTGTATACAAAATTACATGCATAAAATTGGTAGGTTTGGTGGAGGAAAGATTAGCGGCCACGTGAATAGTGGGGGAGTTAGAGAGAGAGAGAGAGGGGTAGTTACTCAACCGCCATTCACACATGTGAACTCGGGGAGTGATAATGACCGTAGGATCTCAGTAAAAGAATCAATCTCAGCCGCTCTTTATCTTTTGTCAATTGTAAGCGTATGACTATGAGAAGTATTGTATTATAGATATTTCTTCTGTTACGGATAAATATTTCTACTTTTCATTTTGGGATGTCCTAATTATTTTTGATAAAAATGCTTTACCATTCTTCCCATTATACCCTTAACCTTCATTTAATATCAATATGGTGTATATCTTAAAAACCTACTTATTTATGATAGTGAGACTCAATTAATGCTAATCATAATCATTTTTATTCA
Source organism: Codonopsis lanceolata (assembly GCA_013146195.2). Lineage (NCBI taxonomy): Eukaryota > Viridiplantae > Streptophyta > Magnoliopsida > Asterales > Campanulaceae > Codonopsis > Codonopsis lanceolata. The sequence goes on from CM028377.1 coordinate 73,546,246, forward strand.
AAAACCAAGAAACAATTAATGTAAAATAGATGTGTATTATTGTTTCAATACATTTTACATCACGTCATTAATTGTGTTTCTTATAAACCTAGGAAAATTATGGAACAACCATTAACAAACAGTGAGGGGCTACAATTAAAATTTCAAATTTAAAGAGGTGAAACGGAAGATGATGAGATTGACAATGACAGCTCTGATCTGATCAAATTTGGGTGGATTGACAGATAGATAGATAAAGAGAAAATGGAGTACGAGTTCAAATCTGTTTTAACAGCCGAGAACATGGCCCACAAAATGGTGGGCCTGGGCTGCTATCTAAAGTGGGCTGGCTAGATTTGTTTTCACTCCATAAGTAGAATAATGTGTTTATTTATTTTTTATTTTTTGGCATCCAAAGCTTCAGGAACTCAAAATGTATAAGTCTAAACTCTATACTTTCCAATTTCATGAAATTTGCTATTTTGAAACAGTGGATAATATTTCATTTCCTTTGTTTTTACTGCGGTTTTTTTTTTTTTTTTGAAGAAAGAATAATTTCGTCAAGCCATTGGCCATTGGCTATAAAAAAGATGTTAGCCTTTGTTTGGTAGCTGGTCCATACAATACTGCTAGCAAAAAGAAATATTATGGAGAGATGATCCAAAAGTAGACACCAAATAAATGGACCACCAATTCAATTCCTGAATCATGTGACTATTTTGAAAGGATGGATCCACCAACAATGATAATCCCTCCGTATTGGCATGCTTTTTTTTTTATCTGTCTTAAAAATAATTGTATTGTTTTAAACTTTCCATTTTAAAATAAATATTAAAAATTAAGTCAACTGTTTTTTCGTACTATTCCGGCATGAGAGTAATTATCGTACGAGTAACTACTATTCCTAAATTGCTTAGCTGCTTTCGCATAACATTTTATTTATGTTCTTACTCTTCTTTCTTTTCTTTTTAAGAAAAAAAAATAGAAAAAGAAATCTCAATGGTAGGGACAAGGCTGGAATTTTAGGCATTGAAATGTTATTTCTCTAACCTTAACGACATCGGAGGTACCTTTATCACTTTAAATGCACATTAAGGTAGTAATCCGTTCCAAAAAAAAAAAAAAAAAGAGTTTAGTTTGATTGTTTCATAGAATTAAAAGAGCTAATTGACTTAATTCTAAAATTAGAAAATGGTACATATAGTTTGTTAAGGTATTTTTCATTCATGCTCATGGTCATGGTCATGGGAAAGAAGATGAACTTATTAATTATTTTTAAAACGGAGGGACTGTATAATTCATTTATGAAAATTAATATATAGAATGTTTAGTCAAAAAAAATTGCAATAAAATGACGAAATTCACATAATTTGAACAAAGCATTAGTAAGATGAGAGTTAAAATCAACAAAAAGCGATTACAGGAATACGTAGGCTTGGGTTGGTTGAGAAGAAAAGCGTATTAATGTTTGTCTTTAATTTCTTAATGACAGATGCTACAATTGTTATTACACTGGTTTGATATCACTATCAGCAACAAGGAATGATTAGGAACACCTAGTTGACTAGTTGACTAGTTGAGCAAATGCCATACAAGTGATGTCCTTCAGGCTTCAGGCAAAGTGGTTTCCCAAAATCTAAGGGAATTTTTGAAATGTCAAACAAAGCCCTTGGAAGAGTGGACATCTAAGAAAAGGCAAGGATGCATCCTCATGAGCTAAACTAGTATATGTAAAAGCAAAGGATAAAAGACCAATAAAACCCACACTGCGTGGGGAATTTAAAAGAAGATACATCAAGCTGTGCAAACTCAACCATAAAAATGTAACCCCCACCCCCTACAATGGAGAATTTTCTATTTGAGAAAACCGCATCCCCCGGCGTTTTGTCTTCAAGCTGCTTCTATCTCTGAAAGGGATGGGTAACAAAAAATCATGTCAGACTAGGACAGAAAGTTACAAAAGAAAGAAATGCTAAAAGAGCAATAGAACCATACATTTACAGAGTATACAAACAAGGGGAGGCAGTAGGTCCTCCCCAAACTTCTAATTCAAAAACTGCTGCAGGTTTTACACAGCAAGATGCCATTCTTATGCATTATGATTTGATGGAGGATCATCTTTCCTAGTAAGCAAATCGTAGTTGATTGAAGCGAGCTGGGAGAGATTCTGATCATAAACACAAATAAATGTATAGTTAAGAAAATTGCATGATGACATATCTAAAGAACGATAAATTTCAAAACGAGATAACTGTCTAGCCATCAAAACTAGACTTAATATTTAGGGACGTGATAACAAGAAACATTATCTTATGTGCACTACTACTGTGGTGGCGTATACGACTCTGAAAGCTTAAACTTTAAGAGGGACACAGACACACATACACCACACAGACAGATAAGCCTGATAGAAGTGGCTCATGGTTGTTAGCGGGCAAAAGCCTCAATATTGGGATTTTGTTAAAAGATAATACAAGTATAGAATAGGGCCTGAATTGCACACACAACCTCCAACAGTCCTAGTATTGAATGCTTATATTGGGAAACTAAAAGAAATCCTAATCCCATCAAGTTACAATCCTTTCATTCCCAATCCCGCCCCACTTAACCCCATTCCGAGTTATTAAAAAAAAACTTAAAGAGTGTCCAGTGTAGATTAGAGGGCTGGTAGAAAATTTGGTCCTTGAACTTCATCTCATTCACGACAATGATTACCAACTTCAGGTCCATTAGTTTCTGATGTATGATAAATTTGGACATCACAGCTTCAATTTTCCTTTTTCTTACTGAGCTTCTTCGGGAGGAAGCCACAATGATCTGATCAGAATTGTCACCCCCCTCACCCCCCCAATGTGTATACAGACAGATGCAGGTCATCCACCACATTATGAGCTTTCATTACGATAATAGCAGGTTTTCTGTGAAATATACACCAACAGCAAGAGTACATGGAAGCATAACAATGAACACAATGATAAACAGTTCGGTATAAAATTTGGTTGCTTGGAGTCGTTCCAATTTGCATGGTGATAATTGATAAATTACCTGCTGAGTGTTACCAATAAAGGAACTGATAACAGAGAGAATAGAAAACAATCCCTGGAAGAGATAAAGTAATTCCAATGATCACATTTCACATAGAATATTTTAAAGCCAATTAGCAATGATGTACCTTAAATGAGAAATTACTGAAGGAGTAGTTAACATTAGATTCAGATTCGAACTCTGCAAGGCCCCCACATTCATCTACCTGTTTGCCATCGCCGCCCAAAAAATAAAATAAAAAATCAACCCGATAACTGAAATGTACGAAAAGTCAAAGCTCTTAATATAATTGATAGTGCCAAAAACCAAGTTTTAGGTCTACTAACCAATTCATCATGGCGGTTGCTTAAGCAACTGCTACTTCCACTTAGGCTTCCACTGTCACTTGAATACTCAAATTCACTGGCTGCGTAAATATTTTCATCTGTAGAATTCCATGTGATGCGACTAGTGAAATAGCTGGTGTCCAGTGCACTCTCTGAGGCAGGAACAAATGCCGCCTGGAACAAGAGCAAACCCCAAATCACATCACCAATCTAAACATGTACATGATGCATGTATCTGACTCAAAATATCAGTGTGAGTTGTACCTTCTGCCTAGCAAGTGTATCCCAGTTGATATCTCTGAAAAACGGATGCTGCTTCACCTGCATAAAAGTTGGCATTATTCTACTGAATTTCATCAAAATATACAGAACCACAATGATACCAAATTTAACTAAATAAACAAGATCACCTCTGTTGCTCCCCTAGCACCGAGTCTCTGGTTAGGATCTTCTGTTAATAACCTGTAAATTTAACGCAGGAAAACAGGGATGAGAAAGAAAAGGAAAAAAGTAGGTAGTGTAACTCATCCCAACTTCTTTTCCTTAAAAATGCATACCTTACTGGTAAGAATTCATGAGTAGATAAATCGGCAAAAAATTCTCAAGAATTCAAGCAACAGGATTTGCTTGTTGCTTCGTACAGAATCTTAAAACCATCTTAAACTTAGAAACCCAATCTTGGAGGAAAACTACTATATATAGCGGACATGTCGTTATCAACACATGGTGCCAACAGATGAGCGGAAGTATCAGCTTGTGACGGTCCTCTGAAGGGTCTCTCTGAGTTCTCTACCCTAACCAAAGCTAAGGCTACACATGTTCCCAAGGGGGCCACAATAGCATACTCAACAATCTCAGCCACCATTCCAAAAACCCCATCGAATCCCAAGTGTGGGAGTCTCCCTGAACGGGGGGTGTTGCTAGGGAGAACCTTCTTCGTTGAGTCCCTCAGGGTGCCCTTCCCAGGCGTACTTGTGGAAGAGAGAGAGAAAGAGTGTGTTTTGGCGCCGGGGGGGGGGGGGTTCCATGTTCACTAGTCGAGTGTCAATTAAGGGTTCCCCTAGATAGAGACAAATCCATTGAGCCTTGATTTTAGATGAGAATGCATCACTACTACCAAGCTCTAGGGTGAGTCCCTTATGATAGGTTGAATGGTGGTACCTCCGGAGAGAAGGGGGGGTGGTCCACTAAGGCCGTCAGATGTGGCTTAGGGTGACGCGGAAGCTGAATCAAGGATCCCATTCCACAATTACCAAGCATATCTTAATGCACTAGCAAATCTTAGTTGGTCAGACAAATAAAGCTCTGGAACATAGATCCAAATTCTACGCAGAAAACAGCAAAAGTGTATCGTTGGACTGTAAATGGCAATCAAACCCATTTCAAATTGTCACTAGCATGAATCACAACACATAAAATAGCGGTCCTGAACAATAAGAGAATAAAACAAAAATCACAAAGCTTATCTTACTGATCAATCAAATCTTGTGCTTCTGGGCTCATTTCTTCAGGTACACCAGGCCAGGGTATATTACGGTTGAGAATATTATCAAATATTGTCTGAGAGAAAAACAGCAAAAAATAAATAATAAATAAAGTAGAACAACTACGAGAAGTCAACCATTTAAAGTACAAACTACAAAGGAGATGCCAATGGCAAACACCAGGAAGGATCAATGCCTAATAGATGAGGCCATAGAATAATGTACTTGTTCAACCACAACACTTTCAGAAGTTTTCCCCAAACCCATCTCATGAAGTAAATCATCATTGAAATTCTCTGCTGCCTATACTAAATGTTTATGGAGCAACAATCATCTTCCTGCTGATGTTTATAACCTTCCAATTGAAAAGTTTGGATAGGTTCAAGAAAGGGAAGGACAGACAAGAATGCAGAATTGAAATTAATATCATTGCCATCAATATTAAAACCCAGGAGCAACTAGTGTAAAGTTAAACTAAGCGCTAGATCTCCCACAATACTGAATAAGAATTTTTCACTAGGTAGTTCTCAATAATTTTTAATTTTTTTGATAAGCAAAGTAATTATTATAAAGAGTCGCCAAAACAGGTGACGTGTCCTTTGTATAAAGGAAGTATACTCTACCAAAAGAAACTAAACAATGGACGGACTATATATGAAAAGAACTTTATAAAGATGAACAGGAAGTACAGAGCTAAAGAATGAACACAGTCTACAAACAAGAACTGGAGAAAAAAACAATGAGAGAAAAAAGGCAGGATGAACTAGGTGAGGGTATAGACATATTGAATATATATATATATATATATATATATAGATATAGATATATAGATATATTCATATAGATATACTTAAATATACATGCATATATAAATGCTCCAAAAGATGAAGCCCGTAAGAGAGCCAGAAACAGACCTCTCCTTCGATCTTCTCTATTCCCTGGCTGTTGGCAGGTAAATGGAGGATAAGGTTTGGTGGAAGGGTCCTAAAGACAAGATTTTCTGTCAAATCTTATTATGAGTCTTTGTCTCACAAAGATGGTTCTTTATTTCCATGGATATCAGTTTGGAAATCTAGAGCTCCCAGTCGGGTAGCGGTTTTTGCTTGGGAGGCTTGCAATGAAGCCATTCTTACCGGTGATAATTTGAGAAGAAGGCATAATACTTACGTAAATTGGTGCTATATGTGTAAAGGAGATGAGGAAAGTGTTAACCACCTGCTCATTCATTGATCTGTAGCTAAGGATATTTGGAACCTTATCTTCGGGCTCTTCAAAATTTTGTGGGTTATGCCTAGATCAACAAAGGAGCTGTTTCTAAGCTGGGCTTTTTTTATAAACGGAGGAGAAGGAATTTAACTTGGCAAACTGCTCTTTTGTGTGTGTGCTGTCCTGGACCATTTGAATTGAAAGGAATAGAAGGGTTTTTGATAAAAAGGAGAGGTCCTTGTCGCAGTTGAAAGACACTGTGTTGCGAACACTCCAGTCATGGTGTTTAGAAGATGCTAATACTTCCATTCTCACCTTTATTTCTTTGTAGATTTTGTTAATAGTGTACAAGGACGCGTCACCTTTTTTGACGCTTTCTAATATACAATACTCTTACTAATCAAAAAAAGATAATGGGGAAAACTACCAACATTCAACATTGTCAAAAACCAACCGTATCTTTGCCTCTCCAAAGGCCTATGTAAGTGGTCCTCAGAAATCCTTCAATCTGAGGACAAACCCAATGCTCCCCAAAGAGGCTAACAGCTCACGCCTGATGATGATTGTTTTAAAAATTATACTCTTTGTGAAGTACTGTTCCATGAAGTAGGCTCCTGAGTTTATTACGATTATGTTTTTCACCTAGATTTATGCACCTACTTCTAAGTTACCAGATGGTCACCTGCTTGGTCCTTCAGTCACCTGGGTTGTTTCTCGACACAATTTAACTTTATGAATTTTTTTATTTTTTTGATAAAGTATATAAAAACGCCAAATCAGGTGGTGTGCCTTGTACACTAGGAGTATACCAATAGGCTAAGATAAAGTGAAGCTATAGAAAAACTCTACAAAAGAATTGGGAGCCCTCACACCATTCTCAACAGGAGCCATCTCTAAAGAGCACTATCAAAATAGAGTACGGAACAGGGAATCCTTCATTACAGACATGGATTCTTCCACATTCTCAAAGACCCTTCTGTTTTAACTTTATGCGAGTTAGTAACTGGGCTCTAATAATTTGGCTCAGAGCAATATATTTCAACTTCATATTATCTCAAATGACTAATATGTATTCTATATACCTTTATATATATACTACCAATGGAAGAGCAATATCACTCCTTTTTTTTTGATAAGTAAAAAAAAGGAGCGATATTGCTCTCCATTGCTCCGAAATTAATATTGTGTTCAAACCTTCTAAAGCTTGTAACAGCTCCCTTCTAGTATTGATAATCCATAAAGTTCAAAAAATAAAGCTCAATCACACAAAGAGGACCCAAAAGAACAAGATCTATTCACGTTGCGTCCTATAGAGCGAGTTGTGTTTATCACTTAAGGAGGTTTTGGGAGTAATAAGGGAAGGGTGTTTCACAGAAGTTCCACCTCTGCCACATTTCGGACTATTTGTACTGAACCGAATACAAGGTTTCAGAGATCAATCTACTTCCTTGTAACCTTTTGCAAGATAAAGTTTCTTTCTAGCCTGGTTGTGAGATTAAGCAAGCAAGAGAGGCATTATGAGAAACGCTATTTCAAGGCAAAGTCAAAGCAATTGAACAACGAAACATACCTATTCAGTATTCATGCCCAAACATGCTTGAAAGGCTAAGTCGTAGTCAAAACATTACAAAAAAATCCTGAAACATTTCATAAAATGTCACAATCAACAAAATGCAGCAAGACATCCATTCCTCTTCTGTAACTCACATCCTTCGACCAACCCAGCCTCCCACTCCTCATAATCACTCTGCTCAAGATCGCCAACATGGTAAGAATTAAGTGTGCAAGGACTCACCCAAACATGCTTACAGAAGAAAACAGGATGTAAGTTCCCTGAAATTATCAATGAAGAAGAACTCAAGCCGCCCTGAATCCATTTTCTCAATCTAGTAGCTTAGATTCTTCCTCTTTATAATGAGGTTGAGAGAGTGTGAATTAACCTTGACATTTGAACTCTCAAAATCTAAATTCTAGACAAGGCCCTTAACATCCCTGCATCTCAACCATCAACCACACTAGCTAAAACAAAAGACATAGAAATCATCACCATGAAGACCTTTTTTTTTAACTCCTAGACAACACTTTAGATAAGACCTTGTAAAGCACTAGACACAAGACTTCCATGACTATAATATTTTATCCAAATAATTCTAAATTTCTAAAATACAAGAGAGCTGAGAAAGAGCTTATTCGCGTCTCCATGCATAAACTAGGAAAACTCATATTAAATTTGAAGGTCATGAAAAACCATCTCGCTTAAGGTCCTTATCCATTGTTCGAATAGAGACCACTTGTTCAACATGCTTTGAAGATGGGCACTAGAAAGGACATCAAAGCGAGACACATTACAACTCCAACCTCCTTCTCATGGGATATGCAATTGGCCACTGGTGAAGCCAGCGCACAGTCTGAGCATTCATTGAATGAAAAAAGTTTGATTTTGGACTTTTCATTCGTCTTCTTGCATTTTCTCCCATCCTTCTTCTTGCATTTTCTCCCATCCTAATCCATTGGATTCTTTCTAATGAAAAAAGATTGATTTTGGGTAAATTATTTATCGATTTGAGTAAATTAGGTTATTATATTTTAGGTTATCATGTAGTCAATTTGTGTAAATCTGGTTATTATGCTGTTGGATTTATGCAGTTTTTTGAGGGGCTAATATTTTGTTTGTTCAACTTAACAGCTATGATTCCAGAATTGAATTTGGAATACTTACTCTTTATAAAGTAGTATAAATTTGGGTTTTCCTTATATAATATTTGAATATTATTATTTTTTTGATAAGTAAAGTATATTATAAACTAGCACCAAAAAGGTGGCGCGCCTTTGTACACTAGGATTATACCCAACAATTAAAGCAAATTAAATCTATACAAGAACTCTACAAAAGAAATGGAAGAGCTCACGCTCCCCTCCATCTTGACCATCTCTGAGGAGCACCAAAAAGATAAAGTGCAAAGCAAAGACTCCTTCAATGTAGGCATCTGAATTTCCACATTCTCAAAAACCCTCCTATTTCTCTCTTGCCAAATTGTCCAGCACACCCCTAGCAAAGCGGTGTCCCAACTGAAGTTTCTTCTCTTGCACTTATACAAAGACCAACTTTGAAAGAGTTCTTTGACCAAGCATGGCATCACCCACGAGATACCAAACAAATTGAGGACCAAATCCCACAGCTGGGACGCACAGGACAATGGATCAACAAATGATTTACGCTCTCATCACTCCTTTTACACATATAGCACCAGTTCACATAGATTTTATGACGCTTTCTCAGATTGTCCCCCGTCAAAATAGCTTCGTGCACTGCTTCCCAAGCAAAAAAGGCTACTCTCATGAGAGCACTTGATCTCTAGATTTGCTTCCACGGGAATGTAATTATGCACCTATCGCTCAGCTTGAGATAATGCGAGCGAACAGAGAAATTCTTGCTCTTAGCTCCATTCCAAACCACCTTATCAACCTGCTGTCCCACCTTATATAGGAATGCAACTTCTCACCGAATAACAAAAAGGTTTCCACCTCCCAGTCTTGAAGGTTCCTACGAAAGACCGGGCACCACGAAATACTGTCTTCCCCAAAATTCAGAACTGAACTGATCAGACAATCCTTTTCTGTACCTATAGCGAACAGATCTGGAAAGGATCGAGACATCACCTCATTGTCGCACCATCTGTCCTTCCAAACTTGCATTCATCGCCTCTGCAAATGTCAAAGGAAATAAATCTCTCAAAATAAACCCCAACCCTTTCTAATAGCCCTCCAAACACCAGTTCCGTAAGGTGAAGAAATGTCGTTTGGGAACCATAAATGATCCCCTTAACCGTATTTGCATACTACCAACCTTCTCCATAAAGTCTCCCTTTCCATCATAAATCTCCAAAGCCATTTACCCAACAAAGCGATGTTAAACAGCTTCAAATTCTTGAATATTTTATTTTTATATTTTGAATTTTTGATTATATATATATTTGTATTTTACATTATCAAAAATTTTAGTCTGACTAAACTAGGGGAAAATCCTATCTCTGCCGCTGCGGTTAGCACTCCACTTTTCAACCTAGGCCGCCTTCCATAAGATTTTAAGTTTTTCGCTTGTGCTAGATTGAACTTGTCATGTAGCTTGTATATAGTACTATACTATGAAGTGTCTTCGTAAAAAGTGAAGTATTATTAGCATGTCCCTTAATAATCAGTCTAGTCACAGTATCCTGCTAAAGCCCCATATGTAAATAACATTAGGATTCCCAGCAATCAAATATACACTCCTTAGTGTTTTTCCTCTTTCATCCATCCATAGAAACTTCATAAATACTTAGAATTGCAATCTCCATTCTTAATCATGTAGATATACTTACAAGTTACATCAACATTTTAAAATATTAAGCAGCATCCCATTGCAAGTATAAAACGTAACTATAGTAAGAAGAGTAACCAAGAAAGATTTACAATAGAATGTAACTTCCTTGAACTACACATCAAAATGATTGGTGATTTAAGGGATATATATATATATATATATATATATATATATATATATATATATATATATATATATATATATATATATATATAGAGAGAGAGAGAGAGAGAGAGAGAAGCCAGGATCATCATAAAAGGATCAAAGCATGAGCCCAAATACAAGACAGTAACCTGAGGATGATCTGCGTTGAATGGAGGAATGCCAACAATCAGTTCAAATAGAATGACCCCCACAGACCACCAATCAGCAGATGTGCCTAGAAAATGGTATAGTAAACATTGTAAATTATACGACTGTAAGAAGATGCATCTATTTATCTCAAGATAAAAAACATCAAACTTAATACTGAATGAAGTTAAGCACTGCTACGACTTTGCAGCAGAGAATGATAATGAAGCTCAATTCATATGATGTTGATGCAAGAATGATGATGAACAAATGAAAAAAGGAAAAAAAATACATTGAGAATTGATGATAAAGAAACTAAATTATGGAACTTTCAACTATAAATAAAAACTGGGACTAGACTCATGTAGCCTTATCGCAAGAGAGAGAGAGAGAGAGATGATTGTCACGTGGAATTTCGCAGATAGACTACTAATAAAATATAAAACTACATGCAAATGCCATTTTTTGTGTACAAAAAGGCAAAATTTGAGACAGTTCCATTTTACCCTTAAGGTAGAGTGTGATAGGGATTCCAATTTTTCGTCCCCAAATTTTGACCTCAATCTATGTGACAAAGCATGTGATTTGTTAGACATCATCATCACTTAACTAGTGGGCCCACAGTTAACCGATCACAAGCTTGCCACCAAGATGGGATGATAAATTGCGATCCCTGTTATTTTCCTTAGGTATATTTACCATGAGATGGTTGGGAGACTAACAAAGACAGACAAGATTGCTGCCCAAAGTTGATAATACAGGTAAATATATATTCCTTTAATATACACAGCATAAAACTTGACCATTCAATTTACCAACAAGAGATAGCTGCATGTTAATTTATTAAATAATTCATATTCTTAAGTGTTGAATCAAGAAATTTTTCGATTTGCCCTCAACAACATTAGGTAATAGTTAAACCATCAGATGTGGTTTCAGCTGACATCTATATCATGTTTAAAGAAACAAATAAGCATTTCATCCAAACAACTGCTTTCTGAAATACTATTAATGAACGAAACAATAAACAGAACCATAACGACGAACCATGTCCTGTTCCCAAGAGAATTTCAGGTGCCAAATAATCAGGTGTACCCACAGCAGAGCGTTTTTTACGCCTTTCTTGCTGATGTTCAGATACAGATAATTGAGATTCTTCTTCACCCAACAATGATGCCCCAATAACTGCTGGACCAGATAAGTCATCTGTACTGTTGATGAGACCAACCTTTGAAAGCCCAAAATCTGTCAGCTGCTCAAAATATGCAGGTTAACCATAAAGACATGATCACATGACTACAGGCAAAAAGAAAGACGCAGAATGAAGTTACATGAGCTAATAAACCTACAAAAATTACATGACACTAGCAGAATCGTAGTATCTTCCCAGTTGTCTTATTTTGGGGTAAGCAATAATGACATGTGGAGAGAGATGCTAAAAAACCTACAAAAATTACATGACACAAGCAGAATCGTTGCATCCTCCAGTTGTCTTATTTTTGGGTTAGCAATAATGACATGTGGAGTGAGATGCTTGCAGACCTTTAAGGACCACGAAAAGACCATTTGTGTAAACATCAACAGAAATCAAAGAAAAACATGACCTATGGTCACAACTATCAGCATAAATCCACAAGGGTTGCAGTTGGCTTATGTTCTGCCATTTTATAGACAAAGAAGATTCGTTGAGAATTTTATAGGCAAACCACAGGTAATAATGCCAAAAGGACAAAGAGGAAAAAAGAGAGGCAGTTGGCACTGGATATCTTTTAGTCACCACTTTATCTGCTGACCACAATCCAACTTAAGATATGTGATACCGTTAGGAGAAGAACCAATTATTGAGATTTACGACTTCAGTGTGCAGATAGAGAATTATGGGAAGGAAGACAGGAGTCCCCCAGATCTACCTTTGATCTTGTATACTGTTTCTAGTTAGAGAAGTTCTTGCTATTTAAATTAGGCGACCTAGCATGTCTTTAGTTGAGGGCAATTTTGGGGGAGCATGGTAGAAAATAGCTTATTTATAGAAATGAGACCCTCGATTTGGGTAAGACTAAAATGGAAAGCAGGACTCATTATATGGTACATGGAAGTTATATTCAAGACTATTCAGTCACTCGTTCACTTCAACTTATATAATAACAAGATGCTCCTAAATAATGTGGTCCCTAAAAATAAATTATTGGATACTAAAGACATTAAGAATATGGGTGATTAACCTAAGAAGCACCATTTATAAAATCATATTCCCTCCCATCTGTAGCTTCCATTTACCTAATCAACCTAAGAGGCACCTTCAGCGATATGCTAATACACACAAAAGTAGGACACGGTAGCAGATATTCCAAAATACTATAAATATTAGGCAATCGCAATGAAAACTTTTCACTGGTCCCTGCAGTTTTTCTATATCAGTTGAGCTTCCTGTTCTACTATTATGGTGGAGGTATCCTGGAAAGGTGGTCAGAGGGAGATGGGACAGAGTTGTTTGAGCAGAGGTAAATTCTGTGGGTGAGCATTGAAAGAAATCGTAAGATGGGGAAGAGAGGAGGCAGCTCCATAAAATCGAGGGTACGGGCTAGGGGAAGCAGAGAACTTAAAAATCTTTGCTGCAGTATGAACCTCGATCGCGCTGATAGAAGAGTGCTATGGGACTGGCTAAAAATAAACTTGTCTAATGCATATCCAGATAATCTCATGAAATGTGCGGGAAATTAATGACGAGTACAAAAAATTAATTATTAAAGCGGGTATGTAGAAGATGGAAGTCTCATGTAATCTGTTTGCAGGAAATGAAAATGGAAAGGATGGACAGCAAGGTGGTTATAAGTGTGGGAGGTGATAGATGGACACACTGGACACATTTAGATGCACTGATGCAGTTAGATCAGAAGGGGGTATTTTGGTTATGGGGGACAGCAGAATAGTATCTAAGATGGGGGTTGTATTTGGAATCCATTCTGTCTCTTGCTTGTTGGAGGGGGGGAGAATGGCCAGAGGTGGATCTTTATGGGGGTCTATGACCATGTGTAGATGTGAGCGAAAGGGGTTATGGGACGAGCTCAAAGTAGTGTATGATACCTGGAACGTCCCTTGGTGTTTAGGGGGGGATTTCAATGTCATCAGATTCCCACATGAGCGAGCTGGGACGAAGGTTTTCTCACAGTCTATGAGGGATTTGAATGAATTCATCAACGAGCTGAAGCTGGTGGATCTTCCATTAGAAGGGATCAATTCACTTGGTCAAGAAACAGGGAGTGGAAACAATGCTCGAGAATTTATCGGTTTCTGGTATAGACGGGTTGGTTAGAGTGTTTTGATGGCAGGTCCCAATCTTGACTGCTGTGGGTGATCTGATCATACCTGTCTGGAGTGTGGTAGTCTAATCAAAAGAAAATCTTTTTGATTTGAGTTGATGTGGCTCAAAGACCCAGGTTTTATGGACTGGTTCAAGGCAAAGTGGAGATCTTATGCAGTGGAGGGTGTTTTCGTTTTGCGAAGAAATTGAAGTTGTTGAAGGAAGACCTTAAAGTGTGGAAAAGAGAAACTTTTGGTAAAATAAATCTAAAGGTGAGTACAGTTCTAGAGGAAGTAAGATTATTGGATGAAAAGGAAGGTTTGGGTGCGATGAAGACTGTTAGACGAAACGAGTTTAAAAAATAGAAGCTCAGTGGTTACTTAAGAGCGAGGAGATTGTTGGAGGCAGAAGTCCCGTGTTCAATGTTTTTTTTTTGATAGGTAAAATATAAGAATAATATAAACAAGCACCAAATGAGGTGACGCATGCTTGTACATGGGAGGTATACAAAACTGGAGAAAAACTAAACAAAAGTCTTGTCCATAATATATACAAAAGGATCCCCAGGGTCAGAAATAGCTACGGAACACCAAAAAGGCAATGCAGAGACTGGAGGATAGTAATACAAGATTTTTTCAAAGAATGGTGATGGCGCACAAAGAAGTCAGTCAAATTCGCAAGGTGAGGATCAATGGGATACTTTTGGAGGAGGATGTCGAGATGAGAAAAGGTATGGCTGACTTCTTTAGAGACTTGTATGCGTAGGAAGATGATAGGTGGGATCCGGTTCTAGAGGGAGTGTCATTCATGGTCGTAAGTATTGAAGAGAAAGACTCGCTAGAGTTACCATTTTTTAGAGTAGGAGGTGTGGCCATTGCTTCGATGGATGGGAAGGGATAAAGCTCCGGGCCAGATGGTTTCCCTATGGCCTTTTTCCAACATTGTTGGGGTAAGGTCAAGGACAAGTTGATGGCAATTTTCCACTTCTTTTCTGAACACAAACGGTTTGAGAAGAGTCTTAATGCCTCCTTTATCGCTTTGATCCCGAAGAGAATTGGAGCGGAGGAAATAAAAGATTTTAGACCTATCAGTTTGATTGGAGGCGAGGCGTCTATAAGATTATTTCCATTTGATTGAACGCTTTAGAGAGAGTAATATCAGGGTCCCATCATGTGTTTGTGAGTGGGCGCCACATCACAGAGACAGTTTTGATTGCAAACGAAGTAGTGGACTTGAGGATTAGGTGTGGGAAGAAAGGGTTGTTGTGCAAACTAAAAATAGAAAAGGCTTATGATCATGTCAATCGGGGTTTCTTAGATTATTTGATGACGAGAATGGGGTTAGGTAGGTTGTGGAGGGATTGGATTTTGTTACATATCTCAACGGGAAGTTTTTAATTTTAATTAACGAGGAGCCCGCAAGCTTTTTAGAAAGCTCGAGAGGATTGCATCAAGGGGACCCTCTGTGTCCGTTCCTGTTTATCATTGTTATGGAAGTATTTACTATTTAGTAGGATGACGGATGCATCTGTTGCGGGTGGATTTATTTGTGGCTTCGATGTGGGTAGAGGTAGAAAATTGTCGATAATGGTTTCTCATCTGCTCTTCGTGGATGACACAATAGTGTTTTGTGAGGTAGACAAGGCTCAACTGGGGTGTCTGCGTATGATTTTGTTGTTGGCCTTCGTATTAATGTTCATAAGAGTGAGTTGTTCTATGTTGGGAATGTGGGTAATTTGGATCAGATGTTCGAGTTTTTTTGGGTGCAAGGTGGGCACCCTCCCAACTTCCCCATGGAGCCCCTTCAAACAAAAAAGATATTTGGAACCCGACTCTTATAGAAAGCACTTTATCCAACTTGCCTACGTACATTATGCTGGTGTTTGATTTGTCATCCTCCGTCGGTTAGAGAAGGTGGAGAGGGATTTTTTGTGGGAAGGGCAAGCTCTAGAGCGCAAGTATCATCGGGTAAGTTTATGTGAGGTGGGCCATTTCAAAGAATAAGTTATTCTCAATCAAATCATTCTATATAAGGTTGACGGGTGAAGAAGGCTCTTCATTTCCTTGGAAGGGTATCTGGAAATCTAGTGCCCCAACTAGTGCTGCATTCTTAGCGTGGGAAGCCAGTCATGAAGCGATTCTTACTAGAGACAATCTTCGGCGGAGAAGGAAGGTTTATGTGAATTGGTGTTACATGTGTAGAGGCAATGGTGAACTCACAAATCATTTACTCCTTCATTGCCCTGTTGCGAGGGATCTCTGGAATATGGTATTGGGGATGTTTTGTATTTAGTGTGTTGGTCACTTTTCAAGCAGAGGAGGAGAATTCCCATTTGGGAGATGGTTCCTCTTGGAATTTGGTGGATTATTTGGAGAGAGCGGAACAGCCGAGCCTTTGATAATGTTGAGCGATCGGTGGATCAATTGAAGGCTTCTCTTTAGCGAATTCTCTTTCATTGGTGTATAGTGGCGGATCATTCCGATAATTATTTTGTGAATTTTGTGAATAGCTTTAGCCTTGTGTAGTTAGTTTTGTATACGGCCAGTGTACAAAGGATGCATCTCCAATTTGGCGCTCTTATTCTTAACATATATTTTTACTTATCGAAAAAAAAAAGTATCATCGGGTAAGTGGGAGGTGGTGTGCTCCAATTTGGGTCAAGGGAGGGGGTTAGGTGTGCTCCAATTGGAGGTGGTGTGCTCCAATTTTGGGGAAGTGCAACGTGTGGTTCCCCAATGAGGCGAATTCTAGCCATGGGGACGGAGTGTGGAAAGGCATGAGGAAAATGTTGGTTATGTTCAATTGGCACATATCTTTTGAGATTAGTAGAGGAGATTCAGTGAGACAGGTGGTGTGGTGACTCAGGTAGAGAGTTTGTTTTTCTTTCTTTGTTCAATGATCTAGGACTGGACAAGGAGGAAATGGTAAGCACGGTTCTGATGTTCGAAGGAGGTGCTGCCACGTTGATGGGAATCAAGATAGCTCGGGTCAAGATAATCAAGACCCGTTGATCATAAAGAGAGGACCAATCACTCGAGTTTATGTGAGGCGGGTTCGAGCAACTTTACTTCAACTTGTGGGAGAGATTTGGAATCAAATTGAAGTTACCAAAAATCTGGTATATCAAGAGAAGTTCATATGCAAGTTAGAGGGTCAAATCGATAATCCTGGAAACTTGAAGGTAGGATTTGAAGTCTGAAGATTGAACAGTCCTGAAGTTGGACAATCCTGAAAGTTGGACAGTCTTCTTGTTTTCTTCTCCGAAGTTGGACTGGCTTTGAGACTTGATTCATCCCTTAGTAATTGTTGCATTTTAAAGCCTATAAAAGGCAACTCTAAACTCATTGTAGAGGGAACTTGGTTGATATAATTAAAGCATAAGCTTTGTTTGAGTGTTCTTATACACGTGTTTCTCCACAATTGAGTTTGTGAGAGTATTTGAGTTTCTTGGATTAGAAACCACCTTGAACTTATCAATCTTCACGAGTCGGAAGATTGTGGCGTTCCGTGGTCGTGGGACTCCGGCAATCGTGTCGAAGGTTCTCTACCGCACCCTGAGGTTCCTAGTTAATCGCGACTAGCGGGTCGAGAGAGACTCCCTATCCTTTTCATTCTGCGTTCTTTGTCCGTCTACATGGGTCCGTTAATCTTTGAATCGATCTTGGCTCGAACCCGAACCCGGATTCACATCACACGTGGAACCCTACTTTTAGATGAAACGTGCAGGATTCGGAAATGGATACATTGGGGCGGTTTCTTGAGCAGTTATAATCACAAAATTTCCACCGATAGGGAGAATTCGGTGGTGTGGTTAGGGGAGAAAAATCAGGCCTTCTCTATTAAATCTTTTTACAAGCTTACGATGGATTCAGGTAGTAATTTCCTTTAGAAGTCTGTGAGGAAGTCGAAGGCTCCAAGCAGAGTGGGTTTTTTCATGTGGGAAGTTGCTAACGAAGCCTTACTAACATGGGATAATTTGTGGCGTAGAAAGAGGATCTATGTCAATTAGTACTATATGTGCAAAAGGGTAGAGAAGTGTGTTACCCTTAGCTAAGGAGGTTTGGGATTTCATTCTGCTGCTTTTCGGTGACTTGGGTGATGCCAAGATCGGTTGAAGAGATGTTGTTGAGCTGGGATTTATGCAAAAGAGGGAGAAAGAATTTCTTTTAGAACACAGCTCCGTTGGCGGTATGTTGGTCCATCTTTGGAGAATTACAAAAGGAGCTTAGAAAAACTCAAGGACCTATCGATTCAGACTTTGTTTTTTTTGAAGTAATGAGTCGATTCTTCAATGTGATATCCCTTTTATAGAGTTTGTGGATAATATATCTAGTGGTTAGTGGTTTTGATTGTATAAACCATGTGTACATAGGACTTGTCACCTGTTTTGACGCACTTTATTCTACCAAACTTATCAAAAACAAGAGAAACATTGAGATAGTAACGAGATGCAATCATAACAAAGAAGGCTTTCTCCTAATGCAGCGGTAGTTTGCATGCAAATAAGCAAGGATTTTTTTCCCCATATACTTTTATGAGTTTCATTAGGATGGAAAAAAAACATTCAACATTGACAAATAGCCAACATTCATCGATGCATCGTTCATTTGAGTTGATTCCTCTATTTCTGTGTAAAGTTAGATTCACTGGCTCCATTCCATGTGAACTTTAACCCGTGTCTCCTTAAAAGAGAGTATAAAAATCTTTCGTGTGTACCATCTCAGCATAGTGGACTTGAGCAAAATAATGACACTTTTGAAACAAGTGGCACGCATATCATACATAAATGACACCACAAGGCTTTGGAGAGAATTGGTGCTTCATGGCAAACAAAAATACAATGACCATTTGTTATGTCACTCGGCATCCAAACCCCATCAAACATGGATCTGCTTCAGCTGTACACTACCATTTAAGGTCCATGCACCAAATTAAAAAGGACTGACCAATCCAACTCACTAAACTTTATATCAGAAAGAAGGCAAAAAAATAGAAGTAGATTCTGTTACCTTAATATGACCATCATGTGCAATCAGCAAATTATCTGGTTTTAAGTCGCGGTGAACCACACGAAGAGAATGTAGATATTCCAAAGCAAGAACCTGCTGATATGTTCACATTAGAGTTGAAAAAATGCCAATCAATTAAATTTCCTCCAAAGAACTAACTTACCACTTCTGCAATATATACACGAGCAACATCCTCATCTAAGCAACCTAAATTTCTCAACAACGAATATAAATCTCCGCCGTTCAAGTACTCCATAACAAGATACAAATTTTCACGGCAAGTAAACGAATAGAAGAAGCGAACCTGAAATATTTTGGCACGCACGTTAGAATAAGATTACTACACCTTTAAGGTACACAAGATGTTGCCAGCTAGACCTGCTCACCACAAAAGGATTTCGAACTGATATTAGAATGTCACGTTCTGCCAAAATACTCTCAACAGCATTCTTTCGAATCATGTCTGCCTTTTTAAGAACCTGTACAAATAAAAAAGTAGCCTTACAAAATTAGATACTCGATGCATATAAAACTTTAAAGATCTTCTCTAAGATGTCACGAGATTGACTTTCTTTTTAAAGAGAAGTTCCAAGTATTTCACTACTATTCTCCCAGCAACACAAAGAGCAAGAATAATTTATCAAAGAATAAGCACATACTTGTCAGATCTTCTAAAAACATTAAAATCTGAGCAGAATAAAAGAATTGCCCCTAGAGTCATCAATAGGATTCAATTAGAAACTGTTGAGCAAGTGGACAGCTAGAAATCCAGGAGTGTAATCCAAAATGCCTACTACTAGTCCTAAATGGAATATAACGCGTAGATTATGGTGGAGCAATCAGCATAAATACACAAAGAAAATGAGAAATGCTTTAACAAAGAAAATGAAGTTAAGTTGCTTGGATTTATTTATATAGAAAACCAGTTCCGTTGTCTGTGAATCTTTTGCGAAAACAAGTAGAGTAACAGAACTCTACTGGGCAGTAAGAAAACTGCCAGCACACAAGGCAGTAAAGATATTGGCAGTCGGTTGACATGAAGCAACCACTTAATGACTTGTCACTGGCATATCTCAAAGAAGTAAAGTTTGAGCATCAACCTTGAACCACCTCATGCACCTTTCCATGAGACAATCTATCTTAACTTGGGATACAATAGATTTAGTAAACTCAAAACTTCATATGGCCTATATACTAGGAGCATCTGTTTGCATTTGACCTATATAGTAACAGCATCTGTTTGCGCAGCATGCCCAATTTATTAAAACTGCCAAGAAAATCAAGAACTGATAGCATCAACACTCCACCGTAACTTGAAGCACAAAAAACAGAAATAACACGTGGAAGGTATGACCCCTCCACATACACATAAAAGGGATATGCAGCTTATAAAAGCAATTAGTTAACAGAATTATGAAGAAGATCCCAAGAGTCTAACGCCCTGGCATCAAAAACATATTTTTAGGGTACCTTTATGGCAAAAAGATCTCCTGTTGCTCTCTTTTTGGCCAAGAAAACCCGACCAAATGCTCCACGGCTAATGGGTTTAATAATCTCAAAGTCATCTATAGAGGTACGGTCCTTCCCAGAATGTATAGGACTAGTTCTCAAGCTGCGTACAACGTCATCATCCAAAGGGGCATCTTCATCAATTACAGCACTTGTGATATCAGCTTTCTCGTCATCAACCAGCTCAAACAGCTGCATATACTTCTCCCTGAACATTCACAACTTATTATATTTCTGATAACAAAAATGTGTGTTATGGTTCCTTTTAATTTACATGTGGACAAAGTTAAAAGTCTGCCATGAACACTTCCATGCAAACAGCATATATCCAGGAAGCTTCTAAACACCAATATTGAGCAGTGGTAACATGTCAAATTTTGAGAGCATTCATACTGGAAACAAGAATTTTAAGAGAACTTGAGACATAGTGGCATTTTTATTTTTTTTATTTTTGGAAAGGTGTTAGTGGCACTTTTATTTCCAAAAGTCAAAGAGGACTTCAACCCATGCAAGCAGGAACTTACTTAATAAGTTTCTCAATACGTGACCCAAATGTGTCCACAGTAAGAGCATCCAACTTTCTGCGTTCAATGATACCCCCCAAGTCTTCAAGACAAGCTAGCAAGTACTGCAAAGCACGGTCATCATCTAAGGGTGTATTCCCAACACATCGAGCGATATCCGCAAGATCATTCATCTACATCATCAAGGAGGTCGTTTAGTACATGAAACTGTCAATAGGGAATATCTGAGTAAGAAAAAAAAAACAAGAATAAATAAAAATCACAGATCTCTTAGAAAGTACCATTGCAACTAATACATGATGATATGATTCGTGTATGTATAATAAATATATCAAGGAAAAGTCGAATGGGGCAATCGCCTGCAGGAAACACACAGGAACTATGGGAAAGATATATTATAACCAGCTTCACCCCCCCCCCCAAGCAAGCACAACACACTTGTAGAGGAGCACCCTCTAAACCTCACTAGGGAAGCCCCAAAACATAAACAGAATTATTTTTTTATGGTCACAATGAGCATTCATCTAAAATTCCCAAGATAATTCTCTGCTTCGCACTCTCTTCTACAACGAGGAAAAGTCTATTCCGGTCTTGAGGAATTCTCTGAGGCTGCGAACTATCCACTCGGTTCGAAAATGACTTTTGTAGAATTTGTAAATAGCATATCTATCGGATAGTAGCTCTTGAGCTTTGTATACTTCTAGTGTACGAAGGACGTGTCACCTTATTTGACACTCATATTTATACTCTTTACTTATCAAAAAAAAGGTACCACTCCTAAAGCCAAAAGGAAAGGAGGCTACAGAACAAATTATATCCACACCGTCAAAATTGTCAAAGTTTTTTTTATAAGTAAAAACGGTTAAGTTACTAACTCATCTAAAAGCTTAAGCTGTTAGATAAGGGCTCCACAATATATATCAAGCAAACACTCACCCACACATGTAACCTGTCCACACGTGGAGTGACAAACAAATATGCAAACCAAACAAAGCGACTCAAACCCAAGACCTTGTCAAACCAAAGAGCTATGATACCATGTTAAGGTATCAACTCATCTAAAAACTTAAGGTGTAAGATAGGGCTTCAACAATGTATATCAAGCTTAACAAAACTCACTCCCGAATGGAGGTGGGCTGCATTTGGTAGCAAAAGAAATCTTAATGATCAAAACTGAAACTCTTTTTATCATGCAACTTGCATATGTTCATCTTGATAGGTGGGCCGCATTTGGTAGCAAAAGAAAGCTTAATGATCAAAATTGAAAGGTATTCTTTTTATCATGCAACTTGCTTACTTGCATATGTTCATCTTTGATTCGTTGCACCTAGAAAATTAAAAAGAGGGTTGGTATCCTTACGAAATTTTATTCGGGGTGGGATAATTCAGGAGTTGAGTGGTACCTGGTGCTTTGTGATAAGGTATAATGGTTGAGTCCAGCATCAGGATAAGAAACATTGGCAGGTTTAATTCAACTTAATGAGGTGAAGTGACATGGCATTTAGGGATAGGTCAATATGGGTGCTGCACGGATGAGCAAAATTATATTCCGAGTTCGGATCCATTATGGATTAGGTAGAGGAGGAGCACTAATAAAAAATTTGGAAAGAGAGTTCATACCTGCAGATTCTATTTGGTGAGTAAGGTCTGGGGATAAGGAACCTTGGATTGTTTACTTCAACTTTACTGATGAATGGTAGGGGCATTCTGAATTGGCTAAAGAAAGCCTTGGAATATGATGTAAATATGGCCGGTGCTCCAGGGGTGGGGGGCACAGTAATTTCAGCGTTCCGATCCCTTGTAAATAGCATTGTGGAGAAGCACTAGTGGCGAATGGAGTTGTCAAATACAGCATGTGGAATGAATTGGTACAGAACTGCTGGAAGGAATTTCCCTAAAATGTATTTATAGCCGAGACGAAATGGGTATTTTCTGAGTTTTATTGTCATCAATCTTATGGGGCTGTATAGGTGCCCAGTTTCAAGGTATTTAGAAAATTAGAAATAAGAATTTGTTGCCCAATAGCATACTGTATGATGTCCCCCTATCAAAAGTACATGGGTGGGGAAAGTTACTTTGAGATAAGCATCCCTAGTCGATTGGGCTGCAGAGGAGCATAAAAGCACACAGGACAAACTTGGTGAGGGAATAGACCAGATGAAAGGCATTCATATATACATAATATATATATATATATATATATGTATTGGTGCCCATGAATTAAGACATTTAGAAGTCAGGGAATTTAAATTTCTAATCAGTAGCATACTCTAAGTCCCCATCAGTAGGACATTCTTTCTCTATATGGCTGACCACTAATGAAGACAAGGATATCTCTTATCTGCTCACCACTGAAAAACGATTGATTTTTCCTCCTTGTTTCTCTACTGGGTCATTCATATATACTTACAAAACAAGGCATGAAATTCAAAATTAGGTTATAATGATATACATTAAGCCATCACAAATTGCAACTTATCACTCAACATGGTTATCAGTTACTACCCAAAAAAAAGTGAGTATAAACTTTATTTAGCTTGGACCTACCAGAGGAAGATCATCAAGTTCAGAGTAAGCACCCTTTCCAGCCAATAGCAAGTCTATCTCATTCCTTGGTGTCAACAGTGGAGACCTTGGAGTCATGCTACCAGCAGAAGACGTCGCCATGCCCTGATCAGACTTGGGACCAAAACGTGTTCTACATGACATGGATGGTAGACCTTTAAGGTCATCCATGAAAACAGAATTATCAGCTTCCGGAAAACAGTCAAGCATGTCTTCAGAGCCTCTACGAGACCAGTCACTGAGTTTGGGAGACTGGAGATCAGATTCTTCGGTAACACTGGAGTTCGATACTTTGGCCCCATCTGGGCTTCCAACAGCATGTTGAAAATCCTTGGGAGAAAACGACTCCATCAACTTCTCAAGGGTATCAGCAATCGTGACAAGGCGCTCATCGACACGCAGACCTTTCTGATCACATCGATCAGCGATTGCACAAATTCTGGAATGATCTTCCAAATGCAATGTAGGAACATCCTCCTCACAGATGCGACAAACTATTGAACTTCCATCAGAAATGTTTGGCTGGTCTCCCCAGTAACCCCATGAGACTTTGTGATGATGCTTATAAGGACTTGAAGGATGTACATGCGAATCTTTGACTGGAACATCAGGAGGCTTAGCCGTGGTCAAATCAATATCAGAAATTTCCTTTTTGTTGTTTAGCGACTTTGAAGCTTCGAGCTTTCCATCACTTGGCTCCTTCACAGGAGCAGCTTCTTTGGGGCTCTTCCCTACAGGAGAAGGGAATTTCTTCCAAGAAGCCATCCGATCTCTGCCTGAAGGAGTGTCTACGGTTTTTGTTGTCTCGACACGAGGTGGAGAATGAAAATTTCCAGGCTGCATGATGGGGTCTTTCTTCCATTCCAAGCCATGGGCCCCGTGCTGCTCCTGACTGTAAAATTTCCTTGTTGAGACTGCTTTAGAGGCCTTTGCAACACTAGAACTCTTTCCATTACCCCCAATGCCAGGAGGAATGCGTTTATCAGCAGAATGCAGTGATTGGCGGAGTTGAAGAACAAGTTCATCTTCTGCCAGCCCACTTTCCTTGTGGAATTGTAACAATCTTGTACACCTTGTGAGAATGAAAAGCATTCGAGTATGTAGCTGCTTCAGAATACCCATCGGAAGCTCCTGACGCCTATCATCCAATTCTTGAACGATGCCTTCACATTGCAGCCAAAACTCTCCTGGTGAAGTCATAGCACACCTACGAGCCAAGACCAGAAGGTCCTCCAGAGTTTCCTGCCATTCTGGATGACTTTCTGCATTCTTTTCTAGAATCCCAACCAAATCTGCTGCATATATATGCAAATCAGAATCTACTTCTTCCTTTGCTTTGTCAAATTTTGCGCGTATCATGACCAATACCTCCTGCTCATGATTCAGTGAGGGTAAAGAGAAATATAGACTCTTGTGAGGACCAAATATCAACTGTAAATAAACATATATGGAAAATGAAATCTGATTACCTCCAAGTTATTTAGACCTCGCGGCTTCCAAAATGGATATGGCCGCACACCTTTGGAGTTCAATTCATGAGAAAAACTTTTGATGTCGGAAGGGAATCTTTTTCTAGGTGCACTTGTAACTCGAAGTATAGCTTGGAAACGGGGTGATTCAGATTCCTTTGGGTTTTCACAGTCATATGATGTCTAAAAAAAGATAAGCCATTTTCAATATACAAAGTGAAAAATTAATACAATGCTGAGACTTGCAATAACGACGATCAATCATCATCGTTCCATCAATTAATAGTAAAGAATTAACGCTGAAACTTTCACTAACATTGATCCATCATCAACATCACCATCATATTAATAATAGTAAAATAGTGATACTTTACCTTGACATCTGGAGTACAAACATCTGAGCTGCTCAAGCCTCCAGAATGACTCCAAGAATTCAGGCGCCCTGTTAGAGTAATTGAGTGAAACAAAAAGGGAAGATAATTACTTATTGACAGTCAGACCCTTCCAATAAATTAATGCCCGAGTTCAGAATATCTTGGTATGGGTGAACTCGCCTAAAGAACCAAATAATAATAAGTTTATAGGGTCCCATCCCATTTCAACAAACATTTAAGAAAAATATTGATGCATCAAGAGAATATATAGAGCAACCAAGGGAAAAGATTTTATAACTTGAACACATAAGATTAATTATTTATATTATTATACTTAACAAGCTTTCAGCATTCATTGAACAGTTCTTTCCCACTTAATATCTGCAAAGCAAGAAGTCAACCATTTGGATTTACTCTCCAGATGCGAAACAGAGCTTATATGCCAAACTATATGCAAGTCTTGAAATTGAGCACAAGTCATTAAACACAACTCGGTAAAGTACTCCATGCACAAGCCCCATGCTGTTTCCTTAGTTCATGACTCTGAGATCAGCTGGCAGAAAGAGAAAAAGAACTTGTGGTATTTTAACCTATCTATGTATGGTCACAGGAAAAATCATTTTGAGAACTCACATCTTGTTCTCTTAACACCGCAATTACCAAGTGAGATGCAAAGTATGGTGCTCATGATGAAGAATACAAGAACCCTCTAGGAACATGACAGCCTAGTGAGAAGCATCACAATAGTTAGATCATGAACTCCATGCATCCTTTATCACTGTTATCTTTTAGCAACTTCCCACCTTGGTGAATTGGAAACATTTCTAAAAGTGAAACCATATGAAGGGACCAACAATGTGTAATATCATGCTTTATACTCCTCATCTGCAGCCCTCAACAATGTTGCATATCATGCTACCCATGATTTTATCAGATTATTTGAGGAGATTGAAGAGGTCCTCAAATTAGCATGTTTTTTTAATTATATTCTCCCAGTTTAACTTTTGCTTTAGCAGACTCCTTGTTCACTCCACTTTTATATTTTCCCAATCTAATAATTTACATTTCTTACACAAAAGGAAAAAAAGGCAGAGTGTAACAGGATGTGTGGACAGGCTATAACCAAACAAGTGTGAACTGCAATAACATTCTGGGGAAAGTCGTCAACCCTTCACATGCCCCCTATGTCTACATTTCTGCATCTTGACTGTTCGTTTCTCCGTGCTAGTGAACGGAGAACTGTGTGGCTTCTTTTCCTATTTATCAATGTTATGGAGGCTTTAAGTGGTTTGTTAGACAAAGCGGTGGGAGGATTCATCCGAGGTTTCAAGGTGGCTAGAGACAAGATTTCGGAGATATCAGTCTCTTGTCTTCTCTTCGCGGATGACACTCTAATTTTTGGCGGAGCGAATATTTCTCAATTAGGCTATTTGAGACTTGTCTTATTGTTCATTCAAGCCATTTCGGGTCTCGAAGTCAATACAGCCAAGAGCGAGATCATTCCAAAAGGGGAGGTACTAAATGTGGATTTGTTAGCTGCATTGTTTAGTTGCAGGTCGCTAGTCTTCCTTCATCTTATCCTGGCCTACCTTTAGGGGCCCCTCACAAGAGTACACCATTGTGGATTACAGTAGTGGAAAGATTCGAACGACGATTGGCGGAATGGAAGAAGTTACTGTTGTCCAAAGGTGGGAGACTTGCAATTGTTAAAAATACGCTCTACAGTCTTCCCACGAACTACTTGTCTCTGTTTGTTTTACCGAAACCTATTAGGAGCAGGCTTGAGAAGCTGGAAAGAGATTTTCTTTTGGAAGGGTCTTCAGAGGATCGCAAATACCACCTGGTGAAGTGGGATAGAGTGTGCGACATCATTAAAGAAGGTGTGTTAGGCATCAAGTATCTGAAGTTATTTAACATTGCACTGTTGGGTAAGTTGCTCTAGATAAAAGAATAAGAAGGAGGCTTTATGGAGGAGAATGGTGGTGTGTAAATTCGGAGAGGGGGATCATTCAGTTTCCCAATTCCATCTCTTAACCTTTTCGGGTAGGTGTTTGGAGGGGGATTAGAAAGGGTTGGATGGCCTTCGAGAGGTATATTTCTTTTGAAATTGGTATAGGAGATAAAGTAAAATTTTGGAATGACAGATGGTGTGATAATGTGGAGTTGTTTCATTCTTTCTCGGACCTGCTTGCCTTAGCTTTGGAGAAGGACTGTGTGGTTAGCCCAGTTCTGCATTTTGGTGGAGGTAGCGTGTCGTGGTGTCTACTTTTTCGCACGAGCCTTCAGGACTAGGAGATGGACTCTTTCTTGCAATTTTTTTAGAAATTACATTCTCAAAAGGTAGGTTAGCATGTTGACTGGGTGATTTGGAATGGGGTAAAGAGCAAGAAATTTTCAGTTCGCTCATATTATTTTCAGCTGACTAATAGGCGTTGTACTTCCTTTCCGTGGAAGAAAATTTGGAGTGAGAGTAGCCTTTTTTGCTTGGGAGGCTGTGCATGAAGCTATTTTAAGTGGTGATAATCTGAGAAGACGTCATAACATTTATGTTAATTGGTTCTACAAAGGTAAAGGTAGCGAGGAGAGCGTTAATCATTAGTTGATCCATTGACCAGTTGCGACTCATTTGTGGTATGTGGTATTTAACATGTTTGGTATCTCGTGGGCGATGCCGAGTTTGATAAAGGAACTATTCCTTTGTTGGTCCATGTACAAGCGAAAGAGAAGAAATTTCATCTGAAAGGCGGCTCGGCTCTCTTAGGAACACAGTGTGTTTGACGGTATGGCGGGAGAGAAATAGTAAGTAGGGTCTTTGAGAATGTGGAAGAATCTCCATACTCTTTTTTGTTGGTGTTCTTTAGAGCTGGCCCCTTTTGAGGATAGTGAGAGATCTCCCAATTCTTTTGTAGAGTTTTTGTATAGCTGCACTTTAGGGTTGGTATACTTCTAGTGTACAAAGGCGGGTCCCTTGTTTTGGCGTATTTATATATATACTTTTTACTTATCATTAAAAAAAATGTCTACATTTATAATCCTGTAAGGAAATACGGGCTCAAGACCATTCAATGCTATTTTCATCAGGTTCATTCCTGGCATAGTGGCATCAAATTGATTCTTTAAATCCATCATTCCCTGGTCGCAGGATTCACATGGAAAGATGGTTCTGTTTAATAGGTTTGGCGTCTTGTGTATAAAATGTTCAACACAGAAGAATTGTTCACACCATGGCGAATCATATTTCATAAGACACCTATGTTCAAATTGTTCTTAACCAAAACCTATGGTGCTCAAGACAGGACATTATATATTTTATTTGTGTAATCCTTCTGATTTATAAGTTTCCCTATCTCTATTTAATACACAGGCAGCACCATGCCACCAACCAATACAGTCACCCCAACCCACCGTAGAATCACCACCTACCACTTCCGCCGCCAAAACTTTGCCATTTCCTATTTCAGACGACCACAGGGATTCGCTGTTGGCAGAAAGGGCAATAGACAAATCCAGTCTCCCAAACCACCCAATAACCCACCTTAAAAATGCTTACTACTTCTACTAGAAGCCATTGCAAAAGTACCAAGAAGCACGACACACGGGAGGTACCTCGCCGGAACCCATAATGTACATGATGGTTCGTAGTTCCAAACAGTTAGAAAACTTTACGGTCTTTGAAAAGCTAGATCTTGCCATTTGAGAAAGTGTTCAACAAGAGATGCCAATGAAGATCAATTGTATTTTCATTTTTACCAAACGCTTTGATCTTGGAAGCTTAACATACGGCATGAGCATGCGTGGGTGTGTGTGTGAGAGAGAGAGAGAGAGAGGAGTAAGAGAATAGCCACGTAGAAGATCTGCACAGGGGAGGGGGATGCAACAGCAATATCTTATTTTCTATTTAAGAAGTTATCAGTGTCCAATCGAAACTGCGGCAACCATCTACTACCTTAAATCTAACCAAAGGTAGAAAGAGCAAAACACTGTCTATGGGTAGTTGAACTCCAATGCTAAAAAGAAATCCACAAACTCCTATGGCAAGTTGAAACTCCAACACTCAAATTATAAGTACCATACTTGCTCTTAAGCCAATGAGTTTGCAAGGTGTTATATGGAAGATGCCACACAATCACCTGAGTCACCTAGCCGTCTCCTCAAATAGTCAAACTTGGACCTAGCCTACTGGCATACAACGCCCACGGACATAGCCAAAAGGAGTCCGAGACCAAGTGTGTTAACCCATGTATAATGACACTTAGGCTTCAACAGCTACACACCCACACCATCAAAGGCCTCAAGAAGTAAGCCGACTCAAGGGTCGAAATTCTTATGAAAGAGTATCTTGTGCCTCGCCTAGGAGGCTGACCCAGCCTTAGAGCCCCGACCTCCCAACATTAAGGTTCCAAGAAAAAATCTTACTAACCTTGGTCGAGCCTGCCTTAAAACCACTGCCTCTCACCATTAAGGGTTTCAAGGAAAATTCTTTTTTTTATAAAGGTAAAAGTATATATATCAATGCGTCAAATCACGTGAGGCGTCCTTCGCACACAAGCAGTGTACTACCAAAAAGACTAACTAAGATTAGAAAAGTTATGAACAAAATCTACGAAAGAGGTTGTCAATGGAATATGTGATTGTTCGCACACCACGAAAAAAGGAGGTGAAGCAAAGCACTCTTCAAATCTGATATGGTCCCTTCCTCATTGTCAAAAGCACTACGGTTTCTTCCCTCCCATATCGTCCACCACACCCCCAAGGGAGCAACTTCCCAAATGGTTTCTTACAAGGCCTCACGATGTACCTCCTAACGATAAAAAGTTTTGAGGGAAACTAATGTCTGGTTCTAAGAGGTTGAACAAACCCTAGAGACTCGACCTCCTAGTATTAAGATGACGGAAACTATTACCTAGTCCTAAGAGGTTAAGCCATCCCTAGAGCAACCTCCCAATATTAAGGGCTTCTCAGGAAAATTCTTACCTGGCCTAAGCCCAACCTCCCACCATTAAGGCTTTTGAGGAAATATTTCTATGCCAAAGATTACGGGGTAAGCGCTTCAGGATGGCTAGCAGAGGGCACTACTAATGATCTACTCAAACCTCCTCTCTTGTAAAAGGCCTCTTCAACCACCTACTACATCAAAAAAGATAGAACACCAACTTAATCCTTCTATAGTATCATCCATCCAAAGATATACGACATCAACTTAATCCTTCAATTAAAGGCTCAAAAACACACTTCCCGGAATAAGGAAAAAAAATATTTTTATCCACCTCTATCAACAAAGGATTACTAGCCACCTTCCACAGCACTATCTCAATCTTTTTCAAGAAGTTTATTTCCCTTCTCCGTGACGACACTTTATGAAAGACTTGGGAATTGCAATCACCCTCCTTAACCCACTTAATTCTCGTTTCACCAAACATGTATGCTTTTGAAAGAACATCATAAAAGTCTGAAACTCTTTCTCAAGGGAGCCTCTCTCTCTCACCAAATTTTATTATTTTTGATGGGTAAGTGTTACCCCTTGTTCCTATAGGAATTGGAACCAAGGACCTCAAGGTATTTGCTTGAGTATCCTTACTTGAGCCTCTCTCTCTCTCACCAAATTATCATTGAAGTGTCATCTCTCCTATCCTATTAATGTGTCAATCACATTAAGACCTTTAAAGTATAACTCCTCCGAACCAAACATGTATGTAACAAGCCTTCACCTTCTCTATGAGAGCTTTAAGTTTTACCATCATCACATAATCACATCCCTATAAAAAAAAAATCTTCTTTTCTTGGACATAAAGTTAATACTTCCCTAGGTCTTATTTCATAAGGTAAAAGCTATTTGGGTCATTTAATACGTTCGAAGTGTGTTTAAAATGTATATATTTCTAATCAATAGTTTCCCAAAAATAATAAAATTTGATTGACAAGGAAGCCCTATGCTCTTATGTGGAAATGGTCGTGGAAATATTTGATTGACAAGGAAGCCCTATCGAGGGGTGCTGGTGGGAAAATGCAGGAGCGGAGATCATAAGTGGGCTCCTAATGATGTCTAAACCTCGTACGGGACAAGTGTTTGGAAAGGTATAAGGAATAGATGGGATGTAGTGGAGCAGTTTCTTTCAAAGTTGGAGATGGAGAGTTGATCCGCATTTGGTGTGATAGATGGTTTGCTGATAGGGATCTGAGAAAAGTGTTTTCCCATCTTTGTATAACATTGTTGTTCATAAGGAGGAAATAGTTGGTCAGTCGCTCAGTTTAATGGTGGTGATGTGAATTGGAAATATAGTGTTCAAAAGAAATCCCCAAGACTTGGAGGTGGATATCATTGGGCAATTCTTTGAGTTGCTTTACAAATAAGAGGTGACTGATGTTGGGGAGGACACTGCTGTGTGGACACAGGAGAAGAACTCAACCTTTTAGGTCAAGTCCTTATATCAAAGCTAACATGCACAAATAGAATATTCCCATGGCAGATAATCTGGAAGTCGAAGCCCCTACCAGGGTGGGTTTTTGCAGGTGGGAAGCTGCTAATGAAGATATCTTAACCGGGGAAAATCTGCGAATCAGGAAGAAGATCTATCTAAACAGGTGTTTCATGTGCAAGAGGGATGAGGAAAATGTTAATCACCTTCTTTAACACTGCCTGTCGCGAGGATTATATGGGATTTTGTGCTCAACTTATACCAGGTATCCCGTTATGCCCAGAATGGTGAAAGAACGGTGAAGGAGCTGCTGCTTAGTTGGTCATTGTATAAGCGCAAAAGAAAAAATCGTGCTTGGAAAGCGACTATGTAGGCCGTTTGTTGGATCATCCGGAAGAAAAGAAATGGCAGAGTATTCGAAAACGAAGAAAGGAGCGTCAAAGGCTTAAAGATTCGATTATCCAAACCTTGTTTTTTTGGAGCAATGAGGTGGAAGCTCAGGATGTTAATCCTTTTTGTAGATTTTGTGGATGGTATTGCTAATAGGTAGTGGATCTTTGGTATACTGCCTGTGTACATAGGATGCACCACATGTTTTGATGCTTGATTTATATACTAACTTTATTTATCAAAAAAAATAGTTTCCCAAAAAAATCATGTTATTTTATTTTATTTTTTGATAGGTATTTGTGGCCCCTTGTTAGTATGGGGATTGGAACCAAGGACCTCAAAGTCTTTGTCTAAGTGCCCATGTCATCTCTCCCCAAAAAAAATCATGTAATGACAATAAAAGCCACTTGATTATATTTATTTCTCACAGTCTTTCTATTTGGGAGCTCTTATTTCTCATTTTAATTTCCCATTTATTTCAATTTGTATTTGCTTCAGCCTTAAAAATTATCTTAGGAAGAAGGCCAGATATATACCTAAGAAAAGTAGAAGCTCTACACTCTTCTGCTTATAGTGGTGCATACATTTGACAATGAATATAAGACATTTTGAAGGGGCAGATTAGAAGTAGACTTACTTTAAAGACTAATTATCTCTGGAAACTTTAAAGACTAATTATCCCTCGGAAAAGTATTTGGAAAGCTAAAGCTCCAAGTAGAGTGTTGTCTTTTGCGTGGGAATCCTTATAGGAGATGATTTGCATAGACGTCAATTCATCTATGTTAATTGGTGTTTCATGTGCAAAGGGTGTGATAAGAGTGTGAACCACTTGTTGCTCCATTCCCGATTGTGACTATTCTTTGGAATACACTGTTTAGTCTTTTTTCTATTGAATAGGTGATGCCGCAATCGGTGAAAGAACTCCTTTTGAGTTGGTCGTAGTATAAGCGGAGAAGGAGAAGGAACAACATTTGGCACACAGTCCCATTGGGTATTTGGTGGACTATATGGAGGGAAAGGAATAGATGGGTGTTTGAGAATGAGGAGAGGATGGTGGACAAGTTGAAGGATGAGTTGCTTCGTATGTTGCTCTTTTGGTGTGCTAAGGATACTAATACTTCCCATATTCAGAATTATCCATTTGTTGATTCTGTAATAGCTTTCTTATAGATTAGTCCTTTTGTGTATTCTTCTAGCATACAAGGACGCGTCACCTAGTTTGATGCTTTGGTACATACTCCCTTCGTTCCTGAAAAATAGTCCACTATACTATTTTGGGATGTTTCACTCTAAGAGTCCACTTTCAAAAATTATGCTTACAATTTCTACAACATTTCGGGCTTGTTTGGTAGTCGGACAAGGATAAACAGTATTATTAATCCCAGTACTATTAGTGCCCTCGCTATTAATCCTTACTTGTATATCGGGGGTAGTTTTGTGATTACAAATGTTAATCCCAATTTTTTTTAGTGAGTGCGCTAATAATACCACCCTCCCCCTTGGTATTAATAGTGAGGAGATAATGACTTTATCCGAATAACTCGTGCTATTAGTCCCGACCACCTATTGCGTACCAAACATCAGGCAACTCGGCTTATTAATCATATCTGGCCTTAATTTGGCTACCAAACGACACCTTCATCTTTACCCTTCACTTGTATTATAAATACATTGTTTATGTTTAACTATTATTGTAATTATGACTAACTTTAATAGCATTAATATATCCCTTAATAAATGCAGAAATCGGAATTTTTGGAGCCGGCTTTTCCTCGTAGTAGGTGTCTCGTGGGTGATACCTAGATCAGTAATTGAGCTTCTCCGAGGGTGGTCTTCAAATAAATGCAATTTTTGGTGGGAATCTGCACCTTTGGCTATTTGGTAGATCATTTGGAAGGAGAGGAACCAAAGGGTGTTTGAGAACATGGAGTCTGATGTTGCTCGAATTAAGACGGAGGTGTATCAGACTCTTCATTCATGGTGTTCGGTAGTTGACCCTGATGAAGAGAACTCTTTAGTAGAAATAGTAAACAAAACTCATAATTAGTATTTTCTTTTATCTTGTATACCCCCTGTGTACAAGGGCACGTCACATGCTTTGACGCTTTGATTTATAATTTTATTTACTTGTCAAAAAAAAAACTTTTCAAATGGACTCTTTGGGTGGAACGTAGGAATTAATATTTTACTTATCAAAAAAAAGGCATAGCATCCCTAAGCACCCTCATTCAGCCATTTCACTTTTCCAAAATAATGTCCATACCACATCACGAGCACCTAAGCATCCCATCTTTTACTCTAACTGAAGCACCAAATTTAGAAAGTTATCTCCGTGGATGTGCATTTTGTGCAACAATGATGGTGTGACACATGCATAATTTTTCCTTCAATGTTATGTGTATCGGAGGTTATGATGTTATTCGTTTGGCACTTTAAGGGAGAACTCCACTTGTCAAGAGCTTCCCCCAACACCTTTCCCCGGTGGTGGACGCGATAGATGGTTATACCCTTTTGCAAAGTACCATTAAAAGGCTCAAAATGACTCCAAAACAAAGTATTCGGCGTAAATCGCTATTTAATGTGGCAATGTTACAACAAGTAAAATTAATTGAGAAACACCTTTAGTCCTCCATGCATGAGATATAGCCAATAAGAAGCTCGAGAAAAGCTAATCTAAGATATTCAGCTTTCTCTTATATATCATTATCTTAAACAATTTCACAAGCACAAAAGGACATCTCCTAGACGCTTCTAGTCTTCCACACCTCAATAGGGACTTCCACCTGATCCTAAAACCTTCCGTGCGTCCATATTCATTTTGTAACTTCACCTCAGATATATTCTAGAGGAGACATGCCCTATTTTTAGGAGTTCTCATAGCCAAATTTTTGTTTTGCGTTTTTTCCTCTATTTTCAAGTTCAATTTTGGAAATATTTTTAAAATTGACGGGCTTAGTATCATTTAGGAACATTATTTTCGTGAAAAAAGAAAAACACCTCTAAATCAAATAATTTTCCATCTTCCATGCTCACTGCTTTTGCAATTTCAAGAATGGTAAGTACAAAGAGTAGTTTCCTAATACCTTACCGTCAAACATTCTTTTTTGGTTAAAAACTTTACATAAGTGATATAGTCCAAAGAACAGTTAAATACATATGCTGACGTATATATAGAAACCGTGATAGGGAACTATACCAGCTTCAGAAGAGGACTCGCCATTGTGGAGGCGGGAATGGGCCTGAACATGAGGGCTCTGCTCTCTTGACGGCGCACTCTCAGTTGACATACTGTCATAATTGCTTGCATTGTCAATCCAACCCCCGAGGCCCGCAACATTTTCTATAGAACACATCCTTTTCTGATCAACAAATCCCTCCTTCCTCGAGGCACTCACACTCGAAGAAGAAGACTGTCCATCCCCGCCCGGTTTCGAGAGGTTACTGGCACCAAGTGTAGACACTTTATCTCTACCAAATCCAAAGAAGCTCTCTTGTGGCAATGGCCCTGATCTCGTCTTAATCCCTTTCAACCCGAGGGAAGACGCCACGATTGGGGAAACAGACGTCGGCGGCATGTCCGTCGCACCTTTCCGCGACTTTGATGCCGACGGCGAGGCTCCCAAACTCGGCTTCACAAGTGGAGCTGCCGGGGTTGGATTTTGAATAGTCTTAGTCTCTTTCCCCTTCAAATCCTTCTTCTGTTGCTGCCGCAGCTGTGGTTTTGGACCATCTTTGACTTGAGTTTGACGACATGACGAACTGAGTCCACTGAGACTAGGACCAAGAATCGGTTGATCGGCGGTCGAGGCGGCGGCGGAGGAGGACGAGGACTTGACCTTCTTCTTCTCAGATCTGATCGGGGAACTGGAATTAGAGCCGAGGGATCGAGGACTGTTCGATCCCTCGGGACTAGAAGTGTCAGACGACTTCTTCGAAGAGAAGAATCTGCCTTTAAACACCATTTTTGGGACCTTTTCTAGGGTTACTGGAGCATGTTTAGAATGAAGAAATGATTCGTGTGGACACTAGTTTCAAGGAAAATGGTCATGGAAACTGATGCCGCCAAACCGAATTTGAGAGAGAAATACAGTTGAATTGACTGTGGGTTTAATAATAACTGGGGATGGAGAAATGGCAACGCGGATAATTCTCGTCTCTACATGATGTATTTTGTACATTTGTACGTAAGCGTATGGCCTTTCAAAGTTCAAACGTCCATCTCTCTCACGGGATATGTAAGAAGAACCTTTAAAGCTCTTACTAACATTTTTCTTTGTGTTTATTCCACCGTCACCCCCTAAAGATTTGTTTATTCTATGCTTCCCATTTCTTAGATTACCTTTCATCTTAGCCTCAAATGTCTACATCGGTCTCTAACGTTTTGTTTTTCAAGCATTCTTCTAACCCATTCATAGTTTATAGCTCCTTAACTCCTAAGTAGCTTCTACTCGCTAAATTGAAATCATTACTCTGACTCGCTCTTATCTGCGGAGATTCACAGTAATCGATTGTTTTACGAAATATGCAAACATAATGCTACTTCAAATGTGAGAAGTCGATATAGTGCGTAATGTTCGAGGTCACCTTTTGAATCTAGACCATGATTGGTCTGGTCTACGAGGCTTGGTCACACACTATGTGCACTCTGACCAGCGGACGAAAAATTGAATAACCTTAAGGTCACAGGTGCAATAGATGAAGTAGTTCGCACAACCATATGAGATCTATGGATTTTAATACTTAATGTACGATGCACATATACACGCACATCAATGCTTGCGTAAATGATTATTTACATTTGATGTAACATTGATTGTAATAAAGTGGTATCATTATCCTATCAAGGAACACCGAATAAGTAACCTTGTTTTCACATTAACAAGGTTGTTGATTTGGAGCATGTTTATTAAAGCTTTTACACGACACTTTAAGTTCTAGTACATACATATGGGACAATAAGAGTCAAGTGAATAAGGAAGAAAGCAAATGAATTTAATTGGCTATGTACAAGCTATTTTTGAAAAATTGGATAGCCACGTTTGCGTAAGGCCAAAGAAAACAAACTTCACATTTACATCCAAATCATAATCTTTCCCGTCCTTTCTTAATTTGATTTATTTATCTCATGGCCTTTAAGACCTTACTTGGAGGTGGCAAACTGGCGGGTTGGGTAGGTATAGGCAACGATGAGCCTGACAATTACAACATAAAACTTATTAACTCATCCAACCCGACTTGAAAATTACTCAACCCAATTCGGCCTTCTAATATTTTTTGGTCGAAATGGGTTATCCGTTTCGACCCAAAAAAATTAACTAGTTAATTTTTGTCATGTTAAAGCGGGTCGGGCTCGTTGTCCATTCCGTCCCATTAGTTTTTTGCTATATACTAACGAGCTCTAGCTCAACTGGCACTGCCCACTTCTCCTAACAAAGAGGTTGGGTGTTCAAGTCTCACTAGAGTAGATTTTGCAACTCTCATTAGAGAGTTCGGGTGTTCAAACATCTTCAGAGGCATCGTTGTTGTTAAAGTCTTATCCAAAGACCCCATGTAGCTACTCACTTATCTTAACGAAGAGGTCGAGTGTTCAAACCCTATCAAAGACACCATTGGTACTTAACTACTCTCAACCGAGAGGTCAGGTGTTCAAAGTCTCGCCAGAGGCACTATTTGTTCGAGTCACACCAAAGGCATCATATATATATATATATATATATATATATATATATATATAATTGTAGCCTTTCAATATATTAAAATAATAATAAAATAAGGGTTGGGGTACGGTCTATGTCCCCTCCAACCTTTTTTTTTATAGTTTTTTTATATATACATGTATATTTTTTGGCGGGAAATGTGGGTTCAAATGGGTCGACTCGTGATGCGGGAGCATGGGGGCAAAACAATGTGCATATAAAGGACCATGACGAGATGTATTCGTATGGGTGATATTTTAGCATTACGAGCATAATTGAAATAGTTGTAATAATTTAAGGCGTGGAATCATACTTACTTAAATCTTGAAAGTTTAGAGATCAATACAATGACATCGATAGATTGCTTTCTAAGGCAAGTGTTTCCATGTTTGGTGAATAGAATGGATTTCCTCCTTGATTACCTCGGCGTGATTCAATCATGAGGGCATAAACATCGTGCATGAGGACAATCACTGATACTTATGGAGGTGTTCTTGTGGGGAGGTGCACCTTGCATTTTGCCACATCAATGGGGGAAAAGAGACATGGCAGCCAAGGATTGAAGTTAAAACAAGTGTGACAAAGGGGTTAAGGGGCCAAGAAATCGTAAACCTTGCATGGGGGTTAGGGTCGTGGACGTGGGGCTTGAAGGTTGGACACGGGACAAGGAAGGATGCATGGGAAGAGCACGGCTACACTTGGAAGGGTGGCACGGTTGGTGGAAGATTGCATGGGGCTGAACCAAGCGGGCTGGTCCGTGCAAGGTGTGGCATCAAGTGGGCGGCATTGTGGATAAAGGAAAGAGTGTGGTTAATCGCATGGAAGGCAGCCCATACAAAAGGGCTAGGACAACTCACGGTTGCAAGGGAACTAAACAAGAGGCCGAATTCTACAATCCAAAAAGAAAAAGGAATCACTTAGTGTAGGTATAATTAAAATCCCGTTTTTGTATTTTTTGGGCTTTTTAGTTTTAGTTTCTTTTATTTATTTAGTTTATTTATTTCATAATTAGTTAGGGTTTTCATTAATAGATTAGGGTTCACTTTGTAGCCTTTATAAGGCATCTTGGTAATCAAGAGAAGGCAAATTTTGGACGTTGAATAAACAACTTCAAGAACACGGCTTGTGCTCTTCTAAAAACCGGTTTCGCCTTCTTCAAGGTGAGTGAAGCCTAGAGAGATTGAATCGTCGGGATTCTTTACGTTAGGTGAGTGAAGCCTAGCCGGTGAACCCGTAATCTATCCTTTTTATTTTCTTGTTGGTTCGTGGCAGCCTTGATCAAGTTAAGGCGTGGACTGTTTTGCAAGTCCTTGGGGAATTGACCAAGGAAAGTGGGCAGATTTGGGAGTAGTTTGCTTGGAGTATTAGAGGCGGATTAAGGGCAACTTGAACAATAAAACGTGGGCTGATTTTGTGACTGTTTGGGCGGGTTCTAACGGAGGAGATAGTTGGCAGCCTGTGTTCTTAAAGGCGTAGGGGCTGTTGGCTGTTCTTAGGGGTATTCGACCTAGCTTTGTTGTTGAATTCAAAGGAATTTAGGGCAGTTTTATTCATCCAAAACGTGGCATATTTTAGGGCTGTTTTGTTGAGGGTTTTGGGACTGTTTTGGTAACGTTTTGTGCGGATTTGGGGCTGTACAAAAGGGCTGGGACAGATTTATAGTGTGCAGATTTTTTTACACCGTATCAAGTGGTATCAGAGCGAAGGCTTTCACGATTTCTTAACTCGTGAACGATCTTGGAAAAGCGGAGAAGCATTCTAGGTATACACGCACCATTCGATCTTTTTTTCTGTCTAATTAGTTCAGTTTCTGGAAATCCTATTTTGTTCTAGGGTTTATTATCAAAAAAAAAGGGAAAGAAAAATTTGTTTTTCTGTTCCAGCAGGTTTAATTGGCACAAAATTTTCTGTTTGTGCCAAAAAGTTCCTTTTGGGGACAGTTCTGTCGTGCCTAATACTCTGTATTTGGCACTGTTCTGTTCTGGGCATCGCAAATACTCCTGTTTCAGATTCAGAATTATGTTGTTTAAAACAAAAATAGAAATTATGGGAGAAGAGGCTAGAATACAATCTGAATTTCGATCTAAATGTCTCGTGAAGGATAGAGTATGTAGTTTGGTTATTGATGGTGCTAGTTCGTCGAATTTTGCTAGTACTTATATGGTTGAAAAATTGGAGCTTCCAACTATGCAACATCCGTGTCCATATAAATTGCAAATTTTGATTGGCAACCATGAGATCGAAGTAAACAAACAAGTGTTGGTAGAATTAAGCATCGGCCAATGCAAAAATAAAGTGTTATGTGATGTGATACCAATGGCAGAATGGCATGTTTTGTTAGGGAGACCTTGGCATTATGAACGGTGATCGATGTTTTAATCAATCTTTTTCCTTGCAAGTGGACAAGACTATTATAGAATAGTATTGGAAGCAAGGGTCGAACCCACAGAGACAAGTGATCACGAACAGTGCAATTTATTGATAGCAAATTATTAATCTAAAGGGGTTTTTATATTTATTTCTATTCTAAATTACTATTTATATTTAGATGTTTAATTAATTAGCAGTAATTACAGATATGAAGATCTTATGGTGGGCGGCAATCTAGGATTCTGGGTTTCACTTGTATCTCTTTTATGTTCAATTCATAATAATCATCATTCAATGTCTTGGGTTCGTTCACTAAAGATAGATATAGTCTGTTGAACAATTGGTTCAGCCTCCATCCCCGCAAAATTCATCCATTCTATATCCTAAGCACATGAACTATCAATCTAGTTGTCACCTAGATTTATGATCTATCTGTCACCTAGATCATGTATGAACCTGGTCCTAACTTATCACTCTCGTGCATCGATAGGTCCAATTTATTGTGTTGGTGAGCAGTGTACGACATATGCACATTGGTCATGCAGTTATCCGCACCTCTAGGCCTTTATTATTTGCGATTACATTCATTTGTTCAAAGCAAAATAATATAGGGATTGATAAACAACACAATCAACAAGAATTGAATGATCATATATATAAGAATCAAAACATAAATTTGATACAGGTTACCTCCCACCTCCTAGATTATGGATGATTTAGTTCATCATAGACAATGAACAGCACATGGAGATGATCGGATACATGATTTGATCTTCAATACTTGAAATTACAAAGTCTAATTATGTTATACAATCTAAAAACTACCTAAAATCTACTAAAGAGAGCTTCCAGCCGTCTCCTCCCTCTTTTGCTCGGCATCTGACTTCAATATATACCCGGGAGTTGTAATCTAATCGAATAACTGTGTGAAAATCCGAAAATCAAGCATTCTGACCACCGTGCGGTCGCAAGGTGTTGGATACCTGCGTCATGAGGTCTCGAGTGTCTGGCCTTGAAAAGCTTGTCTTGCCCGTACTGCCTACCTTGCGGTCGCAAGGTCTGATGTACCTTGCGTCCGCAAGGTCTTCAGAATCAACAGTTTCCGTTCTTTCTTCATTTTTCCTTTTTGGCCTTTCTTGAAATTTGCACTTAAAACCCTGGAGTTTCGCATATTTTCACTAATAACCCTGAAACTTACAAAACTCACCGAAAACATATATTAGTAGCCAAAAGCCTCGTGAAATATCATAATTTAAGTCATAGAAGCATATAAAATCGACGTATAAAATACATCGATCAAACGGCAAGCAACACACAATCGCTGCACCAATAAATATTATTTCACCTTCGATCAACGGAGATTCGGTCTTACACCGCTGTCACCGGCTCAAGCTTCTGAAGAAAGGGAAAAGGTAACAAGAAATTATGTGGAGTATCAACATGAAAAGGAAAGGGAGAAGCTCGAAAAAGAAAGACTCGAGCAAGAAAAATTTGCAAGGGAGAAATGTGAGGAAGAAGAAATAGCAAAACAAGAAGAGGAGGAGAGGCTTGAACGAAAACAACTTGAAGAAGAAAAGAAGCAATTGGTGTATGGCAAGGAGGAAGAATTGAATCCTAACAACAATTTGGTTAGGAAAACGAATTTGTTTGCTAGCATGGGGAAAGACTTAATGCTAAGGGCTGATCAGATGAAGAAAGAAAAAGGTGAGGATTTCGTGTTGGAGGAAGCTTCAACAATAGGGCAGCCCACTCAAGTCAAACAAGGGGGTCCTCGGCTTTGGAAGCAAGCAAGGATGGGAGAGAATTGGCAGCCCAAACTTTTGGTTATGAAGACCACGAGTTCAAATTTTCGTGTCACATGATCCTTGAAAAAAAGGAAACAAACGATTGGAAGAGTTTCTTGAATGCTTTCTTTAAAGCATTGGAAGTGTATGAACAGTCCAAAGAAGATCTTAAAGGCTTGAAGAAACATAGGAACAGCCTATTTGAAGATGCAAAAGGAAAGGCTAGAATAATGATGGGGTTCGATCTACTCATGAAAGGGCTAAAGAAAGAAGAAGCAACCAAGGGCATCGGGTTTCTCAAGCATGCGGCAAGTGAGGGGATCAACCAAGGATTATTTGGGCAGCCCGAAATGAAGATGAATTATCAAGAATTGTTTGAGTGGTCACAAGCTAAGAAGACCCAAGGATTGAAGACAATCCTTTTTCAAGAAGGGGAGTTTGATGCGGGAGCATGGGGGCAAAACAATGTGCACATAGAGGACCATGAGGAGATGTATTCGTATGGGGAAAAGAGACATGGCAGCCAAGGATTGAAGTTAAAACAAGTGTGACAAAGAGGTTAAGGGGCCAAGAAATCGTAAACCTTGCATGGGGGTTAGGTCGTGGACGTGGGGCTTGAAGGTTGGACACGGGACAAGGAAGAATGCATGGGAAGAGCACGGCTACACTTGGAAATGTGGCATGATTGGTGGAAGATTGCATGGGGCTGAACCAAGCGGGCTGGTCCGTGCAAGGTGTGGCATCAAATGGGCGGCATTGTGGATAAAGGAAAGAGTGTGGTTAATCGCATGGAAGGCAGCCCATACAAAAGGGCTAGGACAACTCACGGTTGCAAGGGAACTAAACAAGAGGCCGAATTCTACAATCCAAAAAGAAAAAGGAATCACTTAGTGTAGGTATAATTAAAATCCCGTTTTTGTATTTTTTGGGCTTTTTAGTTTTAGTTTCTTTTATTTATTTAGTTTATTTATTTCATAATTAGTTAGGGTTTTCATTAATAGATTAGGGTTCACTTTGTAGCCTTTATAAGGCATCTTGGTAATCAAGAGAAGGCAAATTTTGGACGTTGAATAAACAACTTCAAGAACACGGCTTGTGCTCTTCTAAAAACCGGTTTCGCCTTCTTCAAGGTGAGTGAAGCCTAGAGAGATTGAATCGTCGGGATTCTTTACGTTAGGTGAGTGAAGCCTAGCCGGTGAACTCGTAATCTATCATTTTTATTTTCTTGTTGGTTCGTGGCAGCCTTGATCAAGTTAAGGCGTGGACTGTTTTGCAAGTCCTTGGGGAATTCAGCCAAGGAAAGTGGACAGATTTGGGAGTAGTTTGCTTGGAGTATTCCGGGCAGATTAAGGGCAACTTGAACAATAAAACGTGGGCTGATTCTGTGACT
The DNA here is from genome assembly GCA_013146195.2 of Codonopsis lanceolata. Taxonomy (NCBI): domain Eukaryota; kingdom Viridiplantae; phylum Streptophyta; class Magnoliopsida; order Asterales; family Campanulaceae; genus Codonopsis; species Codonopsis lanceolata. The sequence goes on from CM028377.1 coordinate 73,589,737, forward strand.
GTTTGGGCGGGTTCTAACGGAGGAGATAGTTGGCAGCCTGTGTTCTTAAAGGCGTAGGGGTTGTTGGCTGTTCCTAGGGGTATTCGACCTAGCTTTGTTGCTGAATTCAAAGGAATTTAGGGCAGTTTTATTCATCCAAAACGTGGCATATTTTAGGGCTGTTTTGTTGAGGATTTTGTGAGGGTTTTGGGACTGTTTTGGTAACGGTTTGTGCGGATGTACAAAAGGGCTGGGATACATTTATAGTGTGCAGATTTTTTTACACCGTATCAACTCGTTACCATTCTAACGCATTTAATATTTGGGTAATAATGAGTCATAATCCGATTCGACATGTTACTCAGTTCGACCCGACCCGACTCACCCAATCATCAGCCATATACAATGCATGTCCATGTGGGCAATGAGCTCAAATTGGCGGGCGTGTAAGTGCTTAGTTGATAATATGGGCATTTATCCATTAACATAAAATTACAAGAACAAACAAGGAGAGGAAAGTGGTGAGCGTATGCTCTCTGGTCAAGGCATTCATATTTAGGTAATACACGAATCTTAACAATAATAACCATGAAAATGGTTGAAAATAACATATTAAGATTCACATATGAAGCACAACCAACATATAAATTGAACTAAAATAATCCAACCTCAACTTTTAAATCTTAAGAATGTAAATTTGATAACATGCCTTCAGCAAGCTCATACAAAACAGCCCCTAAGGGGGTGGCCCAGTGGTAGATATGGGGCTTCACAAAGTGTGAGGTCTCAGGTTCGATCTCTTCCCATGCCCCCCTTAGGAGGAAAGCTCATACAAAACAATGTTTCCCAACATAACAAAACACTGAAGGTACTCAACAAGGAAAGAAAATGGGTTTTATCTACCATTCAGGAGACACACTATTCTATTAGTTTAAAACACAATGACGAGCATGTAACAAAATGTGTCTCGCTAATCTCCCAGACGAGTCTTGATAATATAGAATCATCTGACACACTTAAGTACATACAAGACTAGTCAGCAAGAGTGTACAATCATTAAACATGTTTATAACAAAAACCCCCATATCTAGATCAAGAATGCTAAGGAATGACACACGGAACACACTTTCCACGTGTTGTCCCAAGATCAACACTGTTTACGAGCTTTGCACACAAATATAACAACGCCAATATGATGTACCATAGTGAACCAAAGTACACATGGTTAGGCATAATCAATTTAGGACAAGAAAATACATTCAAAAAAGAAAAGGACAAAAGTATTACAAACCAAGACGTTCACAATACAGTAGCAAAAGGCGGGATACATAAGAGGGAAATAGTAAAACATGCTCTCCAATCACAAAAAAATTGGCTTGTAGTAAACTTATTGATCACATGATCAAACAGCTAATGGGTGCGAAAAACACGAATCCAATCATTCGTACACTAATAGACACAAAAGGTAAATAGTGCAAGAATGAGACTTCAAAGTTTAAAAGAACAATAGTACAAAATTGAAACCCAGTTTTTCTAGTTTGAAGCTTTAGCTGAGGCGGTTCAAACACAAACATCACGAAGAGATTGGGCTTATACTTAGCACAATATCATGCTAAGTAGAGGGAAGCACCAAAGTTATTAGTTAACTTTGACTAGGATGAAGTCTATATTCTGATTGAATAATGATTGACTATGATGGGAGAGGTTCAAAACAAACATCACCAAATATATCTGTTGTTTTCGCTTTGCAGTTTTGATCGAATGACGATGACACTGGGTGTGCGTTGATTTAAGTGTTATGGGGTTGTTTTTTAGTTTTGAAGTTGTGTTTTATAATGAATAAAGGAAAGGTAAAAAGAAAATATAAGAAGTTGGTGTGATAAAACAAAAAAGTAAAGGCCTAAATTTTTGCTCAAAAAAATAGACCCTCACTCCCATTAGAGACTCAATTATGCTTTTCTTGTGTGACATGGCTTTCCAATGTGATTTAGATGTGTTGGATTCAATTTGCATATTAACTAGACGTGAATCATTTCATAAAAAGGTTCCAAAATATGATATATATGTATATATATATATATATATATATATATATATATATATATATATATATTTGTTGTCAAACAAATTGCAACAAAAAAAGGATCGAGGAAAAAAAGTAGGAAAAAAGAGATAATGATTACTGGATAAATTTTATGACAAGAATCGCTTATGACTAGCAAATGGAGGTTTTCTTATGAGAGATAGAGGGAATAGATAGAAAACAGTGAAATCTATATTAGGAGGACAAGGAGAGGATGAAGTGATAACTAATGAGAAAAAGATACATTAAACTATAAAATGATAGCCGAAGGAGCACGAAGTGAGTTATGCTATACGGGTTTTTTATATAAATAAATTGGAAAGAGCAGTGTGATGATAGTTTTTTAGGAAAAAATGTGGTCATAAGAATTTTTTCAACATAGGGTTAATATTGAATAAGACTTGGGTGGGATAATGAAAAAATTGTCACATGCACATTGTCGTTTTTGTTATACTTATAGATTTTTCCACTATGTTTATAATTTTTCTACCAAATGCAAATTCATAAATCTCTACTATAATAAAAGGGAAATGCTCTAAATAAATAGTGTTTGTTTGCACTTTATCACACTTTTTTGTTTCTTCCCAAATTACCTTTTTTGCCTACTAATTACACGCATAAAGTGATAAAACATGTAAAGCCTTTATGCGATTTCCAAATTTCATTTTTCAAGTGGGTCAATAGTAGTTCTCCACTTACCCTTAAACAGAGTGACTCAAACCAACAACTTACTTGGCGTCTTCCTGCTAATCTGTGCAACCATAACCATACTTGACAAATCAATCACAAAAAAACTATTAGGGAAAAAGTTTACTAGGTCACCCTATTTTTTCAAAATACTCACATACGTCACCCTACTTGTAAATTATTCAGTTACGCCACCGAAATATCATTCCGTAAACAAATTGCAACATTTTTTAGCTTCAATAAGTTTTGTTGTTAAGTGGATCTAAAATGCCCATTCACCTTTGAGTAAACTAAAAAATGGGGCAATTTGTTAATGAAACTATGGTTCGGTAGCCTAACGAAATAATTTAGGAGTATAGTGACCATTACTAATATTATATTTTGAAAAATAAGGTGACCGAATGATATTTTGCTCATAACTATATATCCACGACTTCAATAACTACCTACTTTCCTCATTGACTACCAAGAATCATTCTAAACCATTAATTAGTAATAAACTTGTTAAAAGATCATGAATGACTTAACTAATATTTTAAATAATAAAATACAAAAAATTAATTAGGCACATGCATCGAGTGTGTTAATATACGTTACAGAAATAAAATACTCCATCTGCTCCTAAGAAAATCTAAATTCTCATGTGTTGGGAATATTAACATGATTAATTATTTGAAACCATTTTGTGCATATTTTCTTTTATACTGGATTTGCTTGTACCAATTACTTAAGTCTTAATAGATTGCCTATAAACTTAGGCTCCGTTTGTTTCACGGAAAATCATTTACAGAAAATGATTTCCGAAAAATCAAAAGATTTCATTTTCATGTGTTTGGTAAATCTTTTGAAAATATGTTAGAAAACATTTGGTGTTTAAAATGTAACGAAAACAATATATGAATAAATATAAAATTAAAAATAGAACCTAAACGATATTTAGGATGTCCCTAGAAAATCAATAAGGACCATCTTTTTTTAATAAGGTCCATCTTTTTTTAATCTCACAATTGCAAATAATTTTTTTGATAATTGATAAGAAAAAAAAAACGTTTTAAAATAGAAAATAGACAATGTTTAGGATGTCTCTAGAAAATGTTACGGAAAATTATATATGAATAAATACAAAAAAATATATTCTAATATTAATGCACATATTGAATATAAAATAGTGTTGAACTTTGAGTATTTTTTCTTTAGTAACTCTCAATTAATCATTAGTGGTGTCAAATCAATGTCTATCTTTTTTCAATCTAACAATTACAAATAAATTGTTTTGATAATTGATATGAAATTTTAAAATAGAAAAAATTGATAATGGTTAGGATGTTCCTAAATAATATAGGTGACATTAATTTTAGAACGTAGTAAACATTTATTAAAATTATAATTTATAAATAGTATGCACAAACTTCATTTATATTTCTAAACAATTTATTTGTTGAGTGAAATATTGTGTGTGTAAGTAAATATGTGAAATTGTGAAAGGGGGCGGAGGGTGCCCGAACATTTGGAAAATGACTTACGGAAAATGAATTAAGTCATTTTAATTTTCCGTTGACTTGGAAAACATTTTACGTTGACTGCATTTTCCTATGGTTACCAAACACCGGAAAATGATGAAAACGTTTTCCGGAAGTCATTTTCCGTGAAACAAACGGAGCCTTATTTGTTAGTAGACTACGTACTACATACTAGAAGACAACTTTATTTGGACTGTTATGCTGATGGTTAGTGTAACTGTTGATGGAGGTTACTGTAACAAATTAAATAAGTTGATGCTTGCTTTGGTCAGTTGGTTTGTCTTAAGCAACCAACTAATATCGTGACTTTTACTTTAAAGTAAAAGTGGAAAAATGACATAAACTTTGAATTCAAGATCAACTTTACACGTGTCAATTAAAGATATTTTTTGATCTTTCCTTGTTTTTTTATTTTATAAAGTAAAATTACCTTTTTCCCATATTATTCATAAAATACTTTTTGTCATTACTTGGAATGCTTTATAATTTAATATATCAACTAGCTAACCACTTACTTTATTATTTCATGCTAGAAGATATCTACTTTCCTTATTTTATACGAAAAAATATCTAACCACTCTCTTTATGAATGTATATTCTTATACTAGGTGATATCTTCCGTCTCTCAACCTCTTCAAAGATCTCAATGCATTCAATTGAAAATATATGATCATCATTTATTTGATGAGATCCAAAATTCAACCTTGCTCTCCAATGGCTCTAAATTGAAGATCTCTATATAAATGTTTGAAGCAAGGATTGAAGAGAGTGGTAGAAGCTATCATTCATTACTCACACAATATTCTTTTTTTTTATTTGCTTCAACCCAGGACTGGACATTCAACATATTCCTTCAAGCAATTCTTTAATTGATGTGTTTCGGTCCCCAAACAATTACTAGATATTCTTTCACATATTATTATTTTATAGTTCATGTTTAAACAATAATTGTATTATTCTTTATTTCTTCCAACTTTAAAGGAATACTTTGATTGTTGCACGGATTTGATTCTTTATTAATGATAATCCTCAAATAGTGGTTTTGGTTGTACACAGATCCGTTAGTGATCACTTAGAATTTCAATATATTTAGTGCACTTCAAAATTCAAATTTGACCAACTTGATAGTGGACGTAACAGTTTTTACACTGTAAACCACTCCATATATTAAGTGTCAGCCAGTTACATTTTTGAATCATTTACTTAATTGTCATATATATTATCTTTCAATTCAATCATTATACGTCAGTGATAAAAAGAAAACCAAACCAAACTGGTTTACGATTTAGTAGTTGCTACTTGCAGCGGATGAAAACTTATCTTTTCCACTACATCTTTGAATGTTTTCAAAATAACTCTAAAAGTTTTTAAAAGGCTATTCATCCCCTCTAGTCTTATTTCATTATCAATTGGACTTGCATTTTGTTTGACTAAGCTCACAGATTAAAATAATTTAAGAGCAAAACAATAAAAGTATTTTCCTAAAAAGGTTAAAAACATGATAATTTTTAAAAAATAGACAAATAAGAAAAATGCGACAATAATTTAGAAGCATATGAATTACTAAATTTATAAAAGTTTAGAGTCACCGACAAATAAAATCCTCAAATAGGAGTAAGACGATACGAAGTCATGTTAGTGATATACTGTAATGTAACGTTAACACTGACTTTACCAAAAAATAAAATAAAAATATTAACACTTGGAAGTAGTGAAATGAAGTGTTGCTCATTATAAAAAAGTGTTAAAGATTAGTGATATATGACAAATTTAGTAAATATAAGGACAATAAGATAAATGAATAGTTTTGGAGGTCTATTGACACATTAAAGTGGAGTATAAATGTATCATTGTGCCAATCTATAGGAACCATGAAAATGTTCTGGTCCCACCAAATACAGCGACCCCTCGAGAGTCGAGAGCCTATGTAACGGTCTATTTATTTCAAGCCGTACTCAAAACTTTGAAATTCAAATTTCCAAACATTCAATCAATCAACATCACTCAAAACAAGCCTGCTTGAGAGAAGGAAGAAGCATAGTTCACCATTGTTTCAGCTTCAAGGTCGCTTTGTCGTTTCTTTCGACAACCTGATAATGGCGGCGGAGTCTCAAGCTAACAATGCCCTTGGTTGGGCCAAAGTTTTCAAGAACAATGAGCCACCATTGCCGGAACCCGAGATATTTCAAGATCATAATGAGGACGATGATTTCGGTGATTTAGTTTTGTGCGTTGCAGGTTCGAAACTTGTTCGTGGGGGCTTTTCAGATACTGATTGCTCAGGTTTGTGGTATTTGTATAACTTCATATCTTTTTGGGACTGTTAGGTTACTGACAAAAATGTAATGTCGGGCAAAGAAAGAAAGGCAAAAAACAAGTATTGTCGAGTCTTGAATTTTGTTTGAAACACAAGATAATGGAGAGATTGAACTAAGTTGAGATTAGTTCAATTGTTTTTATAGGTGAGCCGAAATTTAGCGCTAGGGTTTGAAGGGTTTCATGCGTTAAATCTATTCATTTTGCATTTGCTTGCTAAGTTTGTATGTAGTTTTCCTCACAAGGTTTGTTTGTTCTTTGAAGATCAATTTTGAAAGTGCAATAGTAGCTAGGATTCCAATAATAATATCAATGCAACTTTTAATGTTGTGCATTGACCAGATAACTTATCAAATAAACAAACAACGGAAGATTTTATAAATAAAGTAATAATCAAAACAAAGTTTTAAACTTTCAATCTATAAGTAATATTTGTAGACGCCCCATGACAAAAACGATTTCAATATAAAGATTATGTCTTACAAAGAAAATAGTGAAAACTAACAAAAGACCAAAAACCTCTAACAAGACTATGAAGTCTGTAGAGGAAAACCACAAAAACACGTGAGATTAAAAAATAAGTTTCCTATCAACTAGGTAAACAAACAACCAAACATCCAATGTAGTTCCTGATATTACTGCATTCACAGCTGCACTGAATACTCTAAGCAACGCTTTCAGCTTTTCTCTTCTAAGTGTATATCTTGGTGTTTTCTGTCTGCACGACTTTGTATATATACTCGAACTAGAGTCCAGAACCAAGAAGATAACCAAATACTCTAAGGAAACATAGAATTAGGAAATAAAAAGATTAGTTTCCAAAAATGGTTTCCTTATTTAAAACATCTTATAAGAGATTTAGTCAAACTTAAATATGGACTTTTGAGAGCTTTTGGAAGTATTAAAATATAATAACTACTTACCATAGCTTTTGGACCAAGAAAGGGCACAACAATTAATAAAATAGGATGACCTTATTTTACCATTACAAATTTCCACGCTCTTTAGTTCTTTTGGTATATCTGTTCTGTTTCTTATTTCCATTTTCCATTTTTTATTATTACTCATTTGATTGATTGATAGAATGAATCAATGAAGGCTGTAAATGGTTGAACAAGCATTTCAATGCCCATGATTTGTCTTAGTAATATTGGATAAGTTGTTATCAGTCGTCCCATTATGAGTATCCCTTTGTCATTTCTTTTTTGGGTGTCCTATTCAACGAGACAAATGTTAACTTGTACCTCAACTGACAACCCGTAGGTCACACTATAAGTACCTGATATTTTTTAATTTTTTTTCTTACCTAGAAACATTTTTGTTTATTTGAGCTCTATTATGATTGCTGGTGTGACTTGGGTATATTACTCGCAATGTAAAAAGTTACTTAAATTTGATAAAAGCGGAATAACTCGGGATATTTCAAGAAGTTTATGTTATAATGATCACCTTAAAGGTTACTAAATACTAATGATCACTCATCCAAAATTGAGAATGTATGCTGCAGGAATACATCGTTATATACTTCATATATGTATCTGACATCAATTTGAACTCCCAACTCCCATAGTCATCAATATTCTCCCTCCCACTCAAAGATTCACTTTTTTGAAACTCAAACATTTTAGGAATGAAGTATTTCAAAAATACCTTTAATTTTTTTTATAAGTAAAAATTATATTAATCACGACGCCTAAAAAGGAGGCGCATCCATGTACACATGGAGTATACAAGACCAAAAATAAAAGCTATATTCTATCCGTAAAATTAACCAAAAGATCCCCCACATCCGAGCCTGTGACATCATTCCAGAATTGTACTGATACACCTCCCTCCTTAGCCGATCTACATTCGACTCTTCGTTCTATTTTTTTTCTTCTATTTCTCTCCATCCATACGTTCCACCAAATCGCCAAAAGGAATAGAACCCCATATGTTGTCTTTCCCTTTTCGATTGAAGAAGCTCCACCTACAAAGAAGCTTGACGACTGTTCTAGGCATTGCCCAAGAAATTCCAGCAAGGAGGAAGAAAGAATTCCACATGAAACACCGATTGACATAAATCCTCCTTCTAGCTCTCAAGTTGTCCCCTGTCAAAATAGCTTCCCGTGCAGCTTCCCAAACAAAAAAAGCCACCCTTCTTGGAGCCTTTGTCTTCCATATTGCCTTCCAAGGAAAGCGACTTTTATCCTCCTTAAATAAGAGTATAAGGACTTCACCGAACCTCTCCTCTTTACATTATATAGCTTCTCGAATAACCTAGAAATATCTCCTATCTCCTAGTCATGTAAGTTCTTACGAAACATAGAGCTCCAAACATCTCTCCCATCCAAATACGACACTATAGAATTCACCATCTCATTTTGATTGGCAGCAATAGTGAACAAATCGGGGAACTCCTGCCGAAAGGGGAACTCTCCGCACCATTTATCCCTCCAAAAACTCACCCTCTCTCCTCCACTAATATCGAAGGACGCCCAGACTCTCAAAGAAGTTTCTACCTTGCAAGATACCCTTCCAAACACTCAACCCATGTGAATAAGACACTACCTTTGGAAACTAGTTATGACCCCCTAACCCCTATCCCATATTTACGCTCCACTTTTTTCCACAAAGCTCCTTTATCCTCCATATACCTCCACAACCAATTACGCAGAGCACTATTAAAAGCCTTAATATTTTTAACCCCCAACCCTCCATTCCGCACACTACTGCAAATAGCTTCCCAATTAACTAAATGATACTTCCTCTCCTCCATACCTCCTTCCCACAGAAAGTCCCTCTCCAATTTCTCGAGCCTTTTCACCACCGAAATAGGAACCACAAAGAGAGAAAGGATATAGGTGGGCAAGTTGGATAAAGTGCTCTTCAATAAAGTCAAATGACCTCCCTTAGACAAAATACCCTTCAAATTATAAATTAAAATAGTTTTTCTTATTTTAAGTTTAGGGTAGTGAGGTCTAGTCTAGAGTCCCAAAATAGAATGTAGAAGGCAATGAAGGGAGTATAATTTTTTTGGCTATAAAACATTGTTATGAAAATCATCTTTAAAATTCTCTAGACGTTTCCAACCTTCGTAGATTCAACAATTATATAGGCATACATAATTTGAATGATTTGAGGGTTAAGTAATCTTCCCCCCTTTTTCTGTCAATTAGAGAACATTTTGAAGTTTGTAAATGCTGGTGGTGAGTCCATAACAGATGTAAAGCATTCCAATAAAATCATCGTTCCTGATAATGCATTTGAAGGAGGAGATGTTCTGAGGACTGATGAAACCATAATTCAAGGTGGTAATTATGCATCTTTATACCAGTCAGCACGGGTTGGTAATTTCTATTGCCAGTTTGGCAACCTTTCCCCTGGAGATTACTTTGTTGATCTTCATTTTGCTGAGATTATAAATATAAATGGCCCTGGAGGGATGAGGGTCTTTGATGTCTTCATGCAGGACGAGAAGGTAAACCCATGTCTAATGAACACATTTATAGTGCTATGCTTTCATTAGTGGTTTCCATAAACCCGTTTGAGTAAATGTCATGCACAATATGGCAGGTTGTTTCTGAGCTTGATGTCTATTCCATTGTTGGTGCAAATAGGCCGTTACAATTGGTAGATATCAGAGTCTCTGTTGAGAATAATGGGGTGATTCTGATCAATTTTAAAGGGATTCATGGAAGTCCATTTATTAATGGGATTTGTATTAAAGAAGCACCACAATTACCAGGTATTCATGGACACTTTACGTTTGATCTGCTTCACTACATTACAGGTGATAGTTATCAGAGGAGGCTAATTCTATTCACATTTGACTTGATTAAGTATCTCAGCTGCAGCAAGGGTGTATGATATGTGACAGTTGCGCTGCTCCATCCTCCAGTACTTCAGCTCAGGTCTCATTTGTCACGAGAATAACATATTAGTGACAGATTTCTTAGTTGTTGTTAAACTGGGTCTTAATTGAATGTCATAATTTCAGCCTAGTAATCTCAGAGTGAAGTACACTTCCAAGTATGAGAAGAAGATAGAGGAGCTGAAAACCCAGTGCCAGCTTAAGACAAATGAATGTTATGAGGCCTGGATGTTGCTAACAACTTTGAATAAGCAACTAGAAAAAGTTCATACGGAACTTGACAACAAATCCTTCCAAAATCATTGTTTAGGTAACTACAAAATATTATGCATTCTTTGACAAACAAAATACCAGAAATAGGAGAAATTTTGACTTTAGACGTTTGTAACAAAATATTATGCATTTTTCAGTGGTTTACTATCTGAAGCTAATACTTTAATGCCAATGTAGATCAAGCTATGGTTCTACAAGCAGAAAAGTTGAGAGATATTACTAGTATGTATGAGCGTGATAAAAGTTATTGGGTTACAGCCATTGATGAATTAGGAAGAAAAATTAAGGTTTGCTTCAGAAGTGAAATTATCATGTCCACCTTTTGAATTCAATTTGAAAAAGTTCTCAGATTCCTTATTTATTTACAGACGATGAAGCAAGAGCAGGCTCAGCTCTCGTATGATGCACATGAATGTGTCAATTTGATTCCTAATTTGCATAAGATGGTTTCTGCAGTTCAGGGACTGGGTAAGTCTGTATTACAGATGAACACAGTTGGAGCTTAATTTTAACTGAGATATCTTTTGTATTGCAGTTGCAGAGTGTGAGGGTCTTAAACTGAAGTACAGTGAGGAGCAGGTGAAGAGGAAAAAGCTTTACAATCAAATACAGGAAGCTAAAGGCAAATGTTTTATGTTTTCTGTAATGATGATATATGACTTCATCATACTTTTTATGTTTTAGCTGACTGAGGTTCTCTTGGGAACTGTTCTGTATCAGGGAATATCAGGGTATTCTGTAGGTGCCGGCCACTAAGTAAAGATGAAATCTCAGCTGGGGTTGCAACAACTACAGATTTTGATGCAGCTAAGGATGGTGATCTTGGGGTACTTAGCGGTGGTTCAACCAAAAAATTATTCAAATTTGACCGTGTATACTCACCAAAGGATGACCAAGGTATGCACAACCGTGACAGATGATATGACCTTAGGTATCTTTTACTTATTAACTGTAGAGTGAATACAGTGTGGTACTACTACTGTTTTGGTTATTCGTCTGGTGGCACTTATTTTTTCTAACAACTCGGGGCTAGAGAGGATTGACATTGGAGGAATAAGTACTGTCTAAAAGAATGGGAGTCGAAAGGATAGAGTGAGACCTATAAGCTTTGAAACCGAAATGAGATAAAATTATAAATCAGATATATGAAAAACACCATAATCTTTGAGCCAGACAAGAAAACAATTAGCGACACGTACCATCTGCTCTAGGCGCTGGACTTCTAGTCTAGATTATATAACTTAACATTTCGAGTGCAAAGCATGTCTAATACGCTACCATATATTTTATTTTGGAATATTTTAGCTTCCTGGCCATAGCCATAGTTTAATTTTCTTTTGAGTGAAAGCGTGTTTTGTTTTCATTTCATTTCTGTACAGCTTTGTCTGACTGGCTTGTTGCATCTTCTTTTACATTGGTTCCTCGGTTTATGTTCTGGACTAAAACTTTTAATTTATTGGTTTTCTTTGTGATTATCATCATGCTTACCTGGAGTTTGTTTGCGGTACTAGGCGATGTCTTTGCAGATGCTTCACCTCTAGTGACCTCAGTTTTGGATGGCTACAATGTCTGTATATTTGCCTACGGCCAAACAGGGACAGGAAAGACTTTTACAATGGAGGGGACTGAGAAGGATCGAGGAGTTAATTATAGGACTTTAGAAATGTTGTTGAAAATGGCCGAGGAAAGGAAAGATACATTCACATTCAACATATCAGTCAGTGTGCTTGAAGTGTACAATGAGCAAATCCGGGATTTGCTTGCTTCCTCACCAACAACAAAGAAGTAAATATCTTCTCATGCATTTCCTTCAAACAGTTTTTGCTCAAATAGCTAAGTTAGATGTCCAAAGTGATTAGGTTTGTTCTCAAAGAATTTGACTTCTTATTGATATTTGGGTTTGCTTTCATTTTTCAGATTGGGAATAAGGCAAGCTTCTGAAGGTGCTCATCATGTGCCAGGAATTGTGGAAGCCAAGGTGGAGAACATTGAGGAAGTGTGGAGTGCTCTCCAAGCTGGAAGTAATGCTAGAGCTGTTGGATCCAACAATGTGAATGAGCATAGCAGTAGATCTCATTGGTTAGTCTGCACCTCATTTGATATTTCTCTTTCACAGTCCTATAGAGGGTGTAGGAACTATTTGTGTATGCTAAATTTTATTTAACTCCACAGTTGTCCAAATTTACTTTCATAGCCTATGCACTATTATGCTAATCTTTTTTTCCCCATGTTCATTCTTGTTCCTGTCATTGACAGCATGATTTGCATAAAGGTAAAGGCAAAGAATCTGATGAATGAGGAGTGCACCAAGAGCAAGCTTTGGCTTGTGGATTTGGCAGGAAGTGAAAGACTGGCAAAAACTGATGTGCAAGGAGAACGTCTCAAAGAAGCTCAAAACATTAACAGATCACTTTCGGCCCTTGGGGATGTGATATCTGCGTTGGCTGCCAAAAGCAGTCATATACCATACAGGTTTATTTCATTTTCTTTTAACATTTGGAGATATCCAGCTAGTTTCTTTTGTGCTGATTTCTCCATTGGAATTTTGCAGAAATTCGAAGCTAACACACTTACTTCAAGATTCTCTAGGTAAGCATCAAGAAGAAAAGAAACTACTGTTTTCAATCAGCTAGTTTAATCACCTGATTGGAACAAAGAGGAATTGCAGCTATTATTTAGTTTATTTGACAGTTCCTACCGGAGTAGAAACAGAGAGGAATCTTTTTTTTTTTGATAGGTAAGTGTGGCCCCTTGTTGGTATGGGATTGGAACCAAGGACCTCAAGGTTTTTGCTTGAATGCCCTTGCCATCTCTCCCACCCCTTGGGGTTAGAGGAATCATAAGATTAAATGGTACCTTAATCAAAGATCTGAAACTAACACAGCTAAACAATCTCCCATTTCAAAATTGTAGATGAGGATAAGACCAACTGCAAAAGTTGTGGTACATAATTCTTTTATTACAATTTTCTATTCAATATATTACCCAAACATTCACAAATTAGTTATGTAATGCTAATCATTACATGCCTGCCGTAGAATAGACTAAGAAATGCCTCTACGTGGAATAAAGTTGAACTGTCAAGTCCCTCAGTCTAACTGGACCTTTAAGGACCTTAATTTTACATGCAGGTGGTGATTCAAAAACTCTGATGTTCGTGCAAATCAGCCCTTCAGAGCAGGATTTGAGTGAGACCCTAAGTTCTTTGAATTTTGCAACTCGAGTTCGAGGGGTTGAGTTGGGTCCAGCCAAGAAGCAAATTGATTCCAGCGAACTTCAAAAGTTAAAATTACTGGTAAACTTGATGATAATTGTGTTGGGTTCCTATGCAAGGAATGCTTTACTCTTATTGAATATCGAAAGCATAATGACAATCCAAGCTCTATTTCTCTCTCTTTCTCAAAAACAGCACACAAATGTACACTATGTTGCCAGGACTCGGCTTGGAGGATCGGATCAGTGTGTAGATCCGCGTGTCAGATCCGCCATTTTTTAAAAAAGATTTTGCTTAATTTAGACATTTAGTGTAAACTTGCCACACACACACTGTGTCGTGTCGACACAGGTACTTTGGCAAAATTAAGGGCTGAGGTAACATAGAATGTGCGCATTAAGATACTTCATATAGTTTTGTTTTGCTCTAAAGCCTTTCTTTTACTTCTATGGAACATCAAAATCTTACTTCTCCCCCTCCTCCCAACCCCCCAATGCTCACACGCACATTTGTGCATAATACATCTTCGTATCTTTTTTATCATATTGCTGACACTTTCCTTTACGACTATGGATTATCTGAAGCTTGATAAAGTAAAGCAAGAAGTGAGATCCAAAGATGAGGCTGTACGGAAGTTAGAAGAAAATGTCCAGAGCTTAGAAGGTAAGGCCAAAAACAAGGATCAGTTTTTCAGAAATCATCAGGAAAAGGTTAATGACCTTCAAGGTCAGCTTGAGTTAAGGACAGAGCTATGCAAGCAACTGGAGAAGCAGTTGATGCAACTCTCAGATGAAATGAAGGTGAAGCAAGAAATTTGCTCGGCTCTTCATAATAAGGTATTTTATTTTATATTTTGTGTGGGTGTGGTGTTAATTATCTCCTATCTGATTTTCTTCCTTATGGCATAGCAATTGTACAGTTCTTATTGTATATTATCACCTTATCTACAATTCTATAAAATTAGGTCAACGATTTTGAGAACAAGTGGACAGAACGTGACAGTATGGAAACGAGAACTCTCCAGCACAAGGTATTTCCAGCTATAGCTAACTTATCTATTTCATCTATCGAGCCAGGATCTCTAAAAAACAGATAAGTGAAGACTTAGAAGTTTTATGATTTTTTCTTTCGGTATAGCTTATAGGGAAATATTCCATCTTATTGCACTTTACCCTTACATTTAACTATTTAAGGGATTGTACTCAGATGTTTTTTTATTAAAAAGTCAAGTGTGATGTTCGTCTTACCTCAATCTAAACCCACCCACTTTCATTATGCATTTGGCACTATAAAGTCAAAGTCTCACCTTGTTAGCGATCTATGTCCTGCGCAGAGTGGCAGAAGGTACTGCTTCCCCTTTGCTTGAGAAGAGAATCACAATATTGGTCATGTTTTTCAAAATTTCTGGTAAAATGGTTGATGCTTAAAGTGAATGTAGCAGTTTTTTTCATTCTGTAGAAAAAATTGTCCAGGTTTTGATGATGATATATTGATTACAATTAAAGTTACCCATTATGTGACAGCATAAATTAATTGAATCTCTTTAGAAGGTACTGCAAAATTAAGGATACTTGCTACTTTCTTCTCTTGCCATAACAGGTCTGGGAGCTCGAAAACAAGTTGAAAGAGCAAACAGAAGAGTTTGAGCTTCGGTGGTTGACTTCTCAAGAAAAGGTTACTTTATTCATACAATATTTCTCAAAAATTGTTAAACGTTCAAATTGTGATGAAAATTAGCTTTTATATGCCAGTTACTCCCAGGCTCCCAGCGACATTTTGAGTCCATTTTGAAATTTTAAGCTTAACCATTTGCGTATATCATGCAATGTGGAATTGGAAAGGCTGGGGGGGGGGAACTTTTGTTATGCTATATTCCACTTATAAATGAATGGGTTTTATTTTCATATTCAACACTTCGCTTATTCATGTTAATCCTTTCACGGTATGTGTATGATGTTATGAAATAATGATCACTTTCTAGGATACATATGTGATGGTAAAAGTGTTGGACATTTAGAGCATGGTCTTTTCAAATGATATCTCAGAGCATAAATTTTTCACCATATTATCCATATGTGGTGGTTCTTCTTAGTTTGCTGCTCTTTATTTTTCATCAGATAAAGGAGCTTGAGAGCAGTCTGGAAAGGCAACGAGACAACTCTAAATCCATGTTGCTGCAGCAAAAGGTTCTTCCTTGTTCATGATATATGGTGTTTTGCATGTAGAAATGTTACCAAGTAATGGGATCAAACAAGTGCTAACAGAATTAAATTCTTATTGTAGATTAAAGAGCTTGAAGAAAAATTAAGACATCAAAATGAACTTTCAGAGCGTTTGCCACCATTCTGTTCATCTGAGAAGTCAACAGTCACTCCCAGTGAGAGAAGCACCTGGTTGTCGACAGAAGAGACTCCTCAAATGGATACCAACACTTGTAGTCGAAGGGGCCTACAGTCAATCAATCACAAGTCTATCTTATTAAAAGGCATTGACTCCCTACGAGAGTCAAGGCAAAAGAAGGATACTCAAAGCAAAGGGATTGAGAACAATTGCTTGTATTCTTCTTCTTTAGTTGAGAAGAAGGTATTGACAAGTGAATCAAGCAAGGCTAGGCAAATTGATCCTTCTAAAGTATTTTCAAGGGTGACAAGAATAAGTACCAAACCATTTTCTACTTCTCAGAGACACCTTTCTAACAGATATAACAGAGAACAAATTCAAGGGATCAAGGAAAGAGATATCAGTACCAGGCTGTGGTCAAGATAGTCAAGGGAAGTAGAAGCAAGTACACTGTTTTTCTCCTCATTAACCTTTTTTCTTCCTTTTGCTCTTAAAGCGGCAGCATATCGCTTGTTCTGGAGCATTAAGCATGAATCTGTTGTGGTTGCATTAGGCTACATAGAGTTACAAGTGCGATATGTCACCTTTTTCTGTGTAGTATCAGGCCTCATTTGATTCTTCAATCACAGCTTCTAATTGATGCCTTTATCTTAAAGGCTACTTTGATAATTGAATAATTTTTTTTTTAATGATTTTCCTATTACAATGCTTTATTTCTATTTTATCTTCCCACTTTCTTTTATGGAAGGGACACAACCGGCCGGTCCCTTTTTAGACAATATTTAACCCCAAAAGTCATCCATGTTTTTGTTTAACTACTAAATGACATTTTGGGGGCAAAATTGACAAATGTTCCCTTAATGAAATTGGATTAGGCGCGTTGCATTGGAAATCTAGTTTGTGCATCGGGAAATAAAAATTGTGCATCAGAAATTCAATCAGCGCGCTGCATCGCAATTCCATTTTTTGCATCAGAAATCTAATTTTTGCATCGGGATTTCTGTATTGCAAATCTAATGTCTGTGCGAGATTTACTTTGGTATTCTAATACCAAATTGATGCTCCACAATTCTAAAATAGTTGCATTGTGAATCAAATACTTGCCCAAAATTGAAAGCTTGTGCGAATTCATGTGATCAGTAGTCAAAATAATTGCTTCCAATACATTGGTTCAAACTTGTTTATTAGTATTAAATTATCAGAAAAGAAAGAACAAAAGATGAATTATCTTTTTGAACTATTTGGAGCCTACGAATTTGACTTTTTTTCCTCTGTCTCTCATTTGCTCCAACCAAGTATTCTTTGAAGCCACATCTCCTTGAAGTGAGAATATATCTTATTAGTAGATACAAGAAGTCTTTGTCTCTTTCTCTTTTCTATTTATTTGCTTTATCTGCAACATTGTTCTAATGCGAGAAAATTCCTTTTGTCTTCTATTGCTAGACCCATTCCCCCTTGCTTTATGCCTGGGGGACTATCGATGTATGCATCAAATGTCAAATTTTCTTGGGGCATGTTATACTACTTGGTCGGATCTAGGGGAGACCAAATGGAGCCGGAGAAGATTTGGTCGGAAATGGCAGTCCCTCATGCTGGAAGTTAGCGAGAAGGGAAAGGATAATTTTTTTTTTTTGATAAATAAAGGGGAAGGATAATTTAGTTCAATAACTCACTTGGAGCGGGGGGGGGGGACTGTAATATGGAGGTTGGGAAGGGAGAGCTTGATCGGAGGTGATGATAGACAAGATCAGAGATAACAAATGGAGTGGCCCACAAAGGGAGATAGGGAGAGAGAGAGAGAGAGAGAGAGAGAGAGAGAGAGAGAAAAGATGAGATACAAACAAAATGAACTTGTGGCATTTTAGAAACAATTTTATGAAAGTGTACTTATCCGGTTAAGAAAAAAATAAGGTACCACATAGGTTGAACTTTAACAAAAGGACCGACTCACAATTTCCCTTTTATGTAATGTTCAATAATAGTCTCATGGGAAATTGAGGCTTGCATGTCCATTTAAGGCAAATTAAATTTTCTTATATGAAAGACCAAGACATGTTTTACTCCCAATTCAATTTTATGTTCCAACTTTCTTTTATAAAAGGTCTGTTAAGGCCTTACCCCCACCCTGGAATCTCTCTTCCTCAATGAAAGGAAAAATCTAGATTAATTGTCTGTGTACCTTGGCCTATATGACCAACTAAACTAAAATTGAGTAGGTCTTATGTTAGATTGTCTAACGGATCCTAATTTGTAAGACATAACACTATTCTCTTACAACTCAACCCACCAACACAAGGTGGATCGGGTCAGGAAGATCTGTTTTACATAAAATTATCGTAAGAAGATCTTTCCTAACTAAGTGTGCTCATTTGGTTGGCCCTACAACGATGAGTAGCCACCGATGGTAAAAAAGATATAAAGTTTATATGAACCATTAAATTGCAATTAGAATTATTTCTAGCACTAGACCCAAAGCTAAATTTGATGTCTTTTTAAAGTTTGATAAGTTGTTTAAAGCAAGTAGTTGAGGAGTTGGTCAAGTATAGCCAGATAACCTATAGTTCTATCTTTTATAGTCTTTGACCAATTCCTCTCGTAAACTTAAAAAAAATACCCCACAATCCTACGTAACTCTTTGTCTCTCTCTCCCTTACAGACTTACTCTTCGCCTCCTCTCTTAGTCTCAATCATCTCTGTGTTTTCCCTCATCCTTTTTTTTATCTTGTCCACCACCCTCACAACACCAACATTTGCGTGCTCTCCATCGTCGAAAATCGAGCTCTCCATCTCCAACTACTCCCACTCTATCCGTTGCAGTGCCACAAGCTCCATTTTCGGTCAAAGCCCTCAACCCTAACATTGCTCATCCTTCTCTCTTTTCCACCTAGTAATAATCGACTCATGAGTCGATTAATCGATCCTTCAGTCGATCATGATTTGATTAATCTACCCTTTAGTCAATTAATCGATCATTATATCGATTAATCAACCCTTGATTCTTTTAATCGACTCAATAAGGTTATTTCAGGGTTTTCAATTCAAATATGACCATATAAGATATTTTTCCATAAGTCTGGTCATTTGTATTAACACATGGTCTTTTACGAAGAAACCCCAAAGTAGTTAGATGTTTTATTTATTTACTTGTCTCGTTCTTAATTATTATTATTATTTTTGTCTGTTTTAAAACTGCGTCAACTTTCAAAGTTTCTAATTTGCATACGAATATTTAAAAAAGATAAATGCTAGAGTAATTTAATGAATACTTAATATGTTGGGTTCTAAACCAAGTAGAGGACCGAGTCCAATTAGATAAATGATTTATTTATGTATTAGTTTTTAACCTAGCCCAAATCTGATTAGAGAAAAGATTAATTTAGGTACTATAAATATGTGTGTTATTGAGATTTTCTAACAAGAGAGAGATATAATTTTCTGCCCTAAAATAATAAGTGTGAGATATAATTTTTTAGCCCTTAAAAAAATTATTGTGCCGCCTCTGTCATCCCCTTTGCTGTACCTGCTCTTCTGCCGGTTTTCTATCTTTTTATTTCAATACCTTCTTCTAACAGTAGCCTAAACAACATTGAAATTCTCATCTTTGAAGTTGCTTCATTCGGATTTATGCTCGATTGAAGTTGCTTCTAACGGAGGTTGCAGGTATTTTGTCACGTTTATTGATGATTTTAGTAGAAAAGCATGGATGTATTTTTTGAAAGAAAAATCTGAAGCTTGTGATATGTTTAAGAAATTTAAGTATTTTGTGGAGAAACAAAGTGGAAATAAAATTAAAGCTTTGAGAACCGATAGAGGCACCGAGTATCTTGGTTGTGATGATTTTCTTGAGAAGCATGGTATTGAACATCAGTTGACTGCTAGATATACTCCGCAACAGAATGGTGTAGCAGAAAGAAAAAAATAGAACTATTATGGATATGGTTAGGTGCATGTTGAGTTTCAAGAAATTGCCAAAGAGTTTTTGGGCCGAAGCAGTTGCGTGTGCAATTTATGTTTTGAATAGGTGCTCAACAAGAAGTGTGCGTGATAGAACTCCGGAAGAGGCTTGGAGTGGCCGAAGACCTTTTATTGGACATCTTAGGGTGTTTGGTTGTGTTGCTTATTCTCATGTGCCTGATCATTTGAGAAAGAAACTTGATGACAAAAGTGAAAAGTGTATTTTTATTGGGTATAGTGATGTGTCAAAAGCTTATAAATTATTCAACCCAGTAACAAATAAGGTAATTGTTAGTAGAGATGTGACTTTAGATGAGATTGCTATTTGGGATTGGTCTTCTAAAGAAAAGGAAAATTCAAGTTTTGATTCTCCAAATGTTTCTGCTCAAGATGAAGATGTTAATGTTCAAGGTGAAGTTCCAACTCCTACAGTTGCACATGAAGAAAGTTCTGGGCATCCGCAGAGACAACGTAACTTACCAGCCAGGTTGCAAGATTATATTGTGGGCAATGATAATGAGATATCCGATGAAGATATAGTGAACTTCGCTTTATTTGCAGATTGTGATCCAGTTAGTTTTGATGAGGCATCTTGTGAAGATCATTGGATTCAAGCAATAGATGATGAGATTCATGCGATTGAGAAGAATAACACATGGGAGCTTACTACTTTGCCAAGTAGTAAAAAGGCAATTGGTGTGAAGTGGGTTTACAAGACTAAGTACAAACCAAGTGGTGAAGTTGATCGTTACAAGGCAATGTTAGTTGCAAAAGGTTACAAGCAAAAGCCAGGTATTGATTATTTTGAAGTATTTGCACCGGTTGCTAGACTTGATACTGTCCGTATGATTATTTCTCTAGCTGCTCAAAATAGTTGGAAAATTTATCAAATGGATGTTAAATCGGCTTTCTTGAATGGCGTCCTTGAAGAAGAGGTATATGTTGAACAACCTGCAGGGTATGTTAAAAGTGGCAATGAAGATAAAGTTTATCGGTTGAAAAGGGCTTTGTATGGCTTGAAGCAAGCTCCTAGAGCTTGGTATACTCGCATTGATTCGTATTTTGTGGAGAATGGTTTTCAGAGATGTCCGTATGAGCATACTTTATATGTCAAATCGTTGCATGGTGATATTCTTATTGTTTGCCTGTACGTTGATGATTTGATTTTCAATGGCAATAATTCGAAATTGGTGGCACAATTTAGGGAGGCTATGATAAATCAGTTTGAGATGACAGATTTGGGGCTTATGTCTTACTTTCTTGGAATTGAAGTTGCTCAAGTAGATGGAGGAATTTTTATTTCGCAGAAAAAGTATGCTAGTGATATTTTGAAGAAGTTTAAAATGGATAAGGCTAAACCAATTTTGACTCCACTTGAGGCGAAGTTGAAGTTAGTGAGTGATGGTAATGGTGGTTTTGTTGATCCTACTTATTTTAGAAGATTGGTTGGAAGTTTGAGATATTTAACTTCAACAAGGCCAGATATTGTTTATGGTGTTGGATTGATTAACAGGTTTATGGAGTCTCCACATCAATCTCATTTACAAGCTGCAAAACGAATTTTGCGTTACATCCGAGGTACGTGTAGTGATGGTATTTTTTATTCGAGTTCAAGTGATGGGAAGCTAATTGGTTATACAGATAGCGATTGGGTTGGTGATACTGAGAATATGAAAAGTACTTCGGGTTATGCATTTTATCTTGGTTTGGGCGTGTTTTCGTGGTCTTCAAAGAAACAACAGGTTATCGCTCTCTCTCTACAGCTGAAGCAGAATACATGGCAGCAACGGGTAGTGCTACTCAAGCAGTGTGGTTGCGTAGATTGCTCAATGTTTTACAATTTAAGCAAGATGGTCCAACAAAGATTTTATGTGATAACAAGTCGGCGATTGCATTATCGAAGAATCCAGTTTTTTCATGGTCGAAGCAAGCATATCGACATCAAGTTTCACTTCATTCGTGATTTGGTTCGTGATAAAGAGATCATGGTTGAGTATTGTCCGACTGAAGATCAAGTTGCAGATATTTTTACGAAGCCATTGAAGACCGAGCTATTTTGGAAGTTGAAGACTTTGTTGGGCATGATCAAGTTTGAAGACTTGGTTTAAGGGAGACAATGTTGGGTTCTAAACCAAGTAGAGAACCGAGTCCAATTAGATAAAGGATTTATTTATGTATTAGTTTTTAACCTAGCCCAAATCTGATTAGAGAAAAGATTAATTTAGGCACTATAAATATGTGTTTTATTGAGATTTTCTAACAAGAGAGAGATATAATTTTCTGCCCTAAAATAATAAGTGTGAGATATAATTTTTTAGCCCTTAAAAAAATTATTGTGCCGCCTCAGTCATCCCCTTTGCTGTACCTGCTCTTCTGCCGGTTTTCTATCTTTTTATTTCAATACCTTCTTCTAACAGTAGCCTAAACAACATTGAAATTCTCATCTTTGTTGGTGTGATTAATACTCAGGTCCCACGTAAATCTTTCCACCAGTTCTTCCACCAAATTGATATTAATCTTTCATATTAGTTTCTTCTACATAATATTTTGGTACTAAATAATGTGAGATCATCTCATGAGTTACATAGGATGTCGTATCATTTAACCTAAAACATTAAGTACTCATTAACTCGCTCCAGTATTACTCTAAAAAAATATACTCCCTCTGTCCCGAGATTATTGTCATGCTTTCATTTTAGAAAAAAACTTGTGTAAGACCGTCTTACAGATCTAGGGTGCCCCAAATAGGAAGGAAAGAGAGTTGGGTTTGGTTTGAACGTGCAATCTATTTGAAGAAATTGCGGGCAGGTTACCCACCAAAAAAAGAGGTCAAAATGAGAGAGGACGGTGGACTAAAAATAAGTGAGATGGAGCAACCAAATTCGGACCCGTTTCAAAAGTCACGGGTCCAAAGGTGATAACTTGATGTGAACATGAAACAGAAAGCTTCAAGGTGGAAATGACTGATACGACACGATAGCACGAACCAACACGACATGATTATAAAACACGATTATAGAGAGAAATGACACGATAAGACCAACACGACACGAAACACAACACGAAATTGTTAATATATTCAAAAAATTAATTATTGTTATATTTATAATTAAATTAGATATATACCATGAAAACAAGATAACGAGGCATGAACACGACACGATAGTACGAATTGCCACCCCTTCAACCATACTAAACATAGACAGGACATGTGGCACACTGTGAACGTGCCGCCAAATTAATGAAATAGAAAAGTTTCATTAATTGCTCTGATGCCCCTATTATTTTCAAGAAGTTAGTCGCGGCCTTTGCGATTTGGTCTTATATCAATCTCTGTTAATCTTCGTTAGCTCAATTTGTTTTGCAACACTCAACATGACTTGACAGACTTGGATGACTTACTCATTAAGGGTCTAAAAAGTGACTTTTAAATGTGAAAGTGACACATATAAGGGGAAACGTGACACATTTAAAACAAAAAAGTGATACAATTTTATACATAATGAGTTACACATTGGGAGACTGAAAATGACAAATTTAAAGACATAAATGACGTATTTAAAAACAAAAGTGACATATTTTCATACTTACACATTGAGAAATTAAAAGTGTTACATTTAAACACATTTTCATACATAATGATGTATACATTAAATGACTAAAAGTGACTCATTTAAAGACAACAGTGATACACTTTTATACATTTAGGAACTAAAAGTAACACATTTAAAGACAAAAGTGACATATTGTAAAGACAAAAGTAACAAATTTCGCACATAATGACTTACACATTAAGGGACCAAAAGTGACACATTTAAATGCAAACGTGATACATTTAAAGGCAAAAGTGATACATTTAAAGTCAAAAAGTGACACGGTTTTCACTTGTAAAATATGAGGGGCGACATTGTAATTTCTAAATCTTTAACCCATTTAACATGGATAACTTTGTTTTGCGGATTACGATCCGTAAAATGTCTTACGTGAAATCTACTCTTCCCTTTTTGTCCGTCCAAAAATAATTATCTTGTTTGGAACTTTCTTTTTAATGACAACATTTTTACCACTTTACACTTACTTTTTCATCATATGAAAAATATAACAATAATTTTTGGACGGATGTTTCTAACTTTTATTTTGGAACCTATGGAGTATATAACTTTAATTTTTCTACCTATTTTAATTAGACAAAAACTTGTGTAAGACGGTCTTATGAATATTTTTTGTAAGTCAGATCCTCTTTACCTGACCCACCGCGTATTGGTGGGTTGAGATGTGAGAGAGTGCAGCTCCGTCTTATGAATTAAGATCCGTAAGATGGGGTTTCTTCATATTTAGCCATAAAAAAGAGGTTAGTTATAAAAACAACCACACTTATGGAAAAAATCATATATAATCATATTTGAATGTAAATATCTATTATACCCATTTCTCTTAAATGAATTCCCAACACCCTTATGTTGAATATCTTAAATACCCTTTTCGTTTTCCTTTTCCAGTTTAACTACAACAATAGGTTTGCAACAACTTTGCAAATGTCATTGAGTTTCCAATTTCCTGATTTGTTTTTCCCAATATTGCGTCTTTCCAAATTCCCGCTACTTTGATACTCCAGAACCAGTGCCAGGGACCGTATTTGTATTCAGGTTCGTCTTTAGGTTTCCTTTACTTGAATTTTATTGAATGATTGGTCGATTACAAGACCACTGAGAGTCTAATAGTAGTGGATTGTGTTGGTCTCTTAATCGACATCAAGTAATTGTATTGCATTATCTTTAGTTGATTGATTGAACTCAGTGAATGACCTTAAAGGGTCTATAATCGACTTTTTTGCATTGTGTTTGGTCGATTAATTGACCTCAAGTAAATAGACTGTTTTATATTGCATTGTGTTTTAGATTAATTTAACTCGACATTAGGGTGTCAATTAATCTACTTTATTGCATTGTTTTTGGTCGATTAATTGACCTCAAGTGACAGACTATAATTGACTATATACCATTGTGTTTGGTCAACTAATCTACTATAAACATTGCATTGCAAATTTGCAATTTGTGGCTTAATTGATTACAAAGAGTTAATTAAAAGACCTTTATTGACCTTAACTAACTTTAACAATAATTCAAAATTGTTCAACTGTCAAACAACTCAATCTACCAACAAGTGTTCAATTGAGTTAAGTAATCAACCATTTGCAAGTTTATTCCACCATTTGCAAATATGAATCTATATACAAACTTAATATTTTTCATTATTTTTATTTATGAAACTACAATCTTATTTTACAATTTTATAGACTAATTTTTTATTCAATTGTATTGCAGTTATGACTTCACCAAAGCTTTGGACCACTGTATTTTATTTTGGACATTTCGTCGATGAAAATAACAGATGATCATGGAAATTTAGTGGCAACGAAAATGCAACAAGACTTGCAATCAATGATGAAACTTCATGTGAAGAGTTATATGCTAAAGTACGAAACTTTGCAAAGTTGATGATATAGAGATATCATTTCTTACTCCAGCAACGGTGTATCGTTTTCAAATTCCCGTTCGGATTACTTCAAACAACGAAGTTGAATGTTATTTTAATATTAATAAGCAAGACTATTTGGCTCCTCCGTGTGTAACCCATGTGAGACAAGAAAATTGTGACGGGCACCGAGAAGAAAATAATGGAGTTGGTGGTGACATGAATGAAGAAGAAAATAATGTAGTTGGTGGTGGTGGTGGTGGTGACAAGCAATTTGAAAAAGAAAATAATGGAGTTGGTTATGATGATGACACGTAATTTGAAGAAGAAAATAATGGAGTTGGTCGCGATGACACGTAATTTGAAGAAGAAAAAAATGGAGTTGGTTGTGATGAAATGTAACCGGAAGGAGGCGATCATAATACGAATGATTCTTCGGATAGGTTGGAGGTAATTCGAGAATCTTTATCCTATAATAAGAATGATTTCTCAACACCACCGAGATTTGAGTTTAGCCTAGGTGATCGAGATCAAGGTAGCCGAGAAAGAAATGACTTCATAAGTGAGCATTTAGTTTCTTCGGTCGGAAGTACATCGCGAGTGTTACCTGTAGATATTGATTTGAAGGTTGGCCAAGTGTTCAATAACAAGAAAGAGCTTCACGAAGTTGTGCACTTGCTTGCATTGAACAACAACTTTCAGTTCAAAACAAAAAAATCGAATAAGACAGTGTACATAATAGTTTGTGGTGATGATAACTGCAAATGGCGTTTGTTTGCAACAAAGTACTTAGAAAGTGATTATTTTCATATTCGAAAATATACAGGTGAACATACTTGCCCCCTAAATATGTCAATGGCTAATCTGCCCAGCCATCTGCTAAGCCCCACAAAACCCCATCTTCATATGTTGAACCTCAATCATAACCTACCATTCTTCACATACTTCACCTCAACCTATCATTGCTCAACCTCTATCCTTCATCCTAGCCCCATCTCCTAGACCTGATGTTGACCTACACCAAACCTCCTTCACTCCATCTACATCCATTTCAGATTGCCAAGAGCCATCTTCAGCAGCTGGTATAAATGAAGAGGTCAATCACCTGCTGAAGGTATACCAACAGATGCCACTCATGCTCTTTCTCTAGTGAATTACAGCTCCAGCTCTTCTAAGCAACGAGCTGAAGAAGATGAGGATGATGATGAAAAATCAGATGATGAAGATTCTGATGAAGAATCTGAAGATGATGATAGTGATAATGCTGTTAAAATATTATCTCCTGCCAGGCTAGCATATCAAAAGAGACAGAAACAACAGGAGATCATTAAGGATGCACTGAACTAGCCAACTGGACAGAAGATCATATTTTTAGATGCTACTCCTATATCTTCTCCAATTAATGAAGTCCCTACTGTACCCTCCACTCCAACTACTCCAACAATAGAAAGTACTACATCAACACCAACAGCTTCTACACCAACTGTTGTTCCTGATGTTGCTACTGATGTCCATTCCACATCCACTCCTATTGCCTCTGCACATCTCTTTCCTGAAGGTTCAACCTATTATGAAGCCATAGACATGTTAAGGATCACTCAAGTTCATATCAAAGAAGACCTCAAGGACATGAACCAACAACTGAATCAACAAATTCGAAGAGTGCAACAGCAGATGAACCAACATGTTCAAGGATTACTGCTGCAGATTCAAGTTGTTCTACCCTCTATCCAGGACCCCATCCTCGTTGCAGTTCAAGCTGTATATACTGCACTTAAAGCATTCAAGAAGGAGGAAGAGAATCATAGAGCAGAATGAGCAGAGCTAAGAGCTTAAGTTAGCTCACAAGGAAGAGAAGTAGAAGGCAAGAGCTGAAAAGACTGAAGCAAAGGTTGCATTTTACAAACAAAAGATTACAAGCCTTAAACAAAGATTAGGCAAAGCAGCTAAACAACTAGGTGTAGCAACAGAAGCTGCTGTTGAAGCCGCTACTGAAGAATCTTCTGATGAAGATACCGATGAAGCTTCACAAGATTGAATTGTTTTAGAGAAACACTAAAAACTCTTTTGTATCTCTTAAACTCAATTACATTGAAGTACTTAAGTTTAATATTTTATCCAAAGTGATTAGTTTAATAGAATTGTTGTTTTACTAATACCTGCTGCGTGGACAATATTTCTGAGCTTATAAATTTAGAAACTGCTTAACTGTTTATTTATTGTTGCTCTCTGCTTAGGTGAATGTCTTTAAGTAATTAGAAGGAGATTGTTGAAACATGAATGATTTAGAATTACTTAAATACATTATATAAAACTTTAGTTCTGAAAAAAATAAATAACTTAATTAGAAATAATTACAGTTTCTCACCTATAGAATTTAGATCACTTCAAGTTTTATCCTTGTAAAATTCAACAGGTTGAGTAAATAATGTCTTGTATGATTTAACTTAGTCAAACATAGGTTGGTTATTAATCAAATTGATTAGACTTTAGCATGTCTAAAAGTTATTCCTGTTGAATATCAGCATGTAGGCCTACAACCTTGTTTTATCACTTTAAGCAAGATAAAATAAACTGAAGTCAGTTACTTGACTCATTTGTTATAGATTGGGTTGAGTAATCGACCCTACCCTCTGCAATTAATCAACAAAAGTAAGTTACGTTACTAAAGTCAGTTAATTTACTCATTTGTTATAGAATGAGTTGAGTAATCGACCTGTTGCATTATAAAAGTTTAATCAAACCACAAGTATTAGCTGAGTCAATTACTTAATCAACCTAAGTATTAACTAAGTAATCATTTGTTATGGAATGGGTTGAGTAATAGACATTGCCCTCTGCAACCACAAGTATTAAGTGAGTCAGTTACCTCACTCATTTCTTATAAAATGGGTAGAGTAATCGACCCGATTGTCTTCAAGTCAACCACAAGTATTAAACTAATTCATTTACTCTATCCTCTGCAAGTTTAATCTATCCTATGCAAATATGAAACTGATATACAAACTATCCGAGTAATATACAAACATTTTCAATTGATATATATTTGCAATTACAAACTCATATAAGTAATACCTAACATAAAGCAAAAACAGAGCAATTTCATTGCATTAATCAAGGCAAACAAAGATTGTCATTGTCATAAACAAGTATATTTTACATGACCCATGTGAAATAAAGAAAATGCATGACCAATGTCATCTCCGAATTCTTCATTCAAACAAGAACAAGCAGCAGCAGCAGGAAAATAATAAAGCTTCTCAAAAATTTAAGGATCCATATTTGCACAAAATACGTCGACTGTAAACTTTTTCCTCCACTTTGAAATATGTTCATCAATTACATAATAAGGCAACTCGTCAATGCTTAAAAACTCAATGTGCTTAAGGGAATAAATCCCACAATCACCCCTATGACACATTCAAACCACAAATTAGGTATTATAGACAAATAATTTCAACAAAGGACAATTCAATGAAATCCAGTTGAAATAGGATCACTTACTTTAGTCCCATTTGTTGTGTAAGTATATCTCTATCAATTGTAACTGTACCCATTTCTATTTTAGCTTTTATTGCAATTAATGAGATAAGGGTTGTAAAAGGGGTAAGAGCTTCACGAACTTCATCTATTGTTAGATAACTTCTATCGAGGTCATACACAGTCAACTTTCCCGTCTGGAACTCAAAATCGACTGCAAACCAATGATCCTTGGTCTTGATCAGAAAGTAAATCCTTTTACATTGAACCCATGGTTTCCCAAGAAAATTCCAAGTTCCATAATGTATTTCCATGAAACAATCTTTCACCTTGAAATGCTTCGGTTCTTCTTTGTAAAGTTCGAACTCACGTATAAGGGCATTGGTGAAGCCTGCATACAGTATGGCTCTTTTGTACTTGTCAAATGTTGATGGATATTTTTGTTGTCTCTCCCGAAAAAGTCGCATGGCCAAATCAATATGCTGAAATAGAGTTGTCTATCAAAATCACGCAATAATATTATCTTATAATGCCATTAATTTGATAGAATAACTTACTAGATCCTGAAGAATTTTTTTAGACATGACATATGTCTTGAACCAATGTTTCGGGAGCTTATAACCATATCTCATAACATAATCGATGTAGAAAGAAATAGTTAAAATGCAAGTAATTAAATAATGTAATTACAACAATAAAGAAATAGTTAAAATGTATTCAAATGATTAAAACAAGTATCTTACATAGGCTTCCCCATTTTCAACCAACATTTAAATAGGGTCATCTTCGAACAATCTGGTGCCATGAATAAGTCAGGTTTCATGCCATTTACAAATTTTTTTTCAAATTGTATACCACTAACTATGGGGTCGCCAAATACACAACAATGAGTTGTGTAGGGAGTTCTTACTTGGGCCGATGATTTTTTCACTCTCACCATTCTCGCATCCAAGATATTTGTAGAATCAATATCTTTTGCTATCTTTTTCCTTTTATATCTATTGGAAACTAAATCAAATTTATCATTAATAGTATTACCCGTATACTCTGTCCCTTTTTCAGTGGTCTCCCCTGTAGCACTATTCACCTCAATTGATTTGTTCTGTTCCATACCAGTATCCCCTGTATGCTTCGTATGCTTTGCCTCTTTCTCAGTGGTCTCCCCCGTAGTAGTATTCATCTTCAATGATTTGTTATGTTCCGTACCAGTATCCCCTGTATGTTGATTTGTCTCTTTCTCAGTGGTCCTTATCATCGTCTCGTGGTAAGGTAGTGTTATCATCGTATCATGGAGATGTGATATCATCGTCGTATCCTGGTAAGGTGGTGTTTATCAGTGGTGGGATGGGGTTTGCTCCCTCCTTACCTCAACTAATTCATTGATCTTCTGGTTCATCTCAATCATACGATCATCAATCTTTCGTATTTGAATACTGTGATCATCAATCTTCCGGTTGATTTCAAGAAAGTTTTCATTGAGCTTTTGTTGCATAGAAGTCACAACATACAAGATTACCCTCATCAAATCATTAGCAGGGACAACTTCTTCTTCAGTTGGCTGTTCCTCTAAACTATATACACATATTGTGCACCAAGTCCCCGAAAACCCATGAACAGAACATAAACATGATTCTGCATCATTCGGAACCAAATGAAGAAAAGCAACATCCTGTCAATTCAAAAACAATAAAAACTTCATTAATGAAATACACAATAAAATAAATCTTTCATTATCGTGGTAGAAATAATGAAAATATTTTTCATGTCGTATATCCAAGATTTCAATATTCTTTTCATAGCTTGGATTTTCCGTCGACTTCCAGTTACACATTCTAGGAACTTCTGTCCCTATCTTTTCCAGCTGATAAAGATCTTCAAATTCAGGAAAGTTGCAAAATAATTCAAATACCCAAACCTAAACAAAGTTATATGTAAGAAACATGCGATGAAAATAATTTATTGTCATTTGATGTATAGTTGAATTCAACTGTTTACTTGTATTGCTAATGGGAAGCCATAGAACGTATTGGTTTTAACACTATCATTGTTCGAAAGTTTTTTCATTGTAGTTAGAAGGTTGAGATAAGACCTTCTTCCTCATGGATAATTATTAAACAACTCCAAGTTGTCCACAATATTCAAAAAATCAGTGTCAATCGAAGTAGTCCTTTCTTTAGCTCTCAATACAGATTCGTAGATAACAACAAGTCCCAATTTATATTTATCAAACTCAATTTTTTCACTTGAAAAAACTTCATTTAATTCTTTAGGCCTCACAGTCTTTTTCTGTCCTTCAAAGTATTCATTAAATAATCTTTTTGTTGTAGGGATGTCCTTAGTAAAATCAGTCTCATTACCGGAATATAAACCAGTAATTAGGGTGTAATATGAGAGCCCAAATCTCACTTTTTGACCCCCCAATATAAAACCACAACTCATTTTCATTCGGTAACTCAATTCTCCGCATAACTAAAACATGTAGCAGCACATTGGAGGGGTTCATATTCTCCTTAATCCCATACAACTTTCCAAATGCAGAATTCAAGAACAATTTTTTGTGTTTTTCATATAATTTTTGATAAACATAATCTACAACTGACAATTTACTTATACATGATACTTTTGCAGAGTATCTTTCTAATGACAGAGTAATGAATGGCATTATGACATATTCTTTGTAATATAATTTCAAATTGTAAATATTAATCACAACAATTATGTTTTAAACAAATAGAAACCAAAAAAAGATGCAGTTCATGTTTGAAAACAAAAAAATTAAGTTCATGTTTGAAAGAGTTAACACATGTTTGCAAAACCAAATAGATTAACATAAACCATTAAAATAAATTAAAATACAAATTGTATACATGAAACACATAAAAAACAATAAAAATAAACATCAATTATGTTTCTACACATATAGTTAATTGGAATTGTAGTTCAAAATATATTGATTAATTGAAACATGAATCACTCAAACTACTAATATAAAAAATTTGAAAGAGAAAACTATAATAGATGACCAATATATCTAGACTAATTAGTCTGTGAGGGTAGAGTAACTGACTACAAGGATGAATTAGGTCGAGCATTTGGAAAAATTACCTTAATAATGTTGAGAAAAGTGAAAGCAAATCAAGAAGAGCTGTTGAGTCGATTCAAAGAGGGTCTCATGCTTGTCAAGAGCTGTTAGAGTTGGTTTTGATTTGATTTTTCTCTAATGACAAATAAATTGTGAAAGCGTTGATTAAAGTAGACTATTTTATTGATTTATTGACTCAGTTGGTTATAGGTCGATTACTCGAAGGTCGAGTAGTAGAGTCAATTACTCTACTTATATTGTTGTGAGTCTGAATGAATACTCGAGCACGTACGATTTAAAAAAGAGTAGTATATGCAGCTTCTATCTCTCGCTTTTTTGACAAAGTCAAAGGTTATAAAAGATAAATCAATGGGTCTTCTGACCATAATTGATAATTTCCTTTCCGGTCTTATATGAGACCTACTGTTTTAATTATGATTAAATGATCAAAGACATTAAAGGAACTTGATAATTTTAACTCCGTAAGATGGTCTTACATGAGATCTACTCTTTTTATTATGGTTAAATGCTCAAGGCATTAAAG
Source organism: Codonopsis lanceolata (assembly GCA_013146195.2). Lineage (NCBI taxonomy): Eukaryota > Viridiplantae > Streptophyta > Magnoliopsida > Asterales > Campanulaceae > Codonopsis > Codonopsis lanceolata. Next base: position 73,622,537 of record CM028377.1, read on the forward strand.
AAACTTGATAATTTCTACTATTTTAATTATGGTTAAATGCTCAAAGGCATTAAAAAAACTTGATTATTTCCTCTCTGTAAGACGGTCTTACATAAGACCTACTTTTTAAATTATGGTTAAATACTCAAAAACATTAAAAGAAACTACATATTTCAAACGATATTTATAATAAAGTAAATAATACTCCCTCCGTTCCTAAATAATCGTCCTAGTTGATCCGACGTACAGTTTAAGAAAAAACAATTGACTTGATTATTTATATTGGTTTAATGTGTGGTTTTCTTTAAAGTCCATGTATATGTGACCCATAATTAAAGTAGAGTGAAAAAGTAAGATAAGGTGATAAAAATGATATTCTAAAAAGATAAGTTTTAAACTGTATAATTATTTTGAGTTGAATAAAAAAGGAAAGGACGACGATAACACGTCTAAATGATAGTAAGGGAGTATTTTTTAACGGTGATATTTGAATCTTTGAAGCCAGAGCCGACTAATTCGGGCACTTGCTTCAAAAGCAGGATATTATTAAACTGTGTGCGGTACAATCACCTTTCGCCTTTCGGGGATGTGAAAGCAAAGTGAGGAGATGGTTGACCGAGAATCAGACGGTAGAGAAGTGGGAGAGAACCTTTAAGATCGGATGGCTTAGATCTCAATTGATCATATTCTGTTTTCTTTCTATATTGGAAACTCATAAGCAAAGCACCTGCAAGTTACTTCTACTACTCTCTCTTTCTCTCTCGCATCCCCGAGCAGCCATTGTAGAGACCTTGAAGCTAGATTAATTGAAGCTTGAAAAAAATAGAGAGAAATTTCATGGGGTCGGCTCAGAAGAAAGTTAAAGAAGAGGTTATCGATATCTGTGACGATCCAGGTAATTAATCATCATTTTCACCAAGTTTTAATTCTTGGATTGATTTTATGTTTTGCCATGACATGCATGCCAAGGATTAAGAAGAGTTTTAATCTTGAGTGCTAGAGCTTGTATATTGCCATGTAATCTGATCCTCTGTGCTATTATAGATAAATTTATTTTTGCTAGTTCTAGGAAAAAGTGAGTCAATATTGAGGCCACATGAAGAGCAGGCAATTTATGTAGGAGTTGATTATGACACAATTCTAGGAAGGGATTCATTTGGGCTGCAGTGCTGAAATTGGAGTCAATCATTTCATATTTCTTTTAGCGATCTCAGTCAGTTTTCTAAGGTAGAAATGAGCAGCCAAATGCATTGTATGGTTGTACAGTACAACCTTCAATGCATTGGTGGTTGGACACGCAGTCACATTGAGCAATCGGCTATGTACTGAATTGGTGTGAATGGTGTTTTCCTCTAAAAATATGTTTTTTTAAATCTAACTAAATATTATTTTTGGCAAGTAATATTAGATGGACCTGATTTAGAAATCAATTTTTAACCAATCTGGAGGTGTTGATCTTGGTAATCATCGTTTTAACTAACCCTTCAATTTAGTTGAATGTTGGCTTTTGGTTGCCAAGACAAGATATTGTAAAGATAAAGAGATTTCTTGCAGGTGTTGGGGTCTGTTCAATGTTATTGATCTGACTCCTGTGCTCTCATTTGAAAAAAAAGAAGGTAATTGTCACAATTTCAGAAAAAAAAAGTGAATCAGTATTTGAGCAAACATGCTTAAGAGCAGGTCATTGCTCAGTTGTTGAGGAATAATACACGGGTAGATTAGAACAAGATTTAGACTTGCAATCTAAAAAAGGGTTTCATTCAGAGTACAGAGATAAAACTCATCTTTAATTTGTAGTGATCCCATTCAGTTCTCAAAATCGAAATGAGCGATCAATAACTTACTTAATTGCATGAAATGGTTGTATTTACAACCGTCAATGAGTTGGTGGTTGTACAGTACAATCAGCTAGATCAATTGGATGCATAAGATTGTTATGTACAGTGTTTCCCTCTTTAAATTTGTAGCTATTTTGCTTTTGATGTTACTTTTTGCAAGCAATCTAAGCAGGGCTTAAATTAGAAATTTATATGAACCAAAAAGGAAAGTTTCTATTCTGCCAAACAGCCTGTAGGTATTTTCCGAATAATTTGTATTCCCCCCCGGTGTTCCTAAAAAAGAATCCATCTTTTCTTTACGTCCATCCAAAAAAATGTCCACTTTCTAATCTTTCTTTTTTTGGAAGTCACCTTTACAATTTTATCCTTGGTTTGATTATCACTTTTGATGGAGCCCACTCTCACATGGGTATCCTTGGAAAATACACACTATCCTAATATTTATAATAAAGTCAATTATCTTTTCTTAATATGTGTGCTCGGTCAAACATGACACTTTTTTAGGAACATAGAGAGTAATTGTTTATCAATTTGTCAACAGTCTATTCCTTTTTAAAAAACATTATAATTATTTACTTTTTTTATTTTTTATTATTATATACTTCTTTATGATCGATTTATTAATATATTCTTTTGGATTGGAGCGTTTGTTGGAGAAACATGGCTATTGTCTTTACCCTTCCAACACAGCTTACGTTAGCATCACCTTTTAAATATTGTATGGTCTTTGGGTTTGTTGTGTCAGTTGGGTGACACGTTTGTATCTGCTAACATGCACATCTTGAGTTCGTGTTCAAGTTATGGGTTGGAATTTTTATATTTTAAGTATTAGTGCGTAACCTAATGTGAACAATTGTAGAATAAACTATCTTACATCTGCACAGGGAAGAAAAGAGATGCATTAATATAATAGAAATGTTGGGGAACTCAAACTGTTTACCATATTATTGAAGTTTCTTTTGACCAGATGGTTGTGTATTATATAATTTTAATAATAAATTTACACTTAGATCAATACAAGAAGTACATATAATAATGCCCTTGAGATGCTTGGAGATCAATTTTTAAATTTTGTGAGCATGTTCATCTCCCTTTTACAGCTGCACCTGTTCAGCACTTTGACTATACATAACATAAACTACATTGCTTGTGGCCAGAAAGAAAAATGAGCACAAATAAAATAAACAGATTGCAGAACTCATGGTGTACAATGTATATTTAGTATCTTTTGGCTGGGTGGCTTGACTTGTCTTCATATGAAGTACTATATTTATACATAGATGAGTGTAATAATGATGATATATAATAAATAATAATGGCCATGAGGTGCTTAGCTATTTTTAAAGTTGATGAGGGTGTTTATCTAGTTTTAACAGCTGCACTCATTTACTGCTTTTGAGTATTATTGAAATTCGGTATTACGTTGTATATTAAGAAATCAAGGATTTTATTTGGTGTATAAATGGTTTGGACTATAGACTATAGAGCGGACGTCAGATCTATTATTGATATTCTTAACCTAGACTTACCAAAGTAAATCACAGATTTAGTGATCTTTATCTTAAATAAAATCTAAACGGTTGTTTTTTGTTACATCCGATCCTTTAGTTGTGATCAGCACTAATGACGCATAAAGTAAATTAACACCATTTTGCTAACTGTAGTGCTGTAATTTTGCAGCATCAGCAATGCAGTGGTCATTCTCGAATCAGGCTTCTCCTAGTTCTCAATTCCCATCTCTTAAGGCAGGACAAGAAGATAGACCAAGAAAGACTGGTTATGATTCCCTCACATCAACAGGATATATGACTATATCAACTCCAGAAGTTTTGAACTCTAATCAGAAGTCATATTCTAATATGATGCAGGTTCGAAGCTGCCACCCTTTTCACTTTATTTCCTTTCATGTGTTATGCATAGTTTAGTGAGCTATCTTCAGGGTCGGCCCTATGAAATCGGGGGCCCAAGGCCAATTACGTCGAATGAGGCCCTACGTTTGTATTATATATATATTTTCCATTTTTTGAAAAATTAAATAAATAACGCTCACGTATGCCATTTTTTTCTATTGGTAAATCTTTTGAAAATATGGTGAAAAACATTTTCAGGTGTTAGACAAACACACAGAAAATGTTATGGAAAACAATATATGAATAAATACAAAAATAATATTCTAATATTAATACACATATTGAATATAAAATAATGTTTAACTTTAAGTAATTTTCATTTAGTAATCCTCAATTTATCATTAATGGTGTCAAATCAATAAGGTCCCTCTTTTTTTTAAATTCATAAATACAAATAAAAAATTTGGAAATTGAAATAAAAAAATGTTTTAAAAAAATTATAATATTTGGGACGTCCCTAAATAATATAGTGACCACTGATTTTATTACGTTGTGAGTATTATTAAAATTAAAAAATATAAATAATGTGCAAAAACTCCAATTATATTCCTAAACAATTTATTTATCTAGTAAAATATTGTGTTTATGTAAATATGTGTAATTGTGGAAGATGGCGGAGGGGTACTTGAACATTTCAAAAATGACTTATGAAAAATGAATTCATAAGTTATTTTCTTGAAAAGGAAGGATTCATTTTCCATTGACTCGGAAATTTTTTTGTATTGAATACATTTTCTTATGGTTACTAAACACTGTAAAACATTTTCCGAAAGTCATTTTTCTTGAAACAAACAGAGCCTTAGTCTTTTTTAGAAATTAGAATAGGGCTTTAATTTTATTTTATTTTTAATAATGCATAGGGTTTTTGTGAGATTTGAGGGCCCACAAAATTGGGTATTTTTAGGGGGCCCAAGGCCATGGCCTCACTCTCCTTATGGCAAGGCCGGCGTTGGCTATCTTCCTCGAGATCTGATGCCCAGGTTTTACCTACTATGCAAGTTCCAGGGGAATTGTTAATTGTAGATCGATGTTAAAAAGTTTGATTGGTTTAGCAAAACATATACTTTGTAGGAATTAGTTTGCATGTATCCTGATCAAGGCCCTTTCACGCTGTTGTGCTTACTACTTTTTAGAGAAACACGAGTCTTGAAAAACACGTGGGAAGCCATTATCCGGTGGTAAACTACCCTTCTCAACACTTTGATGCACATGCAGTTCAACATTCTCATGAAGCCAGGTTACTTTCAAATGCCAATCGAACAAACCAAATAGTTCCTGCTTCTATGAGCATTCCTGTTCACCGGTCAATTATTACTTATGTCAGGCCCAATGTGATTGCTACTCCTGTAAACCTACAACATGTTGAACGTGTTCCAATTGTAGCCCCTGCAGCAGTGGGTCCCAGCAATACTTCAATTGTTGGTAACACAGATTTAAGGTATATTTTAAAATGTGTCTGCTGCACTGTCGTAAACTCAAGTTGGATATCAAACTTTCATAAGATAGGTGGACAGCTAAATTATATCTGGTGTGATATGCAGGATTGCTACTAAGATCCCCAAGGCTCCAGCTCAGTTGACCATCTTTTATTCCGGTTTGGTGTGTGTTTATGATAATGTATCGCCAGAAAAGGTAGTTTTTGTACGTTAATATTTTCTACAAAATGGTTGCTATGAAGAATTTCTGACCTTTTGTTGCTATTATGTATACTGCTTCATGTATTCCTTTCAATCTGAATACATTTTCTCCTCTTCATTGCAGGCACAAGCTATCATGTTGTTGGCTGGAAATGCACCCTCTATGACTCCAAATGCAGCAGTTCCTGCACCATCTCAAGTGCAGGCACCATTCCCTAGGCCTTCTATGACTCCAATTGCTGCAGTTCCGGCACCATCTCAAGTGCAGGCACCAATCCCTAGGCCTTCTAGTGTTGATAGCTTTATTATCAACCAGTCTCACAGCATAGCACCTGGTGTGGGTCTTTTAGGCCTTATTTCTATAACATCCAATACTATTGCTCAGTGTGCAGGACTGTCTAGTACCACCAATGAAATAACTGCAAGGATACCGGTAGGAGTCTCCATATCTCATTCTAATGTGCCAGAGCCTCTTAGAGTTGTCAGTTCACTAAGACATGCACATTCAGGTGGTATGACTTTGTACTTTTATAGCGAGGTTAATAATATGTGAGAGTGATGGTATTTTGCTGTTTGTTTAGAACTCCAAAATGTGATATCACCATAACTCGAATTGCTTTTTCTCTTCCTTTTTCCAGCTGTGCCTCAGGCTCGCAAAGCATCCTTGGCTCGGTTCTTGGAGAAGCGAAAAGAGAGGTGAGTTCCTGTTACGCTTCTCTTTAACAATTATAGGAGCTTCAGCTTTAGGACAGAGTTGTTTTTTGGGCAATTTTTTGAGCAATATTACTGCATACTGTTCAGTGTCCCTAAAAAACATTTCTTCCAATCTGTCATTGAAAGTAAAACGGGCCATCACAGTGTGTAGTAGTGCACTAATTGCTTTTGCTGTGCCTCAGGCTCGCAAAACATTTTTTCTCCTCGCCACGATGCCATCAATGTATCATCTACTACCTGTCCACACACACACACACACACACACATACCATGTCAAATATATAGCATGGGAACTCTAAATTCCTACCTGGTTCCCACTTGTGAAACTAAGTGCTCTGAAACCAAGCATAGCACTATGATCCTTTTTAATTCTCTCTTCTGTCAACTGTATTAGAAAATATGTTTCAATTCAAAAATGAATTGTAATTCCTTCCCATGTTTGACATTTGTTGTCTTTCAAATGTGTTTGTAGTTTCACTCGTACTTCGATTCTTATTTTCATATGCCATAATTAGAATACTGTAATCATTGATGCCAAAGAATCATACTTACCTATCAAAAAATACTGTAATCATTGAATCCAAGGGGTGGGAGAGATGGCAAGGGCACTCAGGCAAAGACCTTGAGGTCCTTGGTTCCAATCTCCATACCAACAAGGGTTCATACTTACCTATAAAAAAAAAAAAATTGATGCCAAAGAATCATAAAAGACATTTGTTTTAGAATAAGTACTGGTTTCCTTCGTAACATTTTTGTTCGTGGATTCAGGGCAATGGTTGCAGCCCCATACAACACCATACAATCTCCAGACTGCAGCGCTCTTGGGCAAGGAAGCAAAAGCTTCTTTATGAACTCTGCAAGCTCTTCTCCCCTCCCAACCATTATCACGTTGCAGTGAATTCGACTTTAGATAGCCAAAAAGGTTGCCACTAAAATGGGTTTTTTTCAAGTATTTTTCAAAATCTTAATTTTCATTAGTATTCAGTTGTCGATAAATTTTAATTGAGATTTTTAGATAATTAATTTAGCTCATTTTCAGTTTTGATCAGCCCCTTTTCAACCGATGACACTACACATACTTATATTAATCCATTCAGTTACCCCCTAGTGAAAGATATTCTCTAGTTACCGAGTATAGTTGGAAGTTGGAACGTATGGGGCTTTTCCCGCCTTCTTTGAACCCGTTAGAGACTTATGATTAAGTTAGAACAACTCCTTACGAACTGATTTACGCGTAGCCAGCTTATTTACGCTTAATCGCATAAGTTGACATAGGGCCTTTCCTATAGCAAAATTTGCAATGCGCACCCCCCATCCCTTCTAACTTTCCAAGATGGTTATTTTAACTTTCTTGAACAAGGATCAAACATTTCAACACTTCATTCAATGGTGTCATGTGTATGTTTACACACACACACCCTAAACATCACACCTTTAAAACACTAAATATCGCATCCACTTGAATGCTCAATTACTAAATTGTCCTTAAAAAACATTTTCACTACAGTAGACAATTTCTCCATCTCCACCATTGTCATCATTTCCTTGCTCTCTCTAACCAACAAATACTAATGACAACTTTACGTCGATTTTCATTTCGCTTTACGGTAAGTTTATATAAAATAACAATTAAATTATATTTATTTAAAATTGACGTAAATATTTATATTTAACAATTTTTGAAGCTATTAACGCAAACATTTATATATATATATATATATATATATATATATATATATATATATATATATATATATAATTGACAATTAACAATAATAGCAATTGACTTAAAAACTCTAAAAATAACAAAAATATACAAGAATATATTCTATACAAATATATTTAAAGGTACGAATTATATTTTTCTTTATTTAAATACTATAGTAATTTAAAAAGAAAAACTATTTTTTTTATGAAGAGCGCTGTCGAGGGTTGATGACTTTCAAAAAGGAGGACTGCGGAGGAGCGACTTTCATGAAAAAGGGCCGCCTAGGACGACCGACTCTCTAATTTTTTTAATTTTTAAAAAATGTTTTGTGTCAATGTATTATTAATCTATTATATAAAACAGATCAGACGGTTGGAAAAAGCTAATTACCAGTCAGGACTGATTTTTACCAAACACAATTACTGGTCAGGATTTAATCTAATTGGACGATTGAAAAAAGCTATTTACCGGCCATGATTTGTTTTTACAAAACACAATCACCGGCCAGGATTCAATTTTATCCACAACCGTTTTTTTACACGTTTATTTTTATCCACAACCGTTTTCTCTTTTTTCCTCCATTTATTCCTATTCCTATTACTTCTCCTACTCCATCTCCTATTCCTATTCTGAACTCCCTCTACAACTCTCTTCTTCCCTTTAGATATGCATCTCTCTTCTTCTTCCTTATTCGCCCCATCCCGTTCTTCTTCCCTATTCCTATTCTCCTACTCCTACTCCATCTCCAAGCTTCAGTTCATCCGTCCTCCTCCCTCTCTCCCGACGTTTCGCCAGCCTCGCCATCTCCTGTGTTACCCGACTTCCGCCTCGCCAGCCTCACCATCTCTCTGTGTGTAAGTTCTTATCTCGCTGTGTCTCTTCTCTCGATTTCGGTTGTCTCTTCCGCCTCTCCATCTATCTCTCTGTGTAATTTCTTCTTTCGTTGGGTTGGTTTGTGGTTGTCGTCGCCGACGTATGTTTGACGTCAACTGTCCCAATCGTGTAATTGGTGGGTTTGGGTTTGGGTTGGGTTGATTTTGTTTTGCTGTTTATTTGCCTTGGTTTTTTTTGTGTAAAATTGGAGTTGCTAATTGGATCAATATAAATCCCTAAGCGATTTTTTTGCTCACACCCTGAAAGAAGGTTCCGGGCCTTTTGATTTTGTTTTGCTGTTTATTTGTTTACAGTTCATAAATTTTTTCTGTGTAAAATTTGACAATAAGATACAAAATTGATGGACTTGAAAGCAGCGGTTTTGATGCCTCGAAGGCGGCCACGTGGGAACAAATTGATCAGATCACAACCGATTAAATTGAAAAATAGTCAATTTAAATCAATAGTAGTGACAATAATAATTTAAATTGAGTGTATAAAACATTCTTGATCTTTTTTGAGATGTAATATATTAATAACTTCAAAATTTGCATAGAAAACATTTTAAAGGTCTAACAAATTGATTAGATCACAACCAACTAAATTGAAAAATAGTCAATTTAAATCAATAGTAGTGATAATAATAATTTAAATTGAGTGTATAAAACATTCTTGATCTTCTTTGAGATGCAATATATTAATGACTTCAAAATTTGCATAGAAAACATTTTAAAGGTCCGACACTTATGTTTAACCATTAAAAATATGTTGGGTTTTGATATATAATAGATTTTTTTATACATCGTTGTCAATGTACACTGTTAAAAAATCATTTCAAAGGTTTAAAATTTACATAGAAAACATTTTAGAAGTCTGACACTTATATAATACATTTTTAAATTGTTTAATACATTTTTAGTTATTTAATGAAAAATGTGTAAAACACAATTTATTGAGTTTTTCTTACAAAATATGTTAATATTCGATTTTGGTTACCCATTAAAAATATGTTGATATTGAGTTTTGAAATTTGTAAATTTATCCAATTTGTAATTATTTTATGTGATTATCACTTTTTGCAATTCAGCAATTTTCACTAAATTGACCAACCTTCACCTTCAGAAAAAGGAAAAGAACCAGTGCTATCATCTTCACAAGAGGTATACTTATTTAAAACCCCCTCAATTAGATTGTCCCAAATATTATCTTCATAAAATATATATATATAATTTTCCTTCAAAGATAAATAAAAACTATTTACCAAATAATATTTGATCATACATCTATGTTACATACGTATATTCGCCTATATTTATTGTCTCATACCATACTTAAATGTTATAATATAGATATTCTACTACTATTTTTCTATATTTTATTTAGTTGTCTTTATTGATCTAGGACGACGATTATGATTTTGTCGTGCGATTAAGTCGACAGCGAGCCGAACAAATGTTCCCACCGTCTTTGAATATGGAGTTAGGAGAAAGTTCAACTTCTAGACTTCATATAACCAACCATAATCGACCGCCCCGTGGTAGTCGTGGAACTAGACTACCAATTGCTTTCCCTATTTCAAGACGTGCATTGGGACAACAGAGACGACGACTACAAGCCTCACTACAACCCGCTCCTACTATTATGTAACTTAATTACTTTTTCACTACTCTTTAATTCAAATAAACATGTTTTAAAATCTTATAATTTACCTTCCAAATATAGGCACCCGCAAATAACTGGAGAAGAACATGACCCCAAAGAGGAACTTAACCATAGCGAAGGAGTAAGGACTTACCAAAATAGCGCAACCCGTTTTGTTAACATTGTTTTACCTCCTTCGAGACGTGCATTGGGACAAAGGAGACGACAACTGCATGCCTCATAACAAACCAATCATACTCTTACGTAACTTAATTTCTCTTTCACTGCTATTTAATTCAAATAAATATGCTTTAAAATCTTATAATTTACCTTCCAAATATAGGCAACCGCAAACAACTGGAGAAGAACATGACCCCAAAGAGGAACTTAACCATAGCGAAGGAGTAAGAACTTACCAAAATAGCGCAACCCGTTTTGTTAACATTGTTTTACCTCTTTTGAGACGTGCATTGGGACAAAAGAGACGACAACTGCATGCCTCACAATAAACCAATCATACTCTTACATAAACCAATCCTACTCTTATGTAACTTAATTACTTTTTCACTACTCCTTAAACATGCTTTAAAATCCTATAATTTACCTTCCAAATATAGGCAACCGCAAACAATTGGAGAAGAACATGACCCCAAAGAGGAACTTAACCATAGCGAAGGAGTAAGGACTTACCAAAATAGCGCAACCTGTTATGTTAACATTGTTTTACCTCCTTCGAGACGTGCATTGGGACAAAGGAGACGACAACTGCATGCCTCACAACAAACCAATCCTACTCTTACGTAAACCAATCATACTCTTACGTAACTTAATTTCTCTTTCACTACTATTTAATTCAAATAAAAATTAATTTAAAGCTTTTAATTTATTTTCCAAATGTAGGACATCTATACTAGAAGAAACTCAAACAAATTATGAAGAACATGACGGGAGATATGTCTTTGAAGTTCATGAGTTTCATTCACCCGCCATTGAGAATTAACAACTTTTGAATCAAAGTCATCATTTCCTTGGCAGAATGGACATCATTTGTGAATATTGTACAGCAATGCACTGGATTGATGAAAGATTGGTTTGGTCTTCTAAGTCTCATCCCAAATTTGGAACGTGTTGCTCTGAAGGTAAAATCAGGCTACATCCACTTCGTGATCCACCCATTATCTTCAGGGAATTATATGATGGTACTGACATTCGATCAAAATCATTTTTACAACACATTCGACAATATAATGCTGCACATGCGTTTACAAGTCTTGGATGTAAAATAGATCGAAGTGTCCTTATTGGAAGGGGTCCTTATAGCTTCACTGTCCACGGTGAGTTGCGACATCGTACTGGTGCTTTATTACCACAACCAGATACAAATTCCGTCTATGCCCAGCTTTATATATATGATCCGGTGACCGCCTTAGATATTCGTGACCGTCAAAATCCAACATTAAATCGAGAACTTTTGGGGATCATCCAAGAATGTTTGTTAGAAAACAATTCATTTGTATCGTTGTTTCGTCAAGCACATGAAATAGTAGAACAACAAAATCAAAATCAATCTAATCAAAATTTACCAGCAATTTTGCATTATAATCCCAGAACAGATCGAAGACGGTATAATGCACCTACGGTAGATGAGATTGCGGTCATATTGCCCGGTGATGGTACTGAAATGAGGGGACCAAGAAATATTGTTGTATATTACAAAGGAGACCAAGGCTTGATGCGAATCAGTGAATGTCACCCGACATATGCACCGTTACATTACGTGTTATTGTTTCCATTTGGGGAGCTAGGGTGGGAACCGTCAATGACGCTTTGAGATGTCCGTACATGTGCTTTTAGTACTAAAACAAGAAATCGACTAACAATGATGAATTACTATAGCTATCGTCTATTCCAAAGAACTTCAGAATATTCAACCATTTTGAGAGCTCAAAAATTATTTCAGGAATATTTGGTGGATGTCTGGGCTGCAACAGAGCAAAGTCGTCTTTACTATATCCAAAAAAAAAAAACAAGGCCAGTTTATTTGTTTTGATCGCTATAAAGACCTTCATGAAATATTTGATGAAGAGAGACTGCAACGTGATAAAATAGGCAAACGATCTATTCTCCCATCTTCTTTCACTGGTGGACCGAGGCAAATGTATGAAAATTTTCAAGATTCCATGGCTATTACTCGCACATACAAACACCCAGATATTTTCTTAACCATGACGCCAACCCCGTGGCGTAAATTAGTGATGCTCTACTACCTAATCAGACTGCAGCCGATTGACCAGATTTAGTTGCTCGGGTTTTTGAATTAAAGAGAAGACAATTGATGAAAACGGTAAAAGATAAGAGGGTGTTCGACCGAATAGAAGCATATGTTTTCACAATCGAATTTCAGAAAAGATGATTGCCTCATATGCATGCTTTGTTTTTCTCATGCAGAACCGATAAGATTAGAACACCGTAACAAGTTGATATGGTAGTGCCGAGTTACCTGATCCAATTGGTAAACTGCACTTTTCGACACAGTTAAGAGATGTATGATACATGGACCATGTGGGATGAGAAACTCACGTACCCAATGTATGGACAATAATTATTGCAAGAAATGATACCCAAAACTATGGGTCGACACTACTTCTATTGATGTTGACGGTTATCCAGTATATCGTCGACGCAACAATGACTTTGTATTAATTGTCCATGGGAAACACCTTGATCATAGAGATGTCGTACCGTATAATCCTTATTTGACAGAGATGTTTGACTGCCATATTAATGTGAAGGTTTGTGCTGGAATGAGATGTGTGAAGTACATAAATAAGTATATCTACAAAAGACATGATAGAACAACTATGGTTTTGGGAAGGGACGATGAGATCCGATAATATTTTGATGTGAGGTATATTGGTCTGCCAGAAGCTATATGACGGTTATTTGGAAACACTTTACATGAAGAATTTCTTAATGTTGTTAGATTGGATCTCCATTTGCCTGGAGAACATAATGTTTCGTATGATTCAAGACAGTCACGACAACAGATAGCTCAACACGTTGAAGAGAAAGTAACAAAATTAATGGCTTTTTTCAATTGTTGTGCTTCCGACGAAATGGCCCGAGAATTAATGTATCAACAAATCCCCAAGAATTACACGTGGCAGAAAACTTTTAGGCAACGAAGACATCCTAACCATCCTAAAAACACTATTGGTAGAATATATTTTGCTAGCCCTTCCAGTGGAGAGAAATTTTAGGGGCCAACATCGTGGGAAAATTTACGCACATATAATGGTGTTCAATATGATACGTTCAATGATGCATGTTTTGCATGGGGTCTTTTAGAAGATGACAAAGAATGAGCCTAATGTTTAGAAGAAGCATCAATTATGAAGACCAGATATCAATTGAGAAGATTATTTGTGCTTATTCTTACACAATGCTCTCCGATAAAACCAGATGAGTTGTGGAAAAAGTTTGCAATGAATATATGTGATGATGTTCCACACACGTTGCGTACAAACTTCGAAATTCCAAATTCAAATGATAGTCAAATAACGGATTATGGTTTGCATCTCTTGAATGAAATATTGCAAGAATCATGAAAAAAATTACAAGATTTTCCACCGATGCCCCTCCCAGTTGAAAATTGGACACAAGATGGAGGTAGTAACAGACTACTGTGGGAACATATACAACTCCAGTATGATGATCGGACAATTGGTGCAGAAGAAAACATCAACTTCTTGAATGTCAATCAACGATACTGTTTTGAATCTATTATCTCTTCAGTAGTTGAAAATCAAGGGAGGACTTTTTTCTTAAATGGGGGTGTTGGAACGGGTAAAACATTTTTATATAACACCATTGCATGAAAATGTCGAAGCCTTGGCCATATTGTGATTTCTGTTGCATCATCTGAAATTGCATCGTTGTTGTTGGTAGGTGGTAGAACTGTTCATTCCACGTTTTGTCAACCATTGAATGTGTTGGAAGACACAATATGTTACTTCACTAAACAATCAAATCATGCCGAATTATTTAGGGAGACAAAATTGATAATATGAGATGAGGTCCCTATGCAACATCGCCATTGTGTTGAGGCCGTTGATCGCAGCCTTGAAGATGTTCGTGACAACAATAGCCCTTTTGATGGAATTACTATTGTACTTGGTGGAGATTTTCGAGAAACTTTACCTGTTCTACCTAAAGGATGTCGTGAGCAAATTGTGGGATCAACTTTTCAAAAATCTGCAATTTGGAACAACATACACATCTTAACTCTATCAGAAAACATGCGCTTAGATCGAAATGATTCCGCAAACGTTGAATTCACTACATATTTGAATGAGGTAATTTCAATTTTACACTTCCACCGTTAAGCTTTACATTAATAACCATTTTATAATTTACATTAATTTAATTTCAATTAACAGGTGGGAAGCACTCCAAATGAAACCATCGAATTACCTTCATCAATTCAAAAGTGTAAAAACCTGATTGAACTAATAAGAGAAGTGTATCAACAACTCCATATAACAGGGACTTCTACGGCAAAATTATTAACTGATCGTACTATTCTCTCTGCACGTAATGACGATGTTAATAATATAAATGTTCAAGCATTGAAGATATTCCCCAGAAAAGTCATTAGTTATTTATCAGCAGATAAAAACGTAGATGATGTTATGAGTGATACAATCATGACAAATCGATACCCAATTGAATATCTAAATTCATTAAATCCTGCCAGTCTCCCTCCTTCAGACCTCCAATTAAAAGTTGGTTGTCCCATTATTTTGCTCAGAAATCTTGGCCCGAATGATGGTCTTTGTAATGGAACAAGACTGAGGATAGTAAGATGTGCGCAACAAATTATTGAAGCTGAAATCTTAATTGGAGATAAAGCTGGAAATTTGGTATTTATACCGAGAATTTCTCTTACCCCTTCAGCTTCTGAACTTACTATTCCTATTACAAGGCGACAATTCCAATTACGTTGGCCTTTGCAATGACTATAAATAAATCACAAGGCCAATCTGTTAAATTTGTCGGGATTGATCTTTTGACGTCAGTGTTTACTCATGGTTAATTATACGTTGCACTATCTCGATGTACTAGATTCAGTAGGATAACAATTCTCTTACAATCACAAGAAGAAACTTCGACAACAAATATAGTTTATCCTGAAGTTCTTTTATAATGCTTCTACAACAGGTATAAATTCCTATAATTTCCAACTCACTTTTTACGATTATATAGAAATTTTTCTAACACATGGTTTCAAATAGGTACCAGCAACTCCTTTTGACAATCCACCAGCATCTCCACCTCCCCCTCTACTTGATTTTTATGATTCTAATTCGGTTGAAGAATTTGTAAGCAAACACCTTATTCTTACATAACTTTTTAAAATTACATATCATTAATATTTTACAATTACATAGTTTTTATATGATTCATATTTTAAATTTACATAGTTTTTATCTTATACATTGCTCCAAAATAGGTCCCTGCAACTCCACCTCCAACTCTAACAATGTACGATGATATGTGAGAGGATTCAAAATTTGTAGATGAGGCGGTATGTTTTTTTTATAATTTAATTGATCACTTTTATGCATAACATATAGTTAAATTAATCTGTCTGAATCTTCTTTGTCTCACGTGTAGATGGAAATACTTGACAAAGTTATTGTATCTCGCATTTCAAAATCAGAAATTATTGTGAAACAAGAGCCTCCAGAAGAAGATTAAGTAGTGATATAATTATGGATGCACAAAGTTTACATTCAATTCAAAGTTCTTAGTTTTTATTTGTTGTTAGTATTTCCTTTTCAAGGTCAGGTTCCTCCGTTCTTCCTCCTATAAAGACAAGGCTGGTTGTCCCCCTAAAGTTTGTAATATTATTTCTATTAATAAAATATAACAGGGTACCACCCCTGTTTCCCTAAAAAAAATACCAAAGTAATTTTAGATTTTTATTTCATTGTGGATAATCATATTGTTTTAATTGATTACCAATATATGTTAATTTTAAATTATTTATTATATTGATTTATTTGAATACTAACACTGTCCTATACTGATATCGTCTCATACTGACATCATCCCATACTAGTGTCGTACCATAGGCACAAACGTAAAATCTAGTTTTATTTAAATTATGAAGAAGATTAATATAGTATTTTGTCTTTTAGAGTGGTACAACGCTTTTCTTTTAATGAGGAAGGGTGGTACAGTAAATTAATCTTGCAAGTGGGTGGGATATTTAGTGTTGTCCATACAATTTTACAGTTGTATCGAGCATATTTCCATACACTTAAAAGGATATGCAGTGCTCCCTTCGTTTCTAAGGCACACAACTTTTAAAAAATTACGTGACGCTTTTATAAATATTGGTATAATATATTATTTTCAATAAAGTCTATATGCATATGATTTATAATTGAATTAAAAAGATATCTATAAAAAGATAAAACTGTTTTCTTAAAAAAAAGTTTAGAAACATATTTTTTTAAAAAAAATAGACAAATAATTAAAGCAGGACAATTATTTGGGACATTTGAATTATTTAATAAGCTATTTTCTTTACTCACAATGGAGGGAATATAAGAATTGGGTAACAAATGAAATGGATAAAAATCATCATCCAACCAGAGTGATAGAACACCTCCTTGCGATGAAATCTCTTGTTAAGCGCATCACTAATGTAATCGTTGATTTGATCTTACGTGGCGGTGGATAATTCATACCTTCAATCACATTTGTCATTTTTTTTATCTTTTTATTCACATTAGATCAAAATAAATTTCTCTAATGCAAATATGAATTAAATCTTATGTGACATATATCCTAACACTAAAATAATATTTGACAAAAAAAAAAGAATAACCAATAGAAAGAGTTTTAAAAAAAGAATAATGATGATTAGGATGTATTCACACCTTCAGGTATAATATGAGAAATTGACATTGTTATATATAATGTGAACAAATTTGGTTATCACATCATATTCACACTCATCGTCCACATTTGCATCGAAAATGTTTTTTTCTTTAAAAAAATGTAAATCTTAGACAACATTAAATTTCTTTCTCACCCACATTAACATTGGAAATACTCTAAGGGTCCGTTTGGATATACATAATTGGAATTGAATTGGAATTACAATTTTGTGGAATTGAATTTCAACATATTCAAATTTCATAGAGCTTCAATTCTATTGTTCGGCTAATCTATAGAATTCCATTAGAATTGATTTACAATTCCAATTATATTGTTTGGATACTCATTTAGTCTCACGGAAATGAATTTATCACTTATTTGTGTTTTCTCTTATATTTCTTGCAATAAAGTATAAAATACAAAAAACTAACACATTTTAATATAAAATCAAATTAATATATATATTAATATATATATATATATATATATATATATATATGTGTGTGTGTGTGTGTGTGTGTGTGTGTGTGTGTGTATAATTAAAAAAAGTAATGTTTCAAATAAAAATAATAATAATAACCAAACAAATTTTAACTTTCATAAATATAAAATAAAAAGCTAACACAGTTTAATATTACTATTCTCCCAACAACTAAATTTACTACAGTCAACAAGTTTAACCAACAAGTAATATTACTGCCATCAACAAGTTTAACCACTCATGATAATAAAAAGCCACATAATTCTAATAAACTAACAAACACCACTACACAAGATTAAGTTGCATCAAAACATATTGTGCCTTCAACTCATTTGGAAGATCTGCTAATGTCTCAAACTTCCTTTGATCATTCATGAATAGATCAACCCCACACTCCAACTCCCTAGATAATCATCGAGGCGTACCTACTTAATAAATGACATCAAAGAACCAATAATCGTAAACTTGTTGACAATTAGGTTGAAGACACTACAAGAAATATGAGTATTTGGGACGACCAAAAACCGTCCCAAATACTGTCAAAACCGTCACAAAAGATATTTGGGACTACATTGGGACGGTTTTAATTTGGCTCCCTCCCAAATACAAGGGTGCTAAATACATTTGTCACGGGCTAAAACCGTCCCAAAAAGTATTTGACACGGAAAAGACGACGGTTTTGCAGGGTGGTGACAATGACAGTATCTCATGTACCACCTTTTTAACTGTTTCCATTTGTGTCTTTTCAAACACATATTTATTTTCGTAATGAGATGCTATTTGCGCTACTTTAGCTTCCACTAGCTTATCTATTACCTCTAAAGAAGGTGTAGTTGTTAAAGATGACCAAGCCCCCAAAACATGACGAGTAGATGGTCCAGAACCAAAAGTTCTCACACGTCGATGTCCATCGGGCCCCATGAGTTCAATAAAAACTTGCTCTTTTTAAGCTTCCGTTCGCTCCTCTTTGGGTACCTTGTCTAGCTTTTCATTCATCCGTTCCTAAAAACAAAACAAAAACAAAAGTATTTTTTATACGTGAACATTAAATTAATTAAACCATATAATAAGGAGAAATATTAATTAAACTGCATAATTGTTAAACTTACCCTCAAGTGAGAATGTGCAAGAAGCACTATGATATTAGCCGCTTATTGAAAAAAACTTTATTTAATTTTTATTGAAACACTTTCTATTTATAGTAGACTCGTGACACGCTATTGGTCAAAACTTGAAAATAAGAATATTTCATTCACTCCCTCTAGCTTTCATGGGATACATTATCGTATACTTAAAGACAACAATAAAAAGAGTTTATTAGTCTTTAGTTTTTCAACATCTTTTAAGCAATAATACTAAGATTTTAACAAGTTAAATTTTAAAAATTATGTTTCAACCTTGTGTGTCAATTAACAATTGTATCAAAATTCAAAATATACGGTAGACAAACGGACTAAAGAATATGTATCTTGTTTAAGTTCAAAAGTATTTATCAATATTTCGGTTATAAGTTTAATATATATTTTTTATTTCTAAAGAAAACGGGTGGTAGCTAGATTGAAATACTATCGGAACTACACGAGGTAACCCAAAAAGAAGGGTGAGGCTGTCAACACGTCAAAGTTGGCTCTTTGCATCCCATTTTCTGTAATGTACTACTTCAGACCTATATATAAGCAAAACTAACCAATTTTATACAGATTAAGAAAGTAAGTTAAATTAGTTAAATCGTCTTGATTTTATATAAAATAAAAATATACTTACTAAAATACCCTTAAGTATCCCACTAAAAACTGATGATAATTAATGCAATATTAACTCATTGTCATCAATTCATTATAGCTCCTTTTATAATTAGTGACTCTTTGTGTATAGGGAATGTGCACATATATTGAAAAACAAAAAAATTAATAAGGGATATTTTTTGTACCAAACTTTTTGAAAGTTGTGAGTAGAGTTTAATATAGTGATTTTTGCTTATATTTAAATCCACTAAAATTTGATATTTTTTACTTATATATAAATCCAAAAAAAATATAATACAATATATAACACCTCAATAATTAATATATTAAATAAGATATGGTGAGCAAACTTTAGGATGGATAGCCCCCACTCAAAAAAGAATACCCCTAAAATTTAGGAGAGAAACACTATTATGTTAGAATGTTAGTGTTACTCCACGTGCTCAGCACATGGTTGTGAACATACATATTCTTTCGCTTTCCCGTTTCCCCCGGTATTTCTTGCTGGAGAAATTTTCTTCAAGCTTTTACATGCTAAGATTAGAGTAGCGGAGAGTCGTATATAGTAGTGAGAACGGCCATGGAGAGAGTTAAGCTTGACGAACTACATTTGTTCGTTGACATCTGCAGATCAGACCCTTCAATTCTCCACAACCCTTCTCTTGGATTCTTTAGAAGCTTTCTTGAAAGGTTAATCATCTTAATTTCCTCTTAATCTATTCAATTTAACCACTTATTTACTCTTTACCCAACTCTTGATATAATTCTTCTTAGCAATTAACCACAGTTAGTGCTGTGGACCGATAATCGTTTTTTTTTTCTTCCGATTGTATTTGAACTATTAAGAAATGAAATTTGTACTGAGTGGGCTTGGAACAGTATCACCATTGTTGCTTACTAAACACGCACTGTTGGTGTTTTTGTTTTCAGTCTTGGCGCCCACATTCCAGCAGCCTTCAAACAAGTGAGCCCCAAAGCCGTTTTTCTCTCTCTCTTGTGTGTGTGTGTGTGTGTGTGTTTGGGTTTTACTATTTTCATATTTTTTGTCTTTAGAATCCTTCTTCCCTTCTGCTTAAAGGACGCTCCACGAAATAAATAAATAAATTATATTTAAGTAATTAAGCTAATATTTAAGACATTCATAAAACAATTTTTATGCAAGTTGATTTTTAAATTAGGAGAACTATTTTAATTGTTGAGAGGGTACACATGTGAAATCGTTTTTAATCCTTAAAATGTTTACTTTCAAACACGGACTCTTTGAGTTGAACTGAGGGACTAGTAGTTTGCTGGAGGTATGTTGGTTCTGTTAAATCTTAGTAGAGCTTATATTGTAAGCATATGTACTTTTTAGGATTGGAAACATTCATAATATGAGGATTTTGGATGTAGTTTGTTGTTCTCATATTCAAACTGTCACGACAGTCATTTGTACGTATTTGGAAAACTCAGTGAGCAGCCCGAAATGGGCTGACATAATGTTTAAAACATTGTAAAGAGAAATTGCTTTAACTTTGTAAGTAACATTTTTCCGGAAAAGGGTTCTGAAGTTAGCTTGCCTAGGTTTCCTGCCTCAGGAGATGCATGCTTGTGCTATACCTTGTGTGGTTAATCTGTATGAGGTGTTAGACATTCAAATTAGGCTCCCCTGTGAATTTCCATTCTATATATTGTTTGATCTTCTTGAGGTTTACATAAGTTCAGCTTATGATAAGATTGCCATGATTTCTCATCAGTCTTCTAAATTTCTCAATTGGGTTAACTGTTATCTAGATTGCATGCTTTGCTGTCTTTCTTTCTCCATACTGTTGAGAGAGTTGAACCTTTATACTGTTTGTCGATTATTCTTGTAACCATGAACAGAATCCACTAAAGATACTGTTGAGGGACTTGCCCACTACCCTGAGCCATTGTGCTTGGTCAAATGGAAGGATTCGAAGTGAAAACAAATTTCATATTAGAATTTTACCCCCTTGGAATTGAGAAAATCAGAAGACAAACCGGTCTTTTGGAGTAACTGTCATTCCCATTTATAAGAACTTACTAATTAATTCAATTCAAATGAGTATCACCACGAAAAGAAAAAAGAAAGAAAGTGTCATTTTTTGATAAAGGTTATATAAAAAGAAGAGTGTCAAAATAGGTGTCGCGTCCTTTACATAGAAGAAAAACTACACAAAATATACACACTAGCCGATGTGAAAGATATTCACTACATCTGCACTAGTGTTATCACTATAATTCATAGTATGATCTGCCCCTATACTCCATTCAATCATGTTCAAGAGTAACGATTTCCTCATGGCTAATATAGAACTCTCTTCATTATCGAACGCCCTATGATTTCTTTCTTTCTAGATCGTCCAGCATACACTTAACGGGGCAACATTCCAAAGCCTATTCCTGCTCTTGCTTTTCCCAAAGTAAGATCAATTCCAGTAAAGGTCCTTCGTGGAGTTTGGAAGTACCCACGATATGTTAAAAAGACCAAATAGAGTAGACCAAAGAGACCACACCACTGGACAGTGTATCATCAGATGATTAACACTCTCTTCATCCCCCTTGCAGAGATAGAAAGTGTCATCACAGAATTATAATATAAAGAAGTTCCATCGAATATGAAATACTACACAAAAGCATCTCTAACTTTCCTTCATTTGAACAATTTTATCTGAAGATTGTGTTGGCCATACTTTAATATATTCCAAATCGTGTATACAAATACTTATCTCAACCAAAGCAGTTAAAATCAGAAGCACTAGCGGCTTGACAGGTGAGTTATTGGATCCATTAGGAGATGTTTTAATGCAAGAATGAAGGTCACTTTTGAGGTAAAACTGATGGTCTTAAACCAGTTTTGCTATTGTTAAGTTATTGAACATGGTTGAGAACTGCTCTAAATAGCGGGTACAAAATAATATACTCCCTCTGTGATGTGGAGTGTGGACGCAAACAAGGTGTAAGTGGAGTTGGACTTGAATTATTATTGAGTTACTTTGTTTTATTATTTTGGGATGATAGAAGTGATTTTTCTGTTAGTTTAGCTGGGGATTATTAGTATCCGAGTCCAATTAGGATTAGTATTAGAGTTCTCCTAGTTTAATTATATTATTAGTCCTTTAATCCTAGAAGAATTAAGATTTTATTTTTAATTAATTAGCCCTAGTTTTAGCAGACTAAGATTTATTTTTGCCTTACAAATATCGATGTAATCCCCCATTGTCAAAAAACAGTTGATTAATAAAATTCTTTCCTTTGGAGTCTTAAACGTGAGAAGGAATTATTTTATTTTCTCTGTTATTCTGTCCGCTTGAGCTATACATCAAGAAAACGTCCGTTCGTACATTAACGAACTTGGTTTTCTCCCAACCTTGTCCTACATCACTCCATCCCAAAATGAGTATCCATTTTCGATTATTATTCTCAAAAATGGATACTCATTTTGGGATTAAGATATTACAGTTTACACAAGGTGGGTAAAATTAATTCCCTCTTACCTTTGTCCCTAGAGCATTAGATCCTTTAAAGAGGCCATTTTTTCCCATGGACTTGGAGACTGTTGTATGGGATTGGATAGGTGTAAGAATTTTGATTCATGGCATGAAGATCTCTAAACTTACTCGATGCACAAACATCACAAGAGAGGATACCGAAGCCCTATGATACCATATTCTTAAGATTGAACTACTTAAGAAATTTTGAACAGGAATATCAAGTTTTATTATTAGAGAAGCATCATTTACAAGAACTTCATTTTGTTGCCTGGACCTTGAAACTTGTCTATCATGAAATTCGGTACTTATAAGCAAGATTTAGATTGTAGGGAACATTTCCTAAATTCTAACAGCTTAAGGTTTAGTGCAAAATATAGATTGTCTGGATCATTTTGCAAGTCCTAATAGCTTAAGCTTACACAACCTGGTAATGGAATGCAATAACACAGGTTTGGTTTTTCAAGTTCTCAAGACTCTTGCTTTTACAATTGTCGGTAACTTAAAAGTTACATGAAGGAAATTTGGGTTATATTGTTGGCTTACTGCTACAAGTGTTTGTGGTGCTTATCGAAAAAAAAAAGAAGTATTTGTGCTTGTCATCCTAGGCCTCATATTTCCTTCATAAATCATTATATGCAGGGTAAAGGCGGTGGGGAGAAAGTGGATGAGGACATTGTTGAGTCTGATCTTGAGTTGGATAATAGTGATGTTGTGGAGCCCGACAACGATCCTCTGCAGAAGGTGAGTGGTGAAAAGAAAACTGAAGTACGATTTCTGTTGGGCTCCATTCTTTAACAAGGGCCCTTGTTTTGGCAGATGGGTGACCCTTCAACTGAAGCAACTGAGGAAGATCGTGACGCTGCACAAATATTGAAGTCTAATGCTATGGATGCACTCTTTAAAGGCATGTCATGGGTCGTCTTAATACTTTCCAGAACATCTTCGCTACCGTTTCTTGGAAAATAACACATGTTAACACCAACATTTGTAGGTGAGCTGAATGAAGCCATAGATTACCTAACTGAAGCTATTACGATCTATCCAAGTTCGGCAATATTGTATGCAGCGAGAGGTACTCCTATCCAAAAAGCAATCTCTTCTTTGATTCATTGTGCTTCCTTGTCCGTCTTGCTCTTTGCATTTCATCCCTAATGAAACTAAAATGATTACAGCTGGTGTATTTGTTAAACTGAAAAAACCAAATGCTGCCATCCGAGATGCTAATGCTGCTTTACAGGTCTGTCCCTGCTACCATTTTCTCATATTTCAAGAAAATGCAGAAGAGATTTGAGATCTATCGGGTGAAAGTGCATCTGGAAACATTTTCTAGTCTGTCAATTGCATTTTTCATTTGTTTCTTTTGGGTGTCAGATCAACTCTGATGCAGCAAAAGGGTATAAAGCACGAGGAATGGCAAGGGCCATACTGGGTCTTTGGGAAGAGGCAGCACGTGATCTGCATATAGCTTCGAATTTGGATTATGATGAGGAGATTGGGTCGGTACTCAAAAAGGTATCTGTTATCTCTCTCTTTCTGTCCTCGCTTTCTTTCGGCTTTTTTACTTTTATCTTATTCCATGTTATATCTTGCCCTTCTTTAGGGCAAAAGAATCTTCAAAAGTAAGACACTACAGGTACTGTTGATTGTTGCAGGTTGAACCTAATGCACAAAAAATTGAAGAGCATCGGCGGAAGTATGAGCGATTGCGGAAAGAAAGAGAGCTCAAGAAAATTGAGCGTGAGAGGCAACAAAAGCGAGTTGAAGCCCAAGTAAGTATAAAAGTTAATCATGCAATTATTTCCATCAATAAAAAGTTGGTTTATTTCTGATACTTCATCATATTGCAGGCGGCATATGAAAGAGAAAAGAAGATGGAACATACCTCTGAAACTTCAGTGAGTTGTCATTCTGTTGTAATTTTGTACATAATTTTCTACATGACAAGCTCTGTGAAAGTGAAAGCAGCTTGCTGGTCGAGGTTGAGATGCCACCCTTGTGTCTCATCTTTTATCCAATTCTATCTCATTGTCTAAGGTTGTGTAACATGAATCTTTTAACCTACATAATCAGCTCTTTCTGGTATCTATAAGGTATATAATTTACATTTCTATTAGGGCCGTATCCTTAATATGCCAGCTACCCTCCCTTTTTCTTAATGAAGAAGACTGCAAGGTTAAAATTGTCCACCTGGACAAATGTTAACCTGCATATGAGACACTTGGGGAAGTTTATAAACTTGTCACTATTATCATCCCATTATTAAAAAGCATTTTTCCTCTTTATCGTCTAGTATGAATTGCGCAAGTGCCTAGTCATTCTTAATCCTTGAGGTACGGTGCCAACCTAGTAGACTCAATGTTGAAGTTTACTGTGCGTATACGGTGTTTTCTTTTTCTTGATATAAGTGCATATAGTGTTGAGTGTATATCTTTGGAGGCTTGTTTTGGTTAAACTTGGTCCTGTC
The DNA here is from genome assembly GCA_013146195.2 of Codonopsis lanceolata. Taxonomy (NCBI): domain Eukaryota; kingdom Viridiplantae; phylum Streptophyta; class Magnoliopsida; order Asterales; family Campanulaceae; genus Codonopsis; species Codonopsis lanceolata. The sequence goes on from CM028377.1 coordinate 73,647,972, forward strand.
CAACAATCTAGTAGCACTAATACTGTTGTGGGGCTTTTTGGGATCTTGTGGGTAATCCAGTTGCCGGTTCGGGGAGCGGTTCGGGGATGAGTTGGTCTTTTGAGTTGGTCTCGTTAGTAAGAGAAGCTATAGTATTCTTTGGGGTGCTAGAGAAGATTCTTTGGGGTGCTATTCCGGCGGGTGTTTGGTGGACTATTTGGAAAGAGAGGAACAAGAGAATTTTCGATAATAGTGAGGTTTCGCCGGAACAATTGAGAGACTGTCTTTTGCGCACATTGTTTTTGTGGTGTTCAGCGACAGATCATTCTCTCGGGCATTCTTTTGTGGATTTTGTGAATAGTTTTAGAGCTAGGTAGTTTGTATTCTCCTAGTGTACAAAGGCTGCGTCACCTGTTTTGACGCCTGTTTTATATACTCCTTACTTATCAAAAAAAAAAACTCTCTGGAGTTCTCCTTTCCAGCTTCTGACTTTTATCCAACCGACAGCCTGAAAATGGCTGCTCTATATGGAATTGATGGGGGCTCAACCCCCCCCCCCCTCCCTCCACCAGTTTTAAAAATGTTTACTTTAGAATTATAAATTTTCAAAAAATTGCAAAAAATCCCCTTCAAAGATGAGATTCATCCCAATGTTTGACAAAAAAAAAAAGAAAGAAAACTTTGTTTGTCACCTTATTATTTGAACTTTTTTTTTTCTTTCTTGAGTGTTAAAACTTAAAAATTTGTATACCTCAACAAATTTTTTTTTGTATGTTGAAGAAATCATTAAGATGGATTTGTGGTAAACCTATGAAAAATTAAATTTGAAATGAACAAATTTGTGAGACAATAAAAGTCGCCCCAATACGAGATAAAATGAGAGAAAATCGCTTAAGATGTGTGGATGTATACAATGTAGACCACTGAGCTAAATGTTAGGGTGCTTGATAGTATCAATAGTTCAATACTAATAACCAGCCTATTGGTAGGGGAATACTAAAGAAAGATTTGAAGAACTGTGCCTTGTGTGATAACTTTGCATTGGACCAAACGAAATGGCAAAAAGGGATTCATATAGACGATCTCAAGTAATTGGGAAAAACACTTACTGGGTTGAGAATTTACATTTGGCTCTTGCTTTCAAATTCCTGGATCCGCCATTGCACATAAGGGAGAATGGGAGATGTTGTAACCTGTTTTCAGGCTAAAACATATTTTTGAGGAAAATTTGATCAAAACCTAGAAACTTGAATATGCTTGGTATTCCTCTTAAAATAACTGATGGTTGTGTATGGCGTTTTACCTAAAAGAATAAGATACTAACCTTTATCACTTAACTTCAATTTTTAGTTACAATCGCATTCTGCAACAATGAACTTCACCTGATTATTTACTGAGTACATGTACTCTTTGTGTTTGCAAATACTACAGCTAACAATTACTAAGCTATCCAACCAGCCCAATCAACAATGGTCATTTAGAAGAAGGAAAGGATTAATCTTAAATAAATTCAAGTGTTTTTTGGAGATAGGCCCTGCTGAGGACTCATTGAGAGTGTCCAATTCTTTTGTAGAGTTTTTGTATAGTTTCACTATCTCTAATTGATGGTATACATCTAGTGTACATAGGACGTGTCACCTGTTTTGACGCAGTTTATATATACATTTTTATTTATCAAAAAATAATAAAAATTCAAGTGTTTTTTTCATCCTTTGTGTACAGCCAAACAAGCAGACTCCCATTTCCCAACTCAAACATTTGTAACTACGCAGCCAAGATTAGTGCGTTAAATAGAAATTAATTGAGTCAAAATGCCACGAGAAGAAAATTCAGAAGAATTCGGAGCAAAGATGCATGGAATGTGGAAGTGTCACGAACTGAGATGTTTGGGGATTAGAAAACTGTGGAACCAAATAGTGCCCGATTTTCTGATCTTTCGGACTGATCCTAATCCATGTGTCACGACTCCCTACCTTCTTAGGCACCAAGTCAAACCCCAGTTTCCAATCTGCATGATCCAACAAGAAATCAGCCACAACCCAACCTCAAAACACCTCTTGCCTAGCCCATAGTTACGAAAGGCGAGCGCCTCTTCGCCTGAGGCGAGAGGCGAGGCGAGGGGGTTACGCCCCTTGTAGGTCCAGGTGAGGCGATTACACAGAAGCGAGGCTAGGCGATCGCCTTTCTTGCCTTTTGAAGGCCCGAGAGGCGAGAGGAGGCGGACAAAGGCGAGCATTCTAGAAAAAACTTAATATGACATATTTTTTAAGTTTTTTAGGGTTTTAACTTAAAAGAAACGCACTTACCATCTTACCCCCACGTGCGACTTGGACTTTTAGACTTCCAATTAGACTCTTCAACTTTGAGGAGAGATACAAAAACCTTCCGGTCACTAAACAGAGACAGAGCCCAGTTTGTTTGTGACTGTCGACCCTGTTTGGGATTCGCAGAACAGCCTTCGGTCTTTCACCCTCGAGTCCTCGACTCTGTCAGTCTGTCGTCTTCAACAATCAGACAACCAGGTAACTTTCTCTTCTTTTTTTGTGGCTAAATTGCATGAAAATTCGACTTCTTCCTGCTTCTTTTCTTCACTTTTTTTACTCTGTTTTTGACTCCCTTTACTGAGTCTTCAAGAAACTTTTTACTTTCTCTTCTTTCTTTTTTTGGTTAAATTGACTTCTACTCTGCATCTTTCATTTTTTAAACTATGTTTCTGTTTACTTTGTTGTTTTTTGTGTGTGTGTATTTATGAAATGAAAAAACTATTTCTATGCTTCTTTCACTCTGCATTTCCTGCAATTTGATGCACTGCTACAGGCCTACAGTCTGTTATCATTTTGTTTGCGTTTTTTATAAAAAAAATGGTTCAATTTGATACACTGCTACAGGCCTACAGCTAATCAGTTTTTGTTTAGTAACACTGCTGCTTATGTCTGAAACGTATTTTTACTGTTTTTATGAAATATAAAAGCTATTTGCTTGTGTATTTATGAAAAATAAAATACAACAATACTTACTCTTTTATTTGAAATATAAAAACTATATGTTTTGGATTATGTCACAATAAAATTAATATATATATATATATATGCTATTTTTCTTAATTTCTCGCCTTGTTCGCCTTTCGGTCGCCCGCCCCTTGCCTCGCCTTTCGCCTCAAAAATGGACCTCTCGCCCGCCTCTCGCCTTTAATAACTATGGCCTAGCCTAACTCAAGCTACCACTCTGACCCCTCCCAATTACTTGAAAAGTAAAACCTAGAGTTCATGTCTGTGCACGGGGAGATGCATATATGCAATAATCGAGATCGATGATTCCGAGTAGTGGCTGAGGTTCACGAGATTGAAGCAAAGGCTTTGGGTTTTTAAGAAGTCATATTTTGCATCAATGTGAACAAGTATTCCCTGGCAATGATGGTGAAGTAAGAAATGGACAGTGATGTCAAGAAAATTGCAGATTGGTGGTGGGTAAAATCAGTAAATGATTTGGTTGCTGAATGAAAATGGAAGACGAGTTGGTTGTTGGAACAATCTTTCATTATATGTATATATACATGCACACACAAGAAAAAAAGAAGATTATTGTAAGATAGAAAGCAGTACAAGAAAGACGGAGGAGAAGAGCATCGACAGAAAGAATTAAAACCTAAAATGAGGGAACTAATTCACTTGCAATTTTGGCAGAGAATGATGAAGTAGACCAAGACGTTTTTGGTCTGGTTGAGGAAGTCGGACGCACAATTTATGTGATGATTTGTTTGACTTACATGAGATGGCCGATGGGGGATCTAAGCGCAAGGTTTCGTGACAAAGCTCATTCGGTCGGGGATGGGGGCAACGAAGGGATAGGTAAATTAACTTGATTTTAACTTTCTTTCCTCCTATAGGTTCAAGTACGAAAGCTTTTCACCAGCAGTGTCGCAACCTTATCAAGAAGGCGAAGGTTAAAGTTTTCGCGTAGGAAATAAGAAACTTACAAGGGCAGCCAAAGCCAAACAATGGTGGTCACTCCACCAAGATCAGTGGTGGTCGCTATGTTAGGCTCTTTAGTATTTTAATTTGGGATTTTTATAAGGTGTTTTTGATTTCCTATTTTTGTTAGAGATACTGCTCCTTAGTCCTTGTTTGGACTGTTGGTTCATTTGGTTGTCCCCCTCCTTGTTTGTTTTTTCCTTTTTTATTTATATATGGTTTTATTTAGAAAAAAGAAAAGAAAAAAGAAATCAAAGCCTTCCAATCCTATTCTGTTGAATCTCTAAGATAGACCGCCGCATGTAAGGATCCCTTGCCGAAGCCCAGAGGAATGCCATAAAATCCCTCTATTTCAGAGGAGAGGCAAAGACAACTGGTCTCAAAAAGTTATGGAGTTCCTCTGTGTCCAACTACACCACAGGATAGCAAACACCACACTGCCAGAGCAAACTAGCATCCTTTTCCCTTGCAAATGAGCTGGAGAAATGAAACAAGAGAATCAGGGCTCACCCAGGCCACCCCCATCACCCCAAACAGACTATTTCATAGGAACCAGGTAGCCTTACATTAAAGAAACAGGTCATCATGAGACTAAGATGAACATGACGCATCACTCACCATTCTGGAGAAATTTTCTTATGGGGTCTAACCAAACAAAAGATTTAATTTTAAACAAAACTTTAGGTTTCCATATGAAGGAGGAGAGAAGAAAAGACGTCGGATTAGGCAATTGAATCAGTAGGAAAGCAAAGAACAACAAGCGTATAACTCAAAGCCCAAGGCTGAGTATCATTGAGCTGATGAAACCACTCAGGAGACGGGATATCAATAGGAAACTCCAGGTTCATTTCTAGAGAGGTAACTCCGTTGATTTCTGTCCCAAAAAGATGTGGCTATCAAATGGTCTGCTGTTGCAGATTTAGTAGTCTAGATGAGACATACTTTACCCAACATATGCAACTTCATTACCCTCATGACAGGAAAGAGGAAGGATGGCAGCAGGTTTTTGATTGATTAATCCATCACTTGTATGTTTTTTGCTTCATTGAGGGAACCTGCGCCTTTTTGAGGGGAAAAGTATCTTGTTGGTACAGGCAATAAATTTAAAGTTAAAGAGTAGGGCAACTAAGCAATTTTAACGGTTCCATCCCGTTCTCCTAAGTCCTAACTGATGTTAATGGATGGGATTATATTGACGAGCCCAATGGAGTAATTGCCAAAAATTGGTGCACCTGTTACCCAATCAGGAGGGGAGAACAAGGTGGTAACTTGAGATCAGTCCTTTTTATCAGCTCTTCTTTTTCTTGTGATGTTATTAAGAAAGAAAATTGTAGAGTCTCGTGTTTAAATTGCAGGCTCTAAGTTCTAGGAATTTTTAAATATATATAGCCATTTGAGTGTTATCTTTTTTATTCCATGTAAATAAACGGAGAAGAGAAGAAGAAGAATATATGATTTGGAAGCCTCAACCCTATAAAGGTTAGGCTAGGGTATTTATATATACGTGCATATTAGACAATAAGTTACACATAACACCCTTTATAATATCCCTTATTCGCTAACACTCCCCCTCAAGCTGGATCATAAATATCATGCATACCCAGCTTGTTACTCATATAATGCAACCTATTTCCAACCACCGACTTTGTCAGAACATCAGCCAGCTGATCACCGGACTTGACATAGCTTGTGACAATAATCTTTTGTTGTAGCTTCTCACGAATGAAATGACAATCAACCTCAATATGTTTTGTGCATTCATGAAACACATGATTCGATGCAATATGGATGGCTGCTTGATTGTCACACCATAGCTGCATAGGTGTTGAACTACCAAACCCCATCTCCTCAAGTATTTGGTGAATCCACATCAACTCACAAGTCGACAGAGCCATGGTGGAGCTATCTCTTGGAGCTACGCTTTCCTCCTTGGTGGTGGAGCTATCTCTTGGAGTAGCAAGCGACAGACTAGCACCGCCCTATCTACGATGGAGTCAGAGTACATGGCTTGCTCAGCTGCGGTTCAAGAAGCTGTATGGTTGAGGAGTTTTCTTCAACATCTTGATGTTACGACGCATGTGGATCGTCCTGTAGTTATTGCTTGTGATAGCATGGCTGCTTTAGGTTACACTAAAGATCCCAAGTATTATGGGAAGACGAAACACATTAACATCAAGTATAATTTTACTAAAGACATGGTTGCAGAAAAGAAAGTTGTTCTAGAATATATTCCTACTAGAAGCATGTTGGCTGACCCTATGACTAAGCCTCTAGCTAGAGAGATCTTTTAGGGCTTCGTACGCAAATGACATTACATTTATCGCCTTGGCATACGGCCAAGATGAGACCTTTTATAAGGTCGACTTCATATCCCAAGGAAAAGTCTGAATGTGAGATCTTAAAAGGAACACTAGAAGAGTGACTACTTTTAAGTACTCAGGTTAGACGCCAGAAGAGCGGCTAGACTAAGGTTCGTATGACGTTTGAACATGACATGCCTACTTTGTGTGGGAGTTCCGTTATAGTATACACTTCATACTTGTATGTGACTATAATGCGACTTAAGAAAGTGATTGAATGATCCCTGCTTCATCACTGTGTGAGTTCTAGTGATCGAATCCAATACCCTATGTGACTTAGAACTATATCATGAACTTGGACGTTGATGATGATACTTGGGCATGCCGACCAACGGGCTATGCACATACAGTCCTACGGAGCATTGCTGGGAAAGCAGTTAACCAAGAGTGATTGATATGAGTGTCTAAGGAAGATAGTATGATATGCATCTCTATTTTTGTATTTCAATGCCTTGGCGATCATATTGAATCTACGGTTCAAGAGGTTGATCTTGATACACGAACATATTGAGATTTAAGCACTGCTCTTGAGGGATTGAGGATGCTTAAATTGATGCATATATACGGTTTGGGGTATAAACGAGTTTTGTTTTCTAACGAGGACGTTCTATGCTGGTCAGATGGTGATTTGGTATAGCGCTCCACCCTTTATCTTTCTCGTCATGTCGCACGCTTCACTTCCAGTATGAAGAGGCAGTGTTTAACGGGTTTTGATGATACGATGTGGTTAGAGAGGTGAGTCCATGTGTACGAGTGGGAGATGTTAGTAGTTGGGCTTGTGGCCCGATTATTTAGTCTCGCCCACATGGAATATATTTATATTATTATTATTGGTTAATTAGTTTCCTAATCCGAATGGGTTTAGGATTGACTTAACCTACAAGAAATAAAGTTTCTTGGTAATAATATAAATAGGGCAACTAAAGGGATAAAACCCTAATCACAATATTGAAGAACACGGCTTCAACAAAAGTGCCGCCCCCTCTCTCTCCCCAAAATCTATCTCACCAAAATTCTCCCTCTAGCCTAACCATCAAGAGGCTTGGATTTGCGGTGTGAACCAACATTGATATCTGTACTCCGTGATATCAATCCGACGAGAAAGACTTGCAGGTTTGATAATCGTGACATGCGAAGATCGTAGCTCAAGCGAAAGTCTTCCGCTTCGCTCAAAGTTCAAGTTCGCATAAGGTAAGTCATGATTACTGTTTGATGTCGAACTTGTGTGATATATGTTTAGATATATCCTTCATGACTTCGGGCACAAACACAACTGGCAAACCACAACTTGGGCTGGCCTATCAATCAAGGTTGCACACTCCGGCAACTCAGAGCATCGCACAGCCTGGCGACGCACGTAAGGAACGCGACGTCCTTACCATAGAAGTGGATCAAACCAAGTTTGTTATGGAGAAACCTGCTTTGATACCATGTAAATAAACGGAGAAGAGAAGAAGAAGAATATATGATTTGGAAGCCTCAACCCTAAAAAGGTTAGGCTAGGGTATTTATATATACGTGCATATTAGATAATAAGTTACACATAACACCCTTTATAATATCCCTTATTCGCTAACATTGCATATGATCCTGATATAAACCTTGCATGCATTTTGTCGCCACCGTAATTCTTGAGGATTATAGTTTCATAAGTATTTATTTTATTAAGGGACCAATCTGTATCAAAACCTCTCTATTCGTATTATGACCTACCCAAATATGTTATCATGCCTGTCAAGAGCAGTCATATCCTGTATGAAAATATCGAACCTGAACCCTTTGATTGCACCCTAGGAAAAACCAAGCAGAATTTTCCTACACGTGTAATCATCAATGGAAACCCAATTGGAATCAAACCCTTCAACTCCTGTCGTTTGGTGTTTTAAGTTTTCTTGAGTTGTAACCAATCATGCTAACACATAAATTATCCCCAACGCATGAAGCAACAATAAATGTTGCTGAAGTCACTGGCCTCAGGTTTATTTTTAAAAGAATGCCTCTTGTCTTACATAGGCTTCTTCTTTTGTTTGCTCCATGCGTGAACCATATATCTCTCTACTTATTAATTAAAGATTCTTCATTCTTTCATTCCATTGATGGCAGTATTTATTTTCACATGGAACATGAACTATACCTTTCTTATGTTGTAAGCATTGACTGGATTTTAGACACGTATAAAGACCATCAAAATATCTCCTGTATGTAAGCTTACTGATTTTCCCACTCGCTTGAAGATAATTACTAACTTATTTTTGTGCTGGAATTGTTTGTCTGGTAAATAAAGGAATCACCATTCTGTGCTCTCTCTTCTCTCTCTTCATTGCTTTGTAACTGAAAGATGACTGCTGATTTAGTTCTTGATCTTCCAAAATTGATGCAGGATCATGGTGATTCTTCTGCTTCGGGGGATGGTATGACTTTTGGCTTCACTGCTGATTTAGTTCTTGTCAGCTTTACTTTAGTATTCTATTGGTATTTTACTTAATTATCCTAGTGATAGTAGAGTTACCTTATGCATCATAGTTGTAATAGACCATTTTATTAGAGTTGAACATTATTGGTGTGCTCTTGCCTTAGGACATGGTTGACCCCTCCGAGGGCAGAAACGTCTTTCCCCTTTTCTTCTTCTTTTCCATATTCCCATCAATTTTAAAATTGATGTAGGATAGAGTACAAGACTTGTTCTACGAGTGCACATAGGCAGGGCAGGGATGGAAGAAAAGAGGAAGAGATGGGAAACAATGAATCCCTACCCTCTCAAGGTATAGACCACTGCTAAAGGTCACTGGACAGAAAGCCTCAAAAGTCAATATTAATCAATTTCTAATTAAACAATGGGCGATGGAGTGCATAATGCATTCTATAATATTATTTAGTAGGATGCATGATGTGTTCAATAGGATCCTAAAGTTGGAGAGTAAACTTTGCTCAGACTTTTAGTTATTGAGTTTATTCTAGTTGTAACTAGTTGTCTTTCTCCCAATTAAAATTAGTGTGTAGTTGTAGCCCAAACCCATCAACAAGAAGGATGTGTCTACATAGCAAGACTGTTCTTGATAATTATCAACTAGAAAAAGGCTAGGATGTGGGTCTTGTAGAAAATCTTAGATATTAGTGGGTGGATCAAGTAAAGAGGTGCTAGAACTATTGCTTTTGCAATATAGGTAGGGGTGATGTCTTCCTTCGCATTTGTGCAAGCCCAAAAGTTGAGCATCATAATGTAATACAAAGTGGTAGATCTTCTTTTCCTTGGAGAGCAGTTTGGAGATCCAAAGCCCCTAAGAGAGTGGATTTTTTTATGTGGGAAGCGACTCTTGAAGCTATCCTAACTGGGGATAATTTGCGGAAACGTAACATGGTTCTTGTCAATAGGTGTTATATGTGTAAGGATGGCGAGGAGAGTGTAAATCATTTACTTCTTCACTGCCAAGTGGCTTTAGAGCTTTGGAATTTTGTGCTGGGTTTGTTCAAAATGTCTTGGGTCATGCCTAATTCGATCATTGACCATGTCAGAGGTTGGAATATGGGGTATTCGAAGAGGAGTATACATATATGGGGGACAGCTCTTTTGGGAGTGTGTTGGATTCTATGGAAAGAAAGAAACCATAGGGCATTCGATAACGTGGAAATGTCAGTCCCGGAATTGAAGAATTTGTTGATTCGCACCCTTCACTTTTGGTGTTCCGAGGCTGATCAATCTTCTTCTACTTCCAACACTGCTTTTGTAGATTTTGTAAATAACATAGATATTGGTTAATCTTTTGGATGGTATACTTCTAGTGTACAAAGGACGCATCACCTCTTTTGATGCTTGGTAATATATTATTTACTTATCAAAAAAAAATGTAATACAAAGAAGCCATTAAATTTATACTATGCAAAAGATATTAAAATTAGTGTGTAGTTGTAGCCTAAAAGTTGACAACAAGTCCCCCCATGTAATACATTTGTACATTAATGTACACGTATTACTAAAATGCTCCAAAAAGTCTATTTCCGTACTTCTGGTGAAAAACTAAAGCTGGACACTCATCTAGGAACGGAGAGAGTAAAACATAACCAAACAATAATTTAATTCCAATTTTTTTGCTCGTGTGCTTGCATCCCCCACACTAGCTCTTGTGCAACAAAAAAAATCCTTGTGAAACTCAATTTCATTAGTAACCTTCTTCCTTTTAGGTTCTTTTATAGTTTTGAGTGAAGCCTACGTTTCTATTCATATTAAAGGTGTGCCAGGGATGCCCATGTTGTTTTCCTTAATTAGGTTATTTGGATTGTTTTAACTTATTTTCTTTTTTTGATGATCTACAGGGCAAGTTACTGGGATTCATTCTGTAAGTGAGTTGGAGACCAGGTTGAGTGCTGCTTCAGAGACATCTCAACTGGCAGTTCTTTATTTTACAGCAACATGGTGTGGGCCCTGCCGCTTCGTCTCCCCTTTGTATACAAGCTTGGCAGGGAAATACCCTAAAGCTGTATTCTTGAAAGTCGACATCGATGAAGCAAGGGATGTTGCTGCACGGTGGAATATTAGCAGCGTGCCCTCGTTCTTCTTTATTAAGAATGGCAAGGAGGTTGACAAGTTGATAGGGTCTGATAAAGCTTCACTTGAACGAAAGATAGCTCAACATGTTGGCTAAGTTAGTAAGTTATAACTTCATAAGTCATCCTCAAGTCTGTTTCCTTGCTGCTCAACCAACCACTTCTCTGGTTATTCTCTAGTTATGTCGTTACTCGTTACAGAAACTCTGTTGGAGTCTTCACTTTGGATCTCTTATTTATGCATCTTTCTGTTACAATGCTCGGTATTGTTCTCATTTAGCTGATCTGATCAAGTGTTTATTGGACATATACCAGCTGAATGAAATTCACAGTACTAGTTTTCAATGTGTATCAGTGTGTATCAGTGTACTTGGAAACCCTTCTATTCAACCAAATATTAGTTTCCCCAAGAGAAGATATTAGCTTCGACTCTTTGAGATATTGAGTTCCCTCAGGAACGCAGAGTTTGTAGTTATTCTTAGTTTTTCCGAATGATTACTATACGAATCACTATATAACAATCTGAATATTGAACGAAAAGAAAAGAAAAACACAGGATTCAAATGGAACTTGTATACTACCCAATACACACTTCATTTCCTCACGTTCTTGGAGTAAAATCTGAGAACCACATAGAAGCAGAGACGGTAAACGACCCCCCAAGCTAGCAATACCCCTACACCGAACCAGATATTCTGTACTTTGATACCCATGGTGACAAGCACATCTTCTCCTATCAAAGCGCAGCCATCTTGTGCCAGTTTTGCCAAGTTACCATTGTGCAGTTTGCTGAACTTCACTTCTCCTAAAGGACCTGCTGAAAGATCAGAATAATTTCCATGATAACATCTTGAGCCTTTGAATTCATTAACAAGCAGTGCCTCAAACGGGTACTTGATTGCAGAGATGTAATGGAGCCATAGCCAGTACCCGGGAATGTGCGATGCCTTCAAGAAGAATCCACAGGTCAGGAAGAAGAGAGCTGTTGTGGCGATGACAATTGCATATCCCGTGATGTAACTAGGGACTAGAGCACTCACGAGCATCACATAAGCGTTCGTGGTGATGAGCGAGGAGTAAAGGATTATCCAGAAGTAAAGGATATTGCTTTTTAGATGAAGTATGTATTGGGTTATTGCTGCAAATGTGAACCCCTGGATTGCGAAAAAGGGGAGGTAAACAATGAGGGACGAAACGACGTAAGAAGATGCTCGATACGAGTTGTGGGAAGTCTCTCGGATGAAGATGAATCGCTCTTGGATAAATGTAGGAACTGCATCGTTGGAGGAAAAGAAAACTAGGCAAACCGCAAATATGTAAAAATTGAGCAGGCGGTTGATGGTTTTGAGATCCGGTTCGTTTAAGCTTCTGAATAGGGAGGAGAGTATGAGACCCATTACAGTCAAAACAATCTCACGGGAGAGGAAGAGTTCCGGAGTGCGTACCACATTGAGCGCAGTACGCCATGAAAGGATCGCAACTTCACGGAGCCAGGGGTTGGCAAACTTGGCTCCAACATCTGGCTCGTCAAGCACTTCCATGCCCAAGTTGGCATAAGAGGAGGCATATGAATCCGGTGATGGGTTAAAAACCGGGGTCTTGGTACGGGCATGATGATTTTGTTGAGGTGTTGGATAATGACTTGAAACATGACTTCTAGCGCTACTTCCAGGAGTCCGTCCTGGACTTCTCATCGGTGTCCAAGATGGCATCCGGTGTGGTGTTCTTTTTACTCCGTGGTATATCCACACCGAGAAATCTTTGTAGAATTGAGAAGCCAGACGCGGATTATAGACTCCGCTTTGCATGTGCATAGGAGTCTGAGCAATTTTACGTTCCAAGGAGTTGTCAAAATTTTCCTCATCATCTTCATCATCTTGGTTGTAGCTGAAACTTGCAGAGTTAGGCCGAGGGGTCATACTTGCTGTGGAGAATTGATGACTACGTAGTTTGATTTGCTTTTGTCCCTGAGTCTTTCCGTATGGAGTTCGTGGTGTTCTGGGAGTTTTAGGAACAGGGGTCCTTGCAACTTGATCGGGTTTGATGCCATCACGTTGGTACAAAACAAGAGGATCGAGCCCCACAGTTGATTCGTCATACTCTTTTATCACGTCAAGGAGGTACTCGAGGCTGTTCTCACTTTCAGGAACTGGTCGTCCGAATCCAGAGAGGTGAGCAGGAAGAGCTGTTGGACTTCCTAAATATACAAGCCTGCCCCTGTTTACAAAAATGGTTCAAGATTTATCAGCACGGGGATTTTCTTTTTATTGGAAACGAGGAAGCATATGGTTTTGTTTTGGAACCTTGCAAGGACAGTGATGCGGTCGAGGAGCATTTGGATTCGGAAAGAAGGTTGGTGGATGGTCATGAGGACGATGCTGCCACTTCGAGCAATTTCCTTCACCTTGTCCACAACACTGAAAGCGCTGGAAGAATCGAGACCGGAGGTGGGTTCATCGAGGAACAGAAGTGATGGCTTGTGGATTATGTCAATCCCTATCGACACCCGGCGCCTCTCACCACCCGATACCCCTCTCCTCCCCTCATCACCAATATAAGTATGTGCTGCACTCTGCACAATCACATAAAAGAAGTCAGTTGTTTTCGTGGGAAGCGAGACAGAGAATCCCATAGGGCTGATCCAGTGGTAGCCCAAGCTCACAAAAGTGTGAGGTCACTGGTTCAGACACTTTCAACGTCACCTTAGGTAGGGAGGGAGGGAGAGAGAGAGAGAGCAAGAGAGGATGAATGATGGACATACAGTTAAACCGAGTTGATCAAGGAGCTCGTAGACTCTCTTCTTTTTCTCAGACCGAGATATAGAAGGTGGAAGCCTGACCTCAGCTGCAAACATGAATGTCTCGAAGACAGTTAACATTGCAAAGAGCTGATCGTCTTGCATAACGTACGATGAAATCCTCTTCATGTAACTAGTTGTCACCTGCATAAATCAACTAGTGGGTATCATATCCACACAAATTAACATATATAGAGATTGTGAACGATGGAGAGGCAGACAAATTAAGACTTACTGGCTTGCCATCAATTCTAACAGATCCTTCGAGACTACCTTGAGCAATCCTGCCAGCCAAGGCATCAAGAAACGTCGATTTACCAGCTCCACTAGGCCCCATAATAGCCAATATTTCACCTCTCATGGCCTGTCCGGAGATATCATTGAGAAGATAGGCTTCTCTGGTGACCCAAACACCTTCTTTCTTCTGCTTCTTCATGACACTATAGGAAAGGTTGTTAAACTCGAGGCCTTGTCCTGGGATCATCTTCCTGGTCTGTTGCCTGGCTACATTTTTGTTTACCTTATCCAAGTCAAGCAGGGTCTCGAGGTTTCGGTTGGTGTCTGTCCGAGTGAACCTCGACATCTGCATTGTACTGACAGATGAGGATCAATCTAAGAGCTGTCTGTTTAGGAGCCTTGTAGAGCTGTGGGGGTCGAGGTTATATAAGTAGAAAGTGGGTTGGGACTGAGGAGTGAGGACAAGGTGGGACGGTTAAAATGACATAATTGGATTTGGGGGGCTGTGAAGGGATTGGATGGACAATGAGGACGGCAAAGGCTTGACAGAAATCTCTTTCTCTCCTCCTTTGGAATTATCACGGTGCTGCTTTGGTGTTACCGGAAAGAGAGCTGGATGGATTTGTTTCATATGGGGATGGGGGCTTTGTGAAAACAGATTTAATTACGCCAGTGTGTTTCTTCTGTGATGGTCATAAATCTAAAATGACAAAATATAAGGGGGGTGGGGGCTGTGAACAAGTTAGGCCAAACTTAGTTAATCTACTCCGTGCATCAATTTTCTTTGCGGTCTACTTGACTTCTAATTGACTGAGGATGAAATAGAAGATTTGAATATCAAACCAAGCATATATATATATATATATATATATATATATATATATATATATATATATATATATATATATATATATATATATATGTTTGGCAATTTGAAGACTTTTGCAATTTGTGAAAGAATAAAATATTTAGTTTTGAGTCTATGATATAAAGTTTTTTAAAGATTTATGTGAGTGTAGAGAATACGTTTAAAATAAAAAGGTTTATGATGATATGACATGCTAGATAAGCATTTTAAAAGGTTGATGAGTGTGGTACCCTAACAATAAAGTTTATACAAATACATATCACAAGTTTTAACCCGTAATATCTTTTGTTACTTAGTCTATGTCTGGCACCGCGTTTTTGAGCGTTTTTGTCAAAATCGCTACCGCATTTTCCTAAAATATTGTTTCAACGCCACGTTTAAAAGCGGCGATTTAGAAAGCGGTGGGCGTTTCAACGCCGAAATGGGTTTGGAAATAAAACGCTCCTTTGAACGTTGGTGTGAAAATTGGCTTTCCTGCATTGCCTTTTCCGAAAACGGCAAGCAACAATTGTAGAGTGATTCCTGGTTTGGCATCACCGGAAGGATCGAAACCACATTCGTAGGCAGACAATTTTTCTGGGTAGGTTGAACTATTGGAGGAAAATAAAAAAAAAAAAGATCGAATAGGAGCAAAGAAACTAGCAAACTAATCACCAAATAGATAGAAATAGGTGCAAATTCTAACATCACCACTGCTCACTTTCTTCTTCTATAGCTCCTTCCTAACGGAGCAGCATACTGGAAAAGAAAAAGAAGGAAGAAATGTCGTCCTTCTACCTTCTTGTGAACGAAAAAAATACTTCTTTCCAGCTTGTAATTTCCAATCATCTCTCTCTGAAACTTGCGGGTGGGGTGTTGTTGTTGTGTTGTATTTCTCGCCGGGAGCCGAGAGAGAAACGGTCAAAGTGATGTGTTTGTTGTGGTTGAGAGAGATCATTTGAATGAGTGAGTTGTGTGCGTTTGAGATTGTTGAGAAATGAGAGATGGAATAGAAGTGTGAGTGATTGAGTGGGTTGTGGTTTTTATGTTTAGGTGTGAGAGTTGAGAGAGGAGTCAGAAAGATAGATTGATTGGAGAGGGAGTAGGCTTGCAGTTTGGGTAATAATGTTGGGATTTGAAAATGAGGGATGAGAAGGTGAGGGCCCGCTTTTCAAGTTTGATACCTTTGTATCAAGGCAATCAAATTTAAGCCAAACGTTTCACAAATTGATCAATTACAATCCAAGTCGTTAACTATTTGTTAAATACTAACGGTTGACCTGCTATCCTAGGTTGGAAATCGACAATTGGCTTGGCAACAGGTATGTGTATACGACCCTTGTTCATTTTTCCAAAATTTCTCCTATCTTCCATTTCCCCCAATTGCTTCTTGCTTGGGTGGTTCAGGAGATTCGGACAGCGACAGCGACGACGACGAAGTTGTGCCAAAAGTTATGCACGGTTGGCTCACTCTTTACACTTCTGAAGACCCGGATTCTCCTTTCACAAAACAAAGGACAAGGAGACAGCTTATGACTTTTATCAAACAGTTAGTGGACAAGTACAAAGAAGAGGAATTAAGCATAACATTCACAGGCCACAGCCTCGGGGCAAGCATGTCTATTCTAGCTGCATTCGATCTGGCCGAAAATGGAATTACCGATATCCCGATTTCAGCCATTGTATTTGGTTCCCCACAGGTGTGTAACAAAGCATTCAATGAGAGACTGAAGCAATTTTCAAATGTCAACATTTTTAAACGTCCGGAATAAAATTGACCTGATTCTGCTTTACCCAAGTCCGTTATTGGGATTCGTGAATTCCGGTACGGATATGTTTATCGATACACGGAAGTCACTGAGTTTGAAGGAGTCGAGGAATTCGAGCGATTGGTATAACTTGCAGGCGATGTTACATGTGGTGGCGGGGTGGAATGGGGAAGAAGGGGAATTTGAATTGAAGGTGGAGAGGAGTTTGACATTGGTGAATAAATCAAGTGAGTTTTTGAAAGAGGAGTGTATGGTTCGTGGGTCATGGTGGGTTGAGAAGAATAAAGGGATGGTGCTCGACGGAAAAGGCAACTGGGTTTTGGCGCCGCCGGCAGAGGAGTGATCATTTTTGAAAGAGGAGTGTATGGTTCCTGGGTCATGGTGGGTTGAGAAGAATAAAGGGATGGACGGATGGTGCTCGACGGAAAAGGCAACTGAGTTTTGGCGCCATCGGCTGAGGAGTGATCGGGTTCTGGCAGAGGGCCAGATCTTTTGCTCCCAAATTTGGTTAGCTCAAATGAAGTGGAGTTTTGACTTGGATTGGGATAATATATTTTTTTCATTTTTGTTGAGAATCAAAGATGAAAATGGGGAAGAAATGGGAAGTAATTGGGGGAAGAAATGGCACTGGCACTTACATTATATGAATTCTACCCGGTACCAATCTACAAAAACAAGTTAACCGTTAGTATTTAACGGATAGTTAACGACTTGAATTGTAATTGATCAATTTGTGAAACGTTTGGCTCAAATTTGATTGCCTTGGTATAAATGGTATCAAAATTGAAAAGCGGGTAAAGTTATGGTATCAAAACTGATATTAACCCTATTTATAATTGAAGTTATATTTATAAAATTAGAAATAAAACATTGTTTAAGAAAGGGTAAACCCGTTATTTTGTCAAATACTCAGATCTATGAAAATAACGTTTTGAAGATGTATCCAAATGCGTTTGTAAGAAAAACGCTGCGTTTTTAAACCGCTGTACCAAACAGGTCCTTATATAACATTTGTTAATTATTTTGAACCGTTGGATTATTTAATATACATAACCTAGGTGTTTGAAAGGTATGACAATTACAACTCAAAAACCGTTAACCCGCCCAGACAAACTTGAAAATTACCAACTCGACTAGTTTTTGGGTCGAAATAAGCTACCCATTTCATCCCAAAAAAATTAACAGGTTAAATTGGGTTAAAGTGACCCGCTAAAAATTTACAAAAATGGCATCAAACCAAACCTCTCATTTCTTCTTCCATTCTTCCTCTCTTTCTCTCTCCTTGCTCCATTATTTTTTCTTCTTCCTCCTATATTCACTCTCCATTCTTCCATTCTTTCCTTACCTCTTCTCTCCACTCCCTCGCTCCATTTTCGCTTGTTTTTCGCCCGGAATCACTCTCTTTTCTTATTCTTATGAGTTATATTTAGGTTGTGCAAGGTCACCCACAAACTGATTTGGCAATATGAAAGGAAAAATCAATAACCAAATTCAGTTACCCAAAACTACACATTAAACCAATATAAATAATCAAGCCAATTGTTTTTTTCTTAATCTGTGAGCCGGGATTATAATTTTCTTAATCTGTGAGCCGGGATTAGAGACGGAGGGAGTAATAATAATAATGCTGCTGACACGGCCGCACAATTTGTCCTGTCTTCAATCAGCAGTTGCAAAACGCACGTGTATTAATAGCCAATGTAGTACACTACACTACCTCCTTTAAAGCCGGCTGCAAGAACACAATTGAGTTTATCTTTCCTGTTTGTTAAAAATGTTCGGAATAGATGGCATTTTATTTGTAGTAGATACAGAATTCTTAAAAATCCATCTTTTCTTCATTCTTGCCAATTTCCTCCAAATTCAAATGGGTAAGTTCCATCTACAACACATCCATTCAATCACATTTCACTCTTTAACCCTTCTCTCTCCCGTCACCTAAAAAGCCACTTTTCTCCCCTTCCGAAACCCTAATTTTCAATTAATCATCATCAAACATCAAACAAGGAACCAAATGGGAATATGTGGACCTGTTATGCTTTTGCGTTGTGATAAGATCGTGGGACGTGATTAGACCGACACATTGGTATTATAGATTCCTGAAACATTTCGTACCTAGTCTTACTATTATTGTTGTCAGTCTCAGACCCAAAACCAAAACAAAACATCATTTATCCAAATCAGAAACTAATGAATATGTATATGTAGGAGCATATTAGTGCACGAAACCGCATAAATACAACGGAGTATGCAAGCATATATAGCTCCCATCAATCCATTTCGGCAACATAAATTGAATCCATTAATGCGCTATTCTCTCTTTGCATTTCGCAAACAAAAAGCGCACTAAATCGTTCCAATTGCCTCTCTCTTTTTTTCTTTTTCAACAAAAGCAATCCAAAATCACAATCACACAGTCGATCTCATCTGCCCGCCGGCGAAATGAATAAAAGAAGATTAAGAATTATCCAAGAGTGGCTGATGCAAGAAGGAGGCGACTCCATAGGTATGAGTTAGGGCGCGCCTCAAGTGGGAGTTATATAGCGGTGCCGGTGGATTGACATGGGGAACAGCCCATTTCAACTATATACACAAAAGAACTTGGGCCTCGGTTTAAAGCTTCGATTAATTACGGGCCGGTCCAAAGAACAATGTTACCCCAAAAAAAAGCCTAATAAATAGCAGAAAAATCATTGAGTTGATTGAGTTTGTGGAGCTGTATAAACTTGAGTTGCAAATGTTGTATTATGTTTTCCTTCCTATCATGACAATGTCAAAGGATGTTAAGACAATTTCAATTTGAAAACTCTGCTTCAAAATTTTGAATGCTTGCTCTGACTGGATTGACCATTTTTTTTCTTCACGTGGAGCTTTAATTATGTATCTTCTACGTCTACCGGGCATTTTCCTATTTGCTTGTATTGGCAAAGATTTTTTACTTGACTTTGGCCATTGATCTTCAACATTGATTGGTCACAGAGAATATGCATAAGCTTTCAAAAAAGTGCTCTTAAGGTAGCAATCATCCAAGAATTTTCCTAGCCTATCACCTCTTTGGAGGATGGCAGCTATAGCATGAGTACAAGGAATACCACTTAGTTTCCATTTTTTACAACTGCAAGTCCACTTGTCAATGTTAACCACATAATCCTCCTTTTTATACCCCAGCTCAAACTCCCACATCCCCATTGTAGATTGAGTTCCAATACTTCACATCCCCTTTGTTTTTCTCCAATATTTTTTTGATAGCAAGACAGTAATCATCATAATGCCTCAGCATCCACTCTCTTCTTTTCTCCATCCTACCCATCATATACAACCTAATCTCTTCTAACATGCAAATGATTGGCTTACCTCTAAACTCAACATTTTGTCCCATTAAATGCATCTGTCATGTTATTCTCTACATTATCAACCTTCATTTCAATCCTAAAGAAAGCCCCGCACAATTGCCCAAGGTCTTTTTTCATGAACCCATAATATGATGCCTCATCAATCTCTTTCATTTTATCCAATTCCTATTGCATTTGATTCTTATTACTTGCATACACTACTGCCCAAAAAGTCTTTCTAAGTTCACCTCCCTTGAAATATTTCTTCCAATTGCTATAGACATACTTTGCATAATTTATGTAATCTCAAAGTTTGACATAATGACCATCTAGTGATCTAATCTCTTCCTCATACCCTGGCTCTAACTCTTAAGCACATGCTGATAGTAACAATCAACCTGTACGTATCAAACACCTCTTTCTTAATTTCTTTTAACTTCCATTTAGGATTTCTCAAAATCTTTTTGTTTATACATTTTTGCAAGCCATCCAACTGCACAACATCTACTCTTAAATCTCTTGCCACATTGATGGTCTGGACATATAGTTTTAATTTGAAATGTTTTTTCGTCACGAATAGTGCTTACCCAAACATCCCAAGTACAAACATCTAAATTAACACACTTCATATGGACCATTTTCTTATCATTTGTCAGAAAATTTCATGTCATACCCATTTACACAACCATAATCCCCAATTGCATCCCTAAACTCCTGGACATTTGTGAAATTTCATGCAAACTGAATTCTCTATTCTTCATATTACATTTAGGGTTAAACCTATGAAATTTTTATCTCACAATTTTATGCACATTCTCATCATATTCACTGCCACTATCAGAATCAGGAGGATAATTTGCATCCCTCTTATTAAACACCATCTCAAAAGCATTACTATTAGAAAACGCCAACTCTGTCTCAGTATTACCTCCCATTTTAGATGTACCTTTCCCAAAATTATATGTAAACCCTTTTCTCTTAATTCCAAAAGACTTCCCCTTGCTCTTTGAGGCAATCAAATTCTTCCTGGTAGCAAGTAACTCATCATCATTCAATTTTTCTAGGTCCTTAGGTTCCAAACTACAGTATGATGAATCAGCATCCCCATCAAATGAAGAACCTAGATATTCAGCATTAGAACCAACTCAAGTTGTTATTCTCCAACCTAATATATATATATATATATATATATATATATATATATATATATATATATATATATATATATATATATATATATATATATATATATACTAGATTTTGTGCCCGTGCCTATGGCATGGCGCCAGTACAGCACCTTTAGTCTCGGATTATTAGGACCTTGGAAGATTGTCAAATGTGTGTACACCATTCTGTTCTCAAAATTTCATAGTCCTGAGTCCTGGCCATTTTTCTCATATGCCTCAGTACAATTATATGGCATCACAATCTCTTCCATTAGTCCATTAGGGGACAAATGGAGATTGATCAGGGGACCAATTACTTAATCAGTTTTTCTTATTCCTTTCCTTTTGGTACTTGATGCCTCATAATTAGCATGCAAAGATTGATAATCTCTATGTTCGGGTTGCAACAAAGAATGCGGCCAGATTGATTTCACCATTTAACTGAAGAACAAAATAATCATGAAATTGCGGGGAAACAAATTTTGTACTTTACGCTCATGAGTTGTGGGTAGTGCCCCAGTTCTTAGCATAACAAATCATCAAATGACCAAAACATTATGTTTAATTTATGTGGAATAATTGAATCAAGGAAACATATACATGCAGTGAGAATTTGGGGCTATGTAAATCTGATCAAGTATTGTTAAAAGAAATGAATGAACTTGACAGAATGTATAAACAGCAAAACAAAATATTTCATAAAAGATACCTTAAAGAGCATCCTAACAGATTTGTAAATCGAATGCAATCTGATTTCCAAAAAGACCGACTAACCAAATCACTAAACATATGAATCCTCTAAGCTAATCAACAAACAATTCAAAATACATCAATAGGCCTGGAACCTTCTTTCAGGGTGGAACAAAAAAATCGCTTAGGGATTTACACAGAAAAACCAAGGCAAATAAACAAATTTCTAAACTGTAAACTGTAAACAAATAAAAAAAATCAACCCAACCCAAACCCACCAACTACACGACTGGGAGAGTTGATGTCGGACATACGGCGGCGAGACGACAACCACAAACCAACCCAACGAAAGAAGAAATAACCGAAATCGAGAGAAGAGACACAGAGAGATAAGAACTTACACACTGAGAGAGATAATAACTTACACACTGAGAGAGATAGTGAGGCTGGCGAGGCGGAAGTCGGGTAACACATGAGATGGCAAGGCTGGCGAAACGCCGGGACACAGGAGAGAGGGAGGAGGACGGATGAACTTAAAAAAGGGGATAAACAGAGGAGATGATGAGATGGCGAGGCTGGCTAAACGCTGGGACAGAGGAGAGAGATCTATTATAAATTGGGTTGAGAAGAGAGATGTAGAGGGAGTTGAGATCTAAGGGGAAGAAGACGGATGAACTGAAGAAGAAGAGAGACAGATCTATTATAAATTAGGTTGAGAAGAGAGCTGTAAAAGAGAGATATAGAGGGAGTTGAGATCTAAGGGGAAGAAGAGAGATGTAGAGGGAGTTGATAGTAGGGCGGGGCAGAGGAGATGCAATAGGAATAGGGAATTGTAGTAGAATTCGCCGGGAATATGAGATGCAGATCTATTCTAAATTGGTTATAAATTGGGTAGGAGTTGGAGTAGGAGATGTAATATGAGAAAGAGAGATAAAACAGTTGTGGATTAAAAAAATGTGTAAAAAATGGTTTTGGATAAAATTGAATCCTGACCGGTGAATAACTTTGATAAAACTAAATCCTAGCCGGTAAATAGCTTTTGTAACCGCCCTGATCTGTTTTATAATATATATATATATATATATATATATATATATATATATATATATATATATATATAGTTGTCTTAGGTGTTCAACTAACTTCATTAATTTATCCCAATCTCTAGGTGTATACAATGCCCTAAGACCTGTGTCTGAGTCTCATTTGCTACACGATAACACATGGAACTCACACGAGGGTACCATAACTCATTTCCTACTCTTCCCTTCAACCCAAAAAATGACAAGTCTTCTATCTCAAATTCCTCCAAGTAATGCAAGTTCCCCACATATTTAATTGGCTTTTCCCTAACAAATTCACCCCCATAATGGCATTTTACTGCAACTTTCATCTTTTTTTTTTGCAAGTTTTAAAAAGAAAAAGGGGTGGGGGACCATCATAATCAGAAAAAAAAATTTACTTAATTACAAAGCAAGTAATGGGGAAGGGCGGACAACGAACATTATAATAAAACATACATCACTACAAGCATACACCACTATTGTAACGCCCCGAGCTCGAAAGCCCGGTTCACTACATGCAGCCCGCCCTAACTCAGGGCCGGACCAACACTTATGAAGGCCTAAAGCAAACTCTAAAGTGAGGCCTTTTAAAATCAAATAATATATTTTTAATTATTACATTTTTTATTTAAAGAACATCTTTTGTGCTTTTTAGGATGCAAAATCATTTTTAAATTATTGTAATCAATTTCATTTAATAATTCTTTTTCAATCGAATAAAGCTAGTCCACTTAATCTTTGTTGAGACATTGTTGGTCTTAGATGAAATTTTATTAATTTTAGTTTTAAAAAACTTCTTTTTGGCGATGCAACAGTTACGAAAAACATTATTCTATAAGCGATATACGCATTTGGAAAAGAATCAAGCCTTATTATATAATTAAGTATGTCAATTTGTGTATCATTTTTCATTTGTATAATTTCTTTTACAAATAGTTTTGTAAATAGACCTAATTCATCAATATCAGAGTTGTCATTATGTTTTAAAAAATGTTCAAGGTTAAAACAATTGGCTTTTAAATTTTTATTATCCAATGACCTTAATTTCTCATTAAGTAACCTAATGTCTTTTAAATTTTTATTATCAAATGACATTAATTTCTCATTAAGTAACCTAATGAGAAAAACTAGGAGTCACGTAATATATATTTTTTTAAAGGTAGTAATTTTTTTTGGAGGCCTAAAGATTTTTGAGGCCTAAAGCAAGGGCTTCCTTGCTTCACCCTTGGGCCGGCCCTGCCCTAACTCAACCTATAAAATAACATATTCATTCTCAATACATGCATTCATATACGTTAAACACTACAAAACCCAAATAGAACAAAGACCATAATTTTACGTCACAAAAATTCTAACAAAATCACAAAAAATGGCATTTACACGAACAAAAACCATAATTTCTAACACATGATATCAAACATCAAAAATAGTAACCAGTTTTATGTTAAGTAAACCGATACAACTCTATTTTTTTTAACACAAATTAGGGTTTTTTTTACGTAACCGTAATTTGTTCACATGGTAAATTTCAATTGTATAAAAACTAGGATTTGTTCTTTCTTACCTTCGTCTTTGTGATTTCAACATTGATTTTACTCAGTATTTTGCCACTTTGATGGTTCTACCTTATTCTTTCATCTCTATCTCTTCAATTTCTCCTTCGTGTCCTTCAATGTCTCTCAGTTCTCTATCTTCTCTCAATAGTGTTGTGAAATGAGAGTGAAGACTTCGACATTGACTTTGTTCAACTTGGATTGTGCACATGCACTACCTAGTCCAAAGGTTAGGGGCATTTCCATCTTTTCAGACTTTTCCGTCCATCTAACTAACAAAAATGACCCCCATTGACCTTATTGACTTGATTGGTCAAGTATAGTCACTACATTAAGAAGTAAAAAATTAGAGTGAGTTTAAGGAAAAAAGTTGGAAAGTAGGTAGACCAAATTGCTATTTAAGCCTTAAATATTTGACAAATTGCATGCCGTCCACTTTTTTAAATATTTAACCCTTTATGTGCATCTTTTTTTTCCAACCGCATAAGTCCACTTTCATAAATTGTTCAAACAATGTCCAATCTTCGTCTTCCACTTCTTGAGGCCGACTACTCTGTCTCCCTTTTCGCCTTTCTTCGTTCCGTGGACTTTTTATGGATTGTGAGCACAAGTTTGAAACCCTTGCGTGCTTTGGAAAGGCACGATATGCTTGAAGTCGGTCTCCTTAAGATTTTAGGAATTTCTTTTTTAAGATCTGCTCGCAAGACTGTAGGCATATGGATCACTCAGAGAATAAGATCATCAGAGAATCACAGACTTTCAATCTTGTGATCAAGGCTCTAGCCCCCAACCCACGAAAGATGCCAAAGACAGTGTTGCCTTCCACAGCTGATACGAGAAATCTCTAACATGATGATGTAATGCCATATCGCTACAAGGTTGCTAGATATATTCTTTTTCTTTTTAGGTCTGGATAAATTGCAAGGAGATCCCGAACCGTCCATGCCAGGAAGACTTAATTTGACCTAGGTAGTAGGTTGGTCCTCAAGGATGCACAATTGCGATACATAATTTTGGAATTAGTATACAAAAAAGTTTCGATGCATAATTTTTATTTTCCGATGCACAAACTAGGTACCCATTAACAAAATTCAGATGCCCAATTTTGGATTTGTAATGCACAATTTTTATTTTCTGATGCACGAACTGGATTACCCATGAATGAAATTCTGATGCCCAATTTTGACTTTTGTGAGACACAATTAATCCCAATGCACATTTTTTTTCTGATGCACAATTTTGATTTTGTGATGCACAATTAATCCCGATGCACAAACTGAGTTACCGATGTGGAGCGCCTAATCCAATTTCATTAAGGGTATATTCATCATTTCATCCCAAAAATTCCTTTTACCAGTTAAATAAAAATATAGAGGACTTTTGAGGTTAAATATTGTCTAAAAGGGACCGGCCCAATTGTGCCCCTTAAATATTTTATTCTTTCACAATATATATTTACAAATAATATTTTTTGTAAGAACAAATATTTTATCCTAAATATAATTTATTAGCTTTTAAAAAATTACTATATCTAAAAAATATTTTATTTATTTTTAAGTACACCGTGGATCTAAGTTCATGCTAGAGATAGATGAGTTGATTCGTGCAATTAGCCATAGACCGCCATATCAAAAGCTAAGTGGATTTCACAAACCATAATGTGGTTTTTTTATACCTAAATCTACCTAGAGATCGTAGGTTGCTAGAAAATAATATGATTGGTATTGCTCGAGATAGAATATTGATTAATTGTGGAAATTCTGTTGTCATATAGTAGCGATCAATTAAAACCCGAAATCGTTGATTTATTTCTTTGAAGTGAATTGGTGAACATATCCCTAGCGCTTCCCTCTCATAGATATCGTATAATTGTTATTTAATTGCTTTATTTAGTTTAATTAATTTGGTTTAAAATCTCCAAAATATTGTCCTTTAGATTAAAGTGAAGATTAGTTAATTTTGGGTAATTGTTGCACTCCATTGACTTTGATAATCTGTTAATTCTTACATTGTGTTATTTGAGACTAGTACACTTGCTAGTAATTCGTTTCAACCACATTAATGCTACACGAGTTGAAAATTGGGTGATAATCGGGTCGGTACCTTTTGATCAAATGTTAGCCACTTTAGTCCAACATAATATTATTTAACCGGTAAAGTACATTTTGGGGGGCAAAATGATGAAGATACCCTTAATGAAGAAAATGTGTGCAGACAAAGTCACTGCCCAAATTTGGGCGTTGCAATAAAAACATTGGGCATCACAATGAACATTTGGGCGTCGCAATAAAAACATTGAGCATCGCAATGCAAAAATTCTTGCCCAAATTTGGGCATCACAATACAAAAATTGGGCTTCGCTAATTAAATTTGGGCATCGGTTCTTCCAGGGTACTCCCTCCATGAAGTGAAGAATAATCATTTTGGCCAAATTGGCAGCTTAAATGGAAAAGGTTGGAGAACTAAATGATCTTTCACGCAAACAAAGATGACTGGAGCAAACCTTATTATACATCGATTATGGATTCCAAATCAAGAAATTGCTGTGTTGGTCATGGCAACGATGCCCACATCGGAGGTAACGACGCCAACATTGGAGGCAACGATACACACATCAGAGGCAACGATGCCCACACCACAATACAAAATTTGGGCTTCAATAATTAAATTCGGGCATCGGTTCTTCCAAGGTACTCCCTCCGTGAAGTGAATAATCATTAAAATACAAAAATTGGGCCTGAAACACTCGTCACTACAAGCTATAATTTTCATAGTTGCTATTCATCGTCCCAAGTAAAAGTTTCAAAAGATTTCTAATGCCTGTCAACCAACATCATCTTTCTCACAACAGGAAATTAAGCTGGTAAGGATTTCTTCCTTCTCGCATCGATATAGATTTCCCCAGAATAGCAAAAAGTTGATATGCTCCCCATTCGAGATCTCGGCCGGTAGGCTTTCTTTTTCAGGATATGAAATAGATAGTTGCACTTACCTTTAAACATCGATTTTGGATTCCAAATTAAGAAGTGAATGTGTTGGCCATGTCAACGATGCCCACATCGGAGGCAACAACGCTAACATTGGAGGCAACGACGCCCACCTTGCAATACGTAAATTGGGCTTCGATAATTAAATTTGGGCATCGATTCTTCCAGGGTACTCCCTCCATGAAGTGAAGAATAATCATTAAAATACAAAAATTAGGCCTGAAACACTCGTCACTACAAGCTGTAATTTTCATAGTTGCTATTCATCGTCCCAAGTAAAAGTTTCAAAGGATTTCTAATGCCTGTCAGCCAACGTCATCTTTCTCACAACAGGAAAGTAAGCTGGTAAGGATTTCTTTAGTCACCTCTAATGAGATTTGTAACGGTACTAAATAGAAGAAGATGAAGTGAGTGAGTGAGAGAGAGAGAGAGAAAGATTATTTTAAGAAATGAAATGATCAAAATCAAAGAAAAAAAGAGGTGAAAAGAAAGAATGTATAGGAAGACTAAAAAAACGATCGGAGGAAAGAACATTATTGTAACTAATTTATAAAAATAGACTTATGCGGTTGGGGAAAAAAATGAGGTAGTTGAACGGTTACAATTTCCAAAAAGACGACTGACCTGTAATTATTCCATAAAATTTTAGAATCAGGGACCGGCCGCAATTTATTCTTTATACACCACTCACAAGCCTTTTCATAAACCCATCACTCAGCTCACGAGTCACGATAGTATCCCTTAAATGCACCCAGTAAGTACATGTATGATGTAGCATTACTTGTTATAAAAGTTTATATGTCATTCGCTTCTCCTAAAAAGAAAAAAAGAACAAAATGCACTATCGTTCTCTGTAATTTTGATAATTTTTGGGATAGGTTCATATAACTAACGGGGCTTCTTCATATTGGGCCATAAAAAAGAGGTAGGTTACAAAAATAACCACACTTATAGAAAACAATCATATATAGCCATATTTGAATGGAAATATCTATTATATCTTTCCTCTTCAATGAGTTCCCGACACCCTTATGTTGAATATCTTAAATACCCTCTTCGTTTTCCTCTTCCAGTTAGTTCAATTTGCAAACTGTCACTGATTTTCCAATTTTCGATTTGCTTTTCCCATTATCACTTCCCAAATTCCCTCTATGTTGTTACTCTGCGAATGACGTATTTGGATTCAGGTTCGTCTCTTCATTTTCCTCTTCCAGTTAGTTCAATTTGCAAACTGTCACTGATTTTCCAATTTCCGATTTGCTCTTCCTAGTATTACTTCTTTCCAAATTCCCTCTACTTTGTTATTCTGCGAAGGACGTATTTTGATTCAGGTTCGTCTTTAGGTTTCTTTTTCTTGAATTTTATTGAATGATTCCAGTGAGAGTCTAATGGTAATGGATTGTGTTGGTCTCTTAATCGACATCTGTATTGCATTGTCTTTGGTTGATTAATTGAAATTAGTGAATGATCTTAAGGGGTATCGACTTTTTTTCATTTTGGTCGATTAATCAACTGTATTGCATTGTGTTTGGTCGATTAAACTGTTTTGCATTGTCGTAACTTAATTTAACTGGACATTAAGGGGTCAATTAATCTACTTTATTGCATTGTGTTTGATCGATTAATTGACCACAAGTAAATAAACTGTTTTGAATATATACCATTGTGCTTAGTCAACTAATCCATTAGAAACTTTGCATTGCAAATTTGCAATTTTGGTGGCTTAATTGACTACAAACTTAATATTTTTCATTATTTTTATTTATGAAACTACAATCTTATTTTACAATTTTATAGACTAATTTTTTATTCAATTGCATTGCAGTTATGAGTTCACCAAAATTTTGGACCACTGTGTTTTATTTTGGACATTTTGTAGATGAAAACAACAGATGGTCATGGAAATTTAGTGGCAACCAAAATGCAATAGGGCTTGCAATCAATGATGAAACTTCATGTGAAGAGTTATATACTAAAGTACGAAACATGTGCAAAGTTGATGATATAGAGATAGTATTTCTTACTCCAGCAACGGTGCATTGTTTTCAAATTCCAGTCTGGATTACTTCAAACAACGAAGTTGAATGGTACTTGAATATTAATAAACAAGGCTATTTGGCTCCTCAGTGTGTAACCCATGTGAGCCAAGAAAATTGCAACGGGCACCGAGAAGAAAATAATTGAGTTGGTGGTGACATAAATGAAGAAGAAGAAAATAATGGAGTTGGTCATGATGATGACACACAATTTGAAGAAGAAAATAATGGAGTTGGTAATGATGAAATGCAACCTAAAGGAGGCGATCATAATACAAATGATTCTTCGGATAGGTTGGAGGTAATTCGAGAATCTTTATCCTATAATGAGAATGATTTCTCAACACCACCGAGATTTGAGTTTAGCCTAGGTGACCGAGATCAAGGCAGCCGAGAAGGAAATGACTTCACAAGTGAGCATTTAGTTTCTTCGGTTGGAAGTACATCGCGAGTGTTACCTGCAGATATTGATTTGAAGGTTGGGCAAGTCTTCCATAACAAGAAAGAGCTTCACGAAGCTGTGCACTTGCTTGCATTGAACAACAACTTTCAGTTCAAAACAAAGAAATCGAATAAGAAAGTGTACACAATAGTTTGTGGTGATGATAATTACAAATGGCGTTTGTTTGCAACAAAGTACCTAGAATGTGATTATTTTCAGATTTGAAAATATACAGGTGAATATACTTGCCCCTAAATATGTCCATGGCTAATCATAGACAAGCGACGACGCCGCTGTGATTATTGAGTACAAATATCGCCAAGGCTCTGAGGATCGTAACACTATGTATAGACCTTCTGATGTCATTGCCGATGTTTACCGATCATTGGGTGTTGATCTATGTTATCAAAAAGTAAGGAGGTGTAGAGAAGCTGCCTTAGAACACCTAAGGGGTTCAGCCGAGGATAGTTACACTAAGTTGGCCGCATTTGCCCATAACTTGAAATTGGTTAATCCGTCCACGGCCTTCTCTTTAGAGCTTGATAAAGGAAAGTCGCTTTAAGTACTTCTTTTGGCATGGGGCTTGATTCTGGATTCCACTCAATGCGCTCGGTAGTTGTTGTGGATGGAACATTTTTAATCGAAGATATAAAGGTACGCTTATTGCTATCAGATGGAAATATGCAGATATATCCTCTCGCATGGGTCGTTGTTGATTTCGAGAACGATGCATCATGGCTTTGGTTTTACACAAAGTTGAAAGAAATAACAGTGACCATGAAGGACTTGTGATATCCCAATCGACATAAGAGTCTTATTAGTGTGCCGCCTCAGATGTTTTTCAAAATGCTCGTCATGCTCACATCATATAAAAAGGCAATCCTGAAAGGCCGATTCAAGAGATCATAATATAAGTATCGGGCAATTTACCGCATCCTTACCCAGGAATACGCTGCGTAATTCTCACTCCAACTAAGTACCGAAATTATGCTAACTAATTATATTTCGAGCGAAATGAAATTAAAATCTAAAAATATAAACAACCTAAGAAAGCAATTAAATCTATTACTGAGGTGGTTTGGCAACAACAAATCAAGATAGAAATATAGGAATGCATTATTTCTAGTCTAGCCTGTGTTTAATTTAATCCTCTTTTTTGCTTTCTTAACTCAAGTCTTGGTAGTCGGACGCTTATTTTATTCGCTACGGGCTTTCGCTACGCATAGCAAATCTAGTTATTCTCACTTTGTTACGTGCTCATATCATCGCAACACATAACACGGGAGAAAAATAACCATGCGTAAACAAGCATCCTACACGACTATCTACGCGCGATCTCCTCTGGTCTCACGCCACGCAAACTACTATTGTGACTTTAGAATAATAGGAAGGGCTTTCGCCAGATCCTATTATCTCTAGGGATCATCTAATGGTTCGCTACGCCCATTAAAAAGCATTAAGAAAACACAATAATAACCAAGATGGGTAATGCTTCGCAAAAAGAAACTCTCATATTTTTCTACAAGTCATGTTGGTAGCCGAGACAACTAAATTGGCTAACTACGGCTCGTGATCTTATAGTCAACCATAATCTCCCGACGCGAATGGCTAAGGTGGTTCGATCGCTGTCAAACCTAGTCTCATTACTTCGGCTATGTGTGTCACAAAACACCAACTATTAAATTGATTTCCCAAATATAAAGGTAGCTTTCATGATCCTAAATATTCCTAAAATCATTTAATTATTGGTCGATAATTAAAAGCATTAATTTCACACAAAATAATAACCAACATGCTTCAGGTAATAAATAAAGAAATAAATTAAATTAAAACACTACATTGGACATAGACAATAATTGCATTTCCATAAATAAATTAAACACAAACCAATTCAACAATTACAAAATAATTCAACCTAAGAAACCACAACAAATATTTAAAAATATGAGTAGAAAGAATTGAAACCTAAGTCGCGAACTGGTTTGAAATCTTTTGCAAGCGCGCCCTGGCCCTTGATTTGAAGTTCCAAACCTTCAATGGTGATCAAGCATCAAAGATTTTGGATGATTTTGGTGGAAATGGGTTGATGCCCATTTAGGCTGGCAGTACCGAACTGGGGCCAAGCGAATGAGGGTCGCTTAGAATATTGAAGTAGAAGCAACAAAGGAGGGTGGAGGGGTATAATTGGAAGGACAATGGAGATTAGGGCAAAAAAGGAAGAAAGAAGGAGGCTGGGCA
>CM028377.1:73680081-73899926 GCA_013146195.2 Codonopsis lanceolata
ATAATTCACCCTACACTATTCAAAACATAGTTTGGTTATTAATCCAAATTGATTAGACTTTAAGTGTAAAAAGTTCTTCCATTTGAATATCAGCGTGTAGGCATACTTCATTTTTATCACTTTAAGCATGAGTCAAGTAGCGATGTCGGTTTTTATCTTATTGTTATAATATTAGGTTGAGTAATCCACCCTAGACTATTCAAAACATAGTTTGGTTATTAATCAAATTGATTAGACTTTAGCAAGTGTAAAAGTTCTTCCTGCTGAATATCAGCAGGTAGGCATACAACCTTGTTTTATCACTTTAAGCATGAGTCAAGTAACTGATGTCAGTTACTTGACTCATTTGTTATAATATTGGGTTGAGTAATCCACCCTACACTATTCAAAACATAGTTTGGTTATTAATCAAATTGATTAGACTTTAGGAAGTGTAAAAGTTATTCTTGATGAATATCAGCAAGTAGGCCTACAACCTTGTTTTATCACTTTAAGCATGAATCAAGTAACTGATGTCAGTTACTTGACTCATTTGTTATAATATTGGGTTGAGTAATCTACCCTACACTATTCAAAATATAGTTTGGTTATTAATCAAATTGATTAGATTTTAGCAAGGGTAAAAGTTCTTCCTGCCGAATATCAGCAGGTAAGCCTACTTCCTGTTTTATCACTTTAAGCATGAGTTAAGTAACTGAAGTCTGTTACTTGACTCATTTGTTATAATATTGGGTTGAGTAATCTACCCTACACTATTCAAAACATAGTTTGGTTATTAATCAAATTGATTAAACTTTAGCAAGAGTAAAAGTTCTTCCTGCTGAATATCAGCAGGTAGGCCTACTTCCTGTTTTATCACTTTAAGCATAAGTTAAGTAATTGAAGTCAGTTACTTGACTCAAGTCAACCATAGGTGTAAACTGATTCATTTACCCTACCTTCTGCAAGTTTAATCTACACTATGCAAATATGAAAGTGATATACAAACTGTCTGAGTAATATACAAACATTTTCAATTGACATATATTTGCAATTACAAACTCATATAAGTAGTACCCAAAATAAAACAAAAACAGAGCAATCTTATTGCATTAATCAAGGTAAGCAAGGATTGTCATTGTCATAAACAAGTGTATTTTACATGACCCATGTAAAATAAAGAAAATACATGACCAATGTCATCTCCGAATTCCTCATTCAAACAAATACAAGCAGCATCAGCAATAGCAGCAGCAAGTAGATGCACATTTCAAGTATCAAGTTCCTAAAAAATGGCAAACATAAACAACCTTGCCAAAACTAAAGTACCAATCCCCCTGCCATCATCCACCAAACATATACAACCTTCCCAAAAAATAACTCCTTGTTTTGCATGTGATCATTGTCAACTAACAAAAACTGGCAAACATATACAACCTTGCCATCATCCACCAAACATCAACAAAACTATCATACCATGCCATCATCCACCAAACATCAACAAAAACAAGAAAAACAACCATATTATTATATGCATTAATCTATCTCTATAGTCATTCCATTTGTTTCCTTACACTTCTTCTTCCAAATGTTCATCTTATTTTTGTCTGATTTTCTGATTTGCTGCCCTTTCTCAATTTTGATTCTTTTTATTAATTGTGTTTCGGCAGCCTTCACTTGATGAGTTGTAGCAGGCCTCTCATGCACTGCATTTCTAGCAGCCTTCACTTGAGGCCTCTCTTTAGACCTATCAAAATCGAGCCCGGTCCAGCCCACCCGACTTTTGAAGGGCATGAGCCTCAATTTAGAAGGCTCGAACTCGTGGGCCGTGTTTGGCCCGATCGTAAAAAGCCCGACCCGGCCCGATCATAAAGTTAAACACTAAAACTTAATTACAAAATTAAAAACTAAAACACAAATCTAAAAAGAAAAAAACTATCAGACATTCATTTAGACCACTTTTTTTTTCTTTTGGTTAGATAAATTTATTGCACAATATGATATATTTCCAAATCATTGTTCTCTTTTTGGTTGAAACTCATATTCTAATTTGATGGAAGTGACACTTACAAAGAGGAAATGAAGTTGATCTTCCAAGTTCTAATCTAGTTTAGTATGGTTGTGGTTAGTAATTTTATCGAAACTGATCTATTTAATTGAGTATCTTTATATGATATTAGCTAATAAAAAGCTTCAATAGTATAAACTTGATAAAAATAAAATAAAATAAAAATGCTAGATTGTGTCGGACGAATCAAAAAATGAACATTTGCTAGTTAGTATGGTTTTGCAAACTAGAACTCGAAAAACTTTGTCTATCCTTAGAAAACACATATTAAAAAATTGGGGACAGTATGATGAACTTCAATTTGGTTATAAATTTTTTGAAAAAAAATACTCTTCAAGTAGCACATGTATTTTTTCTTTGGTCTGTAACATTATAGTTTTTCTAGTTTGTGTTTCGTTCAATTGTTGAAGTTACTACCTTTGTTTATATTTGCTTTAGTTGCACTTTTACTTTGTAATTGCATAAGTTAGACTAGTAAGTATGTGTGTTTTAAACTTTTGATGTGTTATATAATATTTATTAGCTAATTTGTGAGTTTTTTTAATAAAAAAAATAGTTATTTTTTTGGCCCATAGGCCTGAAATGCGCATGGGCTGGGCTTAAGTTCTGTAAGGCACGTCGGGCTTGGGCCGACCCGACCCGTTTGACAGCTCTACCTCTCTTGCACTGGATTTCCAGCAGCCTTCTGAGTTGCAGCAGGAGTCTCTTGTACTAGATTTCCAACAGCTTTCTCAGTTGCAGCAGGCCTCTTTTGCATTGCATTTCCAACAGCTTTCTCAGCTGCAACATGCCTCTCTTGCACTGCATTTCCAGCAGCCTTCATCGTCTCGTGGTCAGGTGGTGTCATCATCGTATCATGGAGAGGTGGTATTATCGTCGTATCCTGGTAAGGGTGGTGTCTGCCAGTCGTGGGATGGTGTTTGCCGCCTCCTCGCCTCAACTAATTCATTGATCTTCTGGTTCATTTCAATCATATGATCATCAATCTTTCGTATTTGAATACGATGATCATCAATCTTCCGGTTGATTTCAAGGAAGTTATTATTGATCTTTTGTTGCATAAAAGTCACAACATCCAAGATTACCCTCATCAAATCATTAACAGGGGCAACTTCTTCTTCAGTTGGTTGTTCCTCTAAACTATATGTGTATATTGTACACCAAGTCCTCGGAAACCCATGAACATAACGCAAACAAGATTCCGCATCATTCGGAACCAAAGGAAGAAGAGCAACATCCTGTCAATTCAAAAACAATAAAAACTTCATTAATGAAATGCATAATAAAATAAATCTTTTATTATCGTGGTAGAAATAATGGAAAGATTTTACATGTTGTATATCCAAGATTTGAATAATCTCTTCATAGCCTGGATTTCCCGTCGACTTCCAGTTACACATTCTAGGAACTTTTGTTCCTATCTTTTCCAGCTGATAAATATCTTCAAATCCAGGAAAGTTGTAAAATAATTCAAATACCCAAACCTAAACAAAGTTATATGTAAAAAACATGTGATGAAAATAATTTATTGTCATTTGATGTATAGTTGAATTCAACTGTTTACCTGTATTGGTAATGGGAAGTCATAGAACGTATTGGTTTTAACACCATCCTTGTTCGAAAGTTTTTTCAATGTAGTTAGAAGATTGAGATAAGACCTTCTTTCTCATGGATAATTATTAAACAACTCCAAGTTATCCACGATATTCAAAAAATCAGTGTCAATCGCAATAGTCATTTCCTTAGCTCTCAGCACAAATTCGTAGATAACAACAAGTCTCAATTTGTATTTGTTCAACTCATTTTTTGCACTTAAAAAAACTTCCTTTAATTCTTCAGGTCTCACAGCATTTTTCCGTCCCTCAAAGTATTCATTAAATAATCTTTTTGTTGTAGGGATGTCCTTAGTAAAATCACTCTCATCACCCCAAAATAAACCAGTAATTAACGTATAATCTGAGAGCCCAAATCTCACTTTCTGACCCCCAATACAAAACCACAACTCATTTTCATCGGACGACTCAATCCTCAACATAACTAAAACATATAACAACATATTGGAGGAGTTCATATTCTCCTTAATCACATACAACTTTTCAAATGCAAAATCCAAGAACAAATTTTTGTATTCTTCATCTAATTTTTGATAAACATAATCTACAACTGACAATTTACTTCTGCATGACACTTTTGCAGAGTATCTTTCTAATGTCGGAGTAATGAATGACATATTCTCTATAATAGAATTTCAAATTGTAAATATTAATCACAACAATTATGTTTTAAACAGATAGAACCAAAAAAACATGCAGTTCATGTTTGAAAAAAAAAATCAGTTCATATTTGAAAGAGTTCACCCTTGTTTGCAAAACCAAACAGATTAACATAAACTATTAAAATAAATTAAAATGCAAATTCTAAACATGAAACACATAAAAAGCAATAAACATAAACACCAATTATGTTGATTAATTGAAGTATGAATCATTCAAACTACAACAGAGGACCAATATATCTAAATTAATTAGAATGGAAAAAATGTGAGGGTAGAGTAACTGACCATGAATTAGATCGAGCATTTCAAAGAATTACCTTGATAATGTTGATGAAATTGAAAGCAAATCAACAAGAGCTGTTGAGTCGATCCAAATAGGGTCTTCTAGTAGCTGTTAGAGGTAGAGTATTAATTTGATTTTTCTCTTCGAACAAATGAATTGTGAAAGAGGAGTTGATTATCTCAGTCGATTATAGGTCGATTATTCGAAGTCGAAGAGTTGATTATTCGAAGTCGATCAGTTACTCGTCCTATTGTTCTCTGAGGAGAAATGAATACTCGACTACTTACCGATTTAAAAAATGATAAAATAGGAAGTTTATATCTACCGCTTTTTTGATCCAGTCAAGCCACACTTAGATAATTTCCTCAATAACTAAACTATATTTGTTTTTTTGAGAAATTTGGATCCTTATTTGCACTCATTGACTCATTCTAGGGTTTTGCGATTGACTTTCTACTCAATAGGACTTAGGTTAATTTGGCATCGTGGGTCGAACCAAATGATGCGGAAAACACAGGAGAGGGAGAGGTTCCTTCCTGGTTCGGCCGAAAAAAAGTCAAAGTCAAAGTCAAAGTCAAAACCCTGACTTTTGTTACGTGTATTGTTTTCATTGTTTGCTGGTCACCGTCGTCACCCAACCCGAACGTCTCTTCCCCAAATGCCCGATTCATCATGGCATCAACATCTTTCCTTTCCAAAAACCTAGCCAAGATCCGTCCTGGTTCCCTCTTCAGTTCTTCAGTTACCCTGAAGTGGGTCCCACCATCGTCATCATCTTCCTTCTCCACTTCTGTCCCTGCCACCTCTCCCGTCCCTGAAGAATCTCATCCATCAATCTCATCTTTTCGACCTCAAGGTTCCTTTCCTCCCGCCCAGCACTTTATGATTTTTTCTGCATTATAAGTTGTTTGAATTGCATCCCACTAACTTATTATTTCGTAATTAGTGCCACATTTGGTAGTAGGCAACAATCTTGATTCCGTTTTATGCTATTTGAACTATTGAAGAATAAAATTTGTTCTAAGTTGGCATGAAATGAAATGATCATTCATACTTACCAGTGGTGTTTCTTACAAGATATCAAAATCTAAGCTATTATTATTTATCAGAGGGACAGTCAGGGGGGTCAAGATGGTCAAAGTTGCTACTTTTCGTTCCTGGAGCCATCACTTTTGGACTAGGCACTTGGCAGATCATCAGAAGACAAGACAAGGTTAGGGCTCATCTTAATGATTTCTCTGCTTCATTTCTTATTTTCCTTTCATTTTTTGGGCAAATTTTGATAATACCTTTCCGCTGATTCTCAGATCGTTCTGCAATTTTACATATTGTTGCTAACACTAAAAAATTGTAGCTTTTACTTTGTCAATTTGTTCCTCCTTCTCCCCCCCCCCCCCACACACACACATACACAGACTTTTAGTGCAATTTAAAGGACTTACAAACAAGTAAATCTATGATCATTCAAAGTTGCCTGTCAAACAAAACCTTTTTATTTCTATTTTGGGACAGAGGGAGTATTACGTATGTATGTATATTTTTGTGCAATTTGAGTGTCGGTTATGACTTTGATCAAAATGTCAACGTTTGGAAAATCTGATAATGGAGGGACATATATTAGTTCTTGCAGTCGATTATAATAGGAAAAATGCTTGAGCCGTTGAGCATACCCAACATATATAATGTGTGAAGGGTAAAGTTGAAAGTGTGGGATCTAATAGGTATAACTTGACTATGGACTCTTATAAGTGAAACATAGCAAAAAATAATAGTGGACTATTTGATTGCAATGAACGGAGTATTTCCGTTAACA
Organism: Codonopsis lanceolata; assembly: GCA_013146195.2. NCBI lineage: Eukaryota > Viridiplantae > Streptophyta > Magnoliopsida > Asterales > Campanulaceae > Codonopsis > Codonopsis lanceolata. The sequence goes on from CM028377.1 coordinate 73,686,500, forward strand.
TAATATCTTTGGCTTTTGCAGATAAAAATGCTGGAGTATAGAGAGAATAAATTGGGAATGGAACCTATTGACTGCAACAACATTACTCCTTCATGTGAAAATTTGGACTCTCTGGAGTTCAGGAGGGTGGTGTGTAAAGGAATTTTTGATGAAGACAAATCTATTTATGTTGGACCGCGTTCTAGAAGTATATCGGGAGTGACTGAAAATGGATATTACCTCATAACTCCCCTTATACCCATCTCCCCCACTGGTGAAGAAAGGTAAGTTTGATGTATGCTCCCATTGTTACACTCAAAGAGTCCATGTTGCAAAGTTTAATAATTAAGAGATATATTAGTAACGGTGGAGTTGATCATAATTGCGAAAATGCTTGAGCATTATCAAGATGGTTATACCACATGTGGAGGGTAAACATGAAAAATTATGGAGATTGTAAACATAATTTTTAGAATTGACCTCTTTAGGTGGAACATCCCATTATGGAAATATAGAATATTAGACTCTTTGCATGGAATGAAGGGAGTACACATTTTATTTTTATGGGGTTTTAATTAGTTTTTGTGACTTGGGAATGGATTTATACCGTTTGTGTAGAAGTGTATTAACCACTAATAAATCTTTTATAAAGCATTTAGCAATTCAAATCACTGATCAGTATTGTAATATCCTGTAGTGGGTTTGATTCTTTATGATACCACCACCTATCCCCATGACGAAGAAAACAAGTGAAATTAAAATGAAATCCCCTAAGTATCAGTTCATCTCCCGATATTTCTCGATCGTTATTCCTGTTATTCATCATGTCTATGTACTATATCCTGATGGTTTCAGAGGCCAAGTGCTGCAGCATTCAATTGTACAATGTCTGCATCATAGCAGAGGTTTATAATATCTTTTTCCTATTTCTTTTTTACCTCCTTGACTGGTCTTATAACTAAAAGAATTTTTTTCCTATCAATGTTAAAATGAAAATTATAAGTGAAGAATGCCCAATTATTTCCTAATATTGGCTTTTCCCTTTGTTCTGGTAGAGGCAGCTAGGCCAATGCTATTGTGTGAAATAACTCTTGGAGTGTTGCATCTACATAATTGGCCCTACTTTTACTTCTTGGAAATGAATCTACTGATACGTCTCAATTTCATTAAACTCTTTACAATATCTCTAGCTATTCCTGAATACTTGTAAGTACTTGTTTGACAATTGATGCAATAAAACACCGAGGCAGCAGCAACAACAGAAAAGAATCTGACAGAAACAAGAAAAGATATGCTAACAGACGTAGGAAATCAAGGGGGACACAGTTTCTTTAGACCTCAGGGCTCTAGCAATCCCAAGAGGTTTCAAATTTCAGTAATTCTGAAGAATAATAATAGATGGCTGCTGCTGTGTATAACTACAACAGTATTTACTGTTTCCCTAATTGAAGAAAAGACACTAAAACCCCTTAAGTGAACCACGAAACCCTACTTAAAAGAAACTAAAACTCTAACAGTTCAATAACAACTAATATAAAACAATTACGCAGTAATGTCCTATTTGGGATCGAAATAGTTGCTGGGATGCTCCTGCATCAACTTTGGCCCAACAAACTTTATTATTATAATATTTTATTTTGAGGAATTAAAGATACATATTTTTGCGATACATTGATTTTCATGTTTGAAATGCTTTCTTTTTAGTATGTCTGATATGACTGATCAGTGCAATGTGCAAGAGAGATGGTTATGGTAATTTTTAATAAAACTATAAAATGTGTACTATGAAGTCATTGATATGGAAGATTTATTGTTATGTTATGCTGTATTATTTGATCAATATTTGTTTCTCTTCATGTGTCTGTTCACTATTTGCTTATACACGACAATGCATCCGTCTTGTGACATAATTTTGTTGTCCTGCTTCTCTTTCAACCAACACTGCTGAAAGTTGAAACTTTCAGGTTGCATTTGCCAGTAATAGTCAACAGGGGATGGGTCCCACGTAGTTGGAGAGACAAATATCTGAGAGTTCCACAAGGTGAAGGGCAGTTGCCTAGTACAGTACCCACCTCCGTTGAGGAGAGCTCAGGATCTTGGTGGAGGTTTTGGTCTAAGAAGCCTGATGTTACAAAGGTGTGGTGGTGGTTAAATTTTTGCTACTGAACTTTTTTGTCTACATGCTCCATTTTCTTTTGTGGACATGACTTTTTTGGTTATGTAATTTGATTGTGTTTCTTAAAAGTTGTTGTCTACAGGATCAGGTTCGAATGTTGTTCCTGTAGAAGCTGTTGGGGTGGTTCGTGGAAGTGAGAAACCTAGCATATTTGTACCAGCAAATGATCCAACTTCCTCTCAGTGGTTCTATGTTGATGTTGCTGAAATTACTCGTGTTTGTGGGCTTCCAGGGAACACTATATACATGGAAGCCATCAATGAAAACATCAATCCCAGTAATCCATACCCTATTCCGAAGGATAATGATGCATTTATTCGCAGTTCGGTAATGCCGCAGGACCATCTCAACTACACATTGACCTGGTGCGTTTGTTACCTCAATTGCATGTTAAGTATAATAGTATTGCATTCAATGATCGGGGCCATACTTCTTTGTTATGATTGGAGATTCAAATGTCCCTATTCCCTACTCTCCCCTCTCCCCGGGCCGTGGGGTTTCTCTTTCTTTATTTCTACTAGCAAAAACCTGGTAATGTGTGAGCAAAACCTGGCAGAAAATAGTTAGACGGGCAAAAGAACATCATTAAAAAAAAGGGATCAGAGCACTAGTGCTACTCAACTCTCTCTAAGTTTTCTATTGGAATTTAAGGAGGATTCAGCTAGGTTATGACAAACATTTTCCAAGCCCCAAATAGATGGGAGACAATTTTCTTTGAAGCCAAGAAAGGATACTTAACCTCTTACCATTTGTACCAACAAAATGTCCCGCTAAAGTTCAATGAGCTTCTACTCTTCCTTTCCAAATAGCAGTTGGGGGCATGAAATATGTAGGGAGCGCGTTAGGTATTCTTAATCTGATGAGTCCTCTAACTTGTTTGGCAAATATTCACTTACAATTTTGGACTAACTATGACCTACCTGAATATTTTTTTTTTGATAAGTAAGAGTATTGTATATTAGAAAGCGTCAAAAAAGAGTATCCATAGAAAACTAATCTAAGGAGAGACTATTTACAAAATCTACAAAGGAATAAGGGTGAGAAATGGAAGTATTAGCATCTTCTGAGTAGTGTTCGCAACACAGCGTCTTTTAACTGCAACAAGGACCTCTCCTTGTTATCAAAAACCCTTCTATTCCTTTCAATCCAAATATCTAGCACACACACACAAAAGAGCAGTTTGCCAAGTTAAATACCTTCTCCTCCGTTTATAAAAAGCCCAGCTCAGAAACAACTCCTTTGTTGATCTAGGCATAACCCACGAAATATTGAAGAGCCTTGTTAAGCTTGATATGCATTGCTGTGCCCTTATCTAATTGCTTAATATTTTAGATGAGTTGGTAACTTAACATGGCATGAGAGCCCTGGTTTGGCAAGATCGTGGGTTCGAATCATCCCGCTTGCATTTGTTACCCGGAATATTGTAAGTGCTTGTTGTCACTCTGTTTGCTTTGTGATGCCCCTAGTGAGGCATGTTTGTGTATCTCTCTCCACGTGTGGACGGGTCACACGTGACGGGGAGTGTTAAGCTTGATATGCATTGTTGAGCCCCTATTTAGCAGCTTAAGCTTTTAGATGAGTTGGTAACTTAACAAGTCTGAAGATAAGACTCCAAAGATCCTTAGCTACAGAATAGTGAATAAGCATGTGGTTAACATTTTCCTCATCTCCTTTACACATATAACACCTATTTACGTAAGTATTATACCTTCTCCTCAAATTATCACCGGTAAGAATGACTTCATTGTAAGCTCTCAAGCAAAAACCGCTACTTGGGAGCTCTAGATTTCCACATTGATATCCAAGGAAATATAGAACCATCTTTGTGACACAAATACTCAAAATAAGATTTGACAAAAAATCTTCTGTCTTTAGGACCCTTCCACCACACCTTATCCTCCAATTGCCTGTCAACACGGAATAGAGGAAGGTAGAGAAGCTGGAAAGGGATTTCCTTTGGGAAGGGCAAGGAGAAGAGCGTAAATATCATCTGGTGAAGTGGGAGAAAGTGTGTTCCCAGGATAAAAGAAGGAGGCCTTGGTTTGAAGAAAGTAAGTTTGTTTAATTCTACCCTTCTTGGTAAGTGGTTGTGGCAATACCTGGTGGAGCCTAATGCGTTGTGGAGGAGAGTAGTGGTTGGTAAATATGGGGAACGAGAGCATGCGTGGTTCCCGAATGCTCTAAATAACCCTTTTGGTTCCGGAGTTTGGAAAAGGATTTGTAAAGGAGGGGGATGTTTGATATAAATATTTCGTTTGCTCTAGGAAATGGTTCGAAAATCAGATTTTGGAAAGATGTTTGGTGTGGAGGGTGGGGGGTGGAGCTTGGAGGCTTTTCCGGAATTATTCAATTTGGTGGTAGATAAAGATATGTGCTACAGGTGGATCAAGGTAAAGTGGTTTGGAGCCCCGTGTTTCGCAAGAATTTTCAGGACTGGGAATTGGATTCTAGTGTTATTTTTGAAATGATTATATTCTCTCCAAATAGATGTCAGTAAAGATGATAAGTAAGGTACTGTGGGAAATTTCGAAAGATAAAGTTTTTTCTTTCAAGTCTTTTTACTCGCGAATCTTGAGGATTAGGGCCCCTCCTTAACCATGGAGAATTATTTGGAAGTCCCCTACTCTTCGTGTGATGTTTTTTTGTGTGGAAGGCCTGCCTTGTGGCCATTCTTACCGGGGATAATGGCGGAGAGGCAAGATCTATGTTAATTGGTGTTATATGTGTAGAGATAGCAGTGAGAGCACAAATCATCTTTTGCTACATTGCCAACAGACCTTTGGAATATGGTGCTCATGATGTTCAATATTCAGTGGGTGATGCCCAATGAAGGACCTCCTTGTGTGCTGGTCTTTATCTAATCGAAGGAGGAAAAGTTCCATTTGGGAGTTAGTCCCTCTTGAAATCTGGTGGACTATTTGGTGCGAAGAGCCTTCGACAATGCTGAACGGATGATGGACCAACTTAAGGATCATCTTCTGTGCACTCTTTATGGTTGGTGGCACGAGGGTTATGAGGCAGATAGTATAGATCATTCTGTCTACATGGATGCACCTCCTTTTTGGTGCTTTTATTAATATATATCTTTACTTATCAAAAAAAAAAGTTAGGGAATAGAGAAAATCGAGAAAGAGCACACATGATTCAATTTCCCAGACATGGAAATTCCTACGAAATGAAGGACTCCAAACCACCTTGCTGGACTCCAAACCACCTTGCTCTCCTCCAAATGTAGCACTGCATTAACAAAACAGTTCTTGTCGCTGGCTATATTAAACAAATCTGGAAATAATCTCCACAACTCTATGTCTCCGCATCATTTGTCTTTCCAAAATTTCACCGACGAGCCATCACCAATCTCAAAGCAAAGAAATCTCTCTAAAGATTCCCACCCTTTCCTAATCCCTTTCCAAACACCAACTCCGTAAGAAAGAGAAACCTCATTTGGGGCCCACTGCCCAGCCCCTTCCCCATATTTACTCTCCACCACCTTCCTCCACAAACCATCTCTACCCACCAAAAATCTCCAAAGCCACTTGCCCAACAACGCCTTATTAAAAGCATTTGAGTTTTTAACACCTAGGCCTCCTCCCCTCAAACTATAGCAAACCTTCTCCCATTTGACCAAATGATATTTATGACTCTCACTATGGCCTTCCCAAAGGAAATCCCTTTCCAGTCTCTCTACAATATTTCGAATAGATTGGGGGAGCACAAATGAGGACATAAAGTAGGTGGGCATACCGGATAAAGTGCTCTTAACAAGAGTGAGTCGCCCCCCTTTCGATAGGAGTTGTTTTTTCCACCCGGCCAGTCTACTTAATTGTCAGAAGGAAAAGGAAAAATACATCAAAGTTATTATTTGGCATATATTTGACTGACATGAAAGTTACTTAGGGTTACTTTAGAAAAGCCATTTAATTAGGGGACCCACCTTAGGGTCATAAATTGATGTCATCTTCATCATTGTAAGAAGGTTTTGGAATAAAATTGTTTTGTTTTTCCTGTCGTTGGAAACCTTTGGTTACATGCACCACATCCTTTACCGAGTATACGAACCGATCTTGATCGTGGATCTCTTAACGCACTACTGCATCAGTTGAGTATAAATCTTCCCCATGATGCAAATTTTTAAAACTAACTCACTAAACAATTTGTGGTGAAGTTTTGTTCTCAAGGGAACTGATTATGTGCTTCTCACTCTTCCCAAGCGACATTTACGCAGACCGAAAAAGAAAAAGAAGGAGGAGGAGGAGTGCCCTTGTTATTCCTGACCTCTATCCTCATTCAGATGCAGCTAATAAGAAACACCAAATTAACAACCAAACCTTATATTGTCAAACCCCGCTAAGATCCTAGCACACACACACAATTGTATAAAGTCAACCCTTTTTTTTTGTAAGTAAAGGGTATATAAATGATAGTGTTAAAACAGGTGACGCGTCCTTTGTACACTAGAAATATACAAAGCTCAAAAGCAACTATCCAAAAGATATGCTATTTACAAATTCTACAAAAGACATATTCGATCCGGGGGGAGAATTCGCAGCCTCAACGCACCAAGAGAAAAGAGTGCAGAATTCTTCAAAACAGGGATAGACTTTCCTCGTTATCGAAAACCCGTTGATTTCTTTCCTTCCAAATCATCCAACATACTGCCAAATGGGCAGCCTCCCAAGCCCCATTACTCCTGTTACTGCACTGAACAGACCAGCACCTGAAGAGCTGAGAAACTGATCTATGCATCGTCCAAGACACTATGAAAAAACTCAGTAACAAACTCCACAATTCTGAAGCAACAGGCAGTGGAGAAGCAGATGGTTCACGCTCTCCTCACTTTCCTTGCACATGAAACACCTGTTCACTAAAGATATATTCTACTTCTGGAGATTATCTACTGTGAGGATAGCTTCGTGAATGGCTTCCCATACAAAGAAGGCCACTCTCTTGGGCGCTACAGATTTCCACACTGCTTTCCAAGGAAAAAAATTCCTATCACAATTCAACAAGCTTCAGGTAAAAAGATTTTACCGTAATATATGACCCTTTGCTGCCTTCTAGATCACCCTATCTTCTGCCCTATCAATCTTCTGAGCCTGTAACAGCTCTAAAAATTGCAGCCGCAAATTCACCTCCCAATTATGGAAATTCCTCCAGAAAACAGGACTCCAAGTAAGTCTTCCATCCTCCCTGGACAACACCGATCTAACCAAGCAGCCCTTATCCCTTGTGACTTCAAACAACACAGGAAATTCCGCCTTCAGCTTTGTATCACCGCACCATCTATCTTCCCCGAAGCTGATAGTCTCTCCACTTCCCACCTCGAAGGCAAGGATCCTCCCAAGGGAGCTCCACCCTTTTTTATGGGAAGGTCGGTCGGAGGAGCGGAAATATTCCCTAAGAAGTGCCGTCCTGTCATTCTTTTGAAACGTAAAACTAACCCATCGATTACACTCTAATTCTTGTTGACTTAAACATAATTTAACTACTTTGTATTGATGATGGGGGCATGTCAGGAGAGAATCTAATGCCAACTAAGCCATTATGCATGTATACCTGTGCATATTGGTACTATCAGCCGTGGCGAAAGTTAGTACTGTTGGGATTATGTCTGAAGTTCCTTGGCTGTGTGTGTGTAATCAATTTTTCTCGGTGCAGAATATGTGAAGAATTTTCAGGAGCAAAGGATGTGAGTATAAGGCTGTTTGGAGTGGTTGGATGCAACGCCATTCCTTGTCTAATTGACATTTCTTTGGTCAGCATGAGCATTTTTCAGTTAGGCATTTGACATGCAAAAACTATAAAGTACATTAAAAGTACTAAGATCCTCAAACATTAAAGTGTTGAAGAAGTACAAATATTCATATCAAATTTCCGTTTGGAAAATTGTCAAGTAGACAGGGATCTTTTAGCCTCATGTTTTGGGTGCAAGATTGCTCAGCTTCCTTCTTCTTATTTGGGCTTGCCTCTTGGAGCTCCATTTAAGAATAAAACCACCTGGAGTTCAGGAGAGATTTGAAAGACGTTTGGCAGGCTGGAAAAAGCATTTGTTATCGAAAGAGGGGTGTCTTACCCTTGTTAAAATTACTTTGTCCAGCCTCCCTACATATTTCCTGTCTCTCTTAGTGATGCCTTCTTCGGTTTGTGATAGTCTTGAAAGGTTGGAAAGGGACTTTTTGTGGGAAGGTTCGGGCCTCGCCCGAAAGTATCATCTTGTTAAATGGGACAAGGTTCGTGCTAATTGGAGAGGTGGTGGATTAGGAATCAAGAATTTGAAAGTTTTCAATATTTCCTTGCTTGGCAAGTGGTTATGGAGGTACATGGCAGATTGTGATGGGCTGTGGAGGAAAGTGGTAGGCTAAGTGGTAGGCTGTAAATACGGGGAAGGTGTTAATATATGGACTCCGAACAGTGTTTCAACGGCATATGGGGTGGGGGTCCAGAAAGGTTGGGAAGCTTTTGTGAGACATACCTCTTTTGAAATAGGGAATGGGTCTTCTATCCGTTTTTGGAAAGATAAATGGTGTGGGGAGGTGGAGTTATGGAGACTGTTTCCCGATCTGTTCAATTTGGCTTCCGATAAAGACTGTTTGGTAAGCTCGATTCTTCAAATCCAGGGGATCACTGTGGTCTGGAACCCTACGTTCCGGAGATGTTTACAGGACTGGGAAATGAATCCTTGTGTGGAATTTTTTGAAATGTTATATAAGCAGCAAGTGGGCAGAAATGGAGAGGACTCAGGTAGGTGGAAGGAAACAGAGGTAGAATATTCTCCATTAATTCCTTCTATTCCCGTCCGCCGAATGTTAGAAATAGCAGCTTCCCTTGGAAGTTGCTGTGGAAGTCCAATGCTCCCAGTCGTGTAGGATTCTTTGCTTGGGAGGCTTGTCATGGATCTACGTTAATTGGTGTTATATGTGCAAAAGGAGCAATGAAAGTGTGGACCATTTGCTTATTCACTGTCCCATGGCGACGGAATTATGGAATTGGATCGGTTTTGGATTTATTCTTGAGCTGGTCCCTATATAGTAGGAGCAGGAGAAATTCCCTATGGGAGGTTGTCCCGTTAGCGGTTTGTTGGATCACATTTGGAAGGAAAGGAACATGAGGGCTTTTAATAACGAGGAAGGGACTGTAGAGAAGCTTAAAGATATTTGGTTGCACACTATTTTTTCTTGGTGTCCTGAGTTAGTGGATCTATCCCAGACTCCAACTCCCTCTCTAGAAGAAATAGTGAATTCCTTCCATCTCGAGATCTCTTGTAATTGCACTATATTGTACATAGGTGACGTCACCTGTTTCGACGCTCTTTGTATATAATACTTTTACTTATAAAAAAAAATGGAGTATTAGGCAGTTACTCGTGCTTCATAAAATCTCCACCATGAACACCATCCCTGATCATCGGCCTCTCACTCAAGCTTCTCAACCTTCTCATACTCTCAAGATATGTTTTCTTGTTATCTTCAATAGCGAAATTGGATATTGTTTCATCTGAAAGGTGGAACTATAGTCGTTTTGACAAAAGTTGAGGTATTATGTGTTTTAGCTGTGCCCAAGCAAACTAATTAAATTTCCAACACAATGCAGTATTGCTCCTAGAAAATGTAATCTTCCTTTGGTGAAAATGTTTCCCATTGTTTTTAGAAATAGTTGGCATCGGCATGCTTTCACTATGCGGCATTTAGCTTTTTTTTTCATATCGCTTTTATTCTGTGCAGGTATTCTTTATCAGCTGCAGTCACCTTTATGGCTTTTAAGAGGCTAAAGCAAAAAAAGACTCAGAGGTAGCTAGTGCTTACATCCGATCCATGATAATAAGCTGTTAGGTCAAATTTTTTGTGGTTCCCCCTCGTCACTGAGGTAAATTTTGTTAGCTGGTGTCATTACTCTTTACCATTCTCACAGGAGCTTCAGGGTTCTTACTTCTTGTCATTAATCTATGTTGAGATACTACATATACATTTTTGCCTTAAAAATTCCGTTGGGGGTTTGCAGTAATAGATTGGAATGCTCCTGCTTTTCTTTTTGCCCTCCTTCTATATGATTGCATTAGGATTTTGTGCCAATTGATTGTAATATCTTCCTTTAGAAAACTGACATAGATGTAACAAACTCTGTGCTTTAAGTTGAAATACTATCAATCACTGCTTTTCAGAAATGAATCTTTAGTGACTAAGCTCTTGTAGCAACTAATCCTACACCTGTGTGTGTGTGTTTGAGAATTAGGTGATGTATATGCTACATTATGATTCAATGTGTGTATATCTAGTTCCATTATGCTTGGTATACTTATTGTGAGGTCTTTCTTCATGAATGTGATTTTGTTGGAATTTAGTAATCAGTTACTCAATTGATTTTAACTTTTAAGAAGAAATTGCTGTAGACAACCTCATGGTAGTCACTATTTGCAGGCGTGCACTCAAAAACAATTTTCACATATGATTTTGATGCTGTCACATTGATGATTCCTTTTCTCTTTGGCTTATTTGAATTTGTAGACAGAGAAAGATAAGGCTTCGTTCGTTGTAGATTTGGCCACTGCAACACCAAAAGGTAAACTTTCTGGGAAAATTGCCAGAAATTGTGGAAAACCCTTACTAAGTTGTTATTATATGGTTTTGATTTTTCATTGTAGAGAAGTTTTCAGTTTTGGTGTCTGTTTGGTTTGCTTTGATGAAATATCGTTCTGACAGTCAGTTCTCCTTCCTGATTTTGGGATTTTCAGTTTTCTCTCTTTGGTCCCAGTCACATTCTCTCTATATCTCTTTTTTTCTTCGATTATCACAAAATAAAACTTCAAAATCCCCAAAACCAAACTACTAAATCACGAATTCTAGAAAAATGATTGACCATACAAGTAGGTTTTATGGTTGAAGATATCATAACTACATTTATTTTGAATTCATTAGATTTTAACATAAATCTTAATGGAAGAATTATCATTATTAGTTTTATCATATATTTATTCTACATTTTTTATTACATATTGTTGTCTTGTTTTATAGTCACTTAATATCACACCACTTTTTAGTATTATAATATTAAAAGATAACCAAATATTTTAACTTTCATACTAACTTCCCAATTAGAGAGGAGAGAGAATTGAGAATTGATCAAATATTGAAGTAAACTTGGAATTCCCACTTTTTATTTTATTTTATTTTATTTGAATTAGGGCTTTTAATTTGGGGCTAAAATAGTTTATTTAAGAGATGAATTTGGGTAGGAACAGGGAAAATTACCTTTTTAACCAAACGTATTATATGATAGTGACATAATTGATTACGTATTTTGTATAAGATAAATTTAACAAATATACTAAAATTTGAATCAAAATGTATGAAATGGACAAACAATTTATACAAAATGTATCAAAATTCTTTAAGTTGCTGTTTAACTTCGTTAACAATTGACTGATGTGGTCACAAAGGGTTGGATTCGTTATATCTCAAACCCTTTGTGTGTTTTTAACATTCTAGACTGTCTTCCCCCTTCCTCTCTTCGTGTCAACTTCAAGACCAACTCCACAGCTGGCCTCCTTCCTTTTTACAGTGTCGGAACCCAACTTACCGGATCTCCTTCTCCTTAGCTCTGTCTCCTCCATAGTTGGCCTCCAATCGCCATCACTGTGCAATCTTCCCTTCACCCAGATCTGGCTCATTCTCTCTCCCAAACCCGAGTCCAGATCCAGCTGATATATTTCCCTCCATCGTCGGCGAAGTGAAACCAAGCCTCTCCGATTCTGGCTAGACTCCATTGTCAGTCCAGCAACCCTCTTCGCTGGCCTCCTGTGATTTTGAGCTCCATGGCTGCAATCTTTGCCGGTGTTTCACTGGGAAGAAGCTATGAAAAATTCCCTCATGAGTTGACAAGCTATTCCCGAAAGTGCATAAGTCAGCTTATTGGATTCGCTGATAAAGAAATGTGGCGGGAATCCTACCTGCAGGGGGCCTCCTACCTGCTTTACCTCTTTCCTGAAGACAAGACAATTTACAAGATATGGGAAGAGCAACTTCATCGACCGGAAATAAGAAGGGAGTAGATTTCTGATCTCTTTTCCTACATATAACTAGCCTAACTTCTGATTCATAGTAGGGTTAAGTTAAACACATAATCTTTTTTTCATAGGAGAACTTGAACTAACAAATAGGAGAATTCGGGCCACTGAATTATTGCATTGATTGATGGAAGGATAGGACGTGGACTGGTTTTCCATCCAAAGACGAGAAATAAAAGATGATTATTTGACAGTCGATTGAGATGAAATTCTGTGAAATCTCCTTGCCAGTCCTACCTTGCCCTCACTCCATCCACCCTCCAAGTCTATTCTTTATGTCTTCTGTTCCGTAAAACCAGAATACCCAACAAAAAGCTATAATTGATTCCCAGATGGAAGGAAAGTTGATGCGTTTCATCTAAACTACATAGATAACCTTTTACATTGAAATTTTGTGATAAAAACCCCTAAAGATCCATGCAAGAGCCACGTACGTGTCCACATCATTGCTCCTTGACAACTTGCAAACGGCCGTTACGTATTTGGTGTTATTTGCCTTTAAAATATAGTGCATTTGTTAAATTAGTCTTATACAAAGTACAAAGTACCCCCAATTAGTATGTTGGTTAAAAAAGCAATTTTCTCGTAGGAAAATAAGTAAACAACCTTTGGAGTCGAAATTAGGACCTTTTTTTTATTTGAGATGAATCTTGAGTTCATAATTTTATATTCAAAATTAGAGCTTTTTTTATTTTGATAAATATTACTCCCTCCGTCCCTTAATAATTTAGTTTAAGAAAAACAATTGACTTGATTATTTATATTGGTTTAATGTGTAGTTTCCTTTAAAGCCCATTGTATGTGGCTCATAATAAAGTAGAGTGAAAAGTAAAAGGGTGGTAAAAATGATTTCTAAAAGGTAAATTTTAAACTGACAATTATTTTGAGACGATAATTTAGGGAGCTTGGGTGCAAATTGTGATTTTTGTGAATTTGGTTTTGAATTTGTTTGTTTTGGTTTTTGAGCTATTGTTACTTGTTTAAATTGTAATGTGTAGTAGCGTGTGATATTTTAAAGAGCAAACTAATTTGATAATTTAGTGTTAATTGTGAACCCACCGATCAAATTTCTTGGATTCGCCATCGGATATTACGATCTCCCCCACTTAAATCATTGACGTCAAGACCGAATAATGCCTCGGGCGATGCAGGATACAAGAGATGGCTCCTACCTCCCGCAGTGTAGCACTTTGGCCAATACAACAATTTGTTCTCGCACTTTCGGTTGGGACCCGCTCTGATACTATTTGTAACAACCTGAGTTCGAAAGGACCCCCTAAACATTGTCATGCCTAACCACTAAAGGTTCATTTAGATCTACCACAAGTCAACACAAATGTACATGGATGATGTTAGTACCAAGTGATAATGGTGGCTACGCTAAAACTACGCACAAGTCTTACATCTACTAAATGTGGGATGAGGTTATTATATATCTTAGTCGGCATTTTTCTTATTAAAAAACTCATCAAATTAGTCTTTTCATTTTGTTAAATTTTTTGTCAAATTTTATTTTAATATAATGCTCTTATAAGTAGGCTTTTTATATTGAAATCTCGATACATACTTCAACAATCTTTGGATATAGGAGAGATTATTTTCACTATAATTTTTGTTTATCTACTACATTACCGGTTATTTCATCAACACATTTAAAATTACCTCTTGATTACTTCCCGTACTAAGTTGTTTAACAATGTTACTTTCCTAATTAAGCATATTTGCTGTCTGCACCTTCATACTTACCAACCCATTATCAAAAGAAGCAAGGCCTTGTTCAGTTAATAATCTTGCGTTTAGAGTATAATCCCCAAGGCATTCCTCAAGCTTTCGCCTCAGCTGCATTTTAAAGAAAACTAGAGATATACGCTACCATGGCGTTGCCCTCGGCTTGTGATATCTCCATAGCGACTCTGCATAAGCATAACCCCGTGGGATTCGTGACCTCGTTGCTTCGTGGATCTGATTCCAAAATGGTAATGCATGTGTGCGGGTGGTCCGTGCATTTACATGTGTTTCCGGTTTCGTTGTTGGCTATGAGTGTAGGTGAATGAACAAGAGAAAGACGAGTGAAAGTAAAGAGTGCAATAAGAAGGATTGAAAATTTGAAATGAAGGGAACTTCTTTCGCCATTTCTGTTCTAATGTGCAACTTACCATGTCTAGACGACAGATTTTATACTAGTAATGATGCACCGGCTACAAGTGCTGTTCAAACCTATCTAACTGGAGTATAATTTAATGAGAGTTGGATTTTCTCAAACTACCAAATTAAGGATTTAGTTATTAAGTGGAAACTATACTCTATATTACATGAATTGGATCTTTAGTACTCCCTCCATTCCACGCAATTACTCATTCTTTCCTTTCCGGGCCGTTTAGAATTTAATTATAATTTCTTCTTTTTAGAAGTTACATTTATCATTTTACCCTTGATTTTATTCTCACTATAATTGATAAGTCTACTCACACATGAGTATCATTGGAAAATATACACTATCATAACATTTATAATAGAATCAATAGTAATGTTACTCGTACTTAATAAGTTCTTAATTGTTAGTGCCGACGTAGATTTTGGGGGCCCTAAGAGGGAGTTTAATGGAGTCTCTAAATTTGTTCAAATTGGTATCTATGAAAACAACAAAGTATCTCTCAAATCATAAAGGTATCTAGTTTGAATTTTCTTGGGTCCGATAGCTTGGGAAGAGACTGCCAAAAGCGGAAGAAATTGTTTGGCCCCTCCCCAACTGCCTTCGACTCTCCTCAAATAAGAGTGGGACAGATTATTTTCTTTTTCTTTTTCCTTTTGGTCTTTTTACAATTCATTAAAGAAGTATACATTTTTTTTTAATTTATGAATAAAGACTTGGTTTGACTCATTTGGAAATCGAATGATTTTTTTTTTCAAAATTTGAAGTTATTGGAGATAACGATGGAGTATTTGAGTATTTGAAGTTGTTGGATGGATTTTTTGTTTTGGTAGCTTATTAATATCAAATGAATTTTTATATTCATTTTTAATGAGTTGAGTATTAAATGAAGATCAAACATAATCATTTGTTGTATATGCTCTGAGGAAACTCAAAAAACGAAGTCCCAACCATTTACATGTTAAAAATATTAAAAGCTTTGATTTGAGACCAAATTAATTATTTTGTTTTTTTTTCCTCATATCTTTGTTTTTAAGTTTTATTAAAAGCTAATAAAACGTTAAGCACATGGAAAAAAAATAGAATCAATAAACAATAGCTTTCTTACATAGACACACTAACTAACAAATATTTATAAACAAAATTATTCACAGTACAAAATGCCCCCCTGTCTCAAAATTTTTATCATGTTTGATCGGACACACGGATTAAGGAAAATAATTTACTTGAGTATTAATATTTGTATGATGTGTAGTTTCATTTAAAACTCATACTCATGTGGCTCATAATTAAAGTATGTAGAAAATATAACAGTCGAACAATAAAAGTATTGCCCTTAAAAGAAAAACTTTCAAGCAAGACAAAAAAATTGGGACATGCAAAAAAAGAAAAAAATTTGATAATAATTTTGGGACATATGGAGTAAACAAAATCGAAAAACTAAACTATTGATTAATTAACAAAATAATCATCCGTAGCAAATTATAATTTAGGGCAAAAATTTGAGCCGGTTCACTTTATTAAGTTTATAGGAATAGTTACTAGCTAGTACACTTTTCTGAAATTATAACTGTTTCATTACCTTTTTTTTTAAAATTCAATCGCTAAAGTTCATTTTAATAATATTTTTCCTAAAATACCATCTTTTCTGAAATTCAACCGCTCCATCGTCTTGAATGAGATAAGAAGATCGAGAAGCTTTTAGATTAGCCATTGAATGCTCTGTTTAGCACTAATTAAAAAAAAAAAGTATCAACAACAACAACAATCGTAATTCATTTTCGAACAATCCATTCCTAAATTCAACCGCTCCACTTGCAACTCAGTGTCTTCCTTTCTCCTTCATTCAACTTTAATCCGAAAATTAATTACAATGTTAAAAACAGAAGGAATCATTGCAACCTTCAACCTCGGTGTACAACATTAATTCAATCACCAACAGACAAGCTTTTGGTCAATTGTACATGTTGGCTTGACAAATACATGCTGTTAGGGTTGTTTCGTAAATGCACGTTAGATTTGTGTTCATAAATCTAACCCGGTA
This sequence comes from Codonopsis lanceolata, assembly GCA_013146195.2. Taxonomy (NCBI): domain Eukaryota; kingdom Viridiplantae; phylum Streptophyta; class Magnoliopsida; order Asterales; family Campanulaceae; genus Codonopsis; species Codonopsis lanceolata. The sequence goes on from CM028377.1 coordinate 73,702,911, forward strand.
TATAATTATTTGCACGTTAGGTTTGTTAATTTCTCAATTCTTAAATATATGTCCAATTTTGCATCGGTGTTTTTAATTAGGCATTGTTTCTTTCAATTCAGTGTCGGTGTAATTTAATTAGGCAACAAAGTTTTATATTCTGCCTCGGTTTAAAAATGCATGCGTTTAATGATTTAAAAATTAGGCATCACTTCTTCCAATCATGCCTCTGTGTTACTTGATTAGGTATCGTTCCTTACAATCATGTCCGGTTTTAATTTATTAGGCATCGTTATTTGTGATTCTACCTCGGTGTTACTTAATTAACCATCCTTCATTCAAATCATATCTAATCATATCTCGGTATTACTTAATTATGTGTTGTTTCTTCTAATTTAATAAAGACAAGATTCACATTGTTTATAAATAATTAGGCATCAATGCTTCCAATTGTGTCTCGGTATTACTTAATTAGATATCGTTCCTTACAATCATGTATCGGTCTTACTAATTAGACATCGTTTCTTTAATATGCTGACAGACTTCAATTTATTTTTCTAATCATGCCTCAGTTTTACTTGATTAGGCATCGTTCCTTCAAATCATGTCTCGGTGGTACTCAATTAGGCGTCGTTTTATCAAATCTTGCATCAGTGTTACTTAATTAGACATTGTTTCTTTAAATCCTGTTTTTTTGTTACTTAATTATGCGTCATTTCTTTAATATGATAGCAGACTTTAATATTTTTTTGTATCGCGGTATATAAATAATTAGGCATATTTTTTTTAAATCATGCCTCGTTGTTAATTAATTAGCAATCGTTTCTTAAAATCCTACCTCGGTGTTACTTAATTAGGCGTCGCTTCTTTAATATGATGTCAAAGTTCAATTTATTTTTCAAATCCTGCCTCAGTGTTACTTGATTAGACATCGTTCCTTCAAATCCTGCATCGGTAGTACTTAATTAGGCATTATTCCATCAAATGTTGCCGCGGTGTTACTTAATTAGACGTTGTTTTCAATCATATCTCATTGTTACTTAATTAGACGTCATTTTTTTTAATATGATAGCAGACTTTAAATTATTTTTTTTGTATCGCGATATATAAATAATTAAACAATTTTTTTTAAAATCTTGTCGTAGTGTTACTTGATTAGGCATCGTTCCTTCAAATCCTGCTTCGGTGGTACTTAATTACGCATCGTTCCATCAAATCGTGCATCGGTGTTACTTAATTAGACGTTATTTTCAATCATATCTCGTTGTTACTTAATTAAACGTTGTTTTCAATCATGCCTCGATGTGAGAACCTCGTTTCAAACTTTCCCCCGTTGCTGAAAAGTGGGTAAGTTGCAAAACTTTGAGCACATGGAATACGATTGGCCTCGTTGTGGACTTAAAAGTGTGTTTACAGAGCTGTTACATCTATTTTATGGTCAAATAGAGAAAAACCAAAAAATACTAGAATATATGGGTTCGGGGGCTAAGTTACGAGTTAGGAAGGGGTTAAGCACCAAACTCGCTCTTTCGGTCTCACAATGAGTTTGTCAATATGTTTGCTTTATTTTATATGTCTTGGATTTAAAAGATAAATTTACATATAACAAAAGAAATAAAGAGAAATTACGTTACATTTTACTAAGGAAAAGAAAGTAAAATTACAACTTAAATAATAAAACTAGAGAATAATTGTAACAATTTTATAAACTATTTTAAGAACAAAATATTTATACTAACAACAAACTTTATTTATATTACATGCATAAGCAGGAAATAAACTCATTAAATAATAAGAAACATAACTATTTATATATTTGAAGTATATGTAGAAAAGAAACTAATTAAACTGCAATAAATTATAACTATTTTATATTAAAGTAAAGACAGAAAAATAAACTAATTTAAACAGAAAGAAGATATAATTATTATTACTTTAAAGTATGAACATAAAAAAAACTAATTTAAACAGAAAGAAGATATAACTATTATTACATTAAAGTAAGAACGGAAAGGAAATTAATGAAATGGTAAGATAATATAGCTATTTTTACATTAAGGTAAAAACAGAAAAGAAACTAATTTAGAAAGTAAGAAAATATAAATATTCCTACATTAAAGTAAACACAGAAAATAAACTAATTTAGAAGTAAAAAAATAAAACTATATTTACATTAAAGTAAAAACAAAAAAGAAACTAATTAAATATCTACATTATAACTATTTTTTGTATTAAAGTATAAATAGAAAGGAAACTAAGTAAATATTTATATTTAATTTATAGATTAAAATATATAACTACGGGACGTAACTTACCTCTTGGAACGTGATTGTATGAACCCGGTATATGCCTAGGCTTAAGCCCTCTAGGCGGTTTACATGTGTTTCCCATGTCTTTCAGGAAAATGAAATCCTTTTATTGTTTTGTTTGTTTGTTATCTATTATCTATTGTTGTGTGTGCGGAGTGTTGCACTTTACCTAGAATGAGTCAAGGCAGTGAGAGTTTGTAGAATTTAAGCAGCGTAACTGCTTGTGTTTGTTGTATGTCGTGTTTGAAACCAAGCGGCGTGACTGCTTGTATTTGTTATATTTGTTGTTTGAATTTGGACGGCGTGACTGCTTGTTTTTGTTGATTTTGTTGCATGTCGTATCTGACGAACAGCGTAACTGTTTGTTTTTGTTGATCTTGTTATCTGAATTCGAGCGATATAGCTGCTTGTATTTATTGTTTTTTGTTTGTGATTGTGTGTGATTGTTAGGGGGGGCGGGGGGAAGGCTGCCGTGAGTGAGGGAGCATGTGTGTGGGGGGAAAGATTGTGAGAGAGGGTAGAGGGTGGGCCGGTGTGAGTGAGAATGAGAGAGATTGTGAGTTGGGTATTTGGGAGAGAGGGACGACTGGAGTGGGAACGAGGGAGATTGTGATTTGCGAGTGTTTATTTATAGGAGTGGATGAAAGGGGTATTGTGTATATGTGAGAAAAGGAGTAGGGGGCAGTTTAGGAGATTATTTATATATTTATTTTAATATTTTTTTAAAAGTTGGAGGAGATATATAGACTGAACCCTAATTCTTAAATTTTTATTATTTAATTCTTTGAAAGGCTATAATTATATATATATATATATATATATATATATATATATATATATGTTTTTTGTGTGACTCGAACAAATGGTGCCTCTGGTGAGGCTTTGAACACCCAACCTCTCGATTGAAAGTAGTTAAGTACCAGAATGTCTCTGGTAGGGTTTGAACACTCGACCTCTCCGTTAAGATAAGTGAGTAGCTAAATGGGGTCTTTCGGTAAGGATTGAACAACAATGATGTCTCTAAAGATGCTTGAACACCTGAACTCTCTATTGAGAGTTGTAAAGTCCAGAGTGTCTCCAGTAAGATTTAAATACCCAATATCTCTATTAGGAGAAATGAATAATACCAGTTAAGTTAGAACTCGTTGATTTTAAGAGATAATTAGGGAGTGAGTTAGGGAGAAATAGGGAGGGGGCGGCTTGCTGCTCTTTCCTCTTCTTCTTTTTTTATTTCTTTTTATTTCCTTTTTTCTTTTCTTTTCTTTCCTTTTTCTTTTCTTTTCTTTTTGTTTTGTTTTGTTTTTGTCTTTTCTTTTTCTTTTTCTTTTTATTATCTTCATTTTCTCTTGACTTTCTTCCATTGTCCCTGAAACATATAAAAAACTTGTATTAGTTCATTTTGCGATAATTATTGGAAAATATAAAATAATGGTACGAATTTGAGGTGTATACATTTGGTGTTACTTAATTAGGCATCGTTCCTACAAATCCTATCTCGTTACTTAATTAGACGTCGTTTTCTATCATGCGTCGATGATATTTAATTAGGAATCGTTTCTTTAGTTATGAGATGCTGAAATTTGACGGCGCGCTTTTGTGCGCGTGTTTTTTGTTCATTAAGAGTATCTTCGTCATTTTATCATAAAAATGTATTTTAGCGGTTAGAAACAAAAATGATGGACTTTTCCTGTAAGGGCAAAATAGGCATGACCTATTTTGGTCTTGTTTCACCTTTCTTGGTCAAAATAGGATTTTTGATAAGTTTGTGTTAATTTAGGACTTAGTATATTTTATTAGATTTAGGTTAGTTATTTTTGGTAGCATAATCTTCTTGTAGATTTCAAGTGCACATATTTGGTAACAAAATCTTAGCATAAATCCTAGTCTAACCATGATTCTTGACCACTTTCATATTTGGTTATTAAATCCCATCCTAGTCTAACCATGATTGTTGACCACGTCCCCCGAGGCATAGCCGAGTGGTAAAAGGAGGGGGACATAAGATGCTGGAGGCATGCAGCGTGGGTTCGATACTTGGTGGAAGCATTTTGCTTTCTTATGAGGTTGGACCTTGTATGTGTTATCAGTTGCCGTTCTCAAACCTCAGATCATTTCGGGCACATCTCGCGATTTTCCTGGTAGTAGCAATGAGGGACCGGAACTATTACCCCAGGATTCAACCTGGTTAAAAAAAAAAAAAAAATGATTGTTGACCACATTCATATATGGTAATAAAATCTCATTAGTTTGGTAAGTTGTTGATTTTTTCCTTAAAAACTAATCCTTTTCCTTGTAGTAGACGGACTGTTTTTGGGCGTGTGTAGGCGTGTGTAGGAGACGCATACTATATATTCGAGGCGGGATTCGGCCTTCTTATAGAGCTCCGGAAAGTGAACAAAAACCGTGAGGCTGATCCGAGGAGTTTCGGCGGTTTTGAAGTCCCAAGTTCAGAATGTGTTATGTGTTATCATTGCAAAGAACATTGGCAAGAATAAATGGTCTTTGCTTTTGTGCTTCTGCTTTTGTTTAAAGGAGGTTGTTTTTGTTTCTTCCCACGTTTTGTTTAACTTGTTTATGTGGGGTATTTTGTTCTCCAAGATTCATTATCTTGTGAGAATATTTTGTGTGTGATTTCACATAGTTTTTGTAAAACAATTCATCATTTTTAGTGAAATCTTTTTGGCCATGAGGCTCTACAAGATCTAGACAAGTTAGACTTTGTTTGGTAAATTTTTGTGATTAATTTCATGCTTTAGTATTAAGTCTTCCGCTGTTTTTGATTATTTTTCTGTCTATTGTGAATTCAATTGTAGCTTTTTCACAAGCTACATTAAGTCTTGAGAATCCTAGCTACTCGCGTTCTTTCAATTGGTATCAGAGCCTCCTCTTGACGTCACTAAGAGAAGATTCTGTTTGTAGCCATGATGGATTCTCAATATGAGAATTTTGTAGCTGTTTGTAGAATTTTGTATATTTTTGTGAGAAGCCTTAAATCTTTTATGGATGCTCCAAATGATCAAAGATTATGTGCTATACTTTAATGTGTTAACCTTGTATTTTGAAAACACCTATGCATTTTGCTTAGCACAAAAATCCAATTCATTATTCTCGTACTACACACATTAATTTAAGACACCACTTTATTAGAGACTTGGTTGAATATATAAATTATTTGCATTGTACATGTTGGGACTGAAAATCATCTTGCTAATATATTTGCCAAGTGTCTTGTTTTTGAGAGATTTTTCAATCTTTGGAAATCTCTTGTGTTTTGTGTGCCATATGATTTTACACTTAGTTAATTATAAGAAAAGAAAAAAAAAATCAGGCATGATTGCATGTTGTCTTTAGAGGGCACTCTAGATCATTGATTCACATGTATGTGCCTCTTGTGGTTGCTTGGGAATTTCATTCAAAATTTGTTGTGATTTCTTTGTTATGATTCTCTCTCTCTCCCAGTTCTTGAGTATGTTTTTACGTCAGTGGTGGAGGTTTCGGACTATGAAAATATATGGAGATTTTCTTCGAGCTAGATATTGCTCGTCTTCTCATGTGACTTTGTCTTCAAGTCGAGGCTCCCATATATGGCAACGTCTCCAAAAATTAAACCCGTGGCTGAACATTATATGGATTGTAGGTTCGTTCTTGTATTTCCATATGACGACAATTGCAACACCTATCGGTTCGGGATCTGATCTTAGACAATCATTGCCATATCCACTCTTTCTCAAGTGATATTATCTCTCATCAATCTATAGCGGATCGACACATCACTATATTCACTCTAGAGGGACTTGGTATGAATGTCTTATAAATTTGTATGGCATAAATACCTATTAGTCTATTTCTTTGGCGGTTATTCATGAGTCGCCTTCCCATTGATGAAGGCCTTCTCAAGAAAGGGTTTCATATTGCAACCATATCTTTGAAACCTTTCCTCATCACGTTCCTTTATGTGCCTCTTATATTTGGAATTTTTTCTCCTCATGGTATCGTTAGTTAATTGTATGGCCAAATCATCAATTCTTGATTTTATGAATATTTGGAAATTTCGAAATGGGGTGATTTTCGAAGGCTCTCTCAAGCCTCATAATCGTTGTTAAGGCGGTGGATTCGATCTTAATTCCATTCTATCGAATTTTAGGTCTTACCTTATCTTATGCTATTCGGAAAAAGTTACAGTTCGAGCTATTTCTTGGTCTAAACCCCCGCCGGTATTCTAAAACTTAATTCGATGGAGCAATCAGGGGTGTGATTAGAAACTCGAATGTCATTCACGCTTATTATTCTTTTTATGGTGAGGCTTCTAATAATGAGTCTGAGATTCGAGCTCTTTTCCAAGGTCTTCGATGGCTCGATAGCAATAATCATAGTGGAGCTTTAGTCGAGATTGATTCAATGATCATTTGTGATTTGATTAATAAGGAGTACAACATTCCATGGAACCTGGCCTATTTTGTTCGTGCGATTAAATTGTTAAAGAATTCTCTTAATTTCACGGTTCACCATTGCTTTAGGGAGGCTAATTTTGTGGGCGATGGATTGGCTAACTTGGCCGTGGAATTTGTTGACTTTCCTTGCTCCATAAGTTGTGATGCCTAGGATCGTGTTTCTTGATTTTCATATTGTTTTGATTCCTCTCTCCAGCTTTGTAATTTTCCTTTTATTTAATAAAATCTCGCAGGTGCCGCCCTGCTTTCATAAAAAAAAAAAAAAAAAAAAAGTATGTTTGTAGTCCACAAAGGAAAGAGCTACCTTTTGAAATTTTTGGGATGCTGCAATTTATCAAAGTACTATGGAACTTAGGTTCTCATGGGTTGATCTTGAGAAAATTGACTCCCTTGAATTGAAAAAGTGTGAAAGCTACCTAACGGAAAAGAGCTACCTATGAACAAGGTTGTGGCACCTTTCTTTTGGGACTATGAATCCTTGGATTTCATGGGTTGATCAAAAAGTTAAGTGGCTTCCCTTGGTAAATAGTGTGAAAGGTTCCAAGTGGCATGTTTTTATAGCTTGAAATAAAGTAAAGCTATATTCCTAGGGAAATAAAGTATCTATGGATTTTTGTTGTGAAAAATTTATAATCTTGGGAGAGAAATCTGGTTGAGAAAAACAAAAAAAAAATGCAAAATTGATAATAAAATCACAATTTTGGCGAATGCATCTCCCAATGCAGCTACATTAGGAACTACATCGCTTTGATCTGGTCTTTATCACTTGTGTGTGATTGCATTTTTTATTTCTTTTGCCTAGCTTTTAGTAATCATGTTTTTAGGCATAAAATTTTAGGTTATGCATTGTTGGCAAGGATATCAGCTTGGTGAAATTTTGTCCTAATATAAACTGTGCAAATCAATTTCCAAAAATCTCCATGTTGAAAAATATTTAGTGGTTGTCTAATTTTTGTGTGGAACTAAGAGGTATTGAATCTGGATATGATGTGCTCAGTTATTGCTAGGGGTGTGATCAAATCATGGTGAACACTTGATTGTGTTTTTTCAAAATCTTGGATTTTTTAGAGTTCCTAAAAGTTTGTTTATCCCTCTTACTTTTCCGGTCAAATAGGGGTAGAGAGATCAAGTGTTTATGGTGATGGTGATGAATCCTATGATTTCTGACTTTATACCTTGTACAAATTCAGGGGGAGATGAGATTTTCTAACCAATGCAGGTTAGATGTTTTGATTGGTGTTGAATAAACACTTGTCTTTTGATTTGACCAGAAAAGTTCAACAAAGAGGGAGATTGTAAGGGCAAAATAGGCATGACCTATTTTGGTCTTGTTTCACCTTTCTTGGTCAAAATAGGATTTTTGATAAGTTTGTGTTAATTTAGGACTTAGTATATTTTATTAGATTTAGTTTAGTTATTTTTGGTAGCATAATCTTCTTGTAGATTTCAAGTGCACATATTTGGTAACAAAATCTTAGCATAAATCCTAGTCTAACCATGATTCTTGACCAATTTCATATTTGGTAATTAAATCTCATCCTAGTCTAACCATGATTGTTGACCACATTCATATATGGTAATAAAATCCCATTAGTTTGGTAAGTTGTTGATTTTTTCCTTAAAAACGAATCTTTTTCCTTGTAGTAGACGGACTGTTTTTGGGTGTGTGTAGGAGACGCATACTATATATTCAGGAGCTGGGATTCGACCTTCTTACAGAGCTCCAGAAAGTAAACAAAAACCGTAGAGGCTGTGAGCTGATCCGAGGAGTTTCTGCAGCAGTTTTGAAGTCCCGAAGTTCAGCAGTCCGAATGTGTTATCCATTGCAGCAACATTGGCAGTAACAACAGAAGTGCTGAAACTGTTTTGTGCTTCCTGTTTTGTTTAAAGGAGGCTGTTTTTGTTTCTTCCCACGTTTTGTTTAACTTGTTTATGTGGGGTTTTTTGTTCTCCAAGATTCATTATCTTGTGAGAATATTTTGTGTGTGATTTCACATAGTTTTTGTAAAACAATTCATCATTTTTAGTGAAATCTTTTTGGCCATGAGGCTAGATCTACAAGTATAGACTTGTAGATTGTTTGGTAAATTTTTGTGATTAATTTCATGCTTTAGTATTAAGTCTTCCGCTGTTTTTGATTATTTTTCTGTCTATTGTGAATTCAATTGTAGCTTTTTCACAAGCTACATTAAGTCTTAAGAATCCTAGCTACTCGCGTTCTTTCATTTCCGATTATAATTTCATTCTATGGGACCGTCCCGGTTATCACCCTAGTTTCTAATCGCTAAAGTACCATATTTTTATTTTAAACCAAAAAAGTCACTTTTGTATGCGAAATGACTGTGATACCCTTAATGGACAAGAGACGCTCTACGACTAATTACGACAAGTTTATGTATCGCGCTGGAAAGGAAACTGACATATCGATGACATATTTTTTTTAACCGCGATTCCCTTTTTATAAATATCAATGAATATATTTGTCAACCGCGGTGCAAAGTTTCTTCATGTATTAATGTTTCATATTTTTTGAATCGCGATTTCCTTTTTATATTTATCGATGAATATATTTGTCAACCGCAGTGCAAAGACCAAATATACATTGTTATCCTTTTTTTAAAATATAAAACTATGCACCACGATTCAAGAAGCTAGTTATCTGTTAAACGTTGATTAAGGGTAACATATTCATTTCAATCCAAAAAGTACTTTTTGAACCGCAGTTCACGCGGCTAGTCATCCCTTATACGTTCATTAAGGCTAACGTACGTAGTCATTTCGATCTCAAAATTAAATTTTGAACTGAGGTTTACGAGGCTAGTCATCCCTTAAGCGTTCATTAGCGGTAACTTAATCATTTCCCGACCAAAAATGACTTTTTCTGGTTGAAAATAAAAACAAGGGACTGGAGCGATTAAATTAATGAGAAAGGGGACCGGCCCACATTTTTTTTATAATTTATATATATTAAGCTAAAAAGCAGTGTTTTAAAACGCACCCCAGGAGGCCGGCTAGACGATAGGCGTAGTCCTCACGCCGTGATTTATATCAAATCAAACTAAAAAGTCACCGAAGTAGAAAATCGTTGGCTAGGCGCCCTAGTCGTCGGCTAGTCGTTGTAGGCACCGACTTATTGAGTTCAAAAAGAAGAAGAACGAGAGGTCTATGGTGGTTTGGGAAGGGAAAGAGCTACGGTGGAGATCTTGTGCGTTGCTAGAAAGGGTAAGGGATTTGCGGGTGGTTAGTTCAAGATAGTGTAAGAATTTGAGGATGCCGAAAGCAGCTTGTTTTTTTATTGATACTACTACAGCTTTTATACAAGTCTGTACAATCTATAATTCAATCAGATCCCTTATAATCAGCAATACATATATCTATAAATTAGGGGTTATGTCTGGGATCTTCTTAAAGAAGGAAACAATATATCACACACGATTTCCATCACTCCCCCTCAAGTTGGTTCGTGAAGATTTCGAACGCCCAACTTGCCAACGAGAAAACGAAAGCGATCAGCTCCAAGTGGCTTGGTAAATATGTCAGCAACCTGGTTTGCTGTTGCGATGTAACGTGGCACGACATCTTGGGATTCAACCCTTTCTCGGACGAAGTAACAGTCCATCTCAACATGTTTTGTACGCTCGTGAAAAACTGGGTTGATGGCAATATTTCGTGTTGCTTGATTGTCACAAAACAAGGGTGTGGCAGTATTTTGAGGAGCTTCCAAGTCGTGTAATAACCAACGCAACCATAAGAGTTCACTCACCGTGGTTGCCATGGCTCTATACTCAGCTTCTGCGGAAGATCGAGAAACGACTGATTGCTTCTTCGTGCGCCACGAGATTGGTGCACCACCAAGGGATACAAAATAACCCATTCTCGAACGTCGAGTCATGGGGCAACCTCCCCAATCAGCGTCACAATACGCCTCAAGATTCAAATCTCCGTGTGTTAGTAATAACAATCCCTGTCCAACTGTGGATTTCAAGTAACGCAATACACGGTGCACTGCATCCATCCATGTGAGTACGACAAGGGCTGGAAACAAACTGGCTAAGAACATTTACAGCGAACACAATATCAGGCCACGTAACTGTCAAGTATAGGAGTCTCCCAATCAAACGACGATAAACTGAAGCATCAATAGTTGGGCTATCTTCATCCATGTTCAGCCGCAAGTTTTGCTCCATTGGGAACGAACTCGGTCGGCTCCCTTGTAACCCCGTTTCTTCCAAGATATCAAGTGTATTTTCTTTGACTCAACACAAGACCTTGTGGAGAACGAGCTACCTCTATCCCTAAAAAATATTTTAATGATCCCAAGTCCTTGATGCTGAATTTTTTATCAAGATACTGCTTCACAAATTCGATCCTTCCTTTATCATTTCCGGCTAAAATGACATCATCAACGTAAATGAGGGCGGAAATGTAAATATCATCTTGCTTGAGAATAAAAAGAGAATGATCAGCATAGGATTGTCGAAACCCAATAGCAATCAAGGCCTCCGTAAATTTATGATACCAATTACGTGAGGCTTGTCGCAATCCATATAAAGACTTACGTAGTTTGCACACTCGTGTGTCCCCTTGCTTCGCAAACCCCTGTGGAATTTTCATATAGACATCTTCCTTCAAGTCACCATATAGGAAGGCGTTGTTGACATCTAATTGATGTATCAGCCAATTTTTCTTTGTTGCAACAGCCAGCATGCTTCGAACTGTCACGAGCTTTGCTACCGGTGCAAAAGTTTCGTGGAAATCAACTCCTTCGATCTGCGTAAAACCCTTGGCAACAAGACGGGCTTTATATCTTTCAACTTCACCACTTGGCTGATACTTGATCTTGTAAACCCATTTAGAATCAACTGCTTTCTTTCCCGGAGGTAGCTGCTCTAACGTCCATGTTTCATTTTCCTCCAATGCTTGTATCTCTTTCTTCATTGCCTCACACCATCTTGGATCCCTTACTGCTTGATGGAAAAATTTTGGCTCATCACGAGACGTGATGGCCGCAAGATATGCTTTGTGAGCTAATGAGAAATTTTTATAAGAAACGAAGTTGGAAAGAGGATATATCGTGGAGGTTCCTGAGTTGGACGTGGGCTGTGAGTGGTCTATAGAGTGCGGAAGCTTAGTCTCATAGAGGTCCAGGTGCTTGGGTCGTACTGGAACTCGTTGACTGCGACGTAACCCATGTTCTAACAGTGGTTCGCTGACCCCATGCTGCTCTGGACTCACCACGACATCACCTTCAGCAGACTCAACATTCTTCCCAGTCAAGCCCACAAGATCAGTACTTGGGTTCTCTGAACTTGCTGATGGTGAATCATTAGATGGGTTATGTTGGGGGGCTTCACTTGAGATAGTTATTATTGGCCTTTTTGTGGGAGGCGATGCGAGATCATCAAAATGTGTTGAGCTTCATTCGTATCTTGAATTCTCACTACCTCGCAAATTTTCGAACTCTTTTCCTTCGAACGGGAATGTATTTTCAGCAAAGCTAACGTCTCGGGAGGTGTAGATCTTCTTTTCTTCTAAGTCATAAACACGATACCCCATTTGTGAATTAGGATACCCAACAAATACACACGGTCTCCCCCTTTCGGCAAACTTATCACGCCCCTTTTTGTTATTTCGCGCATAGGAAAGACATCCAAAAACACGAAGATGATCATATGAAGGCCTTTTATTTAACAGAATTTCGAATGGTGTTTTGTTGCCAATGACCTTTGATGGCAACTTGTTGATGAGATAAGTGGCCGTCAACACACATTCACCCCAAAAAGTAATGGGTAAATTTGCTTGAAAACGCAACGCTCTTGCTACTTCAAGTAAGTGCCTATGTTTTCTCTCTACCACGCCATTCTGTTGGGGTGTGTCTGTGCACGACGTTTCAAAAACAATGCCATGTTCGGCATAATAATTTAGCATGTAATTTGATTGAAATTCTTCTCCATTATCACTTCTAATTCTCTTGACTTTCTTTTCAAACTGTCTTTCCACCATGTTGCAAAAACTAGTTAAATGACAACTTACTTCATATTTGTATTTCATCAAAAAAAAAACCAAACTCCACGACTATAATCATCAACAATAGAGAGGAAATAATGGGCACCAGAAAAGGAAGCAGTCGTATAATTTCCCCAAATGTCACAATGCAATAACTCAAAGCATGAACTAGTTTTTATATGGCTAACGGGAAAAGGAACTCTTGTTTGTTTAGCCCGCATACAAGGACCACAAAGTTCTTCATTATTTCTAACGACTTTACCGAGAGAGTGAATATGTTGGAGCTTCCAATGTGACGCATGCCCCAATCTTCTGTGCCAAATCTCTGATCCAACTGAGACTGCTATAGCAACACCTTCGTTCTAGACTGGCTCCATACAATATAGACCATCACAGCATTTACCCACTCCAATCAAGTTCCTCGAAGGTAAGTCCTGCATGATACAAAAATCCGAGAAAAAAGTCAAAACACAATTTAAATCTTTCGTCAACCTACTAACTGAAAGCAGGTTGCACTTGAAATCTGGGATATTCAAGACATTGTGAATTTTTAATCCATTTGGCAGATATGTGTTGCCAATTCCTTTTACAGGTACACCGTCCCCATTTGGTATTCTAACTGACATCCCAGCCTCGGATTTCATTTGTTCTTCAAGGGTTCGTTCATCACAAGTAATGTGTTCCGTGGCTCCGGAATCTATTACCCATGGTTTTTTTTTTTTTTTTAATATCATCTTACCAGCCATGTTCGCGGTAGGCATTGACTGTGTCTGCGCCATCTTCGAAGCATCATCACTCGTACCAATATACTGCATAAGCTTAATATACTGCTCCAGATTAAGTCCCGGAATGGGGCTCAATTGCATTTCAACACTAGCTGCCTTGGCCACCTTTGGTTCACCCCTTTTATTTCCATCTCGAGGTCCCCTTTTCCATCCTGGAGGGTATCCAATGATCTCAAAGCAGCCCTCTATTGAGCGACCCAATCTGCCACAGTGACTACATGTTGGTTTATCACGCCTTCCTCCTCTTCGATCACTATTCTCTTTCTCTCCGCGCTGGTAAGGCTAAGTATGAAAAGCTGCTGCTTCAGTGCTATTTCTTTGAGTTGCTGTGATTTGGCGTTGTTGGTCATCCTCTGCTACAAGATGGTAGGCTGCTCCAATGGAAGGGGTAGGTTTCGTACTCAAGATTTGGGTCTTTACAGTCCCAAATACTTCATCGAGGCCCATAAGAAACTCATAAAGCTACTCCTTCTCGCGCAATACTACCAATTGCTTGGAGATATCACAAGTGCACTTACCACAATTGCACTTTGGCATGGGAGAAACTGATTGTATTTCATCCCAAAGACTCTTCAGTTTGGTGTAGTATGCAGACACAAACATTTTTTCTTGTCGTGTTTGAGTTAACGCACGTTTTAATTCGTACGCTCAGGGTGCACTCTCCTTCCCAAACCTCTCTTCAAGATCATGCCAAATCTATGTTGCAGTTTTAGCGTACTTCACGCTACTTCTTATCTCCTTTTCCATAGCCGTATTTAACCATCCCTTAACCATGGCGTTACATCTCTTCCATAGCATTAAGTCTGGTGAATCCTCCTTTGGCGTCGGAATGGAGCCGTCAACGAAACCTATTTTATTTTTTGCGAACAGGGCGTTGCTCATTTCGTTCGCCCAGTCACCATAGTTTCCGTCACGGAGAAGGTCGGCAACGTAGAGTTGGCCTGGGTTGTCCGAAGCATGGATATAGTATGGGGACATGGGGTCTAGAGTAGTATAATTGGTGACAGGGGCGACTTCTTCACCCTTTCCGTTGCTGGATCCTGTCATTATTTGGTGAGGGTTGAAGGTTGGTGGTGGCTATTTGTGGGTTTAGGTTGAAACCTGCTCTGATACCATGTAAGAATTTGAGGATACCGAAAGCAGCTTGTTTTTTTATTGATACTACTACAGCTTTTATACAAGTCTGTACAATCTATAATTCAATCAGATCCCTTATAATCAGCAATACATATATCTATAAAATAGGGGTTATGTCTGGGATCTTCTTAAAGAAGGAAACAATATATCACACACGATTTCCATCAGATATAGCCATTTTTGGCAGGCGAGGGCGGTCGCAACTGCGAACCTCAGAAACTGAGGCGATTATGAAGGAAAAAATCACTTCAGGTAAGTCGTTTATGGTTGTGTTGTTGCCGTATATTTGAATTGTTGATGGAGGAGGCGGAGAAAGAGAGAGCGAGAATGGAGATGGTTGTTACAATATGTTTCCTGGCGAGTCCTTTTTAAGGGTGGCAAAATGAGTGTTATGGATAATCATGGATTAGCCTATTATCCATGATTATCCATGTATAATAAACTAACTCATAATTATTCATAACACCCATTTTACCACCCCTAATCCCTCTTAACTCTCATTCCTTGACAAAGCAAATGTCTATTGGTTGAAGAGAGAGAAACATGGGAATAAACTCAATAAAGGACTAGAGAGATATAGATATAAGGAGGAGGGGGAGGAAGCCGAATTATTGAAATGGGTTGTCGTGCCTGACGTGATGCCTATGGCATTTGTCCTGACAAAGTCGAACAAAGGGTAAATATCTTATGTACGTTTTTTTTTTCTTTTTAGAACAAAAAGCCTTCTTGTGCATTTGTCTTTTCAAAATTCAAACAAAGGGGAAATGTATTCGAACCATTGAGTATTAACTAATATGTGTTAAGCTTTGAGTATTAATTAAGTATGGACTTATTAGTTTTAGATTATGTTGTAATATTTTTATTAGTATATTTAAAGGTATAAATTTAAAATATTATTATATTAAGAAAAATATTGAAATGAGATTAATTATGTCTTAATTTCTAGGCTCCAATTAGTCCCTTAGTTAATGACTGTCTAGTAATTTTTAGAACACTACTAGAAAGTGAGATTATGGAACCATTTTTGGTACTCCCTCCGTCCCTAAATTATCGTTCTATTTTCCTTTTTCGTCCGTCCAAAAATAATTGTCCGCTTTGAAACTTACATTTTTAGAATATCACTTTTACCACTTTACCCTTACTTTTTCATTTTACTTTAATTATGAGCCACATACACATGGACATTAAAGGAAACTACACATTAAACAAATATAAATAATCAAGTCAATTATTTTTTCTTAAACTATGCACCGAGTCAACTAGGATGATTATTTAGGAACAGAGGGAGTATAAAAAATTGGGGGCGGGTCGAACATAACATTTTTAAGGAATGATGGAATATTATTCTTAAATTGACGAAATAATAACTCATTTATTATTGCCAGTGCAAGTCCATTGTTCAATGTGAGAATAAATGCAACTTTTGAGATGTTCCTTAGTCACGGAAATAATGTTTTTAGTTGAACTTACCTCCGATCCCATTTCAACTCTTTAAGGCAGATGAGACTAGCGTTAGATTTTGGGAAAATTATTCTTTTGATCATCGTACTATTGTCAACTATTCGATTTGATCAATTATATTTCATAATTCTCAAATTGATCAATGTTTTATATAAGTTGGTAGGTTTTGGTCTATGTCGTTAATGAACCATCTAATTTTTTAACGGGAGTGCTGAGTTGGACCAATTGGGCTTTCGTGGACCATTATTTATTTATTTTTTAAAACAGTAATATCCCTCGTAGACAATATAATACGGGATTTGGTGGATAAATTCATTTGTTCGGAAAAGTTAGGGTTCTTCATGACAACGATTTAAGAGTTTCAATTCAAAACACGTTTTGCCCTTTTCTGAATTTGGGAATTTCTAGTTCGTTTGTACCTTTGAAAAACTCGACAGTGATTCAATTATTCACTGAAAAAGTTAGGGTTTCATGTCGTTGTTTTTCTTACTTGCAGAATAAAACGACCAATTTTTTAGGACAATCTGGAATCAAATGACTGCAATTTCAACAAAGTTTGCTATTGTGGTATTAGAGCACCTATGCGGACATCTTGGAGTGATGAGAACCCAAGTAGAAGGTTCGTTGAATATCCAAACTATAAGGTTAGTTTTTCTTTTTAATTATATTTAGATACTAATTGACTTTTGATTATATTTGTTTTGAATCCGAGGATCAAGGTGAGCACTATAATTTTTTCACTTTGGTTGACCCTGCACTTAGACATGCACAAAAGGTTACTGTCCCAAAACCGAACCAAATCGAAACCGTTTGTCAAGTGAATTGGAACCGGAGGTTCACTGGTTCACTTAAGGTTCAAGTATTTGATTTTTGGTGAACTGGAGGTTCTAAACCGTCCAAGTGAACCGTGAACCAACGATTTTCACGGTTCCAACGGTAAAATTTTAAAAAAACAATCAGAATTCAAATGGACGGCCCAGATTGATCATGGGGGTGCATAACGGTTTTAATTTAGATAGTTTTTTAAAAAAATCAAAAATAAAACAAAAAATGCAAAAATAAAATAAAAAATGTTGTTTTTTGGAACCGTAGAACCGTGAACCGGATTTAAGGTTCACGGTTCAGAACCGAGCAGTGAAGGTTCACGATTCGAATCCGGTTCGTCATGCCCGAAATCAAGAAATTGCGGTTCCAGAACCGGAACCGTGAACCATATGGACGTGTCTGCCTGCACTGCCTAAGAGATCGAAAAGAATGGTCATTTATGGATAGTTGAGATCACAAATAGTGGAACTGAAGCATTAAGTCAAGAAAATGAAAATGTAATTCAATCAAGTGGTTGGCTAAATTAAAAAGACGAAGAAAAAAAAGGCAAAATCGGAACAAGTATTTCATAAGGCAAAAGAGAGAGAGGGCAATTGTATTTGTGGGCACTGTTCATAACTTGGACAGTGGTTGTTGGCCTAATAATTGCAATGGTCAAAAGAAAAACAATATCCAACAATTTGTTGCTTCCTTAAGGCTTGTTTGATAACCATTTCGTTTCTAATATTTTTGTGTCTATTTCTAATTTTTGGTGAAAATTAGAAATAAAAATGTGTTTGGTAACTATTTTTATTTCTTTATAACTTGAAACGTTTCCTGTTTTTCCCCACGTTTAAGAAACGAAAAAAAATTATTTCTCACGCGGCGGAAACGTTTCTTTTCCAAAAACACGGAAGGGTAACTCACGTAATATTACGGCTTGAGAAAAAACCCTGCAAACCCCGTCTATCTTCTCCTCGGTCTTGACGCAGCAACAACAGTTGCTGTCCGTCTCTCGTCTTCTGCAAAGAGCGTCTCTCTTGTCTCCGATGAAGCAACGAATAAACTCCTGGTATGTCTCCCACCACCACGGCCTCTCTCCCTCTCTCCCTCTCCTGAATCTATAAGGATGGATAATTGATCTTTTTTGTTTGTTTTGTATATTTGGTGTGTTAAATAGATTTTGAATTATATAGGGTTCTAAACATATCGAATTGGAAAATTAGTAGCTAATGGGATGTCTTTTGCATGTCAAACTTTTGTCGATCGAATCGAATGCAATCAATGTTAACATGCCTTAACATGCCTTTTGGGTTCATCTCTTTACTTCTTTCCCATTTTTAATCCCTTAAATCTATCTACTCACAGAGTTGTTAGAGTCAAGTGCAGGGTATATGCTACTGAGAAGTTCTTTTTTAGAAGAAAAAAACAACACATGCTAGAACAATGCATGAATAGTTGCTGAACCATGATATTTCTCATTAGTAAGTTCAAATTATGTGTTATAGCGGTTCAAACTATCATTATTTATTCAAGGGGTCCAATAATATAATTTTGAATGACTTATCACAGAATATGTATATATATCATTATATAATGTTGCTTTTAGTGTACCATAATTGTAATTGATGTAGCACAAGATATGATATTATTATAAATGATAATCCCCTAGCAAGAGGTAAAATATGATCTCCAGTTCTGCTTAGAATTTTTTGACACCTACAATTAGGATCAATAGTTGCATCAGCAAGGAAGGTAGACAATTCAAATTATATATTAATGCATTTATTCGTTGAGGAGTGATAAGTTCACTCGCTAGCTATAAAATTTGAATTTAGTAACTAATAGAGTATACTTAGAAGATCTAGTAATTTTATGTCACCCTCGATATATCGCTTTTATTTTCTCTAACTTTACTCAACCTTATCTTATATGTCAATTGTATGCTTAGATGGAATCTTTCCGTAGAAGCTCTAGTAATTTGGTTGAATCGATCGATGATGATGAAGTACAAGTGTTAAACACGAAAGGGAAGAATAATAAAAGTGGGAAGGAAAAAGTTGAAAAGAATGAAGATGATGATGAAAGGGTTATCTGGACTAAAGTGGTTCTGTATAAGTTTCTTGATGCTATGGTAGAAGAGGTCCATAAAGGTAATCGTACGACTACTACTTTCTCAAGAGGAGGTTGGAATTTCATAATCAATGAGTTAAAGGACTATAGTATTACAAAGGCTCAGTGTACTAATAAGTTCAATAAGTTAAGGAAGGACTACACTTGTTTTAAGAATATATCTAAGGAAACTGGAATTGTTGTAAATCCTGAAACAGGGATGATTTATGCTGAAGATCAAGTGTGGGAAAAGCTTAAAAAGGTAACAACCATAATTTTGTTTCGTGTCATCATTTAGTGTACTATTTTTATTTTATGTCTAAAACCTGATATGATGAATGAATTACTTAATTGGTAGGTGATAAAAGGTTGTGACTGGTTTCGCAAGAATGGGTGTCCTTACTTTCCGAAGTTGCAAATTATATTTGGGGATACTACTGCAACCGGTGAAAATGCCCATCCTTCAACCAAAATGCCTTCAAACTCTGAGAATGATGATGATAATAAAGACTTACAAGTTTTAGGAAAAGAAGAAGATGAATGTGTAGAAGTCCAAAAAGAAAAGCGTTTGAAAAGAGAGATACTAAGAAAAGATAAGCGTCGTAATAGCTTTATCTATAATCTTGGACTGTTTATGCAACAAATGAGTGAAAATGCCAAAAAAAAAAAAAAGGATTGAGATAAATAGATAATGGAGAAGCGATTGGGCGAAACCTCCCAGAAGTCTGATACTATTGATGATAATGGTGGTGACACTCATGTTAAGTCGAATGAAGACCTCGCTCAGTTTGTAGAATGTGTCAATGCATTGAAGGAGCTTAATGACATTGACGGAGTGTCTTTTGCAAAAGCAATGAAAGTGTTACGTGAAGATCCATTTATGAGGGTTGGATTTTTGACATTGTCTGCTGATAGGAGAAAAGACTTTGTGATGAACCAATGAGGGTGGGGTGTTTTAATTTGTAGTGTTAAATATGGATCCCTTTAAGATCATGAATTTGGGATGTTTTAGGTGGTGTTTAATTTCTTCGCTTAAACTTGAGAGATTTTTAATTTATAATATACTTGGGATGTTATTGTTTTATAGTCTTAAATTATGAACAATTGGTACGGTAAATGTGCTTTAATTTAGAATGAACCTTCTAGTTTATATGACTTACGCGAAAATCGGTATGTTTCTACGTTGATCTATTATGCTTCTTATAATGCTCTTATTTAACATGATGGATATTTTCATAACTAGTGATTGTAATGATGTCGTTGAAATTATTGATGCGATTGAAGATGAAGATGAAGAAGACATAATGAGTTGTTTGTTTGCACTTGGGATAGCAGAGTACTATCAATTATATTTGGATAAGAAAACTTGCAAGACTTCAATGCTTAAAGGTCATGACTATTTGTTGGAAGTACTTAATGGTAATGAAAGTAGGTGTTACGAAAGTTTTAGGATGGAACCACATATTTTTATAGCTTTTTGTGAGGAACTGAAGAACATGTGTGGTTTGAGACATTCAAGGTATATAACTGCTCAAGAGCAAGTGGCAATCTTTCTACTTGTTCTTTCCCATAATCAAAGAAATCGTATAGTAGCAGAACGGTTTCAGCATTCTGGGCAGGCAATATCAAAATATTTCAATCATGTGTTGAAACTGGTGTGCAAACTTGGTGCATCATTAATCACTCCCCCCGATCAAAATGTTGTGCCTCTTGAAGTTAGGTATGACCGGCGATATTATCCATTTTTTCAGGTAAATGTTTATTTTTACTCTAATAATAGTGGGTTCAAGTTTATTATGGATAATCTTAATTTGACAAGTCATCTATTTTTTGGACTGTGTTGGAGCTATTGATGGAACACACATCTCAGCAAGTGTCCCAATAACTGATCAAATTCCTTATCGTGGAAAAAAAATTGAACCTACTCAAAATATAGTTTGCGTATGTTCATTCGACATGTGTTTTACCTTTCTTATCTCTGGTTGGGAAGGAACTGCAAATGATTCGAGAATAATTCTTGAAACTGCAACTAGGTCAGAATATGGATTTCCAATGCCAATTCCAGATATTTTTTGAGAAATCAAGCGTGCGTGTATATGTATATTCTCTAATAATATTTATGTACAATAAACCTTAATGATGGCAGGAAAGTACTACGTTGTAGATGCGGGTTTCACAAACATGCCAGGATTTTTATCACCATATCAGGGAGAAAGATATCATTTAAATGATTATCGTGGTAGGCAACCAATGGGATTGGAAGAGTTGTTCAACTATCGTCATTCATCCTTGCGTAATGTGATAGAGCGTTGTTTCGGAGTGCTAAAAGCTCAATTTGTAATTTTGAAGCAAATGCCTCCTCTTCCGGTATGTACTCAAAAGTACGTCCCTATTGCATGTTGCACAATTCATAACTTCATAAGGCGACTCACAAAAGATACAATGGATCCTTTATTTGATGAGTATGGCGATATTGGTGCAGCTCTTGGAAATAATTCTCAAAATCCTATTCAAATAGATATTTCTCAGCGTCGAATCAGAGAAATGTATGCGTTAAGGTATGAAATTGTTAGACAACTATGGGATAATGTTAATGGTTGATATGCTTTATATTGTAGTGCCAGACAGATCTATTATAAACTTAATAGTTGTCTACCTGCTTTCTTATTTTATTAATGTAAGAATGATTATTTTTTATTTTCTTATTCACAATTTCTTGTTTGAATGGTGGATGAAATGTGGATTATTATTCTACCCCTTAAAGTTGGATATGATATATCATGAAGTTGTAATGTGTTAATTTTTTTTGAAAATATTTAACTTTGTAAAAGGAAATAGAAATTTTTATCAAACAAGACATGTTTATATTTCTTTTTCATTACAGAAATAGAAACAGTTATTAAACATGTTTCTGTTTCTAATCTAAAATCGGAAAAGAAACATAAATAAAATGAAACAGAAACAAAAAATAGAAATGTTACCAAACACTACCTTAGTGTTTAAGTGTAGTGCATTATATGAAAAGTTTTTGTAATGCCCCGAGCCCGAAAGTCCAGTTCGCTACGTGTAGCCAACACATTGTTCCGCTGAGCACGCATCACCTTGTGTCATTATGCTGATGTGTTATAAAAATACCTCGCAAGTGCACGAGTCAACCGGAGTATAGTTGTGCGGAAGTAAGGGTCGAACCAAATAGATTTGAGTTTTGATTAAAGTAAATTCAACTTATCTAACAAAATAAAGTAATTAATAACTAGTGGGTTTTCGTTTTACTAAATTAAATTACCTAAAAAGCAATAAAATAATCTAATTAACAAAACATGTAAATATAAGATAAATCAAAGTTTGTAAAACGCCTAGGAATTGGGATTCACTTGTATATCCATCTTATGTTTGTATTTCTTATGTATCAATCAATTACGGATTCGTTCACTTAATGTAAAGATTAAGATGCTTGGATCACGATTTGCAATACTTAGTACCCCACTTTGGCTATGTTTTCTTGATCCGTCCACATAACAGTTAAGGGTCCATTAAGTACATGAAGAACACACGCGCACCTTGATCTATACCTTAGTTCGATCAGGAAATCAGAAAGATCTATTTATTACTTAGGTTGGTCAATGTATAATTTACGCACGATCATGCAGTTCATTATACCCAAGAGCCTACAAATTCACTAACGCAGCCGTTATGCGATAGTTTCAATGCAAACCAATGATAATCTAATTATAAACAATAATTAATTGAATAAAATTTAATAATTAGAACAAAAAATTCAATACAAGTTACCTCCAATTCCTAGATTATGTGTTAGTTCCCCATAATTAAAAGTACAAAACCTTGAACCATTCTTGGAAAATCCTTCTTCATAGACAAAGAAAAATAATACATGACTTCTCTCTCTTTTTCTAACTTTAAAGGGATATATTTAGGGTAATGTTTGGATCACTCTCATTTTGTACCAAAATATGAGTACCCTATGACGCGGTGCATTCTTATTGGTTGGACATTTTGTGGGTCTCACCACTCCAACCAATGAGAGTGTCATAAAGTACCCATATTTTGGTGCAAAATGAGAGTGATCCTATCATTGCCCATACCTAATAATTGTATAACAATTATGATAAAGGGGAACAAAGCAATTAAACCCTAAAAGAGACTAAAAGTGTGTTGCACGCATCACTAGGAAGCAAAAGTGGAGGCTGATTTATTTGGGAGGAATCAAAATTTCAGCCTTTTGACTTTAACTTTACAATAATTTGCACTTTGGTCCCTGAAGTTTTTTAATTCAGCATAACGTGTCTATATTTTGCTCAATTATTCCCCAAGTCCCTGGTACTATAAAATAACACTAAAACAAATATTAAACAACAAAAACCCTGAAAAATAGCAAAGTTAAGCTTGAATAATACTCAATAAATAAGTATAAAACGAATTCATCAAATACCTTCAAACTTAGACTTTGCTCGTACTCGAATAAAACAAAATAAAACTTATAACTACAAAAACTAAACTAAATTAAAATAAAAGCAAAATATTTTTTTTCTTTTACGAGTCAAAGCTTCAGCATGGAACCATATAATGTCTCAAAGAATGATAAATAGCAACACATAGACACAACTAGGCTTTCACTCAATCATCATCCATATCACTTATAAATCTCCGTGTGTGTGTGCAAACCATTAATTGACTATCTCCAAACTTAGAAAGTTTTATCAAGCTAAGCACAACATTCATACCCAAAATATTTCAATAAAAACGTATGTATCAAAAAACATGCAACATACTATCAATATCCGGTTAACAACACAAAGATAGATCATGCTAGTATTCAAGTGCTTATACATGCATCCAATACACTAACTATGTATGAAATACAATACTCTCAAGTCTCAATTACTTACAATAGCTAAAATTATGCGAATACAACGAGTTATATCTTCAAAACAAGGGTCAAATCAACTATGCCTACAAACCATGTCAACTAACACAAACACAAGTGACGACTAGATCAATAGGATTTGATTAAGCTTGTCATGTAAGGTTAAGGTGAAGGGTAACAATAAAAGGGAAAGAAATTACAAAGTGAGAGAGTAAGAATATTATCTTTTTCTCATACAAATCACTCACATTCCTTCAACAACCACCAAACTTGGACTTTTTGGTTGAAGAATGTATCAAACCATCATAAAGATTTTCTTCCCAAAGATTTCATTTTCCTTGCTTTCTTTCTTTCTTTTCTTTTCTTTTTCGAAAGACATGCATTTTTGAATTTTCACACCCTTTTCATTCTTTTACTTTTCATATATATATTTCAATAGGAGAAATCATTGGGGCTATTTATTGAACTGCATCAACCATCATAAAGATAACATTCACCATCCAATCCCACTCTCTCAAAGGGTAGACAAAAGTGTATAAGCTTTAAGGGTTAAGTTAATGTGGGTAAAAGAAACGATGTTGAATGGGGGTCAATGTGTGCTTAGCACACGACATTCTTTTTAATAAAGCTCAAAAGGGACACTAGGGATTAATGTAGAATAAGGATGGTGAGGTAAATAGGCTCAAACAATCCAAAGATGACCTAAATCATATCCTAACTGCCACAATGTTCATGATTCGTTTTTACAGAATTTCAACAAAGTTTCAAATCATTCCCAACCTCAAAGTTTTTTTTAAAAAAAAAGTTCCACAAGTATTTCACATAAGCATTCGCTAGAAAATAGGTAGGGAAAATCAAGACTTAAATGCACCCACAGTTCGAAAGTGTGCTTGAGATATATAAGCAAAAGAAGTTCAACATATCTAATTTAGCATGCAATTAACCCTAAGTTGTAAATATAATGCAACAATCATGTAATGACGGTTGTTAAAAATGTTCATGACCACTAAAATAGCAAAGTCCAATGGAATGAAATGTGCACTATAAACTCAATAAAAATACCCAAATTCTTCAATAAATCAAGTCATGGTATTTTTGTGTTAAAAAATCGGTGATCAAAATTTCCATCAACTAGACCAAGCTAAGACACATAGACAAGTTTTCATGCATCACTATTAACAAACATGTTATCATTGGCGGACGTAACCACGCGGACTCGATTTTTTTATATTTTCTAATTATATATATACTCAAACTAAAATAAACTAACTAAATAAAAATTAAACTAGATAGCAAATAAATACAGAAACAGATAACAGGGCCACTTTCCAAATATAGCATTATAAGTGCAAAGCAATTTCACCCCCAAACTTAAATTTCACATTGTCTTCAATGTAAATCAAATCAAGAACAAGGGGTACCGAATAATTCATCTAGCATGACAATTAGTGCAGGCTACTGTGTAGGGGTGTAAGTGGTTTGGTTTGGTTTATGTCAAAACCACAAGCCGAACTGCCTCCTAATTGTTCCAAAAATTTCAAACTGAACCGAACCAAGTAAGACTTGGAACTGAACCGAACCGAACCACTCGGTTTGGTTTGGTTTGGTTCGGTTTTGTGGTTTATATAAATTATTTTTAATGAAATTAACCAACATTACAAATAACAATAAAAATAAATTAACATAAAAATTAGGAAATAACCTACTAACAACAAATTATCATAAATAAAACAATACAAATTTTAAAATAAACACAAACAATGGAAGAAATAATAGTTCTCCAACAATCAAGATTTTGTTTGGTTTAGTATGCGTGTATATATATATATATATATATATATATATATATATATATATATATATATATATTGTGAATAAATAAAAGGTTTAAAATAGTTAATAAATATAATATAATATATATTATATAATAAATAAATAAAAATATATAGTTTTAAGCCAAAATAAAAATTAGTCCAGCTACGAGCCCATAAACAAATTGTCCAAATCCAACTTTCCAAATGAATGACAAGAATTTACTCTATCAACAGACTTCAGCAATTTTTCAATCAAAATGCAATTTCCCAGTTTTTTTTAGGACAACCCTCAACCCACCACAATGCAGTTCTCAAAATATTAAGTATATCAAGAGTATACTTATCAACAAATTCCCACAAGAATACACTCCAACATAAACAAATAATCCACAAAATATAACACCCTTAAGTTCACACTGAATCTTATTCTAAATCCCATGGATGAACTTGACGCTGAAAACAAAATTTCATACAACCCATATATCAAAAGATCAACTTAAAAAAAACTGAGTTATAACATGAACATGCAAGCCACTGATTTCCAAGAGCAAGAGTCAGAAATTTCAACAATTAATCCTAAGAATTGGATAGATCTTACTATAATTCGCGAAGGAGATTTATGAAATTCAAGCACCAGAATTCGCAATTGGGCTAGAGTTGGGGCAGCTTGAAAACGAAGCTTTCGAACTGGAGCGAACTCGCTGGTGCTACTGTGAATGGAA
The DNA here is from genome assembly GCA_013146195.2 of Codonopsis lanceolata. NCBI lineage: Eukaryota > Viridiplantae > Streptophyta > Magnoliopsida > Asterales > Campanulaceae > Codonopsis > Codonopsis lanceolata. Next base: position 73,729,376 of record CM028377.1, read on the forward strand.
ACGGATTTGGCTCCAGATTTGGCCAAAATTGACGAGAGACTGGAAGCTGATGCGTCAGAGATGGGTGATGGCGTCTGATGTTGAGGTTTGGCCAAAGATGCAGTAGCTGGGAATATGAGTTGGGTTTGCATGGCGTTGTCTGAGAGAGATAGAAATCATGAAGAGGAAAGAGCCGACATCTATGGAGATGGAACTCGAAATTGTAGGCGGCCAGTGGCTATGGTGGGCGTGGAAGGTGCCGGCGCTTGAAGAATAATTTGGGGCTGGGTGATGGTTGATCTGGAACAGGGCGAGGTGAAGATGACAGGGCTCGATGAAGACGGTCGGATCTGGGGTTGGCGGGAGCAGGAAGTCGTAAAGTAACTAAGGAGGCATCACCTGAATATTTAAGAAAGCACACATTTTTGGTCCATAAAATCTACCACTTCATGTAGTGTCTTAAATTCTACCCATTGAACCCAAACACTTCGTTGGCGGAATTTTCTTTATATGATGGCCATCTAATTGATTTGGGTAAGGGAAATATCACACCTAAATCTTTTAATGTAATCCTATCCGAAATATCCACTATTTTTTCATCAACCCTACATTGATCATGCATCTCTAAAATAGGTTCATGATTCTCTTCAAAAAAATATGAAGAAGGCGTCCCTATCTCCACATAAATGTCTAGCGGAGAATCAATTGGGGAGCAAATTTTAATTTCAATCTTCGAAATTTCTTCGGTCTCTTGTGAACAATGAGGTGTGCCAATTTGTGAAAGATCTTGGGATTCTATGATCAACTCTTCCTTTTCAATTCGCTATTCTTTTTCAATTGGCTCTTCTTTCTTAATGACTTCTATCTCTTCTTCATCCATTGGTGTTAGATCATTTACTTGATACCTGATCACGCAATATTTGTGGTGATCTTGTCTTGAACGTATGCGAGGATGAGGTGGCTTCTTCTATGTCTTAACTAAAAAACAATAAACTCGTTAAGACTATAACCCTCCTGGTGTATGAATTAGTTTTCGCTGATAATTGTTTGATAGAGAGCTATGATAAGAGAGTTACAATATCCTTGAAATTACATACCTTGCCGAATAAGGGCTCTCATATTATACGATATTGATGGCGGCGTGGCGGTTGCTATCGAACACAAAGCGGCCGTTATTAAATGCGTTGAGGCGTTCGTCAGTGGGTGAACTGCGGTGTCGAGAGTTGGTATTGGAAAATGGTTTGTCGGGGTGAATGATTGGTTTGAGGCCGAGGCCGAGCGGTCTTGGTGACAAAAGCTTTGGTTTATTCGTCAATGTTGAGGATTTATGAAGACCGATTTTGGGGGAGGGATCCTGTTAGGTGAGTTCGGGCTCAGTTGCCGAAGTCATTTATCTTGAGGCGAGTGGTCTTGTCCTCGCAACGAGTGGTCTGTGGGTGGGACCCTCTTCATGCCGAGGGTCGGATATTGTTTATGCCGAGGGTTAACCCCTCGATTTCAATCCCTTCAATACCGAATTTTCAAATCCTTCATCTCTTTTTGGAGACGTGCTATTGCTTGACTGATTAAAACTAAGATTTCTTCTAGGGAAGACTCATTATGGTAGGACGAATGAGAAGAAGGTTCATTATAAAAAGACAAATTATAATAAGACGGCTCATTATAGTTATTATGCAAAGAAAAACAGATGATTGATTGAAATAAGAAGGTGACTCATTATGGTTATTATGTGAAGAAAAAGATGGTTGATTGCAATATTCTCATTCAGAGCGATTAGGATAATTATTGTAGGCCATATATATATTTTTAATTTTTTAAGTTTTTTTTTTAAAAAAATTATAATATTTTTTTTGAATTTTTTGGGATTTTTTTAAAGAAAAATGAAAATAAATAAAATAAAAAAACAAATAGCTAAATTAACTAAATCAAAACAAAAATCCACGGCAACGGCACCAAAAACTTGATGTGTTATAAAAACACATCGCAAGTGCACGAGTCAACCGGAGTATAGTTGTGCGGAAGCAAAGGTTGAACCACAGAGAATTGAGTTTTGATTAAAGTAAATTCAACTAATCTATCAAAATAAATCAATTAATAGCTAGGGGGTTTTGGATTTATTAAATTAAATTACCTAAAAAGCAATAAAATAATCTAATTAATAAAACATGTAAATATGAGATAAATCAAAGTTTGTAAAACGCCTAGGAATTGGGATTCACTTGTATATATATCTCATGTTAGTCTTTCTTATGTATCAATCAATTACGGGTTCGTTCACTAATGTAAAGATTGGGACGCTTTGATTACGATTTGCAATGCTTAGTACCCCGTTTTGGCTATGCTTTCTTGATCTGTTCACATAGCAATTAAGGGTCCACTAAGTACACGAAGAACACACGCGAACCTAGATCTATACCTTAGAAAGAACTATTTATTACTTAGGTTGACCAATGTATAACTCACGCACGATCTTCATTATACCAAAGAGCCTACAAATTTACTAACGCAGTCATTATGCGATAGTTTCAATGCAAACCAAAGGTAATCTAATTAATAAATAATAATTAATTAAATATAATTTAATAATTAGAACAAAAGAATTCAATACAAGTTACCTCCAATTCCTAGATTATGGGGTTAGTTTCCCATAATTGAAAGTATAAAACCTTGAACCATTCTTGGAGAATCCTTCTTCATAGACAAAGAAAAATAATACAAAATTTTTCTCTTTTTTTCTAAGTTAAAAGATATATTTATACCTAATAATTGTGCAACAACTAGGGCAAAGAGGAACAAAACAATTAAACCCTAAAAGAGATCAAAAGTGTGTCGCACACATCACTAAGAAGTAAAAGTGGCGACTGATTCCTTTGGGAGAAATCAAAATTTCAGCATTTTGACTTTAACTTTACAGCAATTTGTACTTTGGTCCTAAAGTTCTTCAATTCAGCATAACGTGTTTATATTTTGCACAATTGTTTCTCAAGTCTCTGAAACTACAAAATAACACTAAAACAAATATTAGACAACAAAAACCCTGAGAAATAGCAAAGTTAAACTGGAATAATACCCAATAAATGAGTATAAAACGCATTCATCACATGCCCACCACAAACCAACCTAAAAGAGTATGGTTGATGTTGGTTCTCAGAGGTAGTGCGCGACCATCTTGTAAATAGAACACAATTTCCACACCTACCCGATGTGGGATAGGGTATTACAGTTTTAGTGTATTAATTTTCAATGTAGTGCAATAGAAATTTATGAAGTTTCAGTGTACCGATGGATATTGTGAGGTTAATGTTAATGTATTGCTTTTGTTGGTCTAACTGAAATTTTGTTGCTCTATTTTGATGGAAATATATTTGTTCAGATACTTAAGCAGCAGCAGCAGCATCAACACATTCTTAAGCAGCAACAACATCAAAATTACAAACCTTCCCCCTTTGTAAACACAGAAAATCAATATCATTGATGAGAACTATACAATGTTATGTTTGTTTTCATTTTTGTTTTATGGCTCTATTTTGATATAAATGTATGCTCTGTTCTATAGCAATGTCATTGATGAGAACTATACAATGTTATTTTAATGTATTGTTGTGGATGTGGTTGTTCTATATTTCAAGGTATATGTGTTGCTCAATAAATGTAATGCATTTCTATCACCAACTAAAAGTAATTGTCATTCATGTCTATCACCAACCAAAAGAAATTGTCATTCATTTCTATCACCAACCAAACATAAAAAACATAATAAGTTAAGTTACTGACTTCCTTGATAATACAACATTTCTATCACCAACCAAAAGAAAGTAATGTTTAGAGATATCATCATAAATATACATCATAACCATGTTCAAAAGAAGGACCATTAAGGTTATAAAATATCATATTTCTTTTTCAGCCTTTTAAGCCTTGATGACTGCCTTGGTGATTGGGTACCACTTGGTGGAGGGGTAATTGGTGTTTGGCTACTTTGAAAAGGACCGGTCAAAGGCAACTCAACCTCATTATCTTGCACTTGACTGGCAGTTGTAACCTTCTTGCTATGCCAATACAGAGTTTTTGAAGCTGGACTTGTTGTGGCAGTAGTTGTTGGGGCTCTAGCAGTGGTTGTTTGGCCTCTAGCAATGGTTGTTAGCAGGGGAACTAAGTTGCTCTGTAAGTAAAGACCACAATTTATTAGCAAAAGACCAACAAAACAATTTTTTTGCAATGTATTAGTGTTAGACATAACAATCTTATCATAATGTATGCATCTCCATTATTTTGATTAATGTATGTACCAAACCCTACTGGCACATTCCTTCTAGGCATAAGTTTGGCAGGCCTCCCAAGCCTTCCTTTCTTCTTCTTTCCTACAACCGGTTCCTCCTGAACCAGTTCCTCTTGCATTACCTCAACTGGAATCAGTTCCACTTGCTCATAAATGGTACATCTGTGTTAACTTCCACTTCCACTTTAGAATTCAATCTAAAAAACAAGAGTCACAAAGTAGTTTGTCAGTAAATTAAAGGTTAATAAATCATTGCATAAAAAACAATTGGTCATAGATTGCTTACCTTGCTTTTTGTTTGCTTTTACTTAACTTTTTTTTTCTCAATTGCAGTGCATGATCATCTTCCACTCTTGTATTCTTGCAAGTTCTTGCATTGTGATCATCTCCATTGTAATTACTGCATCTCATCTTCCTTCCTTTTCTTGAAGTTTGATTGGGGTTCTTCTTGGGTGGAGGTTTTTCCCCTTCTTCCCTTCTTCTATTATACTTTGGCCTTCCAGGCATTCGTGTGAGGATTGGAGGTGAGACTTTCTCATTTGCAAACTTCTTCCACCGATTGACTCCATTAATAGGTTACGATGTAAATTGGTAAGCCTTAAACTGGTTGTGTTTTAGGAACTAATGATTTGCTTAGTTATCAGGATCATCTCCAATGAAGTAAATTGCACATATTAAATGTGTGTAAGGGATGTCTTATAACTACCAAAGCCTACAACTGCATACCCTTTCAACCAAGTCAACAGTGTACACATTCAATCCCTTCTTGACTTCAAATTGGTTGTGACAATTATCCTCAATACTCCATTCCATATATCCATCTTTCAAAATTTCCATCTTCTTTCTTATTCTAGGACAAATCTTGTCTTCTAGCCTTATAAACAATTGATGTTTCTTAGCTAACCTACACGTCACAACCACCCTTGTGTCTTCTAACATATTGATAATTGGTTTACTCCTAGCTTCTAAAAGGTATGAGTTAAATGACTCTACCATATTGTTTTCCACACTATCACAGTTATTATTACATGAAAAATATGTCCTGCACCACTTACTAGGTTCCTTTGAAATCAAATGTTGCCAAGCTGCTAAACTTGTCTCTTTGATCTCTGCCATGAAATTATGAGTCTCCTCTACTGTCCCAGATTTTGCTACTTTCCATAATAAATTCCTAAGTTGTACCACAGTGTAATGCTTCCTAAAGTTGGCATATACATGTCTGGCACAATTTCTGACTTCTTCTTTAGGAAATATGGCCTCCATTGCATTTAGAAGTCCTTGATTCAATAAAAATGTAAAGACCACAATTAAATCCATAAGATATTAATATGTGCATGAAGAAATTATTGCACTTCTTACATAAAGCCATACCTTTTGTTGATCTGATATAAAAGTCAGACCATTACCATTGTTATTCCTTATGTCATTGCTCAGTAGTTGAAGGAACCAAGTCCAAGTACTTATGCTCTCTATGTTCACTACAGCCCATGCTATAGGGAATAAATTGTTGTTTTCATCCCTACCAACATCACAAAGTAGTTGGCCCTCGCAAAACCCCTTCAAGAAACAACCATCAAGACCAATCACAGGCCTACAACCTGTAGTCCATCCCATTCTTATTACAGCAAAACACACATAAACCTATCAAACATCAACTCCCCCGATGACAAACACCTTTTAGTTTCAAAAACTATTGTGCTCCCAATATTGCTTCTTTTCAGTTCATATGCATAGTCATACAACTTACTGTAATGTTCTTTCAAAGCTACTTTCACCTCATTCAATGCAAGTCTTCTAGCCCTTCCATATTGCTTGATAGTCAAATCCACCTTGTACTGCTTCACAGTGTAAGCTTTCATTTCTTTCAACTTCTACCTAGGACAATTCCTTATCTCAGCTGCACACATCTTGGCTATCCAAGTTGTACCATCATTTTTCAACTTAAACTTCATCACACACTTGTGGATATCTATAAAAGATTTGGTATGGATTAAGCTTTCTTTTTTGCATCATGCAAGCATAAAGCCTTCATTTGCATTGAGGTTGCCTACACACATCTAACAATCTTATTATCTTTTCTTTTTTTGCCCATTTTATATCATAACCATTATTAGATGCATAACATGTCAGGCAATGCTTCAGTTCGATAGTGCTGGAAAACCTCATTCCAAAGGCTGTCATCATGTGGTCATATTTAATTGTAGGTTCAAACACAGGGTAGTGTATCAAAACATTCATCTCATTATCCTTTTCACTATCACTATCAAAGTGGGGGGAATCATAGTCAGTAAAGTCCACATATTTACTATGGTACCCACTAGTATCCACGTCACCTCCAAAATTCATAATGTGCTCCATGTAGGCATCATTCTCTACTATTGGGATATCATGACTGGTTGTATTTGGACTGGTCAGCATGTGGTGGTCCATCACCAGGGGGGTCAAACTTTCCTCTTCAAAATTAAATATAGGGGGAGTCACATTTTCTGCAGGTTGGGTCACATCAACTGCTTTTTTTTGTTGTTAGCAATTATTTTCTCTCTAAAATAAACAACTTCATCTTCATCTTCACTTATATGATCTAAGCTAACCACATCATCTTCAGATTCTTCGTTACTATTATAATCAGGATCCTCAAAATCAGTATCACTATCATTGGCCTCCCTAGAATTGGCATGCTCAACATATATGTTTATATATTCATGGGTGCCTCTACAAACATCTACTAAATCCTTAATGCTTTCATCACACCACACAAGCCTAAGCCCATCATCCATGCTACAATCTGGCCTTTTGTAGTGTATTTTCTCAATTGGCTTTTTGCAATGTGATTTAATCAATCTTTTCAACCCAGAAAATGTTAAGGTCTCACAACATATATCCCTATGCCTTACCAAATCACCCATATCATAATGTCTAATTGTAGTCCTGTAAGGGTAAAATAGGCATGTCTTATATTGGTTTTGTTTCTCCTTTCTTGGTCCCTAAGTTTAGGCATTTTTGGAAACAAAATCTTTAATTAGATTTTGGTTTTTCTTGGTCCTAAAGTTTAGGAGTCATTTTTGGAAACAAAATATGCCTAAAGATTTTTTGTTGCATATTTGGAAACAATATAATTCCTTAGATTTTGTGGTTTCTTGGACCTAAATTCTATGGCTTCAAATCGTCTATCACACTCTCTGACACATTCCCTGTCCCATTGAATTTCGGTCATACCCGTTCCTTGTTATTTTAGTCAGTCTTCTTTTTATAAAAAAAACATGTGGGGCTGAGATTCAATTGAATAGAGGATGTGACAGAGAGTGAGATAGATGATTTGCAGCCAAATTCTATGAGTTGTTTTTGGTAACAAATCCTTGGTCAAATCTTTCCAAACAGCCGTGTCTTAAAGACCTCTTTCAATATGGTAAGTGGATCTAACAATTAAGGAAGTTGTTTTTAATTCCAATTCTAATCCTTGTCCTTCTTGGAGTTGGATTCCTTCTTTGTGTGTAGGTTTCCTCCTCATTATAAATAAGAGTCATGGGCAACGGCTGAAATGATCCTGAATCGTGACAGAGAGAGAATTCAGAACACAAAGAGAGCATAAAATTCAGAATTCAGAATTCCAGCTTTTGTGCAGATGTTGAATGTAGCTTCGGATGTTACAACATTGGAAGCTACATTGAAGTGCTGAAGCTGTTTGCCTTCCTTGCTGTTTTTAGGAAGCAATTTGTTTCTTCCCACGTTTGCTATACTTGTTTTTCTGTGGGTTTTTGGTCTCCAAGACTTGTTGTCTTGTGAGAGTATTTTGTTTGGTGATTTCACATAGTTTTTGTAAAACAATTCAATTCTTTTTAGTGAAATCTTTTTGACCATGAGGCTAGAACTACAAGCATATGCTTGTAGATTGTTTGGTAACCTTTGTGTTTAAATTCGTACTTTAGTTTTAAAGTCTTCCGCTGTTTTTGATTTTGTGACCAATGTGTCTTCCATTGTAGCTTCTTCACAAGCTACATTAGGAACTGCATTGGTAGTTTGGAGAATCCTAGCTGCTATTGATCTTTCAAGTCCTAATTAACCCATCAAAGTGAATGCTCAAAACCATAGTTTCAGTCATTCTGCTTGGAAGGAAACAAACCAAACAAATGACTACTACAATAAACAATTGGGAAAAGGGAAACATTACACTTGCCTAATTGACACAAGTGTTCCAGTTTTTTTGCAAAAGTCCAAAAACTACAATATAAAAATTGGTGATGGGGAGACAAACACATACAAGGCTTTATAGAAAGTTAAAGTGGACCATGAACACTAATTTCAAAGACATCACAAACACATAAACTACAAACAACACACATGACAAAACACAGACAAGACCCTAATTTCAAAACCTATTTCAAACCCCAAGCCCTAGTTTCATAAAGCCCTAAATTCTAATGTGTAAACGAATCTAAATTATACATCATAAAATGGCAAAACTCCAACAAGTGAAGAGCCCTAACTTTTCCGAACAAAGAAAACTAAAAGAAATATACCTTATGTGCATATCTTCAAGTAAACACCCAAATCTTCAGTTCACTTCATGAATCAGTTGTTTCGAATTGACGTGGGAAGACCCCTAATTTCTTCCTTTCGCGTATCTGTGGTTTATGTCGGTTGAGGGAAATGAATTTTCCCACCAAATCTCGTATTATATTGTCCACGAAGGATATTACTGTTTAAAAATAAGGTCCACGCAAGCCGAACATAACCCCAATTAGTCCAACTCAGCACACCCGTTAAAAAATTGGATGACCCGTTAACGGCATGGACCAAAACCTACCAACTTATTTAGTACATTAGTCAATTTGAGAGTTATGAAATATGGTTGGTCAAATCGGGTAGTTGACAATAGTACGATGGTCAAAAAGATAATTTTCCTTTAGTTTTATTAGGGTCTAGTTTGTTCGTTCCTTTTCCTATTCTCAAACTACCAAATTAAGGATTTAGTTATTAACCCTCCATTCCAAGCAATTACTCAATCTTTCCTTTCCAGATCTTTTAGAATTTAAAAAATTATAATTTCTTCTTTTTAGAAGTTACATTTATCATTTTACCCTTGATTTTATTCTCACTATAAGTGATAACTCTACTCACACGCGGGTATCCTTGAAAAATATATACTATCATAAAATTTATAATAGAATCAAGAATAATGTTACGTGTACTTAATAGGTTCTTAATTGTTAGTGTCGACCCTGAGATTTTGGGAGCCCTAAGAGGGAGTTTAACGGAGCCTCGAAATTTGTTCAAATGGGTATCTATGAAAATAACAAAGTATCTCTCAAATCATAAAGGTTTCTAGTTTGGATTTTCTTGGATCTGGTAGCTTGGGAAGAGAACGCCAAAAGCAAAATAAATTGTTTGGCCCCTTCCCACTGCCTCCGACTCTCCTCAAATAAGAGTGGGACTTATTATTTTCTTTTTCTTTGATTTTTGGTCTTTTCACAATTCAAAAAAAATTAAAAAATATATATTTTTAAGAAGTACACATTTTTATCTATAAATAGTGACTTGGTTTGATTCATTTGGACACCGAATGATTTTTTTCAAAATTAGAATTTATTGGAGATGAAGATGGTGGGGGGTATGAAAGATTGTTGAGGTTTGTGCCAAGCTGTTGTATGAATTTTTTGTTTGGATAGCTTATGTGTATCAAATGAATTTTTATATTTATTTTTAACAAGCTGAGTATTAAATGGGGATCAAAGATGATCCTTTGTTGTACATGCTCTAAGTGAACTCAAAAAATGGGGTCTTAACCATTTGCATGTTAAAAATATTAAAAGCTTTGGTTTGAGACCAAATTAATTATGTTGTTTTTTGTTTTTTTTCTCAGGTCCCTGTTTTAAAGTTTTATTAAAAGCTAATAAAACGTTAAACACCTGGAAAAAATAGAATCAATAAACAATAGCATTCTTACATAAACACACTAACTAATAGATATTTATACACAAAATTATTCACAATAAAAAATGCTCCCCCTGTCTCAAAATTTTGTTATATTTGATCTGATACACGGATTAATGAAAATAATTTATTTGATTATTAATATTGGTATGCTCTGTAGTTTCATTTAAAACTCATACTCATGTGGCTCATAATTAAAGTATGAAAAAAAAATATAACAGTCGGACGGTAAAAGTGTTGTCCCAAAAAAAACTTTCAAACTAGACCAAAAAAAATTGGGACATGCAAAAAAGGAAAAAAAAACATGAAAATAATTGTAGGGCATAGGGAGTAAACAAAATCGAAACAAACTATTGATTAGTTTTTGGTGTAAAAATTGAGGCCCTATAATGATGCCTAGCCTGTAGTAATTATATACATAAGTAACTTTGCCATATTGCCGGCCTATGCCTAGGGCCGACCATGTTTAAGTCAAAATTATATACATAATGTTCATGTAGCATCGTAATATATATGGTGTGGATCGCCGAACATAAGATAATATTATTCTTAAAGCCATTTGACGCTCATCGAGATCTCATGCCATTCACACGGTCTAAGTCTCATTTCAAAGCAAGTAGAATGCAAAACATCGAAGATGTTGACTTTAGTCCAAAAGATTCTTGGATTTTTCTCTTCTCCTTGATCCATAATCTCTTTAACTAGATGTTACCCCATTGTTTTTCCCATGTTATTTAAAAAATTCCTAGATTAATTGCAATAAATTCCTATACATAATGATGTAGCATCCCAATTTATGTGTCGGATCGAACATAAGATGGAATATTATTCTTAAATTGACGAAGCCATAGCTCATTTATTATTGCCGGTGCAAGTCTATTGTTCAAAGCGAGAATAAATGCAACATCTGAGATGTTCTTTAGTCACAAAAACACTGTTTTTAGTTGAACTTACCTCCTATCTCATTTCAACTCTTTAATGCGGATGAGACTGGCGTTAGTTTTATTAGGTTTGTTTGTTCTTTTCCTATTCACAAAAAATAATAATAATAAAATAAAATTTAATTGCATAATATTCCCTCCATCCCAAAATCATCGTCTTATTTTTTTTTCTTTTTCGTCCGCTCCCAAAAAATTATCTTGTGTTTAACTTTTTTAGGACTATATTTTTATCATTTTATTCGTATTTTTCCTCCTACTTTAATCATGAGCCACAAATGCATGCATTTTTTAAAAAAACTACACATTACACTAATATTAATAATTTAGTCAAAAAAATTCATAATCCGTGTATTATGTCAAACATGACAATTATTTTGGATTGAAGGAGTAAAAATTAAGAATGATTAGTGGGTTTTGTTATCCCCACTTTGAATTCCAATCTACACACTCCAAATACTATTTTATGTCCTTGTACTCAAGGCTTGCTACACTTTAAAGTAGATCGTTTGGTTAAAGTGTGGAGTGCCAATAGCATGTATTGATTTAGTTTGTCGTTACTTTATTAATGAGTTATAATTCTATAATAAGTAAGAAAATAAAATAATAGACTATATCATTTTTAATATGCGATTAGTATTTTGGGATAGATAAAAAAGAAAGACAAATGATATTACGAGCTAGAGCTTGTAATATTATTACAAGCTTTAGCATTAGAATCGTTAGATGATTAAGTTGGTGATGATTTGGAAAGTCCGTGTCATTATTTCAAAAAGGTATTTTTGATATAACAGTGTAGAGATCTAAATAGATTTGATCAAACGGTACTAACACTAAAGCTTGTAATAATACTACAAGCTCTGACTTGTAATATCATACCTCAAAAAGAAATATCAAAACCGTCTTTTTGAGACAGGATAAGAAAATGCTAATATGTGCCATAATTTTGAAAATTTCCATTTTGAAACTCTATCATCTAATGCATTTAAGTACAAGAAATCAGAAATCAAATATGATTGATTCAGTTAGTTATGTTAATTATTGGTTGAATAAAGAATCAATTCTCTTATTATCAAGTGATTTTTTGATAGATTGATCCAACATGTTTGATTTAGTTTATTAATATGTGATGATGATTTATTATTTATGACTGATGATTTATTACTTATAACTTAATAATTGGTATTGTTTGTGTTAGTTTTTTAAAAGTGTTGAAGTAAACAAAATAGGGAGGGGGGGGGGGGCTTTTGAGGTTATATAAACTTTCAACAGGAAAAAGAATTATTTGATTTTGATAAAATGGGAAAAGAAGTACTCCCTTTGTCCCAAAACATATGACGTTTTAAAGCTTTTTATACAAACCAAAAAATATATTGTAAAGACTAAACTGCTCATATCCAAACATTAATGAGATGTCTCGATATTTTTGTCCAGAGAACCAAACACGAGTTACATAGTCAATAAATATGAGTAAAATTACCAAAAAAAAAAGTTCCTTGAAAATTGTAAAATATTATCTATTTAGGAACAAACAAACTCTCCCAAAACGTCATATATTTTGGGACGAATGGAGTAATAGACTATCTTATTCGACTATTCAAGTTCAAGATGGATAAATGAGAGGGCATACCTTCAAATTATCATTGAAAATGATGCAGACTTATTGTTTATATGAAATACATTAATTTACTTATCCATATATAGATTCAAATTCCAACCGAAAGGGGGAAAATTGTTTTTAACATGAGATCTCGTTATATAAGTGTTGGAGTTTGTACAGAGTTTAACGTTTAATTTAAATCAAAGTATTGATTTAGCTCTTTCCTACCGGAGCCTAGGTGGTTAATATGTGGATACTGTAAAGGGATTAGGCAAGAAAAAAATAATATAAAGTTGTCACATGACAACAATCGCTTTTGTTTTAATAATATTTAATATATCATATTTTATGCAATTAAAAAATAATATTTACAAAATATACCTTCACACCCACACAAATGATCAAATATTTGTCTTTATTAATGGTTAAGAGTTAAGAATAAGAATCATAAGCCAAATGGATTTAGATGTAATATCACAATTGAACTGCCCTGCCCAACATGTCCAAGCACTGGTCACGTGCACAACACGTCTTCTTCATAGTCACAAGCAAAATATGTGCAACCCTCATGATCCAAGCTCAAGTCATATGTGAGCATAGACCAATCTCTGACCTCCTTAGCGTAACAAGCGAGCACTTATCCACATGAAGCTTGGGGGCCAAGAATACAACGAGCAGGCAGAGAGGTTAAAGTAAGTATGCTCGTCGTGCTCAGTAACGCAGTAACGGTCGTCTTGGACGTGGGCAGTTATTACCAGGAAACCCGCCCCCACGTTCAAGACGTGGCCATTAATTTGCCCGCCCATCACGCTCCGGCACTCAATGAGTAGTTTCCAGCTCTCCAAGTTGGCTATATAAACCCCTCGAAATGAAGGAGGGAGGTACGTTGACATATACACAGGCTAAATTCTGTCATATTTGCTTACTCAATTGAGTGTTTAATGATTCACACGTCGGAGCGCATTTGCAGGGTAACCCCTGCCTAGTTCACGGTTCTTGTTCCTTTCTTGACAGGTTTGGGCCTTCGTAGATACAGATAAAGTTGAAAGCCAGATATCCAGATTGTCTAGCCCAGTGTATCCGACTATTTTGGATACATCAGTTGGTTCCGTTGCCGGGAAACGTTGATCCTTTTTTCCGACAAATTTTCAAGCTTAGACATGGCAGCAAATGGTGTTAATGGTGGAAATCAGTTGGAGGATGGACACACAACCACACCTAGAGTAGAAGTTCAAATTGACAACATCTTCCCTCCTCCTCCTCCTTATGATACCCGTCACCAGCTTAATCAGAGGCGGGGTTTAGATTCTTTGGCCCGAAACGATGTGGCCGCGGGTGGGTTGGCCAATGAATTTCGGGAGGAGGCGTTGCGTCAGAGGGCAATATATTTGGGACAGATGCACCAACTGAACCAACAGTTGATTACTATCGGCAAACCCCCATTGCCCATTGAGTTGGATCCCCTTCCAGTCATGCCTACGCTGAGTCAAGCGGTCAGTGTGTCCAGGTCAGGGATGGATCCCCAGCGACCAGTTCAGGTTCCTTCACAAGAAGGACGGGCCAGCCACAGGGTTGTTCTAAGTGTGCATTATCGCCTTGGCCCTTAGGTAGGGGAGGACTCGGCTCAGTCTCGCCGCCGCCAAAAGTCACCTTCCCTACGAAGGTCGCATGCCCCGCTCACCATCTCCGCGTAGGTCGCATGCTCGCCGGCACCGCACACCTTCACCTGGAAGGTCACAAACTCATAGACATGGGTAACCATCGCGACACTCTAGAAGCAGACAAGAATTTCCCCTTCGTAATGGCCAGAAAAGCAGGGCAGGAGTAGCCCTAGGACAAGCAAATCAAACCGCATAAGGTGCAAAGGCACAAGTGGCGCAGGCCGTGGGCATAACTCAAGCTATGGAAGCTATGGGGCCCCCACAGGCCCCTCTTGTGCATGGTGTATAGCCTCAGCCCGCGAGTGGTTTGCCTACAACAATCAGTATGCGTATGCAGTAGTTTGAAGACATGAAGCGCGGTATGGAAGCATGGGAGCAAGGCAATGCCCTTGATGGAAATTTTTTGGGCACCTCAGCTAGCCCTCTGGCCCTATGGATAGAGAATGCCCTTCTAGCCCAAGGTCTAATCTTCCCCAATATCAAGGACTATACAAGGAAGACCAAAGCAAGGGACTGGCTGATGTCATTCGAATCTCAGATTAGGCTTAGTGGAATCAGATGAAGCATTGAAGATTCGGGCTTTAGTGGGCTCGTTACAAGAAAAGACTTTAACCTGGATGGGAGCACTTCCTCGCAGATCTATCAACAATTGGGCAGACTTGCAAGCAAAGTTTTTGGCTGTCTTTGGGACTTCGGGGGCGATTACAAAGACAAGGGCAGACTTGTCTAAGGTTAAGCAAAGGGCCCATGAATCGACATCCAACTACTTGGAGAGATTCACGAAGATGGTCGAGCAGGTGCCTGGTCTCTCTGAGCAGAAGGTTACCTTATGTTTTGAGACGGGCCTGCTCGAAGAGAGAAGGGGGCCTGCGGTCGGAGCTAAGCATGAGGGAGCCCTCACTTTGGTCAACACACTGCGGGAGGATATTATGTATGAAATCCGGGATGAGCTGCCTCGGGAATCGCGTATGAGTGCAGAGACTGCATATACCAGGGACCGAACAAAAAGGTGTGCTTATCATGATGACTATGGGCACACCATAGAGGAATGTTGGCCATTGACGAAGGCCATCCAAAAGTTGATTAATGAGGGTCGGTTGGACCGGTTCAAGCGAGATGGAAACAACAGGGAGAATGCCCCTCCCAGAGATACACCCCCAATCTGGGGTGTAATAAACGTGATTATGGATGAGGATCCTACTTTCACCTAGCTGGGCAAGTAGATATATTCTTTGTCAAAGGTGGTGGATTGCCCAACCACTTTGCAGGCAAGGGAAGAGTCCATTCAGTTTACTCGCAGCGAGTTGGCGAGTAGCATGGCTGGTGAACAATCCTTGATCGTCTCAGCCCTGGTTGATGGATCCGTGTTGCACATGATACTGGTGGATACATGAGCATGCATGGATGTAATGTATTACTTATGTTTTCAAGGTTTGGAATTGAAGGATGAATGCCTTAATCCCTATGTAGGAATTCTGGAGGGTTTCACCAACCACAAGGTGCCCGTTAAAGGCATAGTCGAACTGGAGGTTTTTATTGGTGAATGTAGTCGCTCCATATCAGAAAAAATCACCTTCATGGTGATTGACTTGAAATCCCCCTACAACATAATTTTAAGGGTGCCCAACATGACCAAGTTCCAAATGGTAGCCTCTAACCCTCACCAGCGGGCAAAGTTTTACACTGATCATGGGGTTGGGGTCCTGAAGAGCCAACCGCGAGCAGTGCTGGAGTATGTTCGCGACAGCCAGAGGAAGAAGCAGAAGCTGACTCTGGAAAATGAAGAGCAAAAAATCATTATCAGCCACAAGGAAAAGTCTCACGTAAATATGGGGCCACTGTCAATTGCCATGATCAGTGAGAGTTCAGCTCAGGGCGAGCAGCGATTGCAAGTGGATGACACTTGTCCATTGTCGAAGATGAGGTCGGGGGGACAAGTCGAGCAGGCTGAAAGCATGGAGTTAGATCAGCTCGACAAAATAGAAAGTCAAGCTGAGAAAGATGAAAAGGTGGAGTGCGACATGCTGGTTGCTGCAAATGCGAGATGAGCCCGAGTTCACTACCCAAGATGAGCTTGAGGAGATTATGATCAATTCAGCCTATCCCGAGCAGAAAATAAAGATAGATAAGGGCTCTATCAACTAAAGCTCGGGCTAGTTTGATCAAACAGCTCCAGGATAGCTTGGATGTGTTCGCATGGCGACTAGAGGACATGCAAGGAGTTAGCGAGAAGGTGGCAGTACACTGCCTTAGCATAGATCCAGCTTTTGGCCGATACAGCAGCGGCCTAGACAGTTCTCTACGAAGAAGGATAAAACGATCAAGGAAGAGGTGGAAAAGCTGTTGAGCACGAATATTATTGAAGAAATTCGCTATCCGACCTGGTTGGCTAATGTAGGCATGGTCAATAAATCAAACGGCAAGTGGAGAATGTGCGTGAATTTCACTGACATCAATAAAGCCTGCCCGAAAGATTGTTATCCTCTTCCTTGCATAGACAAGTTGGTGGATGCTATAGCGGGCTTCGAGTTTCTGAGCTTCATCGATGCATATTCAGGATACCATTAGCTGAAGATGAAGGAGGAAGACAAGGCATTGACCGCGTTCCGAGCAGCAGGTGGTCTCTATTGTTACAAGATGATGCTTTTCGGCCTGAAGAATGCAGGGGCAGAAATGTTGAAGCTTACATTGATGATATGGTCGTGAAATCAAAAGGACGTGACCATACCGTTGATTTGGAGGAGACCTTTGGTAACCTCGGGAAGAATCATATGAAGCTCAACCCGAGCAAATATGTGTTTGGTGTGAAAGAAGACAAATTCCTGGGGTTCATGGTGAATGAAAGGGGGATCGAGACAAATCCTAAGAAAATTGCAGTGTTGGTCACAATGAAGCCTCCCCCGTGCATAAAGTATATCCAACAGCTCAATGGAAAGGTCATCGCTCTTGGTCGCTTTATTTCCAGGTCGGCAGAGAAGTGTCTGCCTGTCTTCAAAGTCCTCTGAGGAAACAAGGGGTTTGAATGGACAGTGGAGTGCGAGGAAGCTTTCAAGCAGCTGAGGAAATATTTGGGACAACTTCCATTGTTGAGTAGCCCGATCATGGGTGAGAGTCTGTATGTATACCTTGCGGCCACAGATCAGGCTGTGGCCGTTGTTTTAGTTAGGGAAGAATGTAACGTCCAAAAGTATGTTTACTATGTTTCCAAGGCCCTCGCTACAATCGAAAGACGTTATTTTAATGCAGAAAAGTTGGCATATTCACTTGTTGTTGTTGCTCGAAAACTTCGAACTTACTTTTCTGCACATTCGATCATTGTATACACAGACACTCCTCTCAGGAAAATTTTGCATAAACCAGACTCTTCTGGTCGATCGAGCTGACTGAGCTCTAGATAGACTATCAACCTCGGTGAGCTATAAAGGCAGAAGCTTTGGTAGATTTCGTGGCAGATACAAGTTTCAACAGTCCAAGCGAGGCAGAAGTTCCCCCTCAGGCCGCGCCAACGCCTGTTCCCCTTCAGCGACCTCATCCGGATTATTGTTGGGAACTTCATGTGGATGGAGCAGCTAGTAAGCTAGGAAGTGGTGTAGGCCTTTTGCTGGTTCCACCCGAGCAGGATATGGAGTTTGAGAAGGCTTTATGCTTTAAGTTCCGGCATCTAACAATTAGGCAGAACACGAAGCTTTGATCGCAGGACTTGAACTCGCACAAGACGTTGGTGTTCGGGAGATCGTGATCTACAATTGGTAGTGAATCAGGGCAAATGAGATTATGCAGTGCACCACCCAATTTTGGTTTGACATTGCGGGTTGGTGAAGGAAATTTTGAAAGATTTTGATTATTGGGAGTTAGTTAGAATTGACCGCGAGGATAACATGCACGCTGACTATCTTTCTAAGATGGCAGAGGAAGCAATCCAATTTTTGCACTCAGGTGTCATGATCGAGTATCTGGAAATACCTGTAATAGAGAAGGAGGTAATCATGGACATTGAGCCTACAACAAAGTGTTGGATTGATGACTTGAAGGATTACTTCGAGCAGGGAATTCTGCCACACAAAGTGTTGGATTGATGACTTGAAGGATTACATCGAGCAGGGAATTCTGCCAGAGGATAAGTCAGAAGCAAGGATCATTCAGAAGTGAGCATGTAGGTACACCATTTTGGATAGGGTTCTTTACAGACGGTCTTATACAAGGCCTTTACTCAGATGTGTGCGACTAGAGATGATTGAAACACTTGGGGAAATTCATGAAGGAAAGTGTGGAGGACACCCATGTCAACGGTCACTGGTAGAAAAGGTCTTGGTTGCAGATTTTTATTTGATTACTTTGAGGCATGATGCATAAATGTATGTTCGGCGGTGTGATTAGTGTCAGTGTTACGCTGATATTCCTCGCCTACCTTCTACCGAGCAGATTCTAGTGGTTGCATCATGGCCGTTTGATATGTGGGGAATGGACTTGATCGGTCCTTTCCCGCTAGCTCGCTCGAAGTTTAAGTATGTAGTGGTCGTGGTGCATTACTTCATAAGGTGGGTAGAAGCTAAACCTTTGGCCACCATCAGTGATGTGAATGTGATCGATTTTGTACATGAGCATATTTTGTGTACCTCGGGCTATAGTTTCTAATCATGGAACTCAGTTTTCAGAAAAAAAATATAAAGACATGCGAGCAGATGCGTGTAAAGTACTGGCAGTCATCTGTGGCATATTCTCAGGGAAATGGTCAAGCAGAGGCAGCGAATAAGAAGGTTTTGCATGCTCTTAATAGAAGCTTGGAGGATAAGGCTGGAAAATGGTTGGATGAATTACCGTCAGCCTTGTGGGCGGTCAGAACATCGGTCAGGGGGCCTACGGGTGAAACACCATTTTCCCTCGCTTACGGCTCAGAAGCCATGGCACCAGTAGAAATGTACTTGCCAAACTACAGAGTGTCTCATTATGATACAAAGCACAACAGTGTATCCCATACAACTGATCTCGATTTGCTTGAAGAAAAGTGAGTAGAATCTAGAATGAGGATGGCTAATTATAAGCAGCGAGCAAAAGCCCACCACGACAAGAGAGTTCGAAGTCGGTCATTTGCTATGGGCGACTGGGTCCTCCGGAAAATTGAAGCAACATGCCATCGAGTAGAGTGGGGAAAACTCTCTCCTAATTAGGAAGGTCTATTTCAAGTTGTCAGAGTGATCAGGGAAGGGACCTATATGTTGCGAATAGAGGAGGGCAGCGAGCTGAAACATCTATGACATGCTGACCATTTAAGGAAATATTACCATTGAGTGAGAATTATACAGGCTAGTTTTCTTTCTGTTCATTTGAAAAGTGGGTGAGTAAATGAAATCATTTTGGTCTCTTTATTGACATCTCGTCTGTTATGTTCAACTTCTACCTCGATTATTCCTTTTCATCGAACATGATTTGTCTCTCCTCGATCAACAAAGTTGGTGTTCGAGTGATGGTCAATGTTTACCTCGATTATTCCTTTTCATCGAGCATGATCAGTCTCTACTCGATCGAAAAGGGTGGTGTTCGAGTGATGGTCAAATTTTATCTCGATTAGGCCTTTTCATCGAACATGATATGTTTCTGCTCGACTGAAGATGTTGGTGTTCGAGTGTTGTGTTTAGCTTTCTTTTTCGATTATGTCTTTTCATTGAGCTCAGTATGTCCCTACTCGATTGAAAAGATTGGTGTTCGAAATTTTTTGTACAAAGTGAACCGTAACCTTAGATCTTAGCTTATGCCTAAGTCTGAGCAGTTAACGACTTCAAATTTTTAGCTTATGTTTGAAATCTAAGAATGTAGTAATGTGCAAGCTCGATGAACCGAGCTAGCGATTAACAGTTGAGAAATCATTCAACAGAAATATGCAGTGATATTGAAAAAAAAAAAACAAAAGCATCAATATTACAAGTCGAATAAGTTGAAATTGTTTTGCAGAGAAATGTTAAAAGTACAAATGTCATGGCACGTTGGCCGAGGAAGGTCTAGGGGTCTGAAGGAATCTCTAGAGGTGTAGTATGGGTGGCATCTTTCTCCTCCTCATTGGCCTCTTGCCCCTCCTCGATCACGACCACCTCCCCGTCATCTCTAGTTGAATGCGCAGCTATGGTTGCTGCTTCATGGAACTTGGCCATCCAGATTTGCATCATCAAATATGTTATTGTCACTTTAATGACCACAGGAGGCATCCATGCAGCAAGCCCTTTTTGTGAGTCAGAGTGTGTCAGGGAATCCAGCTCGTCCTCGGTGTAGGGTACCAGGGCATGGCCTGGACGAGTAGAGGAGCAAAAGGGGGTATTCGTTCCCCATTCAGCGAACAACTCGGGATGGATTTCCATTCCGTTGCAGGCTATATGCCTCAAGACGTGATGTACCCCTTAGAGATAAAAGGGGTACGCTTCATCCTCGATGTAGGCGCTGAAATCCTCATACTCTTTATATTTGACAATTATTGTTTGCCTCTGCTCCTTGCTGGGTTTGGACAGCTCTTCTCTCAGCTTTTTCTCTTTCTCAACCGCTTAATTTTTGGCCTGCTTTAGCTTGCTCACCGCTGCTCTGAGCTCCTTCCTCACCTGATCAATATTGGTGATGGCAATTTCCTCTGACTTTTTAGAAAAGTTAAAATGGGCTTCCAGAGTCTTCTTCTCCTCCTCGAACTTGGAGAGCTCAAACCTTGATGGTAACATCTTCCTTGCTTTGTTTCAGCTCGGCTCGAAGAGTATTGATTTGATCTTCCAGTTTATTCTTTTCGGCGGACAGCGAGCCGAAGGTCTTTAAGTTGTCAATGAAGCGGTCGTATAGAAGCTTAGTTTTGGTGGCCATCTGAAAATTAAAAGTACAAATTAAAACAAAACGTACAAGGTCCATTCATTCGCAAACATGAAATATTTACATCGGCCATGCACGTCCCGATTTCGCCGACCAAGACCGAGCTGGAGTGCTTGACATTCCTCCTTCGAAGGCCAGTGTGGTGCAGTCTCTTCATTATGCCAAACCCGACTGTGGCAGCGTGACCCCCTCATTTATTGGTATTGATATTATACAAGTCGGGGACATCAGCCATCTCAGCGATCAGTCCAGTGGCATTCTCCCGGGTCTCGGCATTTGAAAGTTCTCTTTGTGCCATGTGGGCACTCGAGACCCATATGCTTCAACCTGGTTGCTCTTCTCCATCCGTGACCTGGTCCTCCTCGTGGTATGGGGTTCAGCAGCGAGCCGTTTGGATGAAGATACTTCAAGGGCGGCCACATGTTTTATTGAGACGGGTGCTGCTGGCACGACGATGGCAGGAGCAACAGTCAGCGGAGGAGTGGCAGTTCGGCTTGGTTCAGTACGCCCACGACTTGTTCCCCACCCCGTGTTTGCTGCTGGAATGGTTGGGAGGCGAGCTGGCTCTTGGCTAGCCAGTTAGGTACTCCTCTTCGCAGAGCCCTTCTTCATGGCCTGCAAGAATTTGTTGCTATTTTTGAGATGCTTCATATCTGCAAAATAATTAATGGGAAAAATAATCCGAGGGGATATAAACAGAAGAAAGCAAGATACATGCAGAAAATATTAATGTGCAGACTAGTCAGGGAGAAGGCAGGGGTATAATTGGTTCCAGTTTGTTCACAATTGGGACACTCGCTAGGGAACCTCCCTCCGTGACAGTTACCCCAGTATGGGTGAGGCTTCTTAACGTCTATGGTGACCCTGGGTTCCACTCCCTTTACAGGCCAACTCAGTACGCCGGCCAGACGAAGTAGAAAGGGATCAGATGTAAGAGCCACCTAGTCTAGCACCCAATCTTGTCCGCCCTTGCCCTCTTTAATGCCGAGTAGGGTCCTAAATGATCTGGCTATCGGGGATCTCCTGCTCGGAAAGCATTCTTGTCGTATTTGGGAATCCCAATGTCTTCCAAGTATGGGGCGAATGGCCATCTTACCCGAGATTCGACGAGTAGGGTCTTCCCGTCCCAGGCATCGACTTTGTTGGGGTCGTCAGTTAGGAGCTTGAAATAGTTGGGATTTGAACGACCAGTGATACGACTGTTCTTTTTGTTAAAGGAAAACATGAACAGTTTTCTAAACAGGGTCATATCGGGCTCGAACCCGAGCAGCCTGCAAGCTACGATATATGCGACCAAAAATTTCATGGTGGTGAGGGTCAGGTCGCAAGGGAGGGCATTGTTCAGAAGCAATAATTCAGCAATAAAGGGGTCCAGTTGAAGTCTCAGACCGACGAGGAAGAACTCAAAATAGAAGACCATACGGTCTCCTTGGAAGTTGTGCTCGTCTTTTTCGATGTCCAGATCGAAGGCATTTACTAGGTAGTTTTTGGGGTCTATGCCCAACGAGTAAAACCAAGCGGACACATCTTCTTCGTAAGTTAAATCGTCCCATTTCATCGGGGCCGACGTGTCAGTCATGTGTTGTTTGCCTTTACGGCCACTAGTCCTCTTCCTTTTTGCTCGAGGGACGCTCGTGCTCGGAGACTTAGATCCATAATGTATGTCCTCCTCGAGGGATGTTTGCTCGTCCTCAACCGTTTGGTTTTCTTTCTTATTTGAGGCCACAAGAAGTTCCTCCCCACGAGTGTCAGACACTCTAGAGATTATTTGGGCCTCGTCCAGCTCGGTTTCTTCAAAGCTATTGGATTCGACTTCAAGGCTCTCCTCACTCTCAGTTGAAGCTTCGTGGTCGTAGCTACGTCTTTCGATTTCTGAGCTATTCTCATCATCCGGAAGACATACTATAGGAATCGAGGAATATACATTAATTCCTGCTCGTGAAAGCAAGCAAGAGCGGACAAGCAAAAACCCCCGGTTGGGGTTCATTTCAAAACCAATGAGCAAGGCACCGGTTGGGTATTTCTCGATTCCCACCTATATGGGTTTTTTGTGTACGAAATCCGTGAAATGGACATACCCATAAAGTTCGAGAAGAGTAAGGGCCGTGACGGTTAATGAAATTGAAAGAGCAAGATTAAAGGAAATAAACTATAATATTTCTTAATGGGTGTCAGACGCCCGAGTTTTCGTCAGATTGGTTTTCAGATCGCAACCAATTTGTCATCATGTACCCAGCCAGCATCATCGAACCCTAAAATTAGGGTTCTAGCGGCGAGAATGGAAAAGGTGAAGATTACAGTTTAGAAAGAAGGGTTTAAGTTGGGAAGTTACTTGATGATTTCAAAGATTGAGCTTGGCGAGGTCTGAGAAATGTTGTTTGTTTCACGTTCGGAGCCCTTGTTTCGATTGATTGCAGAGGGAAATTAAAAGATTGCTTTGGAGTTCTTCAATTTAAGGAAAAGGTTAAGTATGGGGGTTTTCTTTCGTTTTTATAGCCGGGTGGAACCATCACGGTACAGGAAACGAGGCGTCGCATTAAATGATGCCTCGGGAGATGGGTACACGAGAAGGTAAGAGGCGGTAAGTGACGACACGTCTCTTCAATGCCCACTACACCCCCAAGCTGTCATCCATTACCGTAACACCTGGCTTTCGGGTAACCACTTTCCAGATGTTCAAAATTACCAAGTCTTGATACGACCAAATTTTCAAAGAGTATCAAGCTATTATTCTCCTCGCACCGAGCATGAATGCTCCCTAGACAAAAGTATGGGGCCACTGAACTGACCGTCCCAACAGGCCCAATCACTGGTCACGTGCACAACACACCTTCCTCATGGTCATGAGTAAAACACATGCAACCCTCATAATCCAAGCTCAAGTCATAAGCGAGCATAAACCAATCTCTGACCTCCTTAGCGTAACAGGCGAACACCTATCCACATGGAGCATGGGGGCCAAGAATTCAACGAGTAGGCAGAGAGGTTAAAGTGAGCATGCTCACCGTACTCGGTAACGCAGTAACAGTCATCTTGGACATGAGCAGTTATTGCCGGGAAACCCCCCCCCCACGTTCAAGATGTGGCCATTAATGTTCCCGCCCATCACGCTCCGGCACTCAATGAGCAGTTTCCAGCTCTCCAAGTTGGCTATATAAATCCCTCGGAATGAAGGAAGGAGGTACGTTGACATATACAAAAGATAAACTCTGTCAAATTGCTTACTCAATTGAGTGTTTATTGATTCACACGTCGGACCGCATTTGCAGGGTAAACCCCTACCCAGTTCACGATTCTTGTTCCTTTTTTGATAGGTTTGAGCCTTCGTAGATACGGATAAAGTTGAAAGCCTGATATTCAGATTGTCCAGCCCAGTATCCGACTATTTTGGATACATCAACAATTATATGATCAACAAACATTACATGTTCTAAAAAAGACACAAAGTGACAAAATGCTAGAGAATATTAACGTAAAAATATTATGTTACGTGATTTTATTAATATGGTGTGACGTTCCGACCACTTGTCATATATATGTGGTAATATTTTTTAATCAAATAATCTAAATCCATATATTTAAGAGAGTTGTAGAATACACCAACAATATTACCTTTAAATAGTACCCCATTTGTTCCTAAAGTATTGTCCTCTTTTTCTTTTTCGTCCATTTTAAAATAATTGTCCAGTTTGGAACTTACCTTTTTAGAATATCACTTTTATCATTTTATCCTTATTTTTTTATTCTACTTTAATTATGGGTCACATACACATAGACTTTAAAGAAAACTATACTTTAAACTAATATAAATAATCAAGTCAATTATTTTTTCTTAAACTATACGTTGAATCAACTAGAACGATTATTTAGGAACTGATGAATTA
Organism: Codonopsis lanceolata; assembly: GCA_013146195.2. NCBI lineage: Eukaryota > Viridiplantae > Streptophyta > Magnoliopsida > Asterales > Campanulaceae > Codonopsis > Codonopsis lanceolata. Next base: position 73,754,488 of record CM028377.1, read on the forward strand.
ATATATAATTAGGGTGTCACACTCACATGTGTACCATAAAATAATTCCGTAGGTGGAGTAACATTCCTGCGCTTACTCATTAGATTAGTCTGTTTCTTCTCCACCTTCTGAAGACAACTACTAATAGTCTAATAGTAGTAGTATTGAGGAAAGAAACCTATCATTGGTCCTACGGTGTGCCACGTGTGATCCACATGTCTCCATGTAACTTTCCTAAACATTGAAAGTTGTAAACCGTGTTGAATATAAAGAATTTCGTATAACAAATAATGATTACCAAACCACAATATTTATAATTTATAAATTGTGTGATCAAATTTTTATTTGAACCATATAAAAGGTGTGTTGTAAAAGAAAAGAGGTTACTATTGTTAACCATCCAATTAATCATTAACTTTTTTCTTTTAATTTGTTTAATGAGCAATTCTTCTTTTTTCAATTATTTAGTCGGTAAGGATAATTAGTTCAAAACAATTTGCGAATAATTCAACTCAATTCACTCTCCAAAAAAAGTTCATGGGGTGCACTATTGACTACAAGCTTGTCATCAACATTACAAAATTACGTCCATAGTGTCGGTTACAATTTCGTACTTGAGTTTATTAATAAAAATTAGGGTTAATGATATTATTGGTCCCTCGACTATAAATCGTTCTCAATAATAGTTCCTTAATTTTTTTTGTTAAATTTGGGTTCTAAGAGTATTAAATTTTCACAGCCGCATCTTTTTTTATGGATACCGTCAGAAAAATACTGTTAAGTTGCCTATTTGCATTTAGTAAGGACAAAAATAAAAAATTTTCAAACCTAACTTATATAAAAATTTACAATCGAGTTCCTAAAGTTTGAAAAATAACCATAAGGTCCTCTTCCCCAATATATTTGGGAAACCCACCAAATTTTTAATATTTAGGAAATCTATTGTACAGAAAAACAATTCATGCCTCTCAATAATCAGATACGTTCAACTCGATATATTAATCAATAATCATATGCCAAGCAGCCCTTCAACGTCTTTATCAATATCCTTTTCTTTCAGTTACAATACAATGAAAGGAATCAAACAACAAAACTTAACCAAATACTAACGATAACCCTCTTTAGTATAGACTATAGATTATTATTCTTCCTAAATTTGCATCAGATCTCAATTTGGAAAGCTTTCAACGAATCATATGGGGACGGAGAACAACGCATCTGTCAAGATATCCGAGCCTTTGATGGACGATCCTCACAAAATCAGAGACGTTCAATTCGATTATTCCGAAACAATTCCAGAATGGAAAGACCAGATCACCTTTAGAGGTTTGGTTGTCAGTGCATTGTTGGGGACACTCTTCTGTATCATCACCCACAAGCTCAATCTCACCGTCAGAATCATCCCCTCTCTAAACGTTGCAGTTAGATTGCTTGGATTCTTCTTCGTTAAATCATGGATAGTGTTTTCCGACAAGTTAGGGTTCGCAGTTCGACCCTTCACCAGGCAGGAGAACACTGTCTCAAAAGTTCTCAATTTATTAATATAGGTACAACTTTGCATGTTATCTGAAAAAAATTAAATGTATCATTACACTTCACACTAATCCATATAAAATGTCCTTTTACATTCCTTAATACTTGTGTCAATCATGCTTGTGAGCATCATTCAAATTTTAAAAGTCCTATTGTATTATACATGGGGAATATATATTGTATTCCTTTGCCCAACATATATGGTTTAGCTTTGGCATTTTACTTCAAAAAAATTCTTCATTCCCTCTTAAAATACCTTGACTTGGTGTTTACCCAAAACTTTTAAAAAATAAATTAAATCTATCTATAAAGTTAGGATCTATATTTATAATTTTATTTTCTTAAAAATAAAGTTATGTATTTCTCATAGATTACATATCCAAAAATTTTGGATCTACATTTGTGCTTTAAGTAAGCATGTCTGAAAAATTAGAGGGTGTAAAAATAAATTAACAAAATTGAAATAATTTGTCAATATATAATTTAAGAAAATTCCAACTCTAAAATTGACAAGCTCAAATTATCCAGTTCTATGAAAAAAATTAAATCGGAACTAATTAAAATGTTAAGTCATATATTTTTAGATCTATTTTCTTTGAATTTGTATCAACTCCGGTGATTGATATCCATCAACATGAGAAGGAGGGGCATTTTAGGAAGAAAAAAATGGATTTATGCGGTTGGATAAAAAATAGCGCACCAAAGAGGTTATAATTTCTAAACAAAGAACCGGTCCGCAATTATTCATTTTATTAGTAATGGATTACTAAAAGTGTCAATTTTTTTAAAAAATTGACTTTCAAACAATGACTTTTACCCAGAACGGAGGGAACACGTAATTAACATGGTATTTAATGACTTTTTTGGGGGCCAACTGTACATATTATTGCTTCTATTAGATGATATTTAATCAGCAAATATATACTTCTTCCGACCCAAAATTATTATTCATTGTTCCCTTTGTGTCCATCCAAAAATTATTGAAATGAAATCTCCATCCGTTTTTAAATTATCGTCATTCTTTCTTCTGGGATAGATGTAGTAATGCTAAATTCTTTTGAATTATTTGATCTATGTCAAAATCATGGTAATCTTATATATTTTTAGAATGTTAAGTCCTATATTTTTAGATCTATTTTCTTTGAATTCGCGTCAACTCCGGTGATTGATATCTATCAATAGAAGGAGGGTCATTTTATGAAGAAATAAAAAAAATAGACTTAAGCGGTTGGATAAAAAAATAGTGCACCGGAGAGGTTATAATTTCCAAAAAAAGAACCGGCCCACAATTATTCATTTTATTACTAATGAACTACTAAAAGTGTTAATTTTTTTTCAAAAGTTTGACTTTCAAACAATGACTCTTTACCCGGAACGGAGGAAGTACGTAATTAACATGATATTTAATGACTTTTTTTGGGGCCAACTGTACATATTATTACCTTTTTCTATTAGATGATATTTAATAAGCAAATATATACTTTTTCTAACTCAAAATTATTATTCAGCATTCCCTTTGTGTCCATCCAAAAATTATTGAAATGAAATCTTCATCCGTTTTAAAATTATCGTCATCCTTTCTTTTGAGATGAATGTAGTAATGTTGAAGTCTTTTAAATTATTTGATCCATGTCAAAATCATAGTATGACTAAATGATCATTTTGGTGTTTGTTTTTTTTTTCAATTGAATAATCATATATAAAATTATGTTATAGAAAATGATTAATTTTTAAAATCTATAATGACTAATCTTATTGTTATATTTTTTTAGTTAAGTAGTGTCCCATAATTTATTTTTTTAATTTTAAATTTATAATTTAGTTGAAAAACATATATGCCGTGCGTTTTACGCACGAGTAAAAACACTAGTTAGTAATTGTTTGTTGTTTTCGTCAATGGTTGCCGTTGGTTGGGCCCAACGCCCAACTTACCCATTCAAAGGGGTATTGATTAAAATATTTTGGGGAAGAAGATTTTATGGTCATTTTTCAAAATTTAAGAACTTGATTGTAAATTTTGATATAAATTAGGTTTGAAAAAAATCATTTTAACCCTTATTAAATGCATATGAGCAACTTAACGGTATTTTTCTAACGACATTCATAAAAACGACTGCGACTGTGAAAAATTTAATACTTTTAGGACCTAAATTTGACAAAAAATTCTTAAAGGACTATTACTAAGAACAACCCATAGTCGAAGGTCTAATAGTGTCATTAACCCTAAAAATTAACATCACAAATGTCGATCATAATATCAAACTCGTGTTAATAAATAATTCATTTTTTATTTTTTTCATGTGAGTACAAAAGTACTTCTTGGAGTTAACTTGTACGTATTTATGTACCGTTCTAGAGACGAGTTCAAAGGGAAAATTATTTATGTAACCAGCCTACTAATTGAGAGCCACACAATTGATCATGTATTTTGTTTAAAACTAATTTAACAAATGTACTATATTTAAATACAAATGATATCAATTACGTAATGATGATTTACAAACCGTTAAAGAGCGATGTGTGGATACGTACTTGCTGCTTGCATGAATAACTATGTTAGTGAATTATTAACGAAGTTCGACGACAATTTAATGAATTTTGTTATATTTTATATAAATTATTTATTTATTTTATACATTTTGTTTCAAATTTTAATAAAGATATCAAATTTATCTTATGCTCACGTAATTAATTGTGTCTTTACCGTACAGTGCGCATTTCAAACGACACGCTCTAATGCTAGACTATTTATGCATTTAAAATTTGTAAGAGGCTGGCCAGTTAATCATTAAGCTTCTCACCTTATTAACCCATCTAGACAGCGACAATTTCTCCGTACAACAATTTCCCTCTCTCGGAGCCACGACCATGGCCGTTTCTTTCACTTCAATTCCTCCCAAACCTCCCTTTCTCCTCTCTCTCTAACCTCCAAAATCCCCAATTCACACAGAAACACACAAGTGTTCATGTATATTCTAAGTTTCTTGTATCACGCGAATCCATGATTGTCGAATTCGTAGTAGAGTCAAGGCGTATGAGATGGCGATTGTGACAGGGGATCGATACCTGGAATCTCTGGTGAAGTTTGTGGAGAAGCAAGCGGAGCCATTGCTTGAAGGGATCCTAGTTTTGAAACTTAATCCCGTTGGGCTCCACTACGTGCAATCTAGGCTTGAAGCCCTAGCTGAGCTAGAAAGCCTCCTCGCCGGAGCTCCGGTTGATTACCTACGCGCCTACGTATCCGACCTTGGAGATCACCGCGCTCTCGAGCAGCTCCGGCGGATTTTGCGGCTTCTTACTTCCCTCAAGGTCATATCTGTGCTGCCGGCGCCGGTTAGAGACCCGACGCCCTTGTCTTTGCTGCCGTTTGGTCGATTGAAGGTTCTGGAGCTCCACGGATGCGATCTCTCTACGTCAGCGGCTCGAGGGCTTCTTGAGTTGAGGCATACTTTGGAGAAGATCATTTGTCACAATTCAACTGTGAGCTTAGTTAATCTCAGTTCATGATGTTAAATACTATAGGAAATTACTGCTTGCATTTTATGGTCGTGATTGCTCTTTTCCCCCTCGGCACAAATGCGGTCATCATGTGTTTTGAGTGTTGTTGATTAGTGTTTTTCTGTTTGTGCATTGATTCAGGATGCACTTCGACATGTTTTTGCTAGCAGAATTGCTGAGATTAAGGACTCTCCTACCTGGAAGCGGCTATCGTTCGTTTCTTGCGCATGTAATGGCTTGGTTCTTATGGATGAATCCTTGCAACTACTTCCTGTTGTAGAAACACTTGATCTGAGTAGAAACAAGTTTTCAAAGGTGGATAATATTCGTAGGTGTACGAAACTGAAGCACCTGGATCTTGGGTTCAATCACTTAAGATCAATTGCATCATTTAGGAAGGTAAGCTAATCAGAATTATGGCTTTTAGTGCTTAATGATTATGGCTTGATCACACTGTATCTTAAGCGTGATACATTGTCCCCAAATGTCATATTAAAGAACAAAGATGCATGGGTGGGTGTTTTCTAATTTTTGAACTTTCATGATAGTATACTATCTGCTGTCTAGTTTATACTAACTAAGTTCCATACTTGGAGATGTTTATTTCACCCAGATTATAAGCACATAATATATATTAGAGATATCGTTGAACTCGATTCCACGATATTTCTGATTTATTTAGGGCTTACTTATACATGACTCATAATCCGCCTTCCTTGCATCTGTAGGTTTCTATTTAAAACTGCTTAACATAAATTGGGTTTTCGTCCTCCCAAAATGCTGTCTTCTTGATTGATTAGCATGATGTGTGTCGAAGTCAAATGAAATTGAGAATTGGAAATAATCTAGGCAATGATTTCCTAAGCTGTTTGCAATTAAATTTGTTGAAATTGCTTACATGCAACTAAGGTTAATGATCAATTTAGGTATCACAACAGCATGAACCAAGGATTAAGGACTAATCTTTAATAAGTCTAACATCATCCGGCCATCTAAACCGAAGAAGGGCTCTACAAATTAATGTGGTTTATATGCTATTCTTGAATGAGACCATTGCTGAATAATCATGAGCCAAGCTCTACTAGAAGTTCCTTCAACACAATCCATAGATTTTTTTTCCTTTTCTTTTTTGGTGATTTGAGTTTGGAAGAACATAGTAAAAGCACGCCACGTGTTCATCCAAATAGCGTGACCAGATAAGGGGAGAGATGGCAAGGGCACTCAGGCAAACAAACAGATCCTTGGTTCCAATCCCCACTCCAACAAAGGGTCACACTTACTAATAACAAAACACACGCCATCTTGAAAAATATAACTCAATGAAGTTGCTAGTTAGATGCCACCATTTTTCTTTATTGCAGGTAAAAAGTTTGGGACGCAATAGAGCCTAGGTTAATATGAATGGGCGTTAATATGATAATGACAAACTACATCATCAGATGCCTCAGTATTCTGCTGGGCAATCAGGTGTTGACTAAGAACGAAGGGATAGTTTAAATAGAATATCCCAGGGAAAGTGCCTTAATCTCTCCCTCTCTCTTTCACTGTCTCACACACAGTCACAATTCTTAGGATGCTGTATATCTCGAGTCTTACTAAAATTGAATCTATCACTTCTATTGATATGCTCATGCTCCTGGGTATTGCTTGCTTCTTCTTTATGTTTCACATTTGGGAATTAGTTGGCATCAATGTTGTTTGTCCTATGTACTATGCAGGTCTCCTGCCAAATTGTGAAACTTGTTTTGAGGAACAATGCTCTTACTACGCTGCGTGGAATAGAGAATCTAAAATCACTTGAGGGGCTTGATCTTTCTTACAATATTATTTCCAACTTTTCAGAGCTAGAAGTCCTTGTTGGTCTTCCATCTCTGTGTAGCTTGTGGTTGGAAGGAAATCCTGTGTGTTCTGCCAGTTGGTACCGAGCACAAGTTTTCAGCTTTATTCCTGATCCAGATAAAGTAAGTGCAGGAACATATCCTCTCTTTGATTTTAGTGATTTGTCAATTGAAGTTGCCTTGAGCAGACATAAACATATATGATCTGAAGTTGGTTATATACAATTGTTTCTTCTGATTTACACATTAGAATTTTATATTTTTTCCTTCTCTTGTTTAACACATTAGCTGAAGTTGGACGAAAAGAATATTTCCACAAGGGAATTCTGGAAGCGGCAATTCATCATTGCCAGCCGGCAGAAACAGCCTGCTAGCTTTGGGTTTTATTCTCCAGCGAGAGATGAGGCTGAATTAGAGGGTAGTATCTACACAAAAAGGGTAGGTGATTCTTGAATTTAATTGAATTGTCTTTTCCTCTAATTCGAAATTTGTTAACGATTTGCTAATTGTTTTTACTTTTAATTACCTTTGCTTCCTTAGTTTGTTAAACTATCTACTATATGCCTTTGGTCTATGTTGCAGAAGAAAGCAAGTCGTCTTGCCAGTATTGAGAATGAAGAGCAAAGCACATTTGCATGTTCAGACAATGATTCTGTCTCTTGCGACAATGAGGCTCGTAGCAAATATGAAAATACTGATGCAGATGAGGCACCTGAAATAGTTGATTTGATGATGAATAAAATTGAGTTAATGAAGCAAGAACGTTCCATTATGTGGTTGGAGGAGTTTAAAGAGTGGATGAATCAAGCTTCGGAAGATCTTTCGATAGTGATAGATATAGTGGGCTTATCTATCCCGGTAAAGACAATTATTCCAAAAACAAGAAAAGGCAGATGGATTATGGTGAGACGTCAACATATGTCTCTGATTCTGTTGAAGCTTCTATGGATCAGAGTAGTACAAATGTATTAAATTCTGAAAACCTCTTCTCTGATATTTCAACAAATTTCACTTTGCCGCCATACTTGGATCGAGTTGATGAAGCAGCCCCCAAATTTTCCACTGGGCATTTGGACAAGAGTTTGCCTTTTGTTGGAAGAATTGATTCAAGTCAGGGTTATCTGAAATCTCATCACGACAACGGGGCTAAGCCTGTGAAAGCTCGAAATTCTCATATTGACATTACTGTCCCAGGGAGTCAGAGGTTGGGTGTCAAGAGTGGTGCAACAGCTTTAGCTGGCATTGATGATGTTATGGAGTCTCGTTCTTCCTCAGCTTGCCCAGGGTCACCTCCTCATTATCAAGAGGACATTCTGCAACGCCGTCATAACTTGGAGGAGGAATTTCTGCAGCTATCTGCAGGATCCTATTCAGTGGCATCTTCAGAAAGTGATACCAGCTACAGTGAGGATGATTCAGTTGAAGTTGAGTCATTGATATCCAATCATTTGATGGTTGATGATCTTTCTGAAAGAAGTGTAGATGAAAATTCATTTGTGCTCAATTATGAAGATCCAAATGTCGACAAAAGGCATGACATCTCACAGTCAGAAAAAAGTGGTACGTATCCTCTGTATCCTTCCAGTGGACAGATATTTGACAATTTGGAACTCAAAGTCCGAGAATCCTTTCCACAATCATGCAACATGATTCCTGCTAGTGCTTATGATGATGAAGTTATTCATCTTTTGGAACATGAGGCTGATTGGTTGCAGAAGGGAAAAAACAAAAAGAAACTAAAAACAAGAGTAATTTCACTAAAAGAGGGGAAAAGTATTGATATTGGGGCCGAACTGTCATCTATATCAAATGGCACTCTGAATGGCTGTGCAGACGATGTACAAGGGGGACAGATTTCTGGGGGTAGTAATTTCCACGAGATGCATAGCAGGGACGGCTCACTCACAACCTCAAGTATCAATGCCAGTGATGAGCTTTCTGGAACAAAATCATCAGCTCTTGGGACAGATGAACTCGTCCCGAGTTATTTCAATGAAAATATTGCAGATTCCGGAGTCCAGGAAACCTGTAGGCAATATGTACATTGTAATTGTCTGCTTGAAGAGAAATCCGGGGGCGATGAAAGGTAAATGTAAATGTGTACCTACTATTGATGGAGATATATATTAGATTACAATTGTAGTTCTGATTTCATGGTTTGCGTGTATACTGTATAGTTGATGCGGAGCAATCATAAAATTTTGTTTAGTTTATTAGCATTATTACTAGTGCAGGAGATGTTTTGTACTTTCTTTTTTACTTTGTGCTTTTATGCATATTAATAAATTGTAGTTTGGGTGTCGAGTACTTAGATGCCTATGTAAAGGCATATTTTGTAACAGAATAATTAGGTTGGATTAATGAGATTATAGGTATTCCTTTAGTTGGGGTTCTCTTTTTGCGTATGGTTACTACCACTCTTGTTGTTCAATTTTAAGTGTTGGATTTTAAAGCCATCCTGCATTATTCTAGTATTTTTTTGATAAATAAGAATATATATTATAAATAAGCGTCAACACAGGTGACGCATCCCCTGTACACACAGGGAGTATACAAGAACAATTAAGTACTAGATATGCTATCCTCAGACTCTACAATAGGGCTTACGCCAAGTGATATCGACTCATGGTACCTAAAAAAAGTATGCAGAATCAGCTTCTTGATCTTCTCTAAGCTTCTCTCCATGTTCTCAAAAGTTGTAGCATTTATTTCCAACCAAATAGTTCAGTAAATCACCAATGGGGCAACATCCCACAAATAATTCCTCCTTCTCTGTTTATATTCTTCCTTCTCTGTTTATACAGGGACCAACATCTCATCATCTCCTTAACAGAATTTAGCATCATTTTAGTATTAGAGCAACATTGGATCCGTTTGTCGTTTTCCGGTATCATCAAAACACAGAACCCACCAGAGTTCCTTTCACGTCACTCAAACTTCACCATCGGTCTCAAGTTTTTCATTGATGCTCACTCTTGTATCAGATCCCTTCTTACGAAGATCAGCATTTGACCATCTCCATCATCTCCATCATCAACACACGTGATGTTGTCCTACTATCCTAGTCATCTGAAAGCATCGATTCGTACCATGGTTGTCTCTGACAATGAGCTTCGGTCACAAGTTGTTGTGATCGTGGGTAGGGCCTAGCCCAAGTATTGGATAAGGCGTGGATCACATTCACTCGAGGTATGAGAATCAAATTAAGTCACAAAAAGGGCGACCTAAGAAAGGGCTAGCTCTAGCAAAGTGTTATGAGCTTGGGTGGGACACATACTAGTCAAATCGTGTTTCAAAGATCCTCAAATGTGAATCGTGTATCATATCTTATATTTTATAGTACATAGTGAACAAATTCTGGGAATTTTTTTATATATAAAAAATAGTTTGAATTACGATATTATCGGTTTATTGGAACATTGGAGCAGAGACTATATGTGTGATTTGATTTTGATGTAAAAATGATGTTGAAGAATTCTTTGCTTCGCACTCTATTCTCTTGGTGTGTAGAGGCTGCGAACTATCCACTCGGTTCGAAAATGACTTTTGTAGAATTTGTAAATAGCATATCTAGCGGATAGAAGCTCTCGAGCTTTGTATACTTCTAGTGTACTAAGGATGCGTCACCTATTTTGACGCTCATATTTTTATACTCTTTACTTATAAAAAAATAATAATTGTCCTAGATTAAGAAAGACTAATTGACTTTATTATAAGCATTGATATTATTTGTAACTTTCTTTAAAGTTCATGTGATGTGGGGTCATCATTAAAGTAGGAAGAAAAAGTAAGGGTAAAATGGTAAAATTGTTTTCTTAAAAGGAAAGTTTAGAAACAAGGAAAGTTTAGAAACAGGACAATTATTTTGGAACGGGCAAAAAAGGAAAGTAGGACAAGGACTAATAATGGGGAGTTCACTGTTAAGTCTTTCTATGAGAAAATTTCGGGGATCAATGGAGTGTTTCCTTGGAAGATGGTTTGGAAATCAAATGCGCCTTCTAGAGTGGCTTTTTTCATGTGGAAAGCTTCGAAGGAAAGAATGCTCACAGGGGATAAAATTTGGGCTCGAAACATAATCTGTCAACTGGTGCTATATGTGTAAAAGAGACGGGGAGTCCACGAATCATCTATTTATTCATTGCCTAGTCGTAAAGGAAATCTGGGACTATGTTTTTTACATTTTCCAGGTTTTATGGGTTATGCCTGGGCGGATTATGGATCTCCTGCTCGGTTGGACTTTGTATAAGAGGCGAAGGAATGTTACTGGGACGCAGTTCCTTTGGCAGTATGTTGGACAATGTGGCTCGAAAGAAACATAAGAGTTTTTGAAAATGTAGAGACCTGCGTGGACAAACTAAAAGAAAGGGTCTTTTGGTCTTTGTTCTTTTGGTGTCATGGGTCGACACCGTCTGTAAATATTGCTTTTGTAGAGTTTTTGGATAGTTTATCTATTAGACATACTTGATGTAGTTCGTATACTTCCGATGTAAATAAGATGCGTCACCTGTTTTGACGCTCGTTTTATATTATCTTTACTTATAAAAAAAAGAAAGTAGGACAATAATTTAGGAGGAGATGGAGTAATATTTGGTATCTTAATATTAAGGGTTAAGTTGAACTATGAACTATTAAGTATTAAGAAGTATTAAGAAGTTTATGGATTAGATCGTATGAATGTATATTATGAAGTGCTAATTAACCATATCATTTGAATAGGATAAAGAAGAATTGAAGATATTCCTTTTTTTTTGGGATAAGAAAAAAAGGTTAAATTTAAGAAAAGTCTTTGTACCAACTTATGGTGGCTAGTGACATTTCGTGGAGGAGCGTTTGGAAATCAAGGGCTCCATCTAGGGTGGGGTTTTTATGTGGGAAGCTTCGCTCGTAGCCATCTCAACAGGTGATAACTTTTATCACTTGAGGAGGCGGAGAAAAATCTATACTAATTGGTGTGTCATGTGCAAGAGAGACGAAGAAAGTGTGAATCGTGTGCTGATTCATTACCTGGTTGCAAGTGACTTGTGGAGTTTTATATTAAGTCTCTTTCAAGTTACTTGGGTGATGCCAAACTCGATCACGGAGTAAAAACTGTTTTTGGGATATTGCTCCTTTGGCGGTTTGTTGGTCTATTTGGAAAGAAAGAAACCTTGGGGCGTCACTTGTTTTGATGCTGTCATTTATATACCATACTAGTATTAGTGCCTGTGCCATAGGCACGGTATCTGATAGGCACGGGATCAGTTCAATGAATGGTCGGGATAAACAAAACTCATAACTGACGGGGTAATTCAAACAAAACCCATAACCGAAGGTTTTATATGTAATTGTAGAGTGGTAATTCAAATATAACTCGTAACTGAGAGGTTCATTTGTAACTCACATACTTACGAATCAATCTGGACCGTCAGTCGTGTTTAGCATCAGTTAGACCCTAGACCCTGAGCTCTTTTATAATATAGATTTACTTATCTAAAAAGAAAAAAGAAAAGAAGAGATACAAAAGACAGTCAAGAGGTCCCTCAAAAGAAAATTAAAACAAAACAAAACTATAGAAATCATTAAAAAGGAACTCATGAAATCAAGAGTCTCCAGATGGATGCTATAAATAATAATCCTCTAAATGCACCTCTTGTCAAGTCCATAGCGAAGCCGTATACAGAAGAAGTACTTTCCTAAGAAGATATCGAAATTCTATATACATTAGTTTGCCTCCTTTGGACAGAAAAAAGGTCTAGAAAAAGTTAAGCAAGTCAAAAAGGATGAAGTGTGGGAGAGAGATATAAAATAGCCATAAAATGGTTTATAAAGGCTACCAATGGGACCTTTTACCCCCAATGGGGGTGGGGGGGGTTAAGGTGTGGGTCCGACTCTATCCAATCTAAATCTGGCAGTTTAAATTGCAACCGTATTGTGCAACATGATATGATATGATTCGTAGTGGGGAGGAGGGCGGGGTTGGCCATAGTTGTCAAAGTTGAGCGCCTTTGGCGCGAGAGGTGAGGCTGTAGTGCCTCATGTCTTCGAGGCGAGGTGATGTGTGTGAAGCGATGAAAAGGTGGCGCCTTTCAAAAGGTGAGAGGCAGTGAAAAGACATGAAAGGCACTCACTTCAATTTTTTTTACTTAAAAAAATTGAAACTATTTTTGGCCTTTTTTTGTTTTCAAAACTTGCTAAGATAGCACAATTTGGTCCGACATTCGTGTTCGCATGCGCGGGCACACGAGTAAGTTGACCCAAGGCAAATTTGATTCGCACCCCCCCCCCCTGCGGGCGCAGGAGGGATAGTTCTTTCTATACAAGCTTACCCAACACAAGAGAGCCTTTGTATATAAACCTTTCATATTTTTCCAATGTGGGATAACCCACTTCCAACACTTCCAACACTTCCAATGTCATACTTTAAACCTCTATAACTTATTCATCCGAAATCCGAATTGGACAAATAAATATGGTATTCTTATGTATTCATGGAGAAGAACATAATTCTATAATTACCCTAGTCATTACATAAATGACTCTAAAATAAATTAGTGCCTCAAAGCCCCAATTTACTTCATTTAAAAACACTAGTTTTCCAACACTTAGTTTCATGTATTATGCTTACTTATAACATGTTTTGTTGATATTTGTTAAGTTATACACTTATATGTATTTTTCCTTGGTATTTTTTTCGTGAGCGCCTTTTTGGCACCTCGCCTCTCGCCTTTTTGGCGCCTCTCGACTTTGACAACTATGGGGTTGAGGGAATCTGGTTTGTAGGAACATCTCCATTGTAGGTAAGTGTGTTTTCCCCGAGAACTGCAGTCTATTTGGCATAAATTGATCAAGAGCAAATTTTGGGGTGCATCAGAACTGGTGGGATGTCAGTGTCAGTAGTCATTGACCTATAGATGTCCATAGAAGTTTATTCATCATGCTACCGAGCCTACCCCTTGTTTTTCCCTTCAACTTGTTTTCTGGTGTTTGTTTCTGGGAAGATACGTGGGTGAAGACATTTCGCTGGGTACTGCTTTTCCTCGTTTTGTTCCGACTTTCAGATTTTCTCTGGGAGAGGGATCGGGATAATTCTTGGGACTTTCACTTATTTTATTACCTAATGACCGGTAGCCTGAGGATGTTGTCACTCTCCTTGGCACTCTTTTCCAGGTGCATCTTTCTTTGGGACCTGACCCTCGGGTTTGTGTTCTACAGCTCTGCTCCTTACTCTTTTTTTTTTTTTTTTGTAAATTCAGTCTCCAAACCTGCTCCTTTACTTTACTTGTTTTATTTGGAATGCTCGGGTTCTTTTCAAGATAGGTTTTTCTGTGCTCTTTGGTTCTAAATAAGCTTAATACTGATGGCATGTTGATTATTGTTGCCAAATCGTAGGCCTAACAAGAGGATCTTTCCCGATTGGTATGTGTAAGAACTTCTCAGAATCTCGCCATTATTTGTTTCTCCATTGTGAAGGTACTCATTATCTTCAGCGCAATCTCTTTGGGGTGGTTAGGGAAGCCTAGGTTGGTCCTACTTCCATTGCTTCGTTTGTTCAGATGCGAGTTAGAGATTTTGGGCAAAGTGAGGATGCTTCCGTTGTATTGCGACATTTATTGTCGCAGTCAGGGGTTTTGCTATTGTTTGGTGCATTTCGCTGGAGCTTAGCTCCGATTGTTTTAGATCAGGCTTAGTCATTGTCACACTTGTGGGATAAAGTTGTATTTGGCTTCGCTGCGTCAGTAGGGGGAGCCATTCCATGGATCTACCTTTAGAGCTTCGGCGTGATTGGAATGCTTTGTTTTTCTTGTATAGATATTTTTTCCTTTTGTTTTTGTTTCAATGGACTTCTCATATGTGAGATTAGGTGTGGTTCACTAGAGGCATGCGATTCAATTTCAAGAGAATTGATTTTTACGCTTTCCAACAGTCGCGTGGTACGACGGGAAGAATATGCATACCCTTTGGGTTCATTCGTTTGAGGTCGAACTCTCCTCCTACCCAGGGAGAAGATCCAGGAGAAGTGAGAAAAGTATATTAGTAGTTTACCAGCATTCATATGTTTTTTTTTTTTGATAGGTAAGTATGGCCTCTTGGTATGGAAATTGGAACCAAGGACCTCAAGGTCTTTGCCTTGAGTGCCTTTGTCATCTCTTCCACCCCTCGGGGTTCTAGCATTCATACGTATTATACGAGTTAATAAGTATTTTTCTTCTAGGATTTTCCACGAAATGGATACTTTTACTTCCGTACTAGGTACCTAGACTCTATATAAAGCCTTATTCTGTAAAAGAGTATTTTGGTTGTATTAATGAAATTTAGCTTTTCCTTAGGTTGGAATGCGCCGGTTGTGGATGTCCCTTCCAGTCTTGTAACTGTAATCTTCATGGTCAGAGCCACCATTTGTTCCTCTCTCTCTCTCTACTACGTGTTTCATTGCTAATTTTGACCTTTCTAACTTAATAATTGACTTTTGATAAGTCATCCTTTTATTCCATTTGATTTTTATGTTATATTTCTGCTTTTCATGAATCTAAATGGCTCTGAGAAAATCATTGATAGATGATGGAAAAGAGAAAAATACGTTAAAGTTTTTATTTTTAGCGTGACATGAAAGTTATGGTTGAGTCCTAAAGTTCCATATGATGAAAAACCTTCTTTCAGATGTTGGAAACAATTTGAGGTGTCAGGAAATGGTTATGGTGGGTTCCATAATTTCCTCTGATATCTAAACAGCTATATAAAGATACCAGGAATATGGAATCACATCAAGCTTTTCCAGTCTTAAGATTGATTAGTGGCTTAATTATTGGGCTTACTCTATCGCTAAACACAAAGGAGGTGCATGAAAATGGTTAAAATCTTCCTTTACCATTCCCTTGATATCACGCTCCTTCAATCAAATGCATCCTTGTTTCTCTGTCATTTGTGAAATTTGCATTTTATGCAACAGATGAGTAATGGTATTCATGTTCTCATATTTCTTGACCTTTTAGTTTCTTTTCCTTCTCCCTTTGGGAATTTTTATGTAATGTATGGTAGCTTGTTTTCCATGTGTGATGCAGATTCTAGCTGTCACTACTTGGTCAGATTGCAAATCTCCTTCTGGAAGTAATTATTGTTATTTTTTTTGTGTGCCACTAAAGCTGATTGTTGCAATCACTACTTGCTCTAAATTATGTCCATTCTAGCCTAAGTTTCACTCTTTTTTTTGGGGGGGTTACTCAACAGGGAAGTTGCTGTATTACTAAGCAGTGAGCACAAGTTGTATGTTCTGCTCCTGGATGGCAGATTTGATGGGTCAGGTTAGGCTTGTTGCGGTATGAAAGATTTGTCAGTGGCGTGGTTATCAGAACATTTATGTTGCTTACACGGAGTGTGCTTCTGCCTCCTATCAAGCACTTTTTTGTCATTTTGCAGGCACTGATCTAAGGCTAGTTGGTTGCCACAGGATTGAAGATGTTAAAGAGATTTTAGTTGGTTTGGGACTGCAGGTAGTAAGGTCAGTAGGTCAACTTTTTAACTGTTACTTCTAGCAATAATTCAACTTCCCCCCCTCCCCTTCTGAAAGTGTATCTGATTCTTAATGACGTCTTAGGGTGTACTTTGAGAGGAGGCGTCGTATCTGTTCATAACCAGGAGTATAGATAAATCAAGGCAGCTATTATGTATCTTGGATATTCTAAAGTCAGGTGCTACTAAGTATGGATTTCCTCTTAGAAGGTGATTTTCTTGTCTTTGAGTATCCAATATGAAATTCAAGAGTGGTGATAGTTCATCTACCATCGTGGTTCATGTCTTTTTATATATTACAGTTTCTTGTTCATGATGGCCTGGGTTTTGTAAATTTATATGGCAGTTTGGAGCAGGTTCAGGTTACTTTATTTAATAGAGGCATCTGTGGAGATTCAAAACTGAACATCTTTCAATATTCAATGGTGCTATTTTGGCACAACAATATGGAAGGTATTGTGTCAGTCTTCATCAAATAATTGTTATTTATTGATCTTCACAAAACAATTCAAAAATAAAAAAAGAGAACAATCTCTTGCATGTTTAGCAGAGAAGGATTTTTTTTTTGATTAGTAAATATGATATAAACCAAAGCGTCAAAACAGGAAATATTATGAGAACCATTGGGATCACAAGCAAAAGATGTTATCTGGAAATGTTGGAATATTGAAAAACAATTCATTTGCTTTACTGGCTCAAAATGTTTTCAATTTATATCTCCTTTCTTTGCCTGTTTTTGGCTGTTTGATAGTAGGCCACTATTATGGTGTATGCTCCTGATTCCACATTGTTGAATTTAAATCTACACTCTGGAAAAAGTAAGGGAGAGGAGATGTGTCTTTCTTTTCTCATTTTGTTATCTTAAATCTCTGAGATTTTTTTTTTTGATAAGTATGATATAAAACAAAGCGTCAAATCATGTGACGCATCTTTGTACACTAGGAGTATACATATTAGTCAAAAGTATGACTATTAACAAATTCTACAAAAGAATAATTAGTCAGAATAGTCTCCGAAGACTCAGAACACCAAAGAAATAGAGTGCGAAGCATGGTGTCTTCCATCTTAAGCATAGAACTTTCCTCATTCTCAAATGCCCTTTTATTTCTCTCCCCCCAAATAGTCCAGGCCACAGCTAAAGGAATCGTATCCCAAAAAAAATTCCTCCTTTTCCTCTTGTAAATAGACCAACTCAGCAGCACATCTTGAAAAGAGCTAGGCATCACCCACGCAATCTTTAACATTCCCAGAATCAGATCCCAAAAATGCCTAGCCACTGGCAGTGAATCAACAACACTTTCTTCATCAGATTTGCACATATAACATCTGTTTACAAAAATCTTCTTCCTTCTCCGCAGATTGTCGCCCGTAAGAATTGCCTCATTACACGCCTCCCAAGCAAAGAAAGCAACTCGGTTAGGGGCTCTAGTTTACCAAATCGACTTCCATGGAAAATGACTGCAATTACTATGAAGCAGCACCTTGTAAAAATGACTTGACTGAAAATATCCCATTTCCTCCTCCATCCCACCTGCCTGACTTCATCCACTCCGCTTCCCCATATTTGCACACGATGAATTTTTTCGAAGAATCTCATAAAAGATTCCATCTCCCGGTCTTGAAAACTCCTAAAAATTGGATTCCACACAGCTTTTCCCTCATTCATTTGAAGGACTGAACTAATCAAACAGTCCTTATCCCTTGCCAAAACTCCTAAAAATCGGATTCCACACAGCTTTGCCCTCATTCATTTGAAGGACTGAACTAATCAAACAGTCCTTATCCCTTGCCAATCAGATGAAATCTTGTAAATAGAATAGACACGGAAACATCTCTGCAACAATTTATCTCAAACAGTCCTTATCCCTTGCCAAAGTGAAAAGATCAAGGAAACATATCTGCAATTCTGCTTCTCCACACCATTTATCTGTCCAAAATTTGATAGAAGAACGTCCCCAATCTCAAAAGAAATATTCTTCGCGAAAGATTCCCAGCTTCTACATATTCCTTTCCATACTCCCACTCCATAGGAAATAACAATGGGTTTTGGAAACCAAAAGTGATCCCCTTCGCCATATTTACTAATCACCACATTCTTCCATAGATCATTTCTCGCAACCAGTAATCTCCATAGCCATTTGCTAGGGATAAACAAAATAGTAGGAAATCGATGAAAAAAAGAAATTGGTATCTTGCGAGTAGCAGTGAAGTCTTGGGTTGGGCGAGTATGGCAATGCCATCAAGGTTCCAGACAACTAAGGTCGACTGAGCGTTCTCTACAATCTGATTTGCCACATAGAGATAGAGAGAACATCCCAATTACAGAAATGTTCCCCGAGAGCTTCTTTTGATGGCTGTTGGGTGGGTGGGAGGGACGGATTGGTTTATGTATGTTTGATAAAAGAAGTGTGTATGCAAGTGTGTTTTCCATATCTGTTGGGTTGGTTTTTGCGTATAAAAGTTCTGTTTTTTGTTTATAATTTGGGGGGGGGGGGAGGAGATGTGGTTTACTGCCAAAGAGATGTAGGGGGAGAAGGAATGTATTGCTGGTCATCTTTCCTTTTAAGTTGATGGTGGTACTGTCTCATTTTACCCTTATTTTAGTGGTGGTACTTGACAGGAGTTGGCTTACAGAGGGAACAGTAGAGAGCCCCCAACCGACTTTAAGTTGGAAGGCAGATTCAAGTACAAGATCAGAGATTCACAAAATTGATTCAAGATGAGAGGTAAAATCCAACTAGAAAGGCAGCAAGTGACCAGCATTGATTGAGTAGGAAGAAGGCAGCTGCATGGTTAAGGGCGAGGACTTCAGCTTCTCACTGAAGACAAATCTAAATGTTTTCTTGTGGTTGGCTGGGTGTGGAGGGGAGGGGGAGGAGACTCTGGAATTTAGCCAAATGACAAGTGTAGGCAGTGAAGTTAACCATTTTGATAAAGTGTAAAATGCAAGCACCCCGGTAGGGTTTTGGTTACTGGATCAGTAGCATATAACGTCACACTCCTAAGAAAATCAGAGTGCCAAGGGTGAGAGTCGAGACTTTTCATTCTAGGAGGATGGAGCGCAAAAGTTGAGAGATGATTATCTCATCAAATGCTTCTCAATCTAGTCACTACTCACTTCTAGTCTTGGGAATGAGGCATGACCACTATTTAGCAAGCTTTGAACATATTGTTTCTTTCTTTTCCTGGCCCCTTAACTGTAGTTCACCTTTCTCTCTCTTTTCTGGGGAAAATGTTTGAAATCTGTTGAAGCGATATACATTGTTGAGCCCCTATCTAAAGGCTTAAGCTATTAGATAGGGGTTCAACAATGTATATCAATCTTAACACTCCCCCTCACGTGTGACCCGTCTACACGTGGAGAGATACACAAACACCAGGGGCATCACAGAGCAAACAGAGTGACAACATGCACTCACAATATTCCGGGTAACAAATGCAAGCAGGATGACTCGAATCCACGACCTTGCCAAATCAGAGGTCTCATACCATGTTAAGTTACCAACTCATCTAAAAGCTTAAGCTCTTAGATAGGGGATCAACAATGTATATCAAGCTTAATAAAATCCATTCTGCTTCTGTGACGATTTTTCCTCGGAGTTATTTTTTCTTAGAAATGCTAACGAGCGAGAACATGATGAACTGTTCTATTTTATTCCGCTTTTGGGAAATGTCCCTTCTGAGGACATTGTTGAAGTCACATTTGGTGTCTATATCAGTCCAGTATTTATTGTAGTCTGTCTCTTAATGCTTTCACATGTGATTTTTTTCCTTTCAAGTTTAGGTTTTGTTTGATCTCTGATTCAAGGAAAGCTCGATATTACTGATTACAGGCAAAGAAGCCATCCTAAGATAGTGTTGTAATCGGTTGTCTGGATATATGTGTTCTTCACATGCAGGCTAGTTAGTTGCATTCACAGCTTTTTCTTTGTTGTAGCATGGCTTGGCTTTTTGTGGGGTTGGTTATTTGCAGTGGGTGCTGGGTCTTGGGTAGTTTTCACTTTTCACATGATGGAGGATGTGTTGGTCCAAAAATGGAAAGGTTTTAGAAAAAGAAAAGAGAGACATGGATTGTTGTCTCCATTCTTCTCATTCATTCTTTAAGTGAAAAATATTAAAGAAGCCTTAATTTTCTGTTTGCACTGCAAAAGGATGCCAAAAACACTAGAAACTTTTTTTTTGGTAAATAAAAAAACACTTGAAACTTGTGAGTGTATGCATTTTGTCCCACCCCGCTTGTCTAGATAATACTCTCCTGTGTTCCCAATTAAGTGTACATTATTTGGGTAAATGTGGCAGAGTTTAAGAAGCTGAAAAAACACATTTATATTGTTATTAAACAAATCTATTTATTAAAAATTGAAATTTGATCTCTAAAGATTTACTCCTTCCGTTCCTAAATGAGTGTCATGTTTGACCTGACACACAGATTAAAGAAATATAATTGACTCCTTTATAAATATTAGGATAGTGTGTGTTTTCTAAGGATACCCCATAGTTACGAAAGGCGAGCGCCTCTTCGCCTGAGGCGAGAGGCGAGGGGGTTATGCCCCTTGCATGTAAAGGCGAGGCGAGGATACAGAAGCGAGGTTGGGCGATCGCCTTTTGACGAGGCGAGAAAAGGCGAGCTAAGGCGTACATTCTAGAAAAACTCTTAAAATATGACGTATTTTTTACCTTTTTAGGGTTTTAAGTTTTAACATGAGCCTATTAACCCCAGCCGTGATGTAGTGGATGATGATGGGTTTGATTCGGGTCTTGAGTGAGGTTGTTTAATGTGTTGCTAGTTGCTACTTGTTTCGTGACTTTATTAGAAGTTTTACTTAATTTGTAATTTCATCTTTTGCTATTAAATTGTAGGTTCGGATGTTGAGCAAGTTTTTTTGGATGTTGCCTTGTTATTATATGTGAATTTTAACTTAATTTCATATATTATTTTCATTTATAAATGCTTTGGATTATGTTACAATAAAATTAATCTATATATATATATATATACACACACACACTATTTTTTCTTAATTTCTCGCCTTGTTCGCCTTTCGGTCGCCCGCCTCTTGCCTCGCCTTTCCCCTCGAAAATGGACCTCTCGCCCGCCCCTCGCCTTCTGCCTTTAATAACTATGGGATACCCATGTGCAAATGGTGCCCATCAATTGAAGTGAGAATCAAATCAATGGTAAAATGGTATCTGTAACTTCTAAAAAATGGAAAAAATAGAAAGTGGATATTTTTTTTATTGGAACAGCCTAAAAATGGAGGATGGACTCTTTACTCTTTAGGATCGGAGGGAGTCTTCTTTATTAGTATGTTTTGTATATGGTAACTAGATGTTCCATGGGTAGAGCGGAGCTACGTAGATTATAAGTTGTGCCCCTTTGGTTTTGAAGAATGGGCTATCTATTAGTTTTTCTATATTAATTTGTACATATAAATAAAGTACTTTTGGGATTTATCGGACACTTTGCCCCCTTTTTCTTTGAGTAAACTTGGACACTGTATAATAATTTTGATGCTTGTTTATATACTTAACAACAATTTTTTGTTGTTGCCCCCATTGAGGTTATTATTGATTAATATTACCTTCACTTTAGCAAAACTAATGAATTTAGTTTATATGTATTATTTTCAACTCAAATGAGGTTTAAAAAAAATTCAAATAGTAGAATACAAAATTAATGAAATAAAATAAAAATAGGGCAACGCTACTCTCGCTCCACCTTTCAACTAGGGTACTCCATTGTATAGTGCATGAAGCATCATGTACAACTTAAATAAAGCATCAGAATGGAGTGCATTCGTTGAAAAATTAAGTGAGAACACCGTTTCCTAAAAAATAAAAAATCTTGAATTCATAAATATGCCATGATTTCAAGTTCCTAGATGGAATAATTTTCCCCCTCACCAAATTATTTTTGTTCACCCTTGACATCTGTGCAACATTATGCTAAACTAAATGTGGGTGCTTAATTAGGGACAGAGGGAGTATGGAATAAGAATATTACTTTAGAGCATGCCGATGCGTCCCATTGTATCAGAGCATGCCATGTGTCAGGTTGGAAAACCCAATGCCTGCTGTTCTGAAGAGTGTCGGGCCTCTAAACCATTAGGTATCAAGAAACAGCACCTTGGATGCCCCTGATACTAACTTGTTAATTGTTATGGATGAGTTTTTGTTCTAAATATTTTTTTGATAAGTAATAATTGTATTAGAAAAAATGCCGAAAAGGAGGCGCAGCCATGTACACAGGGAGTATACAAAACTTAAAAACTATACACTATCCGTAATATTAACCAAAAGATCCCCTTCTACCGGGTCAATGTCTTCGTTCCAGAACCGTAAGGACTGATTCATCTCCCTATTAATCTGGGCTACATCAGTTTCTTCGTTTTCAAAAACTCTTCTATTCCTCTCTTTCCAAACTTTCCACCAAATAGCCAAAGGAATAGATGCTCATTTGTTCTCTTTCCTTTTTCTGTTGAAGGATTCCCACCCTCTAAGAAGCTGATCAACTGGGCATAACCCACTGCAAACCTGCACGGTGGAAGAAGGAACTCCACAGCTCCCCAACAACTGAATAGTGAAGAAGCAAGTGATGGACAGTTTCCTCCTCTTTGCACATGAAGCACCTGTTGACGTAAATCCATCCTCTAGCTTTCAAGTTATCCCCGTTAATATTGCTCCCCGAGCCGCTTCCCAAGCAAAAAGAACCACCCTTCAAGGAGATTTTGTCCTCCAAATAGCCTTCCAAGGAAATAGACCTTTGTCCTCCTTCCTTAAGCAAGAGTAAAGAGACTTAACCGAGAAGGTCTTCGATCTAGATCCCTTCCACACCACTTTATCCTCACCCGAACCCCTCCTCTTTACCTTATAAAGCTTCTCGAATAGCCTAACAATGTCTCCAATCTCCCAGTCATGTAAATTTCTAAGATACATAGGACTCCAAACATCTCTCCCTTCTAATACCTCCATGACTGAATTCACCATCTCATCTTGATTGACAGCAATATTGAACAGATTGGGGAATTCTTGCTGCTGGGTAAACTCTCCACACCATTTATCCTTCCAAAACTGCACCCTCTCGCCCCCACCTATGTCAAAAGCGACAGATTCTCAACAAAGGCTCTACCTTGGAAGATACCCTTCATGAGGGTAAGACACTTCCTTTGGAAACCCCTTCCCGTATTTACTATCCACCACTTTCTTCCATAAAGATCCTCTATCCACCAAATACCTCCACATCCACTTACCCAAATTAGCAATATTAAAAGTCTTAATTTTTTTTAACCCCCGACCCTCCATTCCTCACACTGTTGCAAACCGTCTCCCAATTAACCAAATGGTATTTTCTCTCCTCCGTTCCTCCTGTCCACACCAGGAAGTCCCTCTCCAATTTCTCAAGTCTTTTCATCACCGACACAGGAATCACAAAGAGCGAAAGCATGTAAATGGGCAAATTGGACATAACGCTCTTGATCAGAGTCGACCACCCTTAGACAAATATTGTCTTTTCGTGCCCGCTAGTCTCCTCTCAAATCTTTCGATAACCGAATTCCACACTTTCACATTTTTGTAGGGAGCCCCTAGGGGAAGACCCAGATATTTCGTAGGAAGACTCCTTGCCTTACACCCAAAGAAATCTGTCAAGTTACTTAAGTTCTCCACCGTCCCAACCGAAATAATTTCGCTCTTTTCTATATTAATCTTCAGCCCCGATGCAATTTGAAATACGAGAACAATCCTGAGATAATAACCCAACTGAGATTTACTTGCCCCGCAAAAAAACCAATGAATCATCTGCAAATAAAAGGTGACTAACTGAAAGCTTAGACTCTCCTCCCCTATCCACCTTAAAACCTCTAATATAGCCCCCTACCACCACCTTATCAATAAGGAACTCAACGCCTCCATCACCATAATGAACAGAAACGGGGAAAGAGGATCCCCCTGTCGAAGGCCTCTCGAGCTTGGAAAAAACCATTGACCAGGACTGAGAATCTCACTGTCGAGATACAAAAATAAATCTACTTTCTCCATTTGTCCCTGAAACCCATACGAGAGAGCACATACATCAAAAACTCCTAATTCACATTGTCATATGCTTTCTCAATATCCAGCTTGCACATAACTCCCGGAACCCCATATTTAATCCTGGCATCCACCACCTCATTAGCTATAAGCGCTGCATCTAGCATATGTCGATTACCCACAAAGGCATGCTGGGACTCAGAAACTACCTTGCCAATAACCTTCTTCAACCTCCCCGAAAGCACCTTCGCTAACAATTTATATACTCCCCCTACTAAACTGATTGGTTTGAATTCCTTTAACTCTTCTGCTCCTTTCCGTTTACGGATCAACGCGATAAAAGAGACATTTAAACTTCTTTCAAAATTCCCATCCACGAAAAAAGAATGAAAGACCTCCATGATGTCTTGCTTAACCACCTCCGAGCATCTTTTAAAAAAAGTGAAGGAGAAACCGTCCGACCTGGGGCTTTATCTTCTTTCAAACTCTTAAAAGGGCTGCCACTATTTCCTCCTCACAAAATGGCTCCCAGCATCTTTTAAAAAAAGTGAAGGAGAAACCGTCCAACCTGGGGCTCAAGCAGCGTCGCTTCCTCACTAGAGATTGTTTTAAACGGGATCCCTCCCTTCTCCACCCCGCCTCCCCCTCCACCCTTGTAAAGTTCCTCATAAAAGTCCACTACCCCTTAATCAAATCTGGATCTTCCGTCAGAATTCCATCAACCTTTAATTTCCTGATCTGGTTGAAACTTGCGAGAGCCTTTGCCATCCGATGGAAAAATCTTGTATTTTTATCCCCCTCTTTGAGCCACTGAACACGTGCTTTCTGTTTCCAGCATATCTCCTCACTAATCAACAACTTGCTGACCTCCATTTTAACCTCCTGACGACGATTGAAATCTGCCTCCCCCAAACCCCCCACGCTTTCCAAATCGTCCAGCTGCTTAATCTCCTCCATAGCCCTCTTTATTTTCTCTTCGATCTTCCCGAAAGTCTCTCTATTCCAGACTTTGAGATCCTCCTGAAGTAATTTAAGCTTCCTAGCCAACCGAAAACACGGTTTTCCTACTCCCTCATAAGAATCCCATTTAGTTGTCACCCACTCCATAAAACCCGGCTCCTCTAACCACATATTTTCAAAACTGAATGGAGTTTTTCTTTGCACACGACTACCAAACTCAAGAATGATTGGAGAGTGGTCTGAAATCGGGGCAAACTCCTCTGAATGGCCTCACCAACCTGATTTTCCCAATCTGCAGTGATCAGAAATCTGTCCAGTCTAGAGCATTGCCTTCTACCACCTTACTACCTTCCAAAGGGAGATCCACTAATTCCTCTTCGTTGATGAGGTCATTAAAATCAGTCATGGCTTGCAACATGAACCAAGCCCCTGTACGCTCCTCAGGAAATCGAACAACATTAAAATCCCCACCCACACACCAAGGATCATTCCACATCTCTTTGACTGCTTTTAACTCTGCCCATAAACTTGACTGATTCGACTCAGAATTTGGTCCATAAATTCCTGACCCACATAAAACTATCCTTTTCCGCTTTAAAGAGACACGGGATTGAGTGAGAAGCTTTCACCACCCATACTTGAAAAAAGTCTTTTATCCCACATAACCAACACTCCCCCTACTGCTCCTACAACCTCTAGATGAACCCAGTCCGACCATCTACTCCCCCCCAAACTAAAGACCTTTGAAACATCCATGTTTACAATTTTGGTCTCCTACCGACACCCCACATTTGGATTCCACCTTTTTATAGCCTCTTTCACTACTTTGTCTTTTCTTATAATCATTCAGTCCTCAAACGTTCCAGCTCAAAATTTTTGTATCCATAAAAACTAACAGGTATTCTGAACATTGCGAACTCCCCCCTCCCCTCCTCCACTAGCTACCCTCTTGAAATTGATATTACAACTCAGGTTTTTAAGCTCCCTTCTAAGTTTCCCCTTACTCTTACCCGTGTTCACCCCTTTCTTTTCCTTTAATTTACCATTGCGATTTCTCTCCATTTCCATCAAAAAGTCCTCTATTTTGTCTTCATAACCTTTGCACGAAACCCCCAAAAAATGCTGAAACTTTTAGCTTTATTCCTTACCCAAGCAGATACGTCTTTCTCCTTACCTTCGTCTACTTCGATTTTAGTTTCTTCCTTAACCTCTGGTCTAATCATATTAGCTTTATTCCTCTGTGTTTTCTCTTTGCAAATCTGGAGCCCCTGTACTGCTGTCTTCTTTCTGATTTATTGACTGAGTACCTATGTACCCCTTCCCTGTCGAATGAAAATCCCTTAACCATTCCACCTCCTCCTCTGAGACCCCTAATTTCTCCAGCTCACTCGCTAACAGTTCTCTTTCCCTGTTCCGAACCCGTTGAATCACGTCGTCATCCACCGTAGTCCCCTGAGAAATCTTGCCCTCATCTTCTGGGTTAATTACTGAATCCGGAACCTCCTCTACTCTATCACCTCCATCTTTCTCAGCTGAAACATTCGGGTGACTGGAAAAATTGGTTAATCTAGGACCGGAAAGATCTCTCTCTTCACTACCATCCTGCCCGGATCCATCCTCATTAACTTCCGACTCTTCGCAAATTGTCTCCCCACTAGACGAAGCTTTCGGACTCATTTCTGCTTCTGCGTCAACAGCTTCCTCTTGTTCGACTGGATTGAATGGGTTCATAGACCCTCAAGCAAAATATTTTCCCGTCTTAAGTCGTTATTAATACAACCCACCTTACTCCCAGTCCCCTCGCCACTCATACCCCCTTGTCCAACAAAGCCAGACTG
Source organism: Codonopsis lanceolata (assembly GCA_013146195.2). Taxonomy (NCBI): domain Eukaryota; kingdom Viridiplantae; phylum Streptophyta; class Magnoliopsida; order Asterales; family Campanulaceae; genus Codonopsis; species Codonopsis lanceolata. The sequence continues at coordinate 73,781,648 of CM028377.1, forward strand.
AAAAGGCCAAGCAACCTTACCGGATATCATTTCCACCTCTAGCCCAGTCTCATCCCCATTCGAACAGGCCCACCCTTTCTTACTTCCTGATGGGCCTATCCTTGCCCCCAAATTTTCACAAGAAGGCCCACTTACATTACAAGCCTGATCCTTCAACTCAACCTTCAACTTGCTAACGACGCTGTCTGTCTGATCTGAGTTTGAATCCAAATTTTTGACAATTTTTTTTTTGAAAATTGTAGGGCCTGTATTGTGTCCATTCCTCTTACTGACTGGGCCATCCCACGAAGGAAGCCTTGAGCTTGCTCCTTCAAGAATACAAGCCCCCTTCGAAATGCCACCATTTAGATTAATAGGTTTGAGATTTGAATTCCCTGCACTCCACGTGTTACCCCAGCCTTTTCTGAATGCGTCTGAGCGAACGCCAGCGTACTGATTGTGGCCACTTGAACTCTTCACTCCCCAACTATGCACGTGAGCACCACTGCTCGACCCTCTTCTTGAATTCATCGGATTATACCCAGATCTATCTCCACCATTATGCACCTGATTTGGATGGAAGAACACCGCCGTTTCAGCCCAGATAGGGGCGGAAAAAACACTACCCCCCACCCCTAATCGGATGCAAGCCGGCAAATTCTCATTAAAAGTCACTAAAATACGAGTCCATCTCAGTTCTGTCTTCTTCTCAGTGGCTGCATCCACTGCCACGAATCCCCCACACAACTGGCCAATCCTCTTGAAAACTTATTTACCCCACATCTGAAGAGGGAGACCCAAAACCCAAATCCATATTACGCTCGGTTTTCGCTCCTTTCTGTGGCAACACCCAGTCGGACTCCACATATCCAGAAACAACGGTGCTTGATTGAACGACCATTCATGCATATTCAGAATGCGGGAAGCTTCTTCCCTGGAAGGAAATTCGAAGAGGAAGTAAGTCTCGCTCAATGCCTTCACTTTAACACCCCCGGAGACTTCCACTTGGAATTTACCCACCTTGGAACCTCACCGCACTCCGGCCAAGACTTTCTCCTACCCACTACAAGTCACCTTTCCAAAAACTCCGTGTTACCCCTACAAGAGTTCTCATCTACTACTAAGTCACCGCAAGTCCCACTACATGCTCGAGACGATCAAGTCTAAATCCGCCAAGGTGGGATTTCACCGCTTCTCTAAACGATTTCGTTGGCCTCTCTGTTCCAAGCTTAGATAATGAAAACCTTCTAACCTTGCCTGCCGCCATGTTCCACCCTCCATCGTTAACCACTGTCGGGACAAGTATCTTTGATAGGCTACCAATCCCCTTAGCCGATATACACAAATAAAATCCTTGCGTATTCCATTTGTAGTAGAGGTTATGCCACGTCACTCTAGGTGATTGCCACGTAATTACCTAGTTTTCCCCGAACTAAGACCTACCGTCCGAGAACGTACTAGGCTCCGGGAAATAACCTAAAGGGGGGCCGAGGTTGAGTGCTTTTAGCCTAAGGGTAATGATGCTCAGACCTCTACTACCGCACCCTCTATTAATGGTCTCCACGAGCAACCGGCCGAAGGTCAAAATGCTGCTAGATGACATCTTGCCTGATCCTATGAGAATCGAGTTGGCCCTAGAGCCCCGATCTCTGAATATCAGGGTTCCAAGGAACTAACTCTACACCTAAGGTAAGGGGCAACAACTTACCGCTAGCACTTACATCCGTCAAGGATGACCCGGCTAAGGGCACTATCGAGTGATTTACTCAAGTGCAACGGCAGGTCTAGGGTCCCTGAACCCTCAAAAGACTGAGCCGGTTTTTGGGAACCTCGGGGTGAACCTTCAAAAGACTAAGCTGGCTTTTGGGAACCTCGGAGTTATTGGTTTGGTGGCTGAAGTCAAGAGAAAGTCTCACCCGTTGTACGCGTGCGATACCATGTACATGCGACGCGTGTGACCTGATCACTAAGAGAGAAAGAGCCGATTGTGGTCCCTACTTGTGGGACACTTGTCTTATGATCATTGCATGATCAATACGACGGTGACACCTAGCAGGGAATATTCCATGTGTCATCATACATTCACTATAAATAGAGGTGAAAACCTCATTTTCAAGGATCAATAATCATTTTGATAGAATTCACTTGATTGAGAACTTAGTGAGTACTAGAGAGAGAACTCTCTGGCATCAGCCTTTGCCCTCTTTCTCTGTCTGATGAGTCTTGGCTTCTACCCCGATCCTTTACTCTTTGAGGTTCTTTGACAACAACGTGTCACGCCTAACTTTTTACCCTAGCACACATCACATCCTTCGGGATACTCACATTCTACACCATTCCTTTGCCACCATTACCTTGCGCCTCTTGCGTGATATTTTCTTCCACAACACCTCTCTAACCGTAGAAGCCTTCATCATCCAATCACACACCCAAAAGGTTTCATCTAGAGATAAAGTGACTTTATAAATTCTACCTCTGCTTCGTTCAAGCCATTGAAACTGAATTCCATTCTTCCCTTGATTATAAATCACGTCGAAAGATTTCCTACCTACTTGAAAGAAAGTAGCAGCATCCATATCCGAAATTTTATTTCAGCAACGACGATGTATCCTTTTGGTGGTGAAGATGACATGTGAAGTATTCAACGACATTATTCAAATCCCTCAAATCCCTGGAGTACATATGAAAACAACAAGACAAGACTGGCAACCCAAAAACCCCGACCAAATTCCGGCAGACGCGCCGGCCAGTGATCGGAGCACCAGTGATGGCAAGGTTTTCCGGCGACGAGAAAGGTACCGCCGTACTCGCCTCCAGCTGGGGAAAACCTTCTGTGTGGCGCATGTCTCTCGCAAATGACCTGAAGCTACCAGATCCCCCTTCCCTGTCAGACTCGTTGAAAGTGATGGTAAGGCTGTGGAATACAGAACCCTAAAAGAAAAATAACTTGCAATCTCTAGCTTATAAAAGTAAGAAATAACCCCGAAAATGACTTCATACATGCACACAGGAACAAACTAGCTTCTAGTTGCATTTGTTCTAAATATTATATGCTAATACATTGTTTTATATCTTCAAGTGCCGTTAGGGGTGTCAGTAGTTGCATGTTCGACAGGTTTGTGTTGTCATTTGTCAGCTTGGGGTTTATATAGCATAAGCGTAATGTTTAATTACTTAGGTATTGGTCAAATTGAGTCAGTGTGAGGCAGCCAGCTTCACGTCAGGTTTATGCTCTTTCTATATTTTGTGTTGCATGCCCCTGTGGAAAATTACCAACCCTAAGTGCTCTCGGTGTGATGGCGTTGATGTGGACTAGCCATGAATCAAGATTGTTTATGTTCTAGTTGTTTGAACTACTCAGGAAAACATTTGCTCCTTTTTACAAAGTTGATTTGAATCTCAAACTTTTTTGAAGCGTATAAAGCACTGGGAAATTAGTGGCAAATAAGTCCTGAAAAATATACATTGTTTTGAGTGATGTTGCTTTTTATTGTTTGCTAAATGAATCTTTTTACCCTGAAACTGCATGGTTAAATTAATCACTTTGTTGGCATAGCCGTAGTCATGTAGGGAAAGAGAATCCTATCTGAATGTTTAGCTATTCTTTTTATGAATAGGAATTATCTGTCTAATCACTTTTTCCGGCTGCATTTGATGTTAGTTTAGTTGTCGAAAGTGATACATATACAGAAATACAAAAAGCAGAAAACAGGAGGCATTGGAGTTTTGCATGTTACTCTGGCATATGCAGTGATGGTTGTACTGTACAACATTTTAAAGCATTTTATTTTTCTGTTAGTTTAGCAATGCTCCTATTAGTTTTGAATTATTATATTTGGGGAATAGCTTAGAGTATTCTTTTTTATTGACTAGATGATCTATGGCTTTCAAGATCTCTGTTTGTTCTTGGAGGGCATTTGCTTGTTTGCATTGAGGATATATCACAGTTTGCTTCTGCTTCTGAGGATGCCTTTTCTCCTTCATACTTCACACTTGATTCATGCTGTTGCATAGTTGATGCACTGGAGCTGGTAAATAGTTAATTTCATTTGCATGTTGATTATGTTTTGATCTACATCCATGAGCAGTTTATTTTGATACTGATATTCTATAAAAAAGAATATTTTATTTTGATATTTATAAATTTTGCTACTTCTATAGATTACTCTTCATGAAGGTTTTTGTTGATTAAGTGTATTCCTTTTTAACGAAAAAGAGACTTTTTGAGGGGGGAAAAGTTTACAAATCACAAAATAAGAGGACCATCAGTTTGGTTGAAGCAAAGAAGCGATAAATCATGGACTTCAAGAGATATATTAGTGAAGAACCACATCTCTTTCTCTACACGAATCTGAGACATATCCTGTCCAAAAACACCTCATTTTAGAAGTGGATAATATCAGAATGTGACCCAATTGCTGAGCTACAAAGAAAGGGGTCAATACTTAAAAATTCATACAATCCCTATCTAACAAAAGCGTCCAAGGTGTAAGAGAGCCACAAGGCCCGCTCCTTGACACTAACAAATCAGAGAAAAACTTAATCAGAAGGACCCTCAAGGGCCTCAACAGCTCTACGGGGGCAAATCCAGTCTTCCTCAAAAACGATAATGTCCTCACCTTAGAATATACAATCGATAGAGTTGGCTGTGAATCCTCCAAAACACGCATGTCTACAGAGATAGCCCTTGTAGGTCTGCTATTTTGTTTTATTATTATTTTTGATAAGTAAGCTAAAAAATATGTTAATCATGACGCCAAAACTGGAGCCTGCATTTGTATACCGGAAATATACTACCCAAAAGAGCTATACAAATTATAAGTTTTCCACTAATCCTACCACTGAATCTCCTGTACTTAGATGTGCCTCGATGCACCACAGACGAAGGGTACAAAAAAATGTCCTCCTTTATCCTAACAAGATCTGACCCCACGCTATCAAAAACCCTTCGATTGCGTTCCTTCCATATTTTCCAGCAAATAACCAGTGGAGCTGTATCCCAAATAATACTCCTCCTTTTTGTTTTATTATTGGTGTTAAGCTTTTCTCAGAACAAGGACTAAAACAAAATCCTTGACTTTGGATAAACTTCGATTTCTAGATAAAAGAACGAAAAGAAAAGGCTTAAGATGGGATGATTAATATAACGAGAACAAGAATAGCCGATAAGTTGGGGGGGAGAGGTGGTGAGGCCAATATATTTAGGTTAGGGGGAGCTAGGTATCTTTGGAATAGGCTGTTTGGAGTGCTTGGTAAACTTTGGGTGTCTAGAGTCTATTTCTTCCTTTGCTGCTGCGTGTCAGAGGCTTCGGGGATGCTAGCTCATTGTGGGAGTTTGGGGTGTTAGCTATTCTGCGTCCACTTGGTAGAGAAATTCTAGAATTATTAGGGATCAGTTCACTTCGACGTCCAGATACTTGCTTTGGGTAGAGTGGTGTTTATGGCTTCCTTATGAGCCTCGGTACGGTTAAGGGTGCGTTTGAAGGTGTCTCTATTTCAGATATGCAGCAGGATTGGAGACTTTATTGTTTTGAGTTTTTTTTTTCTCTCTCCTTGTAGTTCCTTTCTTTTGATTGCAAGTATTTCTTTCTTAATATAATCTTCTTTTCTTATCAAAAGAGAGAAAAACATAAGCAAACAAATAAAAATTTGAGAAAACAAGCTTGGCTACCACCCGATCGATAAGGTGTTTGAAAAGTGCAAGTTACACTGTTCTCTTACGTAAAACTTACCGATTGGAGCCCCATGTAAAGAAGAGTCGACCGCCTAAAATTTATCCAAGAGGCAGATCCATAACCATCTGGAACATTAACATGTAGTAGGGGAAGGACATTTGTAGTGATATCCTTACCAGATGGATTTCCAAGGGCTGGCATGAGAAACAAACTTTCAAAGATCATTCCAAACCTAATTCATTTGCACACCAAGGAAGATTCTTTTTTTTTTTGATAAAGGTAATTGTATTAATATCCGGCGTCAAAACAGGTGACACGTCCTATATACACAAGAAGTATATACTGCCAAAAGACTAACTAAGATATAGGAAAGTTCTACACAAAATCTACAAAAGAGGAAGACAGGGGGGATATGTGAATGCTCAGCCCCTGCACACCACGAAAACAAGAGATGAAGCAGAACACTCTTCAAATCTGAAATGGATCCTTCCACATTATCAAAAGCTCTCCGGTTTCTTTCCTTTCAGATTGTCCACACCCCCAAGGGAGCAACTTCCCACAAAATATTTCTATTCTTCCTCTGTCAAAAATAACTCCAACTCCACAATAAGTCTTTGGAGGCTTCCGGAAGCACCCAGGCCACTTTGAATAAGCGGTACATAAAATTCCACAATTCCCCGACCACCGGGAAATGCAATACGAAGTGATTTACACTCTCCTCGCTTTCCTTGCACGAAAAACATCTGTTAACATATATCATCCCTCTTTTTCTCATATTAGTTAGAATAGCCTCATTCGCCACTTCCCATGCAAAAAAGGTTACACGGCTTGGAGGTACTGTCTTCCATGGGAATGGTAACCCCTCTCTTCCATCAGCTTTGAATAATAGCCTTTGACTGAGAATTTATTGTCCTTCGACCCTTTCCAAATCACCCTGTAAAGAAACAGAGAAAAGAAGAAAGAAGAAGAATATGATTTGGAAGCCTTAAACCCTAAAAAGGTTAGGCTAGGGTATTTATACATATGTGCATATATTAAGAAGTTACACATAACCCCCTTTTATAATACCCCTTATTCACTAACACTCCCCTCAAATCATGCATGCCCAAATTTTGTTACACATATAACGCAACCTATTTCCAACCACCGACTTTGTCGAACATCGCCTATCCGATCACCGGACTTGACATAGCTTTGTGACAATAATCTTTGTTGTAGCAGAAGCGAATGAAATGACAATCAACCTCAATATGTTTTGTGCGTTCATGAAACACAGATTCGATGCAATATGGATGGTCGCTGATTGTCACACCATAGCTGCATAGGTGTTGAACTACCAAACCCCATCTCCTCAAGTATTTGGCGAATCCACATCAATTCACAAGTCGACCGAGCCACGGCCCTATATTCCGCCTCCGCTGGATCTCGACACAACTTCTTTGCTTCTTGCTTTTCAAGACACTAAGTTGCCTCCAACGAATATACAATATCCGTGGTTGACTTCTTACTAATAGGCATCCACCCAATCAAGGCATCACAAAACCCTCAACTCTTATGTGCCCGTGATCTCGATAAAGTAACCCACTACCGAGCTCCTTTGAGATATCTGAGGATTTGTACAACACCTCCCGGTGAGTAGATCGTGGAGTCGACATAAATTGGTGACTTTACTAATCGCGAACGCAATGTCCTGGTCTAGTCACGGCTAAATAGTTCAACTTCCTACAAGCGTCGATACCTCTTCGGATGATTCAATTCTTCACCATCATCATCTCTAAGCTTCACATTAGCATCCATAGGAGTCTCATTTGGTTTTGCCCCTAACATCCCAAGATTAGTAAGTAAGTCCAAGACATACTTAGTTGAGAAAGAAAGATGCCTTGTTTCGAGCCGCAACTTCAATTCCCAAAAAATACTTGAGGTTCCCAAGATCTTTTGTTTGAAATCTCTCTTGAAGGAAAGACTTTAGAGCATAAATTCCCACACTATCTCCGCCAGTAATGACGATATCATCAACATACACAACCAAGAGAATACACCTTGCATCGTGGATAAAAGATCGAATGATCACCGCCGCACCGCATAAGGCCAAACTCTAACACAACTTCACTAAATCGACCAAACCAAGCTCGAGGTGTTTGAGACCATACAACGACTTTTTAACTTGCACACCATCACGACTCCCCACGAACAACAAAACCAGGAGGTTGTTCAAGATAAACCTCCTCGTGCAGGTCACCATGAAGAAAAGCGTTTTTGACATCTAGTTGGTGAAGCGGCCAATGGTATGATGCAGCAAGAGAAACAAGCAACCGAACAGAAGCCAACTTCGCAACTGGAGAAAAAGTTTCTGAATAATCCACACCATACGTTTGAGCATAACCCTTCGCAACCAGACGAGCCTTCAATCGAGCAAGAGAACCATCAGGATTCACTTTCACTGCAAAAACCCACTTACAACCAATTGCCTTCTTATTCGCCGGCAAAGGTATCAAATCCCAAGTCTGATTCTCCTCAAGAGCCTTCATCTCCTCTTCCATAGCGGTTCTCCAACCAGGATGAGCCACGCCTCGCATTACGAGACTTAGGAATAGGATAAGACTCAAGAGAATTAATTAAGGAAGATGTAGAAGAAGACAAACCAGAATAACTAACGTAGTCAGCAATGGAATATTGTGCACAACTACGCTTACCTTACTGCGAAGAGCAATCGAACATCTAGATCGGATAGAGGTGGCAGGGAGTATCGGGATTGCGAGAAGAGAGGGCTGGCTCGGTAGTGACCACATCGGGAGGTGCGAGAGGAGGTCCCTCTCGTTGACGGCGAGAGTAAACTTCCGAATGGGGGGCGATAAGGAGGTACAGGAGGTGGTGCAGGCTGCCCGGTTGGACAAAGTGATAGACAAGGAAATCATCATCGGTGTCAGAAGAGGATGGGTCAACGTAGGCGAGAGGATAGAATGATTGAGATTCAAAAAAGGTGACATCAAGAGACACGAGATAACGATTCAACTCGGGAGAAAAACAACGATACCCTTTTTGAGACCGAGAGTAGCCAAGGAAGATACATTTGAGAGACTTAGGATCCAACTTGGTTATATGAGGTCGATGATCGCGAACAAAGCAAACACGACCAAAGGTGCGGTGACACGGAAAACAACGAGCAGGGACGGATATAAGACACGATATGGAATCTCCCCCAAGAACCGAGGATGGCATCCTATTAATAAGATGACAAGCGATCAAAGCGCATCGTACGAATGACTTAGGCACGTGCATTTGAAAGCTAAGAGCCTAGCACTTTCCATTAGATGGCGATTCTTTCTTTCCGCCACCCCGTTTTGTTGAGGTGTATCGGTGCAAGAGGAGTCATGAGTCATGCCATTGTTATGCATAAAAGTAGAAAGGGGTGGAGAAATATTCTTTTGCATTGTCACTCTGAAGAGTTTTAATAGGCACACCAATGCGGGTATTAATTTCAGCACAAAAACCACAAAAAATGGAGAATAACTCAGAACGATTTCTCATTAAATAAATCCAAGTTACACGTGAAAAATCATCGACAAATGTAACAAAGTACCGATAACCAAGTTTTGATACTACCGGAGACGGACCCCAAACATCAGAATGAACCAACTCAAACGGGACACAAGCCCTTTTATTGACTCTAGGAAAGTATGAAACACGATGGTGTTTAGCATACTGACAAGCTTCACAATTTAATGTAGACAAAGACTCTAAACTAGGACACAATTTCTTCAAATTCGAGAGACACGGATGACCCAAGCGACAATGAATCGATGCGGTGTAAGGGAAGTGACAACTTTGGAACATGCAACAGGAGAGACAACATCATCCGGCAAGTAAAGCCCTCTGATTCGTAGCCTTCTACCAATAATCCTCTTCGTCGTAAGATCTGAAAGACACAAGAATCGAGAAAAGAATGAGGCGCTACAGGTTGTAATCACGAGTTAATTTAGTGATGGATAGTAAATTGAATGGAAAACCGGGGGAGGTAAGGGCGAAGACAAAGACAGAGATGGAGTGATATGAGCGATTCCGCTCCCCTGAACACATGCAACAGACCCATTGGCTAACGTGACACTAGGCAATATAGAAGAGGTAAAGGAAGATAAAATACCTGCATCACCGGTCATATGATCGGTAGCACCAGAATCAATGACCCATTTGCGACTCGAGGAGGAAAGACACGCAGTGGGTTTACCCGAATGGACAAGAGTGGTTGCGAAAGAGGAAGATGAAGACGGTTGAGAGACACAGGCGGGTATACCTAGCATACTCTTCATCGACATCATAACCATCTTCGGTCGAAAGGAGAGGCCGACTAACGAGGGTCGGGATGAGTAGCAACATTAGCGGCGGTTACTAGTCGGTTTCCCATGTAACTTCCAACAATTGCGTTGCGGATGCCCGTGTCCCATGATGGTAACATACCTTGACATCTGATTCCCACCACGCGTCCGTGTGCATCATCACCACCACGACCACCCCGACCTCCTCTACCACCTCTGCGTCGCCACCACCACGACCACCATGATCGAACCTCGATGCCCATGAAATGCAAGAGCGAAGACTCACCCGCATCCCCCTCTGGAGAAGACTTAGGAGATGTGCGTAAAACCAGCGAGAAAGCCTCGGACAAAGAGCAAATATCGATGCAGACAAAATCTGCGATCGGCGAGCAAACTCAGTCGCAATCCGGCCAAAAAACCCATGACAAGGAGTTTCACGTTGTGCTGCATTTCCTTAATATCGGTAGTAATTGGAAGCAAAGTGCACCATTCACGAGGCAGTTTCTTAAAATCGCAGAAATCTTGAGTCACGGTGCGATCTTTTCGATTACGTCGAAAGACATCGGTGGACAAGTCATACAAGCGATTGATTATCACGGCCGAATACTGACACCTCCAAATACTCCCAAAGATCTTTGGCTTGTTTCGGTATGGGAAACTAACTCTGCAACAATATCGGTCATGGAATTCATCATCGGCCAAAGAGTAATGCATCATCCCTAATCCAAACCTTCGCACTTTCACCGGTTTTAATATCAGTGAGATGATCACCCTTTTCCATGCCAATCGGACTCTTGCTAACCACCTTACGCCACATCATATAATTTGTACCATCAAGCTTTTTATCCGTAAGCTTATTAGGAGTGGTGATCAGAAAGCAGTCTCGGCGACATAATCGCGAGAGAGGAGTCCCAGCGGTAACAAGAAATCAACCAAGCGACAGAGTCGCAACAAGCGGCCAAACCGAAAACTAACCACGGGTAGACTACCTAGGCGGGCGAGCCGGACGAGGCAAAAATTCCGGCGAAATTCCGTGGCGTGAGTGCACTCCGGCGGCGGCGAACACTCCTCCGGCGTCGCTAGAGGGCGAATATGCAGGTGGCGCGTGGGTCGAACAAGTAACCGGAAATAGCCAAAGCGATCGTTGCGTCTTGTGACGAAAGACGGCCAAACCTGCGCTTGAAACTTGCGCACCCTCGGGCACAAACACTCTGGCAAACCACAACAGGGCTAGCCGATCAATCAAGGTTGCACACTCAGGCAACTCAGAGCATCGCACGGCTGCGGCAAAAAGGAACTCGGCGTCCTTACCGTTTCATGCGAGAGAAGGAAAAGAAAAATAAAAAATAAAAGATAAATAAAGTAGAAGTGTACCAAACCAAGTTTGTTATTGAGAAACCTGCTCTGATACCATGTAAAGAAACAGAGAAAAGAAGAAAGAAGAAGAATATGATTTGGAAGCCTTAAACCCTAAAAAGGTTAGGCTAGGGTATTTATACATATGTGCATATATTAAGAAGTTACACATAACCCCCTTTTATAATACCCCTTATTCACTAACACACCCTATCAATCTCGCATCCAACATATTGGGCATAAAGAAGCTCAAAAAATCTTGTCACCGAATCCATCCCCCAATCCTGAAAACTTCTTCTAAACGTCGGGTTCCAAGATGCTCGACCTCCCTCTAAAGAGAGCACCGAGCTGATGAAGCTATCCTCTTCCCTAGCCATAGAGAAGAGCTCTGGAAAGGATCTAAGCAATTCTGCATCTCCGCACCATAAGTCTTTCCTAAACTTCACCGTCGCCCCGACTTGATCTCAAACGAAATAGTTCTACAAAAAGAATTCCATCCTTTTCTATTGCCTTTCCACACTCCTGCCCCAAAAGCTTCGGTGATCTCTGCCGGAAACCACAAATGATTCCCTATGCCATATTTGCTCTCCACCACTTTCCTCCAAAAGGCCCCCTTATCCGACAAATATCTCCACCACTTCCATAACCAAGTTACTAAGAACCAACTACACACCCCACTCATGAGTACAAGTCAGGCATCGTTGGTCCTTTATCTCTTAACTTGAACCTGGAATGAATTGTTTCACCATCTTCTCAATCCCATTAGCCACATAAGCAGGGATCCTAAGAAGGGGAATAATACGATAAAGAACACTAATTGGGTTCCCCCAGCAAGGCACGCAGCAACAAGGATTGGCAGTTTGTTACGGTTTGAAAAACTGTTTTGTAATAATCTCCTGCTAACCTTTTGCAAACACGGGGATAGTTACGTGTATTTAGAGCATGTGCTAATGTATTACAGTAAGACAACAATAATAGTAATATCTGTGCTTGTGGAGTGTGATTGGCAACAAAACCAATTCCCAAAGATCAATACAGTTTGAATATGCGTGTGCAAAACAGAAAGTATACAACTTCCTCCTTGAATCTACTCCACCTCCCTAGCTTCTGATGGAAATCCGTATCCACTACTGAACTTAACTTTCTATGTCCAAATGCATACATAGATTTGGTTTTCGAATTGGTTCAAGTCATAAAAGTTGGGTTTACCTTGGTGTGTGTGTGGTTGCATGAGAAAAATAAGAGCCGTGTGATGTGCTGAGGTGGAGGGATACTTGGTAGTTGGGCGATTGAACTGGGAAACCATGGGTCAGATATAAGATCTACGATTTGTAAAAAGAAATAGGTTAAAAAGAAATCACCACTGTGTATAGGATAAGGGGTTAGTGATTCATATAAAGCCAGTAATGTGTGAATGTAGCTGGGTTAGCTTCATAGCTTAGCTTCAAACTTGGTGTTTTTAAATTAATTTTTGTGATTTTTAGGCCTCGGAGCATTGGTCTAGGTCTGCTATCCAAATGAGATTTTTATAAGAAAAAGAAAAAGAAACGTAAAAGATACTCCTATTCTGTTTGATTGAGAAGGAAAAGAAGGATGGGGAAGTGAAGGTGTACACTTTCCATCCGTGTAAAATGGGAAGTGTCTTTCCATACACTTTGATGTGTACATTTTTCATCATGTGTGGTGCCCTGAGGGTGGAAATTTGACTTCTCCTTTTCCTTTATAACAAGAGAGAAGGAAATGAAAATGATGGATGTATATTCATCAAGACAACTACCTTTCTTTTCAGGTCATAGAAACTGGAACGAGCTGCTGTGTGACCTTGGCTCTGGAATGTTCTATGTCAGAGTTTTGCCCATCAGACATGGCTGATAAGTTAGAAAAGGCAACACTAGCCAAGGAAAATTCAGCATCAGCTTCTATTAAGTGGAAGCTCAAGTGGTTCTCTGAAGAAAGTTTATTCAAGTTTGTGTCATTGGTGAAGGCGATCCATGCTGCTGCAATCACACCTTTAATTATAAGATGTACATCGTGAAAGTAGAATCACATTTTTTTTTTCCTTCCAGTTTCTATTCATTTATTCTTTTGTCTGCTTTTCACTTATTCAAGTTTAGATTGTAGAAGTAAATAGGGTCTTGTGTTGTGTAATTTGTTTTTGTCTGGGCTGTGTCTGTGTTTTTCTCTTGTACAAAATGTATAGTACAGGAAATTAATGGTACACCAATTCTTTGCATTTGTGTGCTTCATTTGCATTTACCAATTTATACGAGCACCTCATGTTCGGCTGTGGTCTGCCAAACATGAATAGAATGTTTGGCTAAAGCTGGTGGAACATTTCAAACGTGTGTTGGCTAAGGCTAGTGGAATATTGTAAGCATGTCAATCTTAACAGGGGGAACGTTGAGGACTAAGGGCTATTTAGTCTTTTCCACTTATGGCATATTTGTGATTAAATTTAAGGGGGCGGGGGGAACGCGGAGGAGATGTATTGATAGTTTTTTTGGGGTAGTTAATAGCGTCACTCTAATAATTATGTCTTTTTAGTACAACTTTCAATTTCATAGAATAAATTCTAAGGACATGAAAAAGATGACGACTATTGTCTTGTATTGAAAGCAAACATTTGCAAGCTAGCATGAGGGACTGTCCTCCACACCATACCTGGAAAGGCAATTAAATTATTAGGAAATTGCTTCTGCAAGTACATTTCTTTCGCCCTGGGCACAACGCGGTGCCTCGTGCTTCGATCCCTTCCCATATCCCTTAGGAGGAAAAAAAAAAGATAAAAAAAAAAAGAGTTTAAAAAAAAAGTACATTTCTTTCAGATACTCTTATTATAGTTCCACTTGAAATCAGTACATAGATAACCTCTCTTTCTCTCATCGATAAAGCGGTTTGTTCAAAGGAGCTTGTTCACGCCTCAATCTAATTCACCACTTCAAATGCCGCTTGGCTCGACCTATTCATTTAAAAATTACCTCTCAAATGTCGATCACAAGAAGCAAACTTAATTAAATTGTGTTAAAAAACAAACTCAACTACCATTCGGATTTAACCCTCGTAACGTTAGTATAAATGAAGCCGAAAAAAAGTAGGTATACAACAGCTATGCAAGAGACTAGTGTAGAATAAAAATAGAACAAGAGGATGCTTGATACCATGTCCTATGATTAGTTTGGTAGTGTGTCCTTATGTGAGCTCTGTCTGGTCCATCCTTCCCCCATGTGCTCCCCAGTCCCCTATATTAAACAATTTTATTACTCACGAATACTCCTTTCGTTTCGGCAAAGAGTCTCTGTTTGAAAGTCAAACTTTTCGAGAAAATGACATTTTTAATAGCTCATTAGTAATACATTACATTTTTATACCTTAATTTTGAAAAATACTATTTAAGTGAAACATTCCAAAATGGAATTATCGACTTTTTGTCCGAAATAGAGGGAGTATATATTAGGAGCACCTGTATCTTTTCCATGCTCTCGTTTTAGACTTTTTTTAAAAAATATATTAATTAATTAATTAATTAAAAAATTAATGGAGACATCAAACTTGTATGCTTTCTAAGCCAATCATTAAACCCGTATCTGGTTAGTTTCTTCAATATTATTAATTCTAATTTAACAACGTACCATACTATTTATAATATTAAAACCTAAAACATTTTTATATTTCTACAAGAAAAAACAATTCGCTAAACGACTATACTTTGATCCCGTCAATCTCGTTTAATCACTAATCATAAGTCTCCAACTAACAAAAGCATAGAACCAAGTCATCATCCCATCTGTTTTGCCAACACATAAATAACACCCACACTTCTTTCTCTACCCCCTCTCTCCCCTTCTCTCACACACACACACTCTTGTCATGGGTCAAGCAGCATCATCTTGTGCTCCATCCATAATCTTTAATGGCGTAGTGAAGGTGTTACTAATGGATGGAAGCTTAGAAATCTACACGAGGCCGGCGAAAGCGGCTGAACTGATGCTCGAATACCCCGGCCACTTTGTGTGCGACTCAAGCCGCCATCTTGTTGTGGGTCAACGAGTGATGGGTCTTTTAGCCAATGAAGAGCTAGAGCGCCGTCAAATCTATTTCCTTTTGCCAATGGAAATGCTTTACTCTGTTCTGACAAACGAAGAAATGAGTTTACTCACCCACAAGGCTTCCAAGGCATTGAAGAATGGGGGTTTGAGTTTGTCCAAGATTTTGCTTGGTGAACTTTGCATTTTCCCTATCACAATGAATATTGCAGCTTCGAATTCTGGGGCTACTAAGATTATGCAAATTCAAGAAGGAAATGATCTTCCAGAGCTTACTAAGAGGACGTACTCAAGGCAAAAATCGTGGACGCCAGCATTGGAAACAATCCTTGAAACTCCTCCGCGGCGTAGGCTTTGATGAAATAACATTTTCAATTTTTTTTTTACTTCTTTTCTTAGTTATTTTCTTCTTCTTCTTCTTCTTCTTTGCTAGTGTTGTTTTTAACAATGTCAAAATCAGCAGGCTTGACAAGCATCCATATTCTTTACTAAACCATTTCATCTTATCTCGGTCTATAGCTACAATGTTCCAAGTTTATAATTGGAGTTAGTATCGAGTATTATGGGGATATCATATTACCAATGAATCAAAGAGTAGCTCTCATGTAATCCGTAAGACGGACCTAGCTATTTATGTTAAATGAGTCGATATTTAGTTATCTCAGTTTAATCCCTCCGAAATTTGAAAATTACAGTGTCACTCATCACGTGTATAAATGAAGAGTGTCACTTTTTAGTATTAAAATAAAAGTATCATTTTTCAGTATAAAATGTGTCACTTTTCAACATAAAAGATGTCACTTTGTTTTTTTTTAATAAAAACTATCACTTTTTCCCTTTAAAAGATCGATGTTATTTTTTAGCCTTAAATGTGTTACTCCTTAATCTTAAATGTGTTACTTCTTAGTCTTAAATGTGTTACTTTTGCGTTGGAAAGTGCTACTTTGCATTATAAATGAAAACCGCCACTTTTTGGCGTGAAACAGTGAAAGTGTCACTTTATAGCATTAGAAGTGTCACGTTTTAGGATTAAATGTGTGTCTCCTGGCCTAAAAGTGTCAATTTGCCAAATAAATTAAAATAATCACGGTTAGTTTTAAAGTCACTTTTTAGTATTAAATGTATTACTTTAGTATTAAAATGTCACTTTTCAGTATTAAGAATGTTACTTTGCATTTTAATGAAAATTATATTCGTTTTTTTTTCACATAAAAGAATCGCTTTTGACCTCAAAAGGTGTTACTTTTGCTTTTAAAATGAGTCACTTAACGTTTCATCAAAATCCGTTAGGGTCCGTCAAATTGTAGTTTGAGCTCAAGGAATAATGTTGTGTCATGGGAAAACATGTATTGTGGGTGTGGAATAAAAGTTTCATTGAAGACTTCTTGGAGCAAAAATAATTCTGGAATAAAATACTGGGTATGCCCAAAATATGGGGTAGTTTTTGTCATTTGGCTTATATTTTTGTTTTATTTTGCAGAAATATCTAAATATTGTCTACATTACAGAAAAATGAATATTGTGATTTTTTTAAGGAATAATTACAAGCCGGTACATTTTTTAAAACATTTTTTCAAATCAATCCAGCCATTTTTTAGACATATCTTTTAGGTACATTTTTGGGGTAAAAATACATCACTACCCCCAATTATCATGCTGATCGTATTCCCCCCAATTAACACCATTTCCTCTTCACTTCATTACCAAGATCGATGAATAGGCGTGAGGTCTCCTCGGGAACCCCAAAATCTGCAGACGAAATGGGTGGCTGAGCTTGCGACGCCGACGAAAGGGGTGGCCGGTAAAGCCGCCGTGACACCGTATTCATCCCATCTGTTACCCTCCCCCGGTTTAGTATAAAACTCAGAATCTATACAATTGACCTTCAACCTCACATTATCAAATCTAATACCACCTGGGGTTGTTGCGGCCCTGTTGATTACCTCATACTTTACACTATCACCGACTTGCAACATTGCTATGGTGATCACCGGTGGCAGTAGATAACCAACAAATTAACCATCCATGTCTCCCTCTCCCCAAGTCAATTAATTATCAAAAGAAAAACACAAGTGTGTAATCAGCATCACCAACACGGCCCTACAACTCTGTGGGATCCGGTTCACCAAAGAAATTGGGCCGTAAGAAGAGTCCCGATCTCCGCCACTTTTCGTTTTCCTTGTGATGGGCCTGGAAGAGGGGGAACGCTTCATCTGGAATATCTCCCAGCAAACCACCGAGAGAGAGAGAGAGAGAGAGAGAGAGTAGGCAGCACCACCCACTCACACATCAAAAGAGGCGCATCAGGTTTCTCTCCCCCTTGACCCCATCGAGCTCATGGACTCGGAGTGCTACTTTTGAAGTAACCAGGAACCAAGGTGGTGGTGCCAACCAATCCTCCGGGGTTTGGCGGACATCGGAATTATTGATCATGTCATCCGATGATGATCCGGTGTAAGCCAAGAACCAAGGCGTAAAAATCGAGAAATAGGCTCGTGAGATGCCTAGCTTAGCCGCGACCTAGGGAAGCCAGTAAGCTGTGAAATCGTAAATAATCCAATCGGGAGATTCGGACTCGAGAAACCGAGTCAGCTCAGGTCGGAGGCCGTCCAAGGCTTTCATGAGAAGCGGAATCTCGTTCAAGCCCATGTCCATGGTGGCCTCGGCGTTTTCAGGTAGGCCGTCCACTTTGGGAAAAGTGTGTTTTACTTAGTGTGTGTGAGAGAGACAGTTTTTAGTGAGATACGGAAAGAGAGAGAGGATGTAAAGAAAAGAAAGGGGGTGGGCAGAGTGGTTGGCAAAGTTCGTTGTGTTGTGCAATGAAGATGAAGAGAGATTGCATAATGTTGTGAAATTCATCTGATGCCAAGGCCTGGCATCAGAGTTTTTGGCATCAGCAATAATGGTGGGCATCAGCATTTTGGCATCAGCAATCTGATGCCAAAACTTGGCATCAGAGTTTTTGGCATCAGCAATAACGGTGGGCATCAGCATTTTGGCATCAGCAATATTTTTGGCATCATCAACAATTGTAGGCATCAGCATTTCACCTGATGCCAAGATTTGGCATAAGAGTTTTTGAATTAATGATCCTGATGCCAAGATTTGGCATCAGCATTTTTGGCATCAACAATATTTTTGGCATCAGAGTTTTGGCATCGTGAGTCCCGATGCTCAGACATCATTCTCGATGCCAAGGCTTGGCATCGAAGTTTTCATTAATGGCATTTTTGTCATTTGGCAAGCAATTTGTAGTTTTATGAAATGTGCAAAAAATTAATGGTTCTAGATGAAAACATGTTTTAAAAATTGTACCCACTTGAAATTCCCCCTTTTTTTAAATGGTTGGATGCTGAAATATGCCAAAGGCCCAAACAAAGCATTCCGGGATTGTTTGCAAAGGTGAATCGATTTGAAGCTAAAATAGAGAAACTAAAGATTAAAGGGAGTGAAAGGCAGGCTGAGTTGATGATATCCAATAGCATAGTTGAGGACATGAAGACTGAAGTAAATAAGATGAAAAAAAAAGTTAGAATTTTGATTGCAATGACAGTTATATTTTTCTCTTTTTTGATCATGTTGTTTGTTATGTAAAGATCAAATGAAGATAATTTTTATTTGGAATGTTGTAATGTAATTGGCAAATTTGTAGTGCTTTGATTGCAATGACATGGCAATGACTGAAGCATGTGTATTTGTGTGTGATGTAGTTGGCAATTGCCAACCTTTAGAAATGACAATTCCTATGTTGTTGTAATAGCCTTGTGTACTACATGAGAGATTGGTTCAATAGAAGACTCAATTGTTGACCCAATCTATATTGTTGTAATAGCCTTGCACAATATGTTGTTCATTAGCATATTGTGCAAAGATTGTTTCAATAGAAGACTGAATTGTCCAAATGGAAGAAAAAAAAGTCTTAATAAGTGATTATACCAACTCAATTGATTACAACAACTTAAAAGAAAGAAACATAGTCTAATAAACAGAGTCTAACAATTCAATTGGTTATTACTTTTGTAACTTTTTCTAGTTTAAACACCAACAACATTCAGTTTAACATTTCTCAATTAATAAAAGCAAGAGCACAAATTAAAATAGAGTCTAACAAGTGATTACACCAAATACTTAAAGAACAACTTCAGTACATTATCAAATTACCAACTACAACTCAAATTAAAACCCAACTACTGTTTGAACATATTCAATACATTGCCATGAGACCAAATTAAAACCCAAAGAAACTAAATGTAATTTACCATGTTCATTACATTGCCATGCCATGAGACCAAAATAAAGCCCAAAGAAACTATTGTTTGTTTAACACCAAATCACAACTTCATGAACAACACCAATAGTCTCAAACATTAAATTTTCTCATTGCCCTTTGATTTCCCTTGAGCTGTACTTGAAGTTCATATTGCATTCATCAGATTAGCTATGGTAATGTAATTCACTCCTCCCCTCACAATTATTGGAGTACTCACAATTGATGATTGATTCACCTATACAATACAAAAACATACAAATCCCATCATCAATTGAAATCACAAAGTACAAAAACATATACCGAAGAAATATAGTATATAAAAATTCTTACATGTAAAGAGGATATGTTGTTTGTGTTTCCACCAACATTCACCTCCACGTACCTGAGCTTGAACCTCTCTTTGTTTTAACCTGCAATTTTAAAATTAAAAATTCATAATCCTATACTATACAATACAAAAAAATAGAGTAAATAACATAGGCTGACTTTGAGAGACTTAGAGGTAATTTAGATACTGATATTTGTGTGGACTCAGTTTGGGTGTTCTCTGTTGTGCCACCAAAAACAAGTTCTGGTCCAGATAATGGGATCTCATCAACATGGCTTGGAGTTGGCTGTGAAACATAGTCTACATTCTGGTTTGCATTTGCATTTCTTTTTTGACAAGTTCTAGAATTATGTCCAATTTTACCACACCGTCCACATTTCAAGGATTTCTGAAATTTCTAAAATTTGATTTGATTGCTATAAGATGCATGTGACTCATCAAGCCGTCTTCTTCTCATTTTCTTTGGTCTTCCAGGCCTGTTTTCATAACTTGGGGGGCAAAGGGCCAGGTAAGTCACACTTTGGCCATAGCTCAGATTCAATGATTCCCATGATGGCATGCTCATATACGTAACTGTAAGTCTTAATTGTGTAGCATTCATTAACATAGGCTGCAAGATCCTCTTTTCTACACAAAATGGCTAAACAATCATGTTTACATGGAATGCCAGTCAACTCCCATCTTCTACAACTACATACATGCTGAGCAATATCCACATTGTGATGTTCAAAAGGGCCAGTTATTTCAAAATGCCATTCATCGTATTTGATTGATATTCCATCAGCACCCTCCTTGGCATTTTTGTCTAGTAATTGTTTGATTCTAGGATACAATCTACCATCCCAGTTCATAGTTTTATCCCTATTCACTTGCAATCTGGTCATCAACAAATGCCTTATTGTTTCAAGCATATTTATGATTGGCTTGTCTCTTGCATCAAGAATAAAAACATTGAAACTCTCACACATGTTATTAAGCAAGATGTCACACTTAGGGTCAGTAGTAAAGTGTGATCTAGACTATTGACTGGGAGGCTTATTGATGAATCAGGAAATAAATCTTCAAAGGCATGTATCAATCCCTTCTGTTTGTCACTCATGAATGTCCATGAAAATTGATTTTCAATGCCTATGTCCCTTTCAAGTAATGACAAAAACCATGTCCAAGAATCTTTAGTTTCATTTTGAACCACTACATAGGCTATAGGAAACATTTGGTTGTTTGGATCAATTCCAACAGCTGTCAACAATTGACCACCTTGAGGGCCTTTTAGAAAATACCCATCCACTCCTACTATCTTCCTACAAAACCTAAAACCCTTCTTCCAAGATTCAAAACAAATATAGAGCCTTTGGAAAATAGGCTAACCAGATTCCATATCAAACAACTTCAAAACCACAGTTGACCTTGGATTAGCTCTCAACAACTCTAGACAGTAATCTCTTATTTGTTGAAATTGTTGTTTTAAAGGCCCATCCAAAAGTTCTTTGACTTTCTTTTTAGCCCTATATGCCTGTTGTTTTGAAATACTGGCCTTAAGTGTGGCAGACAACTCACCCCTAAATTCATTGGTTCCTAACTTTGGATTTTCTTTGAATTTTTTCATGAAGGTCTTCAACATCCAACGAGACTTGAGGCTTGGGCTGTTGTAGTTCCAGGCACAATTTCTATGATTTGGATTATACCCTTTCAACTGCCATGTTTTGTCATTTTGCATTGGAGAAACAAATGCATACCAATCACATTAATTTTTTCTACAAATTGCCCTCAACCTTCTGCTATCATTCCTATCAAATTTGATGCACATCTCTTTTCTTAAGCAAAATGTTTCAATCACATCTTTCACTTCCTTCTTTGAACTAAACATGGCCCCCAATTTCAACTCAATATCTTTATCTTTATCTTTATCAGCCTTAGGATTATATTTGAGAAACTTCTTATCTACTTCCTCATCACTACCATAGACACTTTCAAAATCATCATTATCAGATACATCCTTTGTGACGTCCGACCTGGACCCCGAGGAGGAATCGCGAGTCAAGTCGTCCAAATATGGATTACAATTCATGTAAGGACTCAATTATAGAAAATGACGTGACACAACATTGTAGATGAAGCGCGACTCGGCACTAAAAGGCCGGAACATTTTAAAACTTTTAAAACCTGATATAACAGTTTAAAACAAGTATACCAAATCATCGGTGACTTTACAACCGGAACCCATCACTAACAGTTTATAACAAGAGCTAATTAAACGCTGAGCGGAAGACAAAAAACAAGGTGAACCAACTACAAAACTATACAAGGCACGACGTACAAGCGCTGACACTCAAAATAGATTACAATAGCCATAAGTTATAAACATAAGGACTACGAGTTTTCAAATTCCCAAAGCGAAGTCTACATGACTTGCTATACCCAACGTCCTTTCCAAAAGAGAACAAAAGAAGGACATCTCTAACAACCTTGTCGCGAACCAACTCAGACAAGCGAGAACTTAGCAACGCTTCAACGGAAAGGACCTGGGCGGCTCGGATCTAAAGCAGTAAAAGGGAGGGGGTAAGTCATAAAGACTTTGTAAGCTAACAATCATGCATGTCATGGCATCATGCAACAAGCATAGCGAGATATCAGCATTAACATCAAGCAATCAAGGCATTCATTCACATAAACACTTAGTTCACATAACCATGGTAGCACATTGTTTCACATAAGTGCTATAAAGTAAACCACATATAAAGAGGATATGTTATGGAACCGGTGCCGCTTCGTAGACCCTGAAATAAACAAGGTTATCTTGAGTGTACTTGTCGCATGCACGTGTTTGATACATCGACCACGATAGTATTGTTCCAAGCGCCCTTTGGTTACGACAAGGTACTCTTCCCCATTGTGATCAGTAGTGAAGGGTGTGTGCAATATGCTGGTGCCGCGATCCATCACTACCACAAATCTCACAATTTATGACGGCGATGTGTCGTTTACCAACTAGACGATTCACGCATGCCAGCTGGATTTAGGGTATGCCAAGTAGATATTTACTTGCCACTAGAAATCATGTAAGGAACGAGTTCGACAAGAGCGAACTCTTCCGAGTCAAGTAGATATTTACTGAATTAATAAATCAAGTAGGGAGCGAGCTCGACAAGAGCGAACTCGTCAAATCAAGTAGGCATGTTACTCAACTATATACAATTCAAGCATGAATATCAATCACATTAAGAATCTCGAAAGCTAATTTATAACCCAAACAAACTCTAAACGTCGTAGGGATTAAATATGGAGTCGGTATTGTTTAATAACTCCCGTAGATCAACTCCAATGAGTCATTGCTAATAAAGAACCAATTAGAGCATGAATACTATATGCATTCAAGGCCCTCTTCTATGTTTTCGAATGGATTAAAGCTAGATTACCAAGTCCAACAGCAATCCTAGCCAAGCAAGAACACAATTTCACACTTGGTGAAACCCTAGGTTGATCATCATATATAAATTGACAATCACAACAAGTTCATTCACAATACTTGTTCCAAATGATGTTTTGAACAACATTAAAACTCAACACAAAACCAAATACTCAATTTTAGGTTCATGACCTAAAATTTACAGATATTGAAAAGATGTTTTTAACATGATAGAAGTGTTCCCTTTCATGGCATAGACAACTTTAATGAAGCTAACATGCAAAGCAACCTAGTATACAATTTTTTTGGGAATTGAAAGCTTACCTAAGCCTAGCAAAGGCTGAAGAACAAGCAAACAAAGCAAGGATTAATAGACTCCTCGATGATAGCTACGATTGGGTGGTCTCGGATCTCCGATCGGGTGGCCAGATCTCCGGGAAACGGCAAAACACACACTAGTCTCACCTAAAATCTCCCACACAAGAGTTCTCTTCAATGGTGGCTGAATAATATCTAATGGAGGAGAGGTAATGAGTGGACTTCTACAGATATGGGACTCCACTAAGGTTAGGAATGTGAGTGGGACATGTGTCACTCTCCAATAGGTTGAATTAAGGCTTACACAATGAGGATTTAGGACTAAACTTTCTCTTAGGTTTAATACATGCTAATCAAGTCCAAATCAAGAGATTAAGGTAGGGTTAGGCCGGGCTTGAGTAAGGGCACCAAAGTAATCAACCAAAAATCAGAAATCACACAAGGCTGAAAAACTCACTGTTCGGTTGGGCAGGCCGAACATTCCTCAAGATGTTCGGTTGACATGGCCGAACACTCCCTAAGGAGTTCGGTTGGCATGGCCGAACACTCCCCATGGTGTTCGGTTGGCAGGTTAGAACAAAGTCTCAGGCCAAATACAAGGTCAATCAGGTCCAGAATTGAAGATATAACACACATAAGGCAAACACAACTTAAAGAAGCATAAGAATGTGTACTAAAGATCAAGTAACAATGATAAAAGGACTCTCATGGAATTAGCTAAGACCACAAAGATCAAAACATGAATCAAAGTAAGCCAAACAAGAGCATACAAGGCGTAGGAGTTTCATACGGCAATTGTGACTCAACCAAGGAACACAATCAAGTCAAACATGTTAGGCACATCTCTAGCATGTTAAGTAAGCATTATAAACATATATTACAAGTAGGGTTTGGGTTCTCACACACACTGTAATGATTGATTATGCAATAAAAGTCATAAAATTCATTTTTCTCAATCTACTGTTGTGTCTACCTTTCCGCTCCAAACTATTTACTCTAATGTTTGGACCTCTCCCCTTCATTCTGTTGATGGGTTCAAGTATTATATGGTTTTTATCGATCACTAAACGCACTACATTTGGCTCTACCCGCTCAAACAAAAGCCAGATGTCACCACTATCTTTCCTCGTTTCAAAGCCCTTATGGAAAAAATATTTCAAAATGAACATTGTCACTCTTAATCGGACAATGGGGATGAGTACACTGGACTTTCCCGGGACACTGGCTTGGCCGCCTACATGTCTGCTAAGGGCATTTCCCATCTCATCTCACCGCCTCACACTCCAGAACACAATGGGTTCTCGGAATGTCGACGTCGCCACATTGTTGAGACATGACTCTCCCTTCTTTCTAAAGCATCTCTTCCGCTGCCCTTCTGGTCGTTTGCCTTCCAAACAGAGAGTTTCCTCATAAATCAGCTACCAACACCAACACTTAAACAACTATCTCCTTACCAAAAACTGTTTGGGTCTCCACCCAACTACAACAAACTTCGTGCCTTTGGTTGCCTTTGCTACCCTTGACTTCGCCTATACTCTACCCACAAACTAGCTGCTCACTCCACCCCGTGTGTCTTCCTTGGTTACTTACTCACCCAAAGTGCCTACCTATGTTATGATCCGAACACCACTAAACTGTTCATTTCCCGTCATGTTCGGTTTGTCGAGTCCAAGTTTCCTATGTCCAACCTTGAGTTGCTTCTTCCTCTCCCTAGTGATTCCACACGAGCTACCTGGTTACCCCCTTATGATATTATCCCGACTTCACACACACAGTCTGTTACCCGCACAAGTAACTCCATGACAGTTGCTCTTCGCATGGATCAGACCTTGGTTGAACTCGACTTTCCCATACACCAACCTCACTCAATCTATATTATGCCCGCTATCAGCCCTCAACCTTCCTTGGCACTTAGCACCCTGCCCGAGGACAACTCTATGCCTGCCACTTACTTATCCTCGGGACCAAGCTCCATATCTGGGGAAAACACTAGCACCCTACCCGAGGACAACTCTATGCCCTCTACTGGCTCATCCTCGGGATCAAGCCCCATCCATGGGGAAAGTACTGTGCCCATTACTCCAGTACCCATTGATTCTGAGGACAATCCAGTGTCCGCTGCCCCAGTTCCTGTGCCCGCTGCTGCTGG
Organism: Codonopsis lanceolata; assembly: GCA_013146195.2. Taxonomy (NCBI): domain Eukaryota; kingdom Viridiplantae; phylum Streptophyta; class Magnoliopsida; order Asterales; family Campanulaceae; genus Codonopsis; species Codonopsis lanceolata. The sequence continues at coordinate 73,807,485 of CM028377.1, forward strand.
TACCTTATTCATTGTTACTCGCTCTAAGAATAATATTTACAAGCCGCTCACCAAACTCAGTCTCTCGGCTCAACTAGCAGCGGACAGCGAACCAACTTGTGTCACACAGGGTCTCAAAGATGTCAATTGGCGTCAGGCCATGTCTGAAGAGTATGATGCACCGGCTCGCAATGGTAGTTGGGATCTGGTTCTCTTGGTAGATGCTTACATTGTTGTTGGCTGCAAATTGATCTTCCGTATCAAATGACATGATGATGGAACCATTGACCAATATAAAGCTTGCCTTGTTGCCAAAGGGTTTCACCAATGACTAGGGGTCGACTATCATGAGACTTTTAGCCCGGTGATTAAACCTACCACTGTGCGCCTAGTTCTCTCCCTGGTCGTATGCCGAGGATAGGCTCTTCGATAATTGGATATGAACAATGCCTTTCTCTAAGGCACTCTATCTAAGGAGGTCTTCATGGATCAACCTCTGGGATTCATCCATGATGTGTTTAAAATTTACCTTGCAAGTGCACAAGACTATTGTAGAATAGATATATGGGAGCAAGGGTCGAACCTCAGGGAGAATGAATTAAAAAAAATTTAATTTAAACTAATTAAAACAATTGCAATAAAATAAAAGAGGGGTTTTTGTTTTTGGATTGAAATTTAATACTAATTTAAACTAATGAAAGGAATCTAAAATTAACTACTTACAGAAGACTGAATTTATGAAGGTTTTATGGATGAGAAAAGTCTAGGTATTGGAATTCACTTGTATATCCTTTTATGTGTATTGTTCTTAAGGTATCTATCAATTATGGATCCTATCGCTAGGTAAAGGATTGGGACTTACTGGTCGAGGATTGCAATCTTTAGTACTCCGCTTTGACTGTGCTTTCTTGGTCCGTCCACACAGTAATTAAAAGTCCATTAAGTTCCTTAGGAATTAAAGTATGGAGGAACAAACTCTATGGTACTCCATATCGCATTCCACCATACAATACAAACCTAGATCTACTCCTTAGCCTTCGGTCGGGAATCAGAGAGACCTATTTACCAATTAGGTTGGCCAGTATATGACTTATGCATTTGGTCGTGCAATTCATCATACCCAAGAGCCTATACATTCATTAACACAACCATTATGCGATAATTTCAATGTAAACCAATTATAATCTAATATGATAAACAGTAATTTGATAGAATAAAGTTATATTAACACATAAAAGTCGATACAAAGTTACCTCCAATACCTAGGGTGGAAAAGTTAGTTCATCATAAATGATGAACACAACATATGAATGGATTGGATCATCTTCAATCTTCAACAATTGAAAGTAAAACTAAATTACAAAGTATTTTTGCCTCTTGAGAGTGCTCAAGAGAAGCCTAATTTGACCTAAAAACTAATCTCTCAAAGCTGTAGAGGTAGGGTTTTATTTATACTAGCTAGGGTTTTGGAGAAAAGACGAAAACTACCCATGCTGAAAATCGGGGTTGAGTGGTCGCTCAACCCATGCCCTGAGCAATCGCTCAAGCTTCATTCCTCATCTTTGCTTTTGCGCGATCGGCCTCTGTGAGTGGCCTCGCTCAACCTTTTGACCTTCTTCTTTAAATGCAATTGCACTGACCCACAAACTCCATATTACTACAAAATAGCCTAAAATTCATCCTTTTCGTCAACTTTAGCCTGAAACTCATAAAACACTAAAACCCATATCAAAAGCTTCGGAAACTCGCAGAAAAGCACAATCTAAGTAGGAATATACATACAATAGATGCGTATAAAACACATCTATCAATCCACGAGGACAACCCTCAACATGTTTGTCGACTTCACAAGGCTATCTATAGTCTCAAACAGGCTCCCCGGTCATGGTACAATGAGCTAAGACAGTTTCTGCTCGCCTCCAGGTTCAAAAACTATGTGGCTAATACATCGCTGTTTATACTTAATGCAGGGGTACCACCATATATCTCCTTGTCTACGTAGATGACATCATCATCACCGGGAACCACCCCGCTGCTGTTCAGACCTTCATCTCCCTGCTTGCTACTTGCTTCTCACTTAAGGACCTTGGTGACCTCCACTATTTCCTTGAGGTTGAAGTTGTTCAGCGACCAAGTGGTCTCCTGCTCTCCCAACGAGGTTACATTTTCGATCTGCTCACGCGTACGGGCATGACAGATGCTCCCCCTATGTCTACCCTCTCGCTACCTTACCTACTCTGGCTCTTCAGTCGGGCACTGCTCTTACCGACTCTACAGAGTTTCGGGCTGTGGTCAGGAGCCTTCAGTATCTGTCTCTCACTCGCTCAGATGTCGCCTATGCCATCAACAAAGTCTTTCAGTTCATGCATAGGCCGACCACTGAGCACTGGAATGCGGCCAAACATGTACTACATTACCTATGCGGGTCCATTGATAATGGGATTCGCTCTTCATGTTTTCACCGATACCGACTGGGCGGGCAACAAGGATGATTACACTTCAACTAGTGCCTACATTGTTTATCTCGTAAGCAACCCAATTTCTTGGAGCTCTAAGAAATAACGTGTTGTTGCTCATTCCTCAATTGAAGCTTAATACCGAGGTGTGGCCGCCACTACTACCTAGGTTCACTGGATACTCTCCCTCTTTGGTGAGCTGGACATCACCTCCTCCACTCAACCTGTCATCTATTGTGACAATGTGGGTGCCACCAACCTGTGCTCCAACCCGATCTTCTCTTCCATACTCGCATGAAGCATGTGGCATTGGATTTTCTCTTCATTCGGCAACAGGTTCAATACATGCTCTTACGATCGTCTCACATGTCTCCTCGGTTGATTAGTTGGTCAATGCACTTACCAAGCCTCTTGCTCGCCAACGCTTCTATCAATTATTTCACAAGATTGGTCTCTCCTTACGGGTGTCCATCTTGCGGGGGCATATTAGAGAATAATGTTTATTAGTTAGTTTATTTGTAATTAATGTATAGTGGTAGTTTCCTATTATAATTCCTTCCTTATGTAATTCTTATTTATCTGTAACCCTAATTGTAACCCCTACTTGTAAACCCTTTAAAATAGGTAAGTCAATCAATGCAAGACTTATGTCGTTATTCATATCATTTGTGAATTCATATAAGATATATGTGTTTTGGGGGAAGCAAAGTCGCTCAGCTCATAGTATTAGTATTAGTACATTAGTACACCCGGATCGACAGTAATTCCCAATGATTCCTACTTAATAATTACAATCATCTCTATCAACTTAATGCCACTTTTACTAGATACTGGATACTAGATCATTTTTGTGCAAGGATTATAGACTACAGTTGTAGAGAATATCACTCAAAATTTTGTTAAACTTTCTCTTATGTCTCCTAAAATATGAAACACTTCATTGTCCCAATCTTGCGGTGTTGCAAAATTTCTATGCAATTTTTTACGCAGTTTGTCTCCAATTGCATCTCTTGGAGGATAGCTAAATATCTAATACCTTGAACAATTTACATCGACCATATTCATTTAACAATCACAATTTTTTTTAAATTATTTTGATAAGTCCTAAGTGAGTTTCTTGACAATGGTTAACTGTATTATTAATTTGCAAGTCTACTAGATAAATTTTTGTGACAATCATACCATCAGCATGGGACAACTCATTGAGGTCAAAGGCAGAATTTAGTCCAAGTCTCCATGCTAATTACTCACTGCACTCGGTCCTAATTTGGCTTGAGAATCCTCGATCATTAGGTCTTCTTCCATCATCACCAAATGCACTACTCTAAATATATGAGTAATTTATGTACTCCCTTCGTCCCAAAATTGAGTTGTGTTTTGTCTTTTCAGAGTCAATTTGACTTTCTTAGTATGATGTTGTGATGTGAATTTACTAAATTTTTCAAAATTTATAAAACAAGATATACATAAGTACTTTTATGGTAGTTTATAAAGGTTAAAATCTAATTTCATCCCAAAATGAGTTTCCTTTTAGTTTTAGGGTTAATTTCATTTTTGATACCCCAACTTTACTCATTTTTCAGTTTTCATACACATTGTTTCTAGGCAATCAAAGTTAAGCCAAACATTTCCAAAATTCATCACTTTTAATCCAAATCGTTAAATGACCGTGAATTACTAACGAGTGACCTGTTTCTCCAGGTTGTTTTCTTCCCCAATTACACCTTATTCCTTCTCCAATTTCATTCATTGATTCTTGCCCTAATTTTCCTCCCCAATCCGACCCGTAATCTCTTTCCCCAATATTTCTTCCCCAAATTTGGCACACACGTCATTTCTCTCCAATTTCTGTCATCAATTTCTCCCAAATTGCTTCTTGTTTCTCTCCATTTTTTGAATTAGTTGTTTTTGAGAATGAGTAGGTCATCTCCAACCACTTCCAATGGTAGTTGGAGCTCAAGGAATAATGGTGTGGCATTGGAAGACATGTATTGTGGTTGTGGAATAAAAGTTCCATTGAAGACATCTTGGACTAAAAACAACACTGGAAGAAGATACTGGGCATGTCCAAAATATGGGGTAAGTTTTTTTTTTTTTAATTTCTATTACACTTGTCTTTTAGGGATTACATATTTTTTTTAATTTCTATTACAATTGTCTTATAGGGATTACATAATAACTATTTTTTTTCAAAATAATACACTGTGCATGTCTATGGATTACAGAATGAAGGATTTTGTGGATTTTTTAGATGGTTGCATGATGAATTATGCCCAAGGTCCAAACAAATCATTCCGGGATTGTTGGTGAAGATAAACAAGTACGAAGGTGAAATAAAGAAACTCAAGATCAAAGAGAATGAAAGGGAAACTCTATTGATGATGGCAAATAGCATGAAGACTGAAGTGAACAAGTTGAAAAAAAAAATTAGAAGGGCATTGATTGGAATGACAATTTTATTTTTATTTTGTTTGGTGATGTTATTTGGTATGTAATTTTAGAAACTCAATGGTTTTTATGTTAATTTTCTTACTTTTGTAATGTACTTGACAACTTGACAATGGTTGTAGTTATGTATTTGACAATGATTGCAATGACAATTCTAATGTCTTGATAAGTTGATTGTAATGTCTTGAAATATGATTTTGTTGTGAATGACAAGCTGATAGTGATTCATCTTTCTTAAAATATGATTTGGTTCTAAAATTTGCTTTGTCATTGTTTATCTATTAGTTTGAGTTGCACTCTTACTTTTGTAATGCACTTGACAACTTGACAATGGCTGTTGTAATGTATCTGCATGTCCAGTCTATAACATCTCAATTTGTATTCCCATTTTCACTTTAGGTAGCATTTTGTTCAGTATTTAAGCCATCCCAATTCTATAGTTTTGGTTCTACAGTTTTGTTTCATACACAGTTTTGTTCAGCTTGGTGATCACAGTACCATTTCCAGGCCTATTATTTAGCATTCATCATATTGAACATGCTTATCAAAATCAAAATTCAATGATGGATGTTATATTCAACAACAACAACTTCAGACATCAATTGTAAGTTGTCCAGGTTTACAACTGCCATGTTTGAACAACTGCATACATGGACAACACAAATCTTGTCCAAGTTTACAACAACTGGAACCTGTCCACAACAACTGGAACTTGTGCAAGTTTACAACTGCAACAAAATTCAACAACATCCAAGTTTGGTTTTGATAACAACAACACTTGTACAACTGCCATGTACCATTACTGCATTAAAAATTCAAATTTACAACACATGCATACAAACAAAATCTAAGTACCATTACTGCATTAAAAAACAACTGCATACTACATAGTTTGGAACTTGTCCAAGTTTACAACTGCCATGTTTTGGGAACAACTACACTTGAACCAACAAGCTGGGCGCCATGTTTCAACAACAACTGCCTACTACATTTTAAATCTTGTCCAAGTAAATAACACTCACATCATGTCTCAGACAAGTAAACCAAAATTAAAACAACAACAATAAGACTCTGTTTTGATTTAACAACAACAACAATTGCAGCCATTACATTTTGTCTTCATTTCCCTTGCCACTTGATTCTTTGTTAAATGGTTCCTTGCCACTTGATCCTCCTTTTGGTATACTTGAGGTAGTTCCAATTGCATGTCTCAAATTTGCCATTGTGATGTAGTTCACTCCTCCCCTAACAATAAATAGAGCATTGACTGTTGATGATTGATTCACCTACATTAAAACAAACAATTTTACTAAGAATTTGTAATACAATTTGTTCACAAACTACAATGAATAAGTACTGTAATGTAAATTTTTACATTTAAAGAAGATATCATGTTTGTGCTTCCACCTACATTCACCCCCACAGTACTTGAAACCCTCTTTCTTTTAACCTGTAATTTCAAATGAGAGAAAAGTCAATATATAAACTACACTGCAAAAATGTAATTTGACAAACTCAATATATATTAGATAACTTACTGGTAATTTAGATATCTCTGAAGGAGTTGAGGATTGAGGATGGCTATTTTCTGCTGTGACATAAATAGGTTCTGGCTCAGGTCCAGTTAAAGGGATCTCATTAATATATTGTGCAGTGGGTTGTGAAGCTGAAGCTGTGACCTGTGAAGTAGAATCTGCTTTGGAATTTTTTTTGCCACAAGTTCTAGCATTATGTCCAAGTTTACCACATAGTCGACATTTTAATGATTTTTGAGATCTCTTCAATTTGGTCTGATTGCTGGAAGATGCAGGTGGCTCATCAAGATGTCTTATTCTCAGTTTCTTTGGTCTTCCAGGCCTATTTTCATACTTTGGGGGCAAAGGGGCTGGTAAGTTACACTTAGGCCATAACTCAAATCCATTTATTCCCATTATGACATGCTCATATACCTGAATATATTTGCTAACTGTGTAGGCTTCATTGACATAAGACTCTGGATCTTCTTCTCTACACCATATGGCTAAACAAGCATGCTTACAAGGAATGTCTGTCAATTCCCATCTTACGCAACTACATACAGTCGAAACACTACATTATGTTGGTCAAAGGGCCCAGTGATTTGAAAATGCCATTCATCAGCTTTGATATGTATGGCCTCACCACCTTCCTTGGCATTCTTCTCTAGTAGGTCTTTTATTCTTGGGCATAGTCTACAGTCCACTTCTTACCTTTATCCCTATTAACTTGAAATCTTGTCATCAACAAATGTCTTATTGTCTCAAGCATGGTAATGATGGGCTTGTCTCTTGTATCAAGAATAAATGCATTAAAACACTCACACATATTATTCAGCAAGATGTCACACTTAGGTTGAGTACCAAAATGTGACCTAGACCATTGACTTTGAGGCTTATCCATCAACCACTCATAAGCACCCTTATCCAATTCTTTCATCTGTTCCATTCTTGCCTTAAACACCTCAACCCTGGTTGCCCTAGCTGCTGCCCATAATGCAATTTTTACTGATTGCCCCATAAAACCATCCCTTTTCATGTTGGTGTGCAAATGTCTAACACAAAATCTATTTTGAGAATCAGGAAATAAATCATCAAAGGCAGGTATGAGCCCCTTCTGTTTGTCACTCATAAATGTCCATTCAAATTTATCTTCAATACCTACATCATTCTCTAGCAAAGACAAGAACCAAGTCCGAGAATCCTTGGTTTCATTTTCTACCACATCATAAGCTATAGGAAACATTTGGTTGTTTGGATCAATTCCAACTGCTGTCAACAACTGACCACCTTGAGGGCCTTTTAGAAAACATCCATCCACCCCAATTATCTTTCTACAAAGCCTAAAACCCTTCTTGCAAGCATCAAAACAAATGTAAAGCCTTTGGAAAGTAGGCTTACTAGTTTCAACATCACACAACTTCAAAACCACTATGGAACCTGTATTGGATCTTAGCAATTCTAGACAATAATCTCTTATTTGGTGAAATTACTCCTGCAATGTCCCATCCATAAGTTGTTTGGCTTTCCTTTTTGCCCTACATGCTTGTTGTTTTGAAACATTGGCCTTAAGTTTGGTACAGATCTCATTCCTGAATTCTTTGGTTCCTAAACATGGATTATCTTTAAATTTGTTCACAAATGTCTTCCCAATCCAAGTAGACTTGATACTTGGGTTGTTGTAGTTCCATCCACATTGTGTATGCTTTGGATTATACCCTTTCAATTGCCAAGCTTTGTCATTTTGCATTGGAGCAGCAAATGCATACCACTCATATCCCTCTTTTCTACAAATTGCCCTTAACCTTCTAGTATCATTCCTATCAAACTTTATCACCATTCCCCTTCTCAAGCAAAATGTTTCAATCACATATTTCACTTCTTTCTTTGTACTATAAATTGTTCCCATTTTCAATTCAGGATTTCTAGAGGTCTTAGGGTCATGTTTGGGGTAATTTGCATATGGTTCTTCATCACTGCCCAACACACTCTGAAAATCATCACTATCAGAAGCTTTCTCACCATCCTCTTCCATCCTAGCAAACATTTTCTCACTAACATGCATATTTATTTTTAACCGACTTACCCTTCCCCAAAATACCATCAAACTCAACATTGGCATCAACATGCTTATCAAAATCAATACCATCCTCTTCCATATCATACTCAGAGTCACTAAATTCATCAGAATCAGAGGAGTCAGAAGATGAGTTGGGATTTTCAGGATTTGGGTTTTGTTCACGATCAAGAAAAGAGAAGTCAAATGTGTCATTATCTGTTTGGAGGTTTGAATAAGTAGGATTTTCAGGGTTATCAATGGTGGGATTTTGAAGATTGACAAGATGCTCTAAGTAAAGGGTTTGCTCTTTCTTAGTAGGTATAGACCTCAGTAAAGCTGAAGCATGTTGTTCACTAGCAATGAGTGTATAACCCATATAGTGTGCAGATTGATGCCATATCTTAACTGTTTCAAAATTGTAACCTAATTCTTCCACAAAATCCTTGAAGTCAGTCAACCCAAATTCTGTTGCATCCACCCAATCAAAAAAATCTATTTTCCCTCCAATATACTCTATACATTCTTGCTTAATCATACCACCATGAAATACTTTCAATGAAAAAGAAAGAATATCATCTTCAGGGTCTACAACAAATCAAAGAAATCAAATCACAATTTGCCCTAGAATTATACAACAACAATTAGGGTAACAATTATACAGCAACATGACCTTCAGGAAACAAATTATACACATAAGCAAACAATTCATGATGTCATTATGAGTTTAAACAATAAGGTAAAACATTCTAAGCTAATGACTAATATTCATGAAGAACATGGCACACTCAGCTACCCAATTCATGATATCATTATGAATATAGTCAGATTAGTAGACTTTTACTTCGTAAATTTATTTTGGATGGTTGTATTTTTAATTGGAGACTTTTGTAGTTCGAGTTGGATGGCGTTTCAATTTAGTCTTTGTTTAAGTTTGGATATGTAGCACAAAGATGTATCGGGATATGCGAGACACCTTCTGGTGGAGTAATATGAAGTGAGAAATTGCAGAATTTGTATCCAAATGTCTCGTGTGCCAACAAGTGAAGTACGAACATCCGAGCCCGGGAGGATTGTTGCAATCAATGCCCATACCCAAGTGGAAATGGGAACATACAACTATGGACTTCGTTGTGGGATTGTTGAAAACATTAAAAAGAAAGAATTTCATTTGGGTTATCGTAGATCGTTTGATGAAATCAGCACACTTTTTACCCTTCAGGATTAATGACCCATTGGAAAAGTTGGCCAAGATGTACGTAGACGAGATTGCAAGGTTACATGGAGTGTCAGTCTCGATTGTGACACCAGGTTTACCTCGAAGTTTTGAGGTAGTTTACAAAGGGCTTTGGGCACCACTTTGAGTATGAGTATGGCCTTCCATCCGCAGACAGATGGCCAATCTAAGTGAACCATTCAGACTTTGGAAGATATGCTTCATTCTTGTGCTTTAGACTTTCCGGGTAGTTGGGATGACCATTTACACTAGTAGAGTTCACCTGCAACAATAGTTACCATGCAAGCATTGATATGGCACCGTATGAGGCGTTGTATGGAAGAAGGTGTCGTACACCTACATGTTGGGACAAAGTAGGAGAACGGAAGTTGTTGGGACTAAAGTTGGTCCAAATCACCTCGGAGAAGGTACACCAGATTAAGAACAGACTGTTAATGGCTCAGAGTAGACAGAAGTCCTACGTTGATAAACGCCGACGTGAACTCGGGTTCGAAGTAGGGGATCATGTGTTCCTCAAGGTTTCCCCTACGTGTGGAGTTATGAGGTTTGGTATTAAGGGTAAGCTTAGCTCGATATTTGTGGGACCATTTGAAGTGCTCGAACAAGTAGGGGAAGTTGCATATCACTAGCTTTACCACCAATACTTTCAGGGGTGCACAATGTGTTCCATGTTTCAATGTTGAGGAAGTATGTTCCAGATCCAAACCATGTAATCGAGTATAAGCAGCTCCGCTTAAGGGAAGATCTTAGTTACGCTTAGCGACCTGTTAAAATTGTATATCGAAAGGATCAAGTTCTTTGGAAGCGAAATATTCCATATGTCAAGGTTCAATGGAGCAATCATATCGAGAGGGAAGCTACTTGGGAACTTGAGGAGGAAATGAGGGAAAAGCACCCTAAACTCTTCCCTAAACTTGGTACGTAAGTTTAGGGACTAAACTTCTTTTAAGGGGGTTAGAGTGTAATACCCTGATAATTTTAAATTAAAAATATTAATTTGTATTGATTAAAATTAAAAAAAAATTGGACCTATTTCGTAATTAATTGAATTGGGTCGAGCTTGGCCCACTTTTGACTAAGACTTTAATTCTAATCCTTTATTAGTATTACTTAATTAATTTTGGTCCATTTAATATTAGGCCTTTCGGTTAGGGTTAAGTAAACCCTAATAAGTGGAGTATAAAAGAAAGCTTTAGGGTGAAAAACTATCCACCATTTACAATAGTTAAGAAGAGAAAAAAAAAATTTAGGCGACAAGTGAAGGAGCCGATGGTTGGGGAAGGAAAGGCTTTTGGCAAGATTATACAATCAGGATTGATTCCATCCCTTTGATAAAATAGTAGTATGAACAAAGTAAATGGGTTAACACTATTAGTATGATGCATATGAGATTTTTTTTGGGCTCGGGCTGTATGTTGGCGCATGCATGTAAAAGGATTAGTAGGAGTTGGCTTTCTTCCTTTGTATATTGTTTAATTAGCATTAGTTTTGTCCTTGTATAACAATATAAAATAGTTGTTAAGGATATTTTGGACGGTGCCTTCAATGGAAATATTTTGAACAGGAAGTAAATTTGTTGTCTTTCTGGAATGATGTGATCAGCTTCATTTGAGAGGAATGGGTGGGGAACCAATTAATTGCTTATGAATTAAGGGTTTTAACTTTTTCATGGTTGCCCAACGTGTTTTATAAACACGTTACCAATTAGGAGAGATTTTTTTTCTTTTTCTTAATGCTATGAACACCACTAATCTTGGTGTGGGTGGACGGAGAAATTAATTAAATTGTATTTTGTATCCTAGGTTGAGCAGCGGCGAGTAACTGCACTTCTTCACGTAAAAGTTAGTTAGTAACGCCGTAGAGGTAAGAGATTATGTTTCTTTTAGGTTCTTTGCAAAAGTATAAAAATACTTTTAATGTTTAGGCTTCCACTGATTCTTGAATTATTCGTTCTTTCATTCGTCATGCCCGACCTCTTGTCGGTAGTTGCTTTGACTCCGTCGTTAGCCTTTACTGGATATTTTCTTGATGTATTCGTTTTCGCAGATTTCATGTTCTACTTTGATTTTTCATGAAATACCTTTTGTTATCGAGAAACTGCTTTGTGTTCGTAAACTTTGTCGGTATACTCTTTGGTATTGAAAATGACGAACTTTGATATGATTTACGTTTTGATAATGGTACATTAATAGTACTATCTATGTTTTTGGAATTATTTATGATTACTAATTAAGTATGAACAACCTGTCACGGGGATTTTTTCGTGACAACCATTGAAATAAATGAAGTTGCACCACTTGGGCGGTGAGTGCGGTTATCCGAATATACCATAACAATACACCCTTCGGGGGATTTGGTTCTTGATCAATAGACCATTCATGTGATCTAAATAATTTATTTGATTTTTTTTTCTGTGTTACTAGCTGGTATGTGACAGTTAGTGACAACAAACTCATTTGATCTTCATTTTGTTGTTTTTTTAAACTCTCCATTTAAAAAGAGTTTTAATCCTCGATATGTACCTCTTGACTTGAAAGTTGACCAGCGTTTTGATATATTATTTTCTTAAATGTTCTTACTCTGTTTTACATACAACTTGATTATTCATTGAGTCACCCCTCCTTAGAAACCAGAGGGGCAACGTATGATCTTACTGAGTTTTGTTCGCTCACCCTTCACACCACTCTCCCTTCGAGGTTGGAATTAAGGACCAAGTTTGAGGTAGAGGATACAAACGAAGAATCGAGATTTTAGGGCGTACTTTTATTACTTGAATTTTTGTAGAAACATAGTCAGATTAGTACTTTTATTTCACAAATTTATCTTGGATGGTTGTATTTCTAATTGGAGACTTTTGTAATTCGAGTTGGATGGTGTTTCAATTTAGTCTTTGTTTAAGTTTGGATTTGTAGTGACGTGGTCAGATGTGAGCCCATGTAGTGTGACCCAGTTTTGGGGCGTTACAGAGTGGGTACAGTTCTGCTGCTATAAACTTTCCAACAGAGTCCGAGACTAGGAGGAGACGCAGCTATAGTTCTAATGCATGTGGACCTCCAGCCTAGGCGGATACTACATTGAATCATTTTCTTTATTTTTATTTTCTTTCTTTCATTTTCTAATTACGTGACTCCATTATTTTCTCTACTCCTGACTCAACAATATTTACTTTTTTGGTTGAAAGGAAAGATAAAAAATCCAAAAAAAACTCCAATAAAACTAGTACCCACCTCATTCGCTTTGAGGAAGGAAAAGAGGTCCGTAGTATATTCTACAAGATAAACAAAAGGAAGCTCCTAATCAGTTCCAACTTTAGCTAAAAAGTCTGCACACTAATTGCCTTCTCGAAAGACATGTTGGATGGTTAGCTTGAGGTCTTGACATATAACTTTTACATCTTCAATGAGGGCAATCATTTGATTCCCGATTTCTTTTTCATGACTGATTAAATTATAAGTAAGTTGAGAGCATGTCTCCAAGATAGCTTCCGTCACTTGCTTAGACTTCAATACTTCAAAACCCACAAAGATCGCTTGAATTTTTACTTTGAGACTGGTTCACAAATCCAGTCTGCCATAAAAAGCCTCCCAACCCATTCGCTCTTGAGTCTCATAGTCTTCACACTACCATCTATATTAATCTTTGGGCTACCTGCAGAAAGGGGACACCAAGCAATAAATTTTGGAGATTTAATATTAAGGGAATCGAGCAAACTTAGAAAAGCCTTGAGAAACTTTCAAGTCCAATTGGTGATTTTTGCACATGTTACTGCAGCAATCTTAGTCTCGGTGTTTAGTTGTATGTAGAGTTATCCCCGTTAAATTATCCGTCAAGGAAGATTAATGAAGTACTCAAAATCCAACTAGTCAATTTTAAAAGATACAATACTTCATTCGTTCCATGTAAATGATTCCTTATTCCATGCTGCGAAGTTTTATTTAAAAGTTTGTTTTAAAAAATTATACTTATTCCTTATTCGTTCCATGTAAATGATTCCTTATTCCATGCTGCGAAGTTTTATTTAAAAGTTTGTTTTAAAAAATTATACTTACAATCCTTGTAACATTTCAATTTTATCCTTAACATGTGTTAACAAATCAACTATTCTTAAAATTTTTTAAATTATGGACAACTCCAATATTATTTACCAATATATACATTAATTATTAGATTCTTCTTACGTGGATTCCAATTAATTGGATGAGTAAATTTGATTGGATAGTTGGAATATCGAATTCTCGTTAATAAGTTTGAATATCATTGATTGTTTAGTTTGAAAATTGAAACTATTTCCATAGGCTACTTGAGTTGCAATTTAAACCCATTGAGAAAATTTGCTTTGAAAAATAGAACATAGGAAGTATATATTGCCTATTGAGAAAATGTGTTAAAAAATAATGGAGAGAACCAAGTGCAAATGAGAAAACATGTCGTTTTTCAATTTAATCTCTTTTGTCACGAAAGTAATAAAATGGATTCAAATTCAACTTATTACCACTCCATGATAAGAAACAAGCCATTTGTGTCACCAACAATGGGTCGGTGTTCACTATTACTCACTGAGTTAGGTTTTGTAAATCATCAATGTCGACCCTCTCCAAGATCCTTTTATGATCAGAAAATTTGTGGTATACATACCTTGAATGGCCACCCTATAACTTTTTTGGGAAAAATTGCCGTGGTGTTTCCGAAGGTTGCAATTAGTTTTCCTCCTTCGTCGGCCACTCAAGGGCCACTGTTGTATCCAACCCACCAACCCTTTACCACTAGCTACCACCTAAATCGTAATAATTCACTCTCCCACCTCACTTTGAATTCAATAGATTTACGTACTTTCTTAATCGATGAGACAAATGTTGAAATACTCTAATCAAGTTCCCCTTGCTTCATTGCCATCTCTATAGTCAAGTACTCGGTTTGGTTTGATTTGTTACTAGCTATAGACAGAATCACTTCTATCAGCTTAAGAATGATCCACATTGAACTGATCCAATGCAATGCCTAAACCAGACTGAACCACACCGTGCTACATCAATTTAGTTTGAACCACCAACCACATCTGGTTGTTTGAATATATAATACCAACCCAATGATCATATTTAGTGTTCAACTGGATGGGACCGATATGTGCGGCGCCTCAACCGAGACCTTGAATGAGGCTGCTGCAGCACAAAGATTCTTGTCGCATCATTAGGATCAATGTATCTGTTGAAATAGAAATGACATGTAAATGTCCCTATCAAAGGGAAACAAAAAGGATCACAATATAAAACAAACTCAATCATCAACAACCAATTTTACTAGCGCATGTCTCATCATTTCATCTGTTGGAGTTTGTGCTGCTTGTAAAGGATCCATTCTAGTCTCTCTTCCTCCAAAACCAGACTGTTTGATTATGCAGATAGAGTTAATTTTTTTTGGCACAAACGTCCGACAACCTCCTTCCTTGAAGATGATCTTGAATAAGTTGCGTAAAAGCCCGGTGTTGGTTCTCTGAGACTACCTAAAATATGATACGACTTTTCACCACGCATGTAAGGCTGCAAAAGGAAGCATGACACAGTGAGCAACATGGAATGAATTAAGCATGGTAGGAGATACACGTAATAGGAGAAAACTGAAGTAAACCCTGTAACATGTTAGGTCACATGCAACACAAATCAGAGTTTGCTTTGAAGTCAAAACTGATACAATCCAAAATGTGAATGTACAAACGACACTAAGATAATTAATGATTTGATTTTTAATCCATTCTATTTCCTCATAAATTTCCCATACGTAGGCATATTGTGTTTCCCAAATTTAATTAAGTTTCTATTAATGTCAAATTATAAATATTCCCTTCGTTCCAAGCATAGTCTCTACTATACTATTTTGAGATGTTTCACTTTAAGAGTCCACACAAAATTATGTTTATCTTGTCCATAACATTTCAATTTTACCTTCCACATTTGATATTAACATATTAATTATGCGCAAGCATATTTGTAATATGACCAACTTTAATGCTAGTTATATATTCGTTAATCGAGGTAAATAACTTCCTCATCATTACAAGGAAGACTGAACCCCTCATTATTATTCCCTTCTCATTTTCTTGTCTTTTATTTCAGATGGCCAGCAAAACCGAACTACTCTATGATCGTTTGATCGACAACCTGAAATCCTCCAGCTCGCTATCCTAAAAAAAAAACACACTGGAAGAGCAAGTCAACTCTCTCAGGAGCGAGCTTAAGGAGAGTGAGGAAAACTTGACTTCCAAAGTCACTGAACTCTCCAAGCTGGAAGAAGAGAAGAAGATCCTCGAGGCTCACTTAACTTTTTCCAAAAAATCTTAGGAGAATGCCTTTTCATTATACTTTAATTATGAGTCATATACACATGGACTTTAAAGGAAACGAAATATTAAATCAATATAAATAATCAAGTCAATTGTTTTTTCTTAATTTGTGTGCCGGGTCAACTATGACAATAATTTAGGGACGGAGGAAGTACTAAATTACGTTATTACATGTTTTATAATTAAAAAAAAAAACATACTCTATAATTTTTGTTTGAAAAATAATGAATTTGACCAATTTAGGAACACAGGAGTATATTATTGACTTGTTGTTTTAGTACATTATTAAAACAAATTTAATAAGATCCATGCGACACAAATATAAGTAGTAATAATAACAAAATACTGTAATTAATTAATTGTAACCCCTGGCTTAGGCTTCCCAAATACAAGACAAAATCAGAGTGACACTCTTGCTCGTAGCTACTTGCACGGGGCCTTCGTTAATGCATCATCATCTCCACATGCCCCCAAATCGGTCTCAGAGACACAAAGAGAAAAGCGTTTGACGTTGGTAGCAATGTTGGATCCAGCGCATGAATTCCTGCCGCCGCCCTCATCTCCGACAATCTCCTCCGTTTCTTCCTCTGATCTTGACACTGAGGTAAAGTTTTATCCCGCTGCATCTCAAAATTCCCCCAATATGTATTCTAGTCCGTAATCTACTAATTCGCCTTTATCGGTGTCAGTCAACAGGTTCGTTTTTCCATGATAGAAGCACTACATTAGGGACTCTGATGGGCGTGAATTTCCCGACGATCACCTTTAGGGCTCCCTCACAGCGCCGCGAAGCCACTGCGATCTCAGTCGGTACTTCCGGAAATGCAATGTCCGGACGGAGGAAGGCTAAGAAGAAGATCAAAGCAGCCGCGTCCTTTGTCGAGCATCGTCGGACTATGCGGTGGTGGAGGTTGTGCGGAGGCGAGGATTCGAAGCCGTCGTCGCTGGGGGAGTTTCTCGAAGTTGAACGGAGGTTTGGAGAAGAGGCATTGTTTGGCGCCGAGCTTGAAAGTGCGGTCGATACTCATCCGAGGGATGGGAGGTTATTGTTTGCTGATGGGAGGGTCCTTCCACCACCGTCGGAGGTAGATGACGAGACATCCACCGTCGGTTCTCTTTGTTGGTTTCCCGTTTCATTGACTGGGATCTGCAGCGGCGGTGCCGGATAGGATTTTGTCTTTTTTCTGCTTTTGAAATGACTTTATTCTTTAGCTTAGTTACAATTAACACCTTGTGTGTTACCTTTTTCTTCAATTTGGCCACCATTGTTTATTTTTTTAAAATTTTTCTTTGATATGTAAGTATGAACCTTTATTGGTATGTGAATTAGAACCAAGGAGTCTTTGTCTGAGTGTCTTTATCATCTCTCCCACTCCTTGAGTTCACTATTTAATGATATATGATATTACAAGCTTGAGCAGCTCAGCTTGTGGTAAATGGTAATACAAATTTTTAGTCTTAGTATGGTAAGATTAAATTTACTTAAATCTTTATTATCAAAATTATCATTTTGTAAGTAATGATATGTACATTTCACGTTATCACCAAGTTAATTATCTAACGGTTTTAACACTAAAACTTGTAGGAAGATTTTAAACTCATGCTCGTAATATCATTCAAACTAGTTATTTAGCCCGTGCTATGCACGGATACAATGAGGGATATATATATATTTTTTTGTAATTATAATATAACTTTTAAATATTATAATTAGATTGTTAATCTCTTCTATGGTTATAAAATAATTTAAACTCAACATTATTTCTTAACCAATGTGAAATATACATCTTCTATTGGTAATAATGGTAAAAGATTTTTACCATTATTACTAATAGAAGATGTATATATATATATATATATATATATATATATATATATATATATATATATATATATAAAGTTGGTGAGGAGCACTATGGTTGTGCCACCTTACCACCTTTGGATAAATCTTCATTCTAAAACATCTATGTGGAAACTTTAAATTTTTTTGGTTTTCAAGTGACTTTGAAAATCAACATCACTTTCCAACCAATGTTTGATGCATTTCTTCTATTGGTACTTAATAATAGAATTTTTAAAACAAACATCAATTTCTAACCAATGTGGGATACATCTCTTCTATTGTTGAAAAATTAGTATTTTTAGTTAAAGAAATTGTGCAACTTGAGGCACAAATTTCTTTATGTGTCATTTGTTTGTTGACGAAAATAATTGCGCAAATGTGTTCTACTCGGTGAGAGTATCAAAATGATATATTTATTTGTCCAAATCGAGTTTTGGATAATAAGATATCAAGACTTAAAGTATAATACTTGTTAAAACAATTAGTGTTTTTAGTGAGAGAAATTGTCCAACTTAAGGCACGAATTTCTTTACGTGTCATTTGTTTGTTGGCGAAGGTAATTGCGCAAATGTGTTCTACTCGGTGAGAGCATCAAAATGTTATATTTATTTGTCTAAATCGAGTTTTGGATGAATAAGATATCAAGAGTTAAAGTATAATAATAAAATTAGTGTTTTTAGTGAAAGAAATTGTGCAACTTGAGGCACAAATTTCTTTACGTGTCATTTGTTTGTTGACAAAAGTAATTGTGCAAATGTGCTCTACTCGTCAAAAATATCGAAATGATAAATTTATTTGTCCAAATCAAGTTTTGGTTGAATAAGATATCAAAGCTTAAAGTATGATGTTAAAAGTTAGTCATTAGAAGTAATATCTAACCTTGAAGAGTTTTATCCCACATTGGTTAGAAGTAATGTTAGTTGTAATTTTTTTTAAATATAAGTCTTCTACTATTGACAATAGAAGAAGTTATATATACTAATACTAATACCTCTTATCATATTGATTATTAGCTAATGGTTAGAAAACCAAAAGTATATATATCTTATATTGCTAATGATAGTAAATCTTTTATATAATCTAAAATAATTAAAAATCAACATCATTTTTTAACCAATGTGAGATATACATCTTCTATTGGTAATAATGATAGCAGTTTTTTATCAAAAAACTTTGAAAACCAACATCACTTTATAACAAATGTACGATACATCTTTTCAATTATTAATTAATAATAATATTTTTAATACAAACATCAATTTCTAACCAATGTGTGATACATCTCTTCTATTAGTAATAATAGTAGAATATTTTGTAACCATATGAGATACATCTCTTCTAAAAGTGAAAGTTTTTAGTCTACAGACTTTAAAATCTAACATTTTCTTTTTAAACAATGTGTTATACATCTCTTTTATTGGTAATAATATAAAATAATTTAAACTCAACATCATTTTCTAGCCAATGTGAGATATACATCTTCTATTGGTAATAATGGTAAAAATATTTTATCATATATATATATATATATATATATATATATATATATATATATATATATATATATATATATATATATATACATACATATATTTAAAATTGGTGAGGAGCACTATGATTGTGCCACCTCACCACCTTTGTATTTAAATTTTTTTTAAATCTTTATTCTAAAGCATCCATGTGGAAGCTTTAAAAACTTTTGGTTTTCTAGTGACTTTGAAAATCAACATCACTTTTCAACAAATGTATGATGCATGATGCATTTCTTCTATTGGTACTTAATAATTGAATTTTTAAAACCAACATCAATTTCTAACCAATGTGGGATACATCTCTTCTATTGTTGAAAAATTAGTGTTTTTTGTGAAAGAAATTGTGCAACTTGAGACACGAATTTCTTTACGTGTCATTTGTTTGTTAACGAAGGTAATTGCGCAAATGTATTCTACTCCGTGAGGGCATCAAGATGATATATTTATTTGTCAAAATCGAGTTTTGGATAATAAAATATCAAGACTTAAAGTATAATACTTGTTAAAAAAAATTAATGTTTTAATGAGAGAAATTGTGCAACTTGAGGCACGAATTTCTTTACGTGTCATTTATTTGTTGGTAAATGTAATTGCGCAAATGTGTTCTACTCGGTGAGAGCATCGAAATGATATATTCATTTGTCCAAATCGAGTTTTGGATGAATAAGATATCAAGAGTTAAAGTATAATATTTATTAAAAAATTAGTGTTTTTAGTAAAAGAAATTGTGCAACTTTAGGCACAAATTTCTTTACGTGTCATTTGTTTGTTGACAAAAGTAATTGTGCAAATGTGTTCTACTCGGCAAGAACATCGAAATGATATATTTATTTGTCCAAATCAAGTTTTGGATGAAGAAGATATCAAAGTTTAAAGTATGATGTTAAAAGTGAGTCATTAGAAGTAATATCTAACATTGAAGAGCTTTATCCCACATTGGTTAGAAGTAATGTTAGTTGTAAAAGTTTTTAAATATAAGTCTTCTACTATTGACAATAGAAGAAGTTATATATGCTAATACTAATACCCATTATCATATTGATTATTATTATGTATTATTATTAGCTAATGGTTAGAAAACCAAAAGTTTTAAAAACTTCCACATGGATGCTGTAAAATGAAGATTTATTTAAAGTTAGTGAAGTGGCACAACCATAGTGCTCCTCATCAACTTTAAATATATATATATATATATATATATATATATATATATATATATATATATATAGATTTAAATAATTGGCTATGATCAAATGAAAGGTCACTTTGAGTGCATAGCAAATTTGTTTACCGAAGCTTTTTGTTTAACAGTTTGTTAAATCACCTAGTAAATAATACTCTCTTTGTTCTATGCAAATAGTCTATTATTTCATATTGAGATCTTTCACTTAATGAGTCGACTTTCAAAAATTAAGACATGAAAATGTCATTTTATATCTAGTGAGTTACTAAAAGTGTCACTTTCTTAAATTAAAAAAAATTGATTTTCAAATGAATATTCTTTATCCAGAACGAAGGGGGTATAAAATTTTCTAATTATGTAATTAAAGACTTCCCAACCCATTTGTTTATATTAGCCCTAATTAATCCCTACCCTATTAAAAAACCATATACTCTGTACTACTTATTCCTAAACTAATTTGGAAATACTATACTAATTGACTGCTTAATAATAAATAACAAAAACTCCTAAACAATCTCTCTCTCTCTCTCTCTCTATATATATATATATATATATATATATATATATATATATATATATATATATATATACACTAGTGATACACTCGTGCGTTACATGTTTTGTACACTGATGTAAAATTATATACTCAATTAAAGTTGAATAATATAAAATTAAAAACTTTAATATAAACAAAATAAATAAACTATAATAAACAGTAAAACAAAAGAAAGAAAATTACATAAATTTGAAAAAGTTATTATAAATTTGGAATACTTCTTTAGATACAACATTTGTCGTTGAACATGTACAATTATTACGACTATCACTAACACATAATAAAATTCAATGTAAATAAAATAACTAATACGTTAATATAAATATAAATAAATTAATAAATTAATGCTAACAAAATAGACAAATAATTGTAACTACATATTATAAATTTGATATATATATAAATTAGTTAAATAATTTTAACGCAAAGATTAAAATTATGATATATATGTTACCTAGTAATATTACCGAAGTTCCAACAATTCATTTAACACATGATTAACATTTATAGAACATTTGATTTCATTTAAAAATTCATAAGTATAAATATGTTTCAAATAAACAACATTTCCATTATTAAAAAAAACAGATAAAATTTGGGATTGACTTATCCTTGATTATACTATTTGAACAATTAAAATATAAAAGATTTAGATTGACTCGATATGTTATTGACCCAATCTCTTTTACTTTGAAATATATAAATTACAACCACAATGACAATTAGGGGTGAGCAAATTTTTTGGGGTGAAATTAGGTTGGTCCATTTTAAAAAGTTTTCAATGCATTTTTTGGGAGAAAATATTACGATACCCTTAAGGAACCGAACACGTGCGCGTAAAGTATCATTTCATGCATCGATTTTGCATCATAATGCACAAATCGAATCCTATTTGTAGATCGGGATTTTAGGCATCTTCGATTTTGCATCGCAATCCACAAAATAAAATCCAATTTAAGGATCGGGAATCCAATTTGTGCATCATAACCCCAAATTGAAACCAATTTATGGATCGTAAATTCAATTTGTGTATCGCGATTCAAATTAATGCATTATGATTAACAAATTGATGCATCACAGTGTATTGAGTAAGTGATCTTTAGGGCGCCTCTAGCTCATTAATAGCATAGATATAAATATTAAATAGTCAAATATCAAACTGTTTGCTATATCTAATAAAAAAATGAATTGAAGTTGAAATAACAGACTTTAAACAAAACCTCCAACACTAAAATGTCAGGAATAACATATTATGTAACATAATTTTTATACAACTATTCAATAACAAAAGTTATTGAATCTAGATTCTTAGTGTCCCTTGAGAGAAGTCTTATAACAGAAAATTGATATTTCGCTAGGTTTCCTTCCATTTTTTGAAATATGTAGCCACATCATCCCCCAATAAATTCTAACATTGAATACCTTCAAATCATTGCACAGTTAAGTTTCTTAGATTTCCTTTTTATTTTTAAAAAATAAAATTTTGAGAGAAATTCGTATGATACAAATTTGAATTTTGATTACTATTTAAAAAATTGAGAGTTTAATTTAACTAAGTATGAAAGAATATACATATCATATAGTTAATTAATTATATCCGAGTACATATCAAAATACAAAAAAACAATTTATAAAAATAAAAACCTAGATCTATCATATCTGAGAAATTTTGTAAGCATATGAATTTTTTTTTCTATTTTTTTTCAAAATGAATAAAAAAATTCTTATCCCAACTTTTTATGTTGGCCATATGTTTTATAAATTTAATTTTGACAAAAAATGGAAAAATAAACATCAGTTATGTATTTTTTGACTCCGGATCTGATGAAAATGGAGAAAAACATCATAGATCTGTATATTTTGGTAAATATTTGAAAATTAAAGTTTAAATTAACCTTGGCTTATTACCGATTAAGTTGAATAAATATATATCTTCTGTAAACTAACTTTAATAGGTTAAAGTTTTTTGCAAATATTAGACCCAGATTTTTAAACATGTAGGCTGGACAAATATACTAAGATTTTTATTTGTTAATTTAGGTTAATTTTTTTGGCATATATTAGACCTGGATTTTTAAACATGTAGGCTAGACAGATATATTAAGAATTTTATGTTTTAGCTTCAGATTTGATTAAAATGTAGTAGAAAAAATCTCATATATACATACACACACACACACACACACACACACACACACACACACACACACATATATATATATATATATATATATATATTGATGCATAAGTGTGGCCCCTAGTCTTGCCATCTCTCCCACCCCTTTGGTCAAATATATATTTATTTTCTTATAAATTGTCAAATTATTTGTTCAACCTAACATTAGCCTATGTCCGATCTGTAGAGTTTACATATAAAATTGTTTGAATTTTTATAAGTATTCGAATGTTAAACACAAAATATTTGAATGACAATAGGAGTAGTGCATATGCTGATACTTTATACAATAATTATTTTTCTGGATTATTACTATTATCGGTGGCAAGTAAATGTTAAGAGTAAATTTATTGTAGATAATCGGTTACTAATTTGTCTTTTCTATTTACTAATTTATATAAAATTGTCCGTAAATTCATAATATATCATAATTATGTATGTTTATATTACTGTTGTATGGAGTAAATTATTTGAAATCTGGCTGTTATATAATTTAGTGAGATTATTGATATATAAACTTGTTATAAAATATAGAAAACATTTTTTTAGAATAATACAAATATCTAAGCACGTCGAACAACAAACTGGTTCTAAAAATCTTTAAATTTTAAAACTATAAGAATCTAAATTTATAAGAATGAAGAAGAATTAAACTTTTCATAAAACTACTCATATTACTCATAAATTAAGCTTCAAAACATCTAAAAAATGATTTGTTTCAAATTATTTATTGCATTTAGTTTATACACTTCATACAGTTGCAAATAACTATGGTTGACAATCATTTTATGTACTCCTCGGAGAAACATTAATTTAATGCATGTGTTCTTTTACTAATTTGTCTTTATCTATCAACAAATTTATCTGACATCCATCTTTTATATTTCTTATTAAATTTATGAATAACTTTAAAATAAAGTTAGTTAAAATATTAAAGATTTCATGAGGTAATGATAATATTTTATGTTGAACAGTACATTATTTAGTAAGCTTGTTCATGTAATTCATTTTTTACTAAATGAAAAAAAATATTATCATTATTTTGGACGTTTACTAAAAATATTTCTTTAGTAAACCATTAACTAATTCATTGGTGATGAGAAGTAACTATGCTACGTTGATTTATGGGTTTAAACTGATTTAAAAAATATAGCATTATAACTATTTGTCAAAACTATTATTAATAATGGTGGTAAATAATTTATATTAAATTGACTGTTTCATCATTTAATCTTATTTCTGGAAGTTTATATTACTGTAGTGAAGATTTAGAAGCCAATATGCCACTTACAAATGCAAAAAAAAA
This sequence comes from Codonopsis lanceolata, assembly GCA_013146195.2. NCBI lineage: Eukaryota > Viridiplantae > Streptophyta > Magnoliopsida > Asterales > Campanulaceae > Codonopsis > Codonopsis lanceolata. The sequence goes on from CM028377.1 coordinate 73,832,108, forward strand.
AAATTAAAAAAATATAAAATCGGATATAGAATAAATTATTCAGTATTTGATATTATTTTGATATTGTATTTTTTGTCATTTCGTAAATCATGTTAAACTATATTAAATGTTTTACAATTTGTTTACATTAAATGCACTAAAGAGATTTGTAAAGTCATTTCAATCTGAAGAGTTGTTGCCAACTTCATTAATTGATTTTCATTTCAATTTCCAAAAAAATATAAAAAATATACAAATTATAAATGTTTCTAAATTTGGAAAGTCACTTTTGGCGGGATATTTTCATTATTTGCTCCTCTCCTTATATATATATATATATATATATATATATATATATATATATATATATATATATATATATATATATATATATATATATATATATATATATATATATATATATATATATATATAAGGAGAGATACACAATTTGGAAAGTTTATGTTAAAATGAACTTTTCAAATTTGGAAACACTTCTCTTTTAATATCTATCATATTTTTTGGAAATAAAAAAAAAGTCAATTAATGTGGTTGACTATATAAATAATCTAGCAACCTTTTGAATTCTTCCTTAATATTTGGATACTAACTTTTAAACTCTTGAGATTTATCTTCAATCAATTAGATACAATATATATTCATACTAATTGACAATATGGGCATTGGGGTGATCAACAGTAACATGACAAAAAGTCTTAATTATTCTTGAAAAATTCGAGATTATTAGAATAGGTAATTCGTATTAAACAAATCCATTGATTGTATCAATGATGTCAATGAATTCGAGATTATTAATGATAGTATCAAAACAAACTCATTTTATTATCAGTAAGATTAACTACTTCATCTAGCTAGATATGAACACATTGGGAAGTTCGATAGTTTAGTAACTATTCAATTGTCAAGCTATTTAAATGATGAAAGCATTATAAATTTGTTGCAATTCCATTAAAGGTCAACTGAGTATAATCCAAAATCGAATAAGCAATCTCTTCAAAATGGCCCCCTTTTTCAAATGAATGAATGATATCAGCTCATTCAACGTGGAGTGGTTATTAAAGTTGAGATTAGCCCAATTGTATAATCTCTCATCATTTGGTGAGCATTTTCAACTGTATTGTGTAGGGCCATCGTGAGGCATATTTGTTACAAGATGTAACTTTTTTTTCCTTTTCGCTTTGATTGTTTTCAATTACATGTGCATTTTTTTTGGATTGCAGATTCATTCTACATTAAGAAGACAACAATGGATGAATTCCAACCAGTGCTCAAAGAGAAGAAAATCATCTGTATGCTGTGAACAATTTCATGATTGCAGATAACACATTGAAGCATAAGACTATAAATGGAAAATATAAAATTCTACGCTATGAGTTTTATGAATAGTAATTTAATCCCTAAATTTGGCATGTAAGAAAATGGTAATTTGGTTTCTAATTTTCTATTATGGTCAAGTGAACTCAATATTTGGAGACTGATTAGTTTCTAATTGTTAGTAACTAAAGGAGTCAGCCTTAGAATCTTTGTAACGACTCGACCCAGATTTCAATACAAAATCTCAAGGTCGTGCTGTTGGAACTAACATAAGAAAAGGACAAACACTTGTTAAACAGTAGTGCAAGTCGAATAGTCAAGCTAACAAGCTCTAAACACAAACATAAAGACGTACTAAAATACGGGTATACAAAAATCGAATTTGCGGAAGCGATAAATAAATAAAGTCCCGAGCTATGAAGCTCGAAACCAAAGCTAAAGAAACCAAGAGAGACATTTATCTCACAAGGGGGAAAACAAAACTCGCGTGCGCAACATTGTAGACACTGAACCAACCATCGACACTTCAGGCCGGCATTTCAACAAATAACCAACCTGATATAACAATTACTGACACGGCCCGACCCCAAATCTCTATACGAAATCTGGGTCAAATGTGTAACAACAAAACAAAATACACTAGTTCAAATAAAACACGTGCAAAGCCCCTGCTAAAAGTGGGCTAAACAAAAATCTAATTAAAAGACAATAATCCCTGCTATGATAATAAAACACCACGGCTCTAAAAAGACCGAGAAAACAAAATAACGTCAACGAGTCATTGCTCAGACTAATACAAGGCTCTAAAGCCAACCAACCGATAACATTATATACCCAAGCACGACGTTACACGTCTGCAACAAATAAATAATGACATATTAAACACAAACCCAATGAAGAGTTTACATAACTCTCCCATAAACAGATGTCCTCACAAAACACAAATTCAGCTTCCTGAAGTACTGCATACCAAGACTATCGACATCTAATAAATCTCGCCGACCTCACCGCGTACTTTCTACCTGACTGGGATCTAAGGAAAACAAAAGGAACGGGGTGAGTGATAAACTCAGTAAGTTACTACGTGATCTATATGGCATGTTGTTATGCACATACAACCAATACATAATACACAATACACGATACACCAAGTATAGCAATTCATATACTTGCACACAATTCACGTTAATCATGTTATAATGCACATTGACTCAACGTAATATAAACACATAGTCAGAATATAAATTAGTATCTCAATCTGAGCTGAATCTGCAAGAGAGATTTTGACCTATCTTGCTATAAACATTGTAGCTGTGCTGCTGAAGTAATACACAACTGCGCCAAAAATCCATAAGAACACTGTAGATGTGTTGCTGTCGCGATACACATAATATACTGTCTGAATCTGATAATATCCAGAACTGAAAACCAAAGCCATGTCTTCATCCAATAGTATCCAGAAATACCGACCTTAGGACTTAACCAAGAGTCTCATTACCCAGAGTTTTACCCAAGAGTCGTAGTTGCGTTGCTGTTGCAGTACATATGCTGAAATCATGTCTGAACCCAATAGTATCAAGAACCAATGACCTTGGGATTTAACTAGGAGTCTCATTACCCCGAGTTTTACCCAAGAGTCTAGCCTTCTGTTTGTCATGCGAATTGCTCTAACAAGGCTACATCCTTGTCACGACGAATAACAAGGGAAAGTCATGCAACAACCTGTAGCGATCACGAGATTTAACTCTCGTAAAGATTATTGTCGTCCCATTATCGATACAACCACATATGCCAGCTGGACTTAATGTGATACACAAGTAGTTGTTTACTTATAATAAAACACAACCATCGAGTCCCAAGTACGGGGGCTCGACGCACATACAAGCATGCTTATTTGCTTGAATTAAACACGTAAGCATCTATTTGCTTAAAATACCCACGAAAGCATTTATTTGTTTAAACATAATTAACACATATATGATATTTCACATAAAATGTCTAACCCAAAATATTCCCCAATATCGTAGGAACCCAATACAACACACATTATATTTTATTGTTCCTAAATTGACTTCGTTGAGTCATTTATTTATTATTTTTAAATTTCGGGCATCACTGAGATTTGCAGGATTCGTCCCAACACAATCTCATCGATAATTAATTCGGCCCCAAACGATAATCCCAAACATTTAAATACACATATCAGTTCAAATATTCATAATTAATAACGAGAGTATTAGATACCCGCGGACATGCCCGCCCCGCCACCCATTAGGGGCGGGTTGGGCTGATGTATTAGATACCCGTTTGGAAAATGGGCTTTTCGGGCTTTGCCCATGCGAGCTGCGGGCTTTGCGGGCGGGGCTGCACTTTCTTACATTTCTTAAAAATTTTAAAAACATTAAAAACATTTACTTATAACATTAGTAATGTAGGCTATGTAGCATAGCCGCCACAGCCCAACTGCCAAGGCCAAGGCCCATTTCATTTTTGTCTATTACTGATTAGGGTTAGTAGTTAGTAACTATTACTCTATTACTAGTATTTAGGACACTAAAAATTGAAAAGTGAAGAAAACCTCTGACCTCTCAGTCTCTCACACATTCGGACACCCTCAGTCTCTTTGTCACGACTCATGCTCACGGCTTACGCACAATGGCACAAGCAAGGGCACAAGGTAGTGAGGCACATCACGCCACGTTGCACATGTTTTTCAAATTTCTTCCTTCGGCGATTGCGCCGCCTCGTCAGCGACACGGCAGCGGCTCTGGCATAGTGGCAGATCTGGATCTTGTCGTCTTGGTCTCACGCTCTCTCTCTCTCTCTCACATTCTGCTCTACGCGTACCGCGTACGGCGTATCACTCTTTCTCTTTCGCTCCCCGTCTCTAAAATCCGGCCATCCTGCTTCAGATCCGGCACGGCGGCACCGCCTCTCCCACGTTCGCGACTTCCCCTAATCGCCCCATTTTTGTTTTGTTTGATCTCCATTTCTGTTTTGCTTAATCTCCATGATTCCATCTCTGTTTTGTAACCTTTTGTTTTGCTTGATCTCTATGATTCCATCTCTATTTTGTAACTTTTGTTTAAGCTCCGTTGTTGGCATATTGGTATAATGGTATATAATAATTAATAAGTATATAATTGATAATAAATAAAAAACAAATAAATTTATTTTTTTTGCGGGCTTGCCCGTTTTACCCGTGGCCCTACGCGGGGTGGATTGGGCCTAGGGATTCAAGGGGCGTCAAGTTTGCGGGCTTTCCCGCCCCAGCCCGTTTAGTAGCTGGCTTTCCCGGCCCGCGGCCAAACCCGCCCCGTTTACCCGTTTTGACAGCTCTAAGTACATGTATGTCAATTCTACATACAAAGGGAAGGGGATAGTAACTTACCTCTACCGAAAAATATCGATAAAAACACGTAATATTCGGGTGTAAATGTAGCCCTCAACACGTACAACACCCCTGCGGAGTCGGAATAATTGATCTTGGCTTAAAACTACGAACACATGCACTGTCTCTCTCTCGGCACGGTTAGTATATAGGAAAATATGGAAAGAAGATTTGTTTCCTCTAGTTATCTCTCACATGGCCAAGATAAAGAAGAAAGAAAAATGATCATTTGCTGCCACGGAGGAGATGACTCACCCAATTAAGATTATTCCTTAAAGTTAAACTTGCAAACTTAATGGGAAAGATACCTTCATTTGGAACCCACCCGAAAACATACAGTTCCATACTCAACAAAAATACTATCAGATAAATAAAAATTAAAGTCAACAAACCAAAAATAGTCAAACGCAACCAAAAGTGGTTTCCAATACATTTATTTGTTAAAATTAAAACACGTTTACTTAAAACTGTAGTCCGACCAAATCCCATTAAATGGTCAAATTGGCTAAATGTAAAATAACCAATATATATATATAGTTAATTATTTTAAAGGGTAAATCTCAATGGTGGGTCAAAAGTCAAACCATTTAACCACCAATTAAACACTAATTAATCATTATTAATTAGTAAATATTAAAATAAAAATATATTTTAACAATATAAAAGAAACACGTAATGTATCATATATTTCGGGTTAATCTAGCCGAAAACATATATTTTCCAACTTTAACGTGTCATTTATATTTCAATGTTATAAATCATAAATAACATAACCAAAGTCCAATACAAACTTTAAACACGTCACACATTAAGCTCAACATATCTTGAGTTAAAATGGACTTTCATAAGGCAATTACCCAAGTCCACAACTAAAACACATAAATAATGAAAAATACATAAATAATACAATCGGACTCCAAACGTGCTATTGCACAAGTCCAACTCACGATATAACTGTAAGGGCAAAATAGGCATGACCTATTTTGGTCTTGTTTTCACCTTTCTTGGTCATAAAGTTTTGGTGGATATTTTGTAACAAAATCTTTAGTTGCATTTTTGGAAACAAATTTTTCCTAAAGATTTTGGGTTTCTTGGACCTAAATCTTAGGAGTTGTTTTTGGTAACTAAATATCTTTGTATAAATCCTAGTCTAACCATGATTCTTGAGTTCTTTGATATTTGGTAATCAAATCCCATTAAATTGGTAAGTTGTTGATTTTTTCTTAATAACTAATCATTTTCCTTGTAGTAGATGGACTGTTTTACGGGTGTGTAGGAGATTGCATAACTATAAATAAAGGTGCAAGGATTCGTGCTGTGTGTAGAGCTCCAGAGAGATAATAAAAGCCATACGGTGGTGCGAAGTTTGGAGTTTTGTTTTCTAGTCGAGCTAGCGGTCGGCTGTCAATGTAGCTACGTCGGCAGTAACATCAGAATTTGAAAAACTGTTTGTGCTTCCTGTTTTGTTTAAAGGAGGTTGATTTTGTTTCTTCCCACGTTTTGTTTAACCTATTTATGTGGGGTTTTTGTTCTCCAAGATTCATTATCTTGTGAGAATATTTTGTGTGTGATTTCACAAGTATTGTCGTGTAAAACAATTATTCTTTTAGTGAAATCTTTGTGGCCTTGAGGCTAGGTCTACAAGTATTAACTTGTAAATTGTTTGGTAAACTTTTGTGTTTAATTTCGTGCTTTATTATTAAGTCTTCCGCTGTTTTGATTTTTCTGTTTATTGTGACTTCCATTGTAGCTTTTTCACAAGCTATATTGGAAACTGCATTAGGCAGTTTGGAGAATCCTAGCTACTTATGTTCCAACAATAACCAAGTTCTCATTAGAACTCAAAACCCAAGTCAAAATAATATTTGACTAACATGCTAGCATTGTCAGTTTAACACTAATTAACTTGTGATTAACAAATAAATATCATAATAAATGCAAGGAAATTCTCGGACGCTACAATTACCCAACGGCTAAAGCATACCGGGGTTAACCAACAACTATAACATTTAGAATAAAGAAAAGCCTCAAAGCTACTGCGTGCCTGGGAGACAACTGAAATAAATACTAAAACCACGAACAACGGCACGACACAACATGTCAACCCTAGAAAGAATCAATACAAATACCAAAGTATCTACCCGATCGTAAAGTCTAAATAACTTTAATTTATAAGATATCGATCTCACAAGAATAATATAGTACAAATACAAATGATGATGTTAAAAAGAAACATGACTCCACAAGCTACCACTCGAGGAAATTGACCGCTACTAGCACGAACCCCACGATCTAATCTTGATATACCGATCAGCTGCGCTTTGCTACAGTCACGATCTACTCAGCCTCAACGCGGCTACCAATTTACTGCAACTAGAAAACAAAGTATGGAATTAGTCATAATGACCCAGTACGCTACTACAAGAGATATGTAACATATGATTATGATACCATTTTACAAATGACAGGAAATTCGTGAAGAGGCGTCGTATCCTTAAGATACGCTACAAGATAGCCATTTATTCTTACTTACTAAACCGTCCAAATGAACCAGTGTGTAATTCCCTGTTCAAACACAAACCAAATGAATTAGAAGGTGGTTCTCACGAAAACATCATATGTAAGTATATATAATCATATCGTACATTCATAGAATTATCAAGTAGAAGTATGTATATCTAAATATATACACATCAAGTCATTCATAGAATCATCATACATGGGTATGTATACTTACAGATATGCACACTAAGTAGTTCAATAATACATAATCAAGATAAACAATGTAAATTAGATCTCATGTTCAACTAATACTTTGTTATCACATAAGTGCCCATAGTAAGCCACATAAAGGATAGAGAAGGTACTGAATCAATGTCGTTGTGTCACTCTTGCAATCACAACCGTTAAACTGTTTCGTGACTATGATGTACGTGATTGATACATCGATGTACTGAGGACACCCCTCAGCCGAATTAGCATAATCCGTGTGCTCTATTGGTTACGTCAATTGGCTAACTTCCCCACTGAGGCAAACATTGGAGGGTGTGTGAATTGTCTCCGGTACGGCGATACATTGCAACCACGAATCCCATAATCCATGAAGACAATGGATCGTCCCACCATCAACGTAAAAACTCAAGTAATGACAGCTGGACTTATATGCAATGCACAAGTAGATGTTTACTTGCCAATTCTTAAGTAGATGTATTGAGTCGACCTTAATACTTTGGAGGATTGGGTCAATCAAAATCGTTATATAAGGAAAACCTACTCTCCTTGGTGGCGGTTAAAGTTTGAATTGTAGCAGTAAACTTTTGGTATGAATTCTTTATCTACAGAGATTGCATCAATTGCTGACATTATTACAAAATAATATTTGATCAGTTTTTTGTACTCCCACTGTCCCCAAAAAATAAAAAATAAAACTTTATTTCCTTTTTTATTTGTCCTAAAAATATAGTCTCAATTTCAAAAATACCAATAAGTTTAGTACAATTAGAAGAAACTATTAGTAAGAGCATGGTTAACGGTGAATCAAACACATAATCAAACTGAATCTTAACTTACAATGTTGTATCTAAATAAAATCTAATATAATTCTTATTTGATTTGGTTTGATTTGGATCAATATAGGTTATAAATCAAAACCAAATCAAAAAAATTTAAAGCAACTGGTCATGGTATAAAATTACCCACGTTTTGGCCTTTAATGGTATGAAACAATGTTGTTTCAAACCGAAAAATTCAAAAAAAAAAAAAAAGAATGTGGCTGACAGCCCTTCCATGCACGTTGACAAGGGTGCTAGCACACTTTCCGCGTGTCACCCTCTGGTTGGTCCATGTAATTTCGTAATTATCCACCGTTTTTTTTTTTTGGTATTTTTGATGATCAAATAATGTTTTTTTAAAAGTTTACATTTTTATCTGATGCTACACAATTTGGTCTTGGGCTATTCCTTGTGGTTTGTAGGATATCTGAGCTTATGTAAATGAATGATCCTGTCTAGACCTGTCAAAAGAAGAACACCTTAGTAGGAATGCAAGGCAGGGCCTCGCAAAACCCCTCAGGCGTGAGAGTAAGTATTAAGCTTTTTAGAAAGCAAAATGACAGGGTTTCGGTGTGTAAAAGTGTGCGTACCTTTCAAATGTAACTTTGTGAGGTATATATAGCCCCTTTTGGAGTGAAATCCAGGTTGAATTATTATGATGGAGAGAATTTAGGACTTTATGACCATAAATGCGGGTTGACCGCGTAACTGACGAAATCATGGCTTGAATCTCGGGTTCGGGAGTTATCTGCCAGTTAGGCTCGGGATGGATATCAGGTCTATTCGAATAGCCCTGCTCCCTGCTCGCTGATCGATAGATAGACTCCTGCTCGGGATAGATGTAAGGTGTTTACCCCGCGGTTATCCTGCCCGGGTGACCTCTTTCCTAGTCTCTAACATGCATGTGCTTATCACGTGATGACACATGTGTTTGGCTCGTGACCAGGATTTGGGCCGAGCTCATCATTATCTATAAATAGAGACTAGGTTTGCTTCATTTAGACACTTTTTTGGGAAATTTGATATTTCTCTCTCCAAATTTCATATAATTAACCATTTTAATTTGTTTTTATTAATTAAATTATAACTAAATTTGTACTTAAATATTTTAATTTTTAGTATTTCAAATTATTAATATTTTTGTCAGTATTGTTAATTGTTTATCATTATCATTATTTATTATTAAATTTTGTATTATTATTGTTAATTAGTTGTTTATTATTGTTAATATTATTACTAAGTAATATTATTATTGTGAATGTCTTCACGTATTCCCTCTCGTAAAACAAAAAAAAAACTCAAAATATTGAATTATTGTAGTTATCTTTAATTTATCAATGAATATTAATATAAATATTATTTGAGTTATAATAAATAAATTATATTTCGAATTTAATATTATTATATTATAAAAATATCAAATTATTGTAGTTATTTCAAATTTAATATTATTATAATTAATAATTTCGGATTATAAAAAATATTATTATAATTATAAACAATTAATTTTTTTGTAATATTATTATTAATTATTAATATAAATTGAAAGAAGATATTAAATTAATGTAGATAAAGATGGTGAGATATATAAAATTATTGAAGATATATATAGTAGGGTATGAAAAAAATATTGAATTTTCTATCATAGTTTTTTGATTTTGAATAAAATAAATACCAAATAAATTATTTTATTAATTTTTAATGAGTTGTATTTGATTTGAGTTGGATGAGATGAGTGGTTAACCATGCTCTCGGTATGCAAGTTGCAAGAGACTTAGAAAAATGTGTCAAATGACGTGGATGCGCCTTTGTTTTTTATTGGATCAGGTAGATTAATTAATACGAATATGTATGCCAATGCATATCAATCGTGGACGATGTGGACAGATTTTAATGATTTTATCTAACTTGTTTTGATGACTTATTGCATTTTCTCTCTCATTTCCGTCATAAGGTTGTTCTATTTATAAAAATATTACAATTCCACCCCCTAAAGTTTGAACTACAATTGACTTGGTATTCGTTTGTTATAACTTTTTTTAATGTGAATGTGATCGATAACTTTTAACTTATAAGAAGTCATATTTTATTGATAATTTATTTTTTCAAGGATTTTATAACACCTAAAAGTTGTCAACCAATTTCATGTGTTGTTAAATCATGATTTTAATTGATTACAAACAATAAGAGCTCTCAAATGTTATTTTTACAAAACACTAAAACAAGTTTATCTCTTTATTGGTTGACTTATTAAAAGCAACAGAACACATAAACGTAACACCAAAATCCCTAAACGCAACACCATTTAAAAGATAAAATTACTTTGCTACCCCTCTTCACATTTAAACTATACTACCTCCTCCCTCCTTCTCCCTTCACGTAATTTTGATTACGTATCATTATTGATTCGATTTCCATTGTTAATTCGCATGATATCGCATGTGAATCAAATTGATTTTGATTCGGTTTATTTTTTATTTTCAATTACAAACAAAAAACCGTTAATTTGCAATTTTTTTTTCGATTTCGGACAAAACAACCGCTAGTTTGTAACAGTCGTTTTATAAAACATCCGCTAGTGTGTACAAAAAGTGATTATCTATTAAATGTTAAAAGGGGTATTTAGGTCATTTTATATATTAAATGATGTTGCGTTTAGGGAATTTGATGTTGTGTTTAGGGTCACTCTAAAAGCAATACTACCATCGAGAAACTTCATTGAAAAAACCTTGATTCATTCATTTCACCAAGTGAGTTTTCATGAAGCACCACATCCATATTTATTACCTCAGGCATGTCTTAAAGTTCTTACCCTTTGAGAGTTTTGTATTGAGCAAAGTCCCTAAAGACTTCTATACTCCTAACTAGCTTTGAGACATACAAGGATTGATATGATCCAACAAACTTTGACATGTAGGAACAATGACCCTTCCATAAAATTTGCATTTATAAATAACTCTTGCTAGGGCTACAAATCAGCCTAGTTGATATATGATGTGTATGGCCTTTAATTCACTAACAAAACAAACAAAACTCAATTAAGCTTATACTGAACAAAGAAGAAATTTATCGAGCCTAAACCAAGTGTTTAATGTACCAAGCCAAATCGAGCCTAGTTCACTTAGCAGTCTTAGTTCGCGTGGTCTAACCTCGTTATATTTTAAAGGGATTACCGGATTATGAAAAACAGAAAAAGGTATATTGGGTGGTAATAACAAAGAAAAATATTAATTTATTCCGAAATATCATATCATGCTTACATAGTACACCACGATCAATTGCGATCTAAATATGAAATAAAGTGTACCTTACCTTTAACCACTTTAACCTTTTTAACCACTTTAACACTATAATATGTTGTTATTGAATCGGGTGCAATCACATTTAGACTAATAAATATTTGATTCTTAATAAAATGTAGCTGAGGTTGGGTAAGTATAGACTGTATAGTTGAGGAGGTTATGTGAAATTTATAGATGGAGCATGTGCAAATGACTTGGAAGGAATCTACCGCAACGTTTGATTTTCCATGTGTTCTTATTCAATCATTTATGAATGATGAATGAATTTGTCAACTCAACTGGACTGGACTATTAAATCTCACTATTAACTTATTCAACCTTCTCACAATCACCCAGTCATCTTGACACTGTAGACAAATCAATTATCATCCAATACCCGGAAACGGAGCCTCTACTGGAATTTGAATTGGATTTGGGTGCGAAGTGACTGCAGCAGAAATGGCGTCAAAACCAGTTGTTGGGTTCATTGGGTTGGACGAACTGAGCTTGGAATTGGCCGCTTCTCTCCTTCGCTCTGGCTATGCCGTCCAAGCGTTCGAGGTTTTGCCTCGCTTAAAATTTCATTAACTTGTTTGCTTGTTTGTGATTTTATTTTATGCAACTACTGTTCTTAAGAGCCAAGATTAATGGAAGCCAAAATGTTAATGTTAGAAGCCTGAATCTTTATAATGCCCATTTTAATTGTTTATTGAGCATTTACTAGTTTTCTCTTTCCTGATTCTATGTTCAACTGGGCATGAGGCAATGAGCTGAAGGTAAATTGTTGCAGTTGTTCTTAATGTGTGTGAATTATTCAAAAAAGTATAAGAGAGTCATGACAGAACTTATTGGTGAAATTCAGGTTGATTTGGATTAAGGATACAACAACAATGATTATGAAATGGGAGTGAAAAACTGGCTATTGGCAAGCGAAGCTGATTGTCGCTCCCTCCGTCGTTCCTTTACAGATTTTGATGAATGTTAAGGAAGATGTTTCAGTTGTGTGTGTAGTTATTACATTTATTAAATCGTTCTTTTAGAATGTGGCTTTCAATTGAGATTCTTGTACATCACTCAATCTTCATGAGGGTTCATGTTCATAGGGATATGACAGAAAGGAGATAAAATGAATCACTTGGGATGGTATTGTTTGGAAGTGTGACAGTGTCATTATCAACAAGAATACTAGAGGTAGGGGAAGACCGAAATATGAATGCCATCAAGAAAGAAGTATATGAGCGTGGTTTATCTGATGATCTTGCATTGGACATTTGGACTGGACAAAATGGTGAAAAAAGATTCAGTTAGCCAACACCATATATATATATATATATCCTTCTTCTTTTCGTAGACTTTTCCCCTAAGGGGGCATGGGAAGGGATCGAACTTGAGACACATTTTGTAAAACCCCAACTCTACCACTGGGCCACCCCTTAGGGTCCATAGGCAACCCCAATTCACTAGGAAAAAAGGCTATGCTAAGTTGAGTATTCATTGGCTATTAACGCAGGAAATTTGATCAGTATAACATTTTTATAAAGTTCTCCGCTTGCCACTGCAAATGATGAGATAGATGGCGAGCTTACAAAATTTTATTGAATATGCTAACTTAATTTACCTTACAGTACATACAGAGGTATCCTTTGTTCACATTTCTTCTCTTGTTTTCTTGCTTGAGGGATACAACTCAAATTTGTATGCATACGAGTAATAGAAGCATACAGATGCGGGTGGATTAGATTATATAATTTAAAATTTTAATTTATACATAATGAGAATTTTTAGTTTTGATTTGTTATGGGAGAAATAGATATTTAAATGTTAGCTTTCTGTTTCAAGAAATAAAAATGAGAGAAAAAGTAGGGTGGTGGGGTAGTTTTGGCTAAAACGTAGGAGAGAGAGGAGGTGGGAAGAGATCAATTACCTCCTATCCCTTTATGTATTGTGTGTGTGTGTGTGTGTGTATATATATATATATATAGAGAGAGAGAGAGAGTATACTGGATCAGGCTAAATTGGTTATGGAAACTGTCCATATCCTGTTCATTGGGGTTTATTCTCTCTCCACATTATTACCAGTAATTTTATTTCCATGGTAACTGAGATGCCATTTTTTTATCCTTTCTTTATGTCTCTGACAATGTGAGATGTGACCCAAAAAGGAAATAAAGCAAAACAAATGAGTCAGATGGTTTTTCCTGTGTAATATTAGGTTTGGTGCAGAAAATAAGGATGCTCGTAGTGGATCCAGTTTTCTAGTTAGATGTATGAAAATGATAATTCTTACACCCAACACGGCCAATAATATGGATGTGCACAAGCACATTTTCAAATAGACATGAGTTTTCATGTTGCCTTTCTTTAATACGCAGGAAGATTATTAGTCAAAGAAGCTGTCTTGTTGCGGAGGAAGACAAGTCCCATGCAACTTTTGGGGGTGTTTGTTTGTTTTGCCCCCCTCCCTCCTGGGGGGGGGAGTGGAGGAGGAAAAGTTGGAACTGTATAATAGTATATGCATTACTTTGTGGTTGTGTTCATAATTTAACATAGTCTAAATGTGGCCTTCTTTGTTCTTGAATATCAGAAATGATGAAAGTTATATTGGAGTTTTGGCTGTATCTAATTGGTGCTGTTGTTTGTTTTGGAAGTGAGAACGGAGAAGGGGGCTCATTTTTAGAATGGATGGATTATTATAGGGCTTATGGGTGGTAGGTGGTTGTGATCTTGATTCTAGGCGCTTGGACTTTTAATTTTCAAGTGGAAGTGGTTAGGAAAATTTGAAAAATGGACAGGTATACGTTTGCAGGATCACATGTTTACAATTTCTCATAAACTAGGGTACTCCCTCCGTCCTAAAAAGACTATCTTGGATTCTACTTTTATCTATCCAAAGGTGCTTGTTCACTTTCTAAAGGTGGATCAATTAATTATCTTAGATTCCTACCTTCCCTCTCCTTACCTAGTTTTTATAGCTTTATTACTCATTAATGGAGTAGCAATATTCAGCAATAATTAATAGGGGTAGTTTAGGATTTGTTTAAAAAAATTAGACTTGAATTAATGACGTTTCTTAATCAATGTGAATAGTCAAAGGCGAAGGGAGTCTTACCACTAAAAATTAGCCTTAAGGAGTGGATGGTTGGCTGTTCTCTAATCAGCTCTGTTTGTGTGCTTGTTGAATGTTTCTTCACTTGCTAACGGTCGTCGCATCTGAGAGGGATATTTCAAGATATATACTTTCTGTGCCCTCTAGGTAATAGCTGAAACTTGTAGATAACTTTGTGAAGTGGTGGTAGTCGCATGCTATCTTTCATATGATCTCAGTATCGTATCTTCATATACTCTATATTGAAATTCTATTGCCGCCATCAATTCTGATGCGAAGTTGCCTAGAAGAATGCCAACTTCTTAATGGTTCGTGTAGTAGAAAATGGAAAAAATGAAAGAATGAAAAGCACGAGGGACACATTTTCCATCATCAGAGGATGTGAATGATATTTCCTTCGACTTATTTGGTTCAACATGAGGTGAAATTAGGAAGATTCCATTTTCCGTTGTTTAGTAACGCAAAAAGGGAGAGGAAATGGACCAATATATGTATTTAACGATTACACCTTTCCTAGTAATTTTATTAAAAATAAAAACTCTTCCCCAATTCTATAATGTTGACAATGATGGACCAATTAAAGGACCATCTTTTGCGCACCTATTTCTCTGGTGCTACGAGGCTTACGAGGCAGATTGTATAGATTATTCTTTTGTGGACTTTGTGAATAGTTTTAGTTTTGTGTAGATCGTTTCTGTATACGTCCAGTGTACATGGATGCGCCTCCTTTTTGGCACATTTATTAATATTTATCTTTACTTATAAAAATAAAATAAAAATAATGTTGACACTTGACTTATTTTTATAAGAAAAGATATATGTTAGACTAAAATGGAGGGAAAAAATTGCAAGAAGATGGATCATCCATCGAGATGAAAAACAAAAAGACATTATTATGATGGTGCTTGATTCCTTCGTCACAAGCTATTCGAGGTGGCTTGTGAGGTTTGGGGTTGCCCCGGATCTGTTTCTCTCTTCTTCATATACTGATTAGAGGGTTTGGGAGATGGGGAGACGTGAGTTTGTAGTGGCTGTGTAGGGTATTTACTGTTCTTTGGTACATCTGAACCTAAAGGAACTCCAAAATTCCTCCTTGTGAATCTCTATATCTGACTGTTTGGTTGATTTTGGAAGTACTTACCTAATTGTTACACATCTTTATGAGGAACAATTAGAGCTCTTGCGCTCACTGCTAAACACTTGCAACAGCCCAATAGTCATGCGGGCTTATAAAGAAGTTATGACATGCATGTGCATATCATATTAAAAGTTCACAAGTAAGACATATATCGTATTAGACCTGATCTTGTACGAATGGTGCAGTTTTTCCAAGAATGAAGCCCTTCACACACACACACACACACACACATATATATATATTTAGTGTGTTACTAACCAGTGCCCCTATGGCACTTGATAAGATTTCCAGTAATGGAAATCGGAACCAATACCAATTCATTGTGGGCTGTTTTCAATGCATTGGGCATTGTTTTTAATGCATGATTCTGCGTGGAACATTTTCCTAATGCACATGTATTTTACTGTTCCTTGGGAATGTATGTTTCAAGGACTACTTTCCACTTGTGTAAAGATTTGAAGGAAAATTTAATTTGTATGCCTTCCCTATTTGAATACATACATTGTCTGTAGGTCGTCAGTCCAGTGGTGGATGAGTTCTCAAAGCTTGGGGGAGTAAGATGTGCCGACCTTGTGGAGGCTGGGAAAGGTGATATGTGGTGGTGTCTCTAATTAGCTTCTTTATCTTCTAATTTCTGCACTCCTTCACTTCCATGCAGTACTTCTGGTTCTCTGGATCACTTCATTTATGGAGTCAAGCATAACCTTTATTGCATGTGTTTCATGAAGCCTCCCCGAAAGGAGGTAACAATAAGGCTAATGATATGATGATGCATAAGATGCAACCTTTGTTGCAGAAAATATATGATAGCAACTGATCTCTCATTTTTTCTCTCTCTCTCTCTCTCTATCTATAAAATTCTTCTATGAGAAGGAAAAATGCGTGTAGACTGTAGACTTGTTTCTGTATTTTATCACACACACAAGAATAGTTGGTCAGGCATGTGTATTCACACAAAAAATATATGTATATATGTCCAAATACATTAATGCTAATGTTAGGGCTTGATATACGTTGTTGGACTCTCTCTCTAATGTCTTAAGCTTTTAGATTAGTTGGTTTCTGAACAGGTATCAAAGCTTAGTTAAGCAAGGGCTTGCGTTCGAGTTTCCCCACATGAATTTGTTCCCCCAATATTGTTAGTGCACAAGCTGCTATGTTTGGTTTGTGATACATCTTGTTTATCTCTCCATGTGCAAGAAGGCTTGATGTACATCGGTGGGCCCTCTTCTAAGGCAGAACCAGCATGGGCCTGGTAGGCCCCTGCCTACACTCGATTTTGGGGGAAAAAGTATTTAAGTACTCTCTCCGGCCCAATTGAAGAGGCAAACTTTGAATTTTTTGGTCATTGACCAGTTTTCGGATGGAACTTTAATATATTTTTATTTAGATTGAGAAAATAACACTGTGACCTTTGGAAACTAGATTAAAAGTACTATGATTCATGTGTTTTACAATTTTTGAAAAAATAACAAAATCCTCGTCAATTATCTATCCGAAAGTTGGTTA
Source organism: Codonopsis lanceolata (assembly GCA_013146195.2). Classification (NCBI taxonomy): domain Eukaryota; kingdom Viridiplantae; phylum Streptophyta; class Magnoliopsida; order Asterales; family Campanulaceae; genus Codonopsis; species Codonopsis lanceolata. Next base: position 73,849,398 of record CM028377.1, read on the forward strand.
AATTAACCCAAAAAATCAAAGCCTACCTCTTCAATTAGAATGGAGGGAGTAGGAGTCTAAAAAACTCAGGGGGCTTAAAGTATAACGACAATTCGCCTAAGTGTAAATAATTAACTGAATAAGAAAGTCTTGTTTCCTCTCTCTCTCTCCCGTATATATTTATCGTTTTTTTCTTCTTTTTAACCGGATTTTAATTTGCTTTTCCCTTTCTTGTTGTTCTTTTTATTTTATTTATTTTAAACCTTTTCGTCTTTTCTTCTTACATTAAACATATCAAAAAGTTTTCATCTTCTTCTTCTTCCATAAAAAGTAAAGGATTGAAGTAAAGGAAAGAAAAATCCAGTTGATATTAGAAACGCACAAATGCACAGGCGTTAAACTACTACGTTCACCCTCATCAATTAGCTGGCGAGTTCTCGAGTAAGTCATGGGTCTATACTCTTAATTCCACAGGCAATTTCGATATATTAACGCTTGCCTCTTACTTCTCCAAGACACTAAATAAACAGTGCTCATTAGTGACTTACTATCTAAAAGTGAGCATGCCAGATCAACAATAGAAAATCCCTCTACTCTTGTAAGCCCATGATCTTGGTAAAATAAACTAGGACTTGGAGCCCCCTTAAGAATTAAGATATTGGAGGATCCTCACAACAGCCTTCCGACGAATGAATTTTGGAAATGACAGGGACCGAGTAACTACCTAAAGGAAATGCTATATCAGGCTTAGTCATACCAAGATAATCAACTTCCCAATCAGTCCTCTTTACCTCTCTGGAGGAGCAAATTCTTCACTAACCTTGGCGGTACGTTTCGTATTTGCATCCACAGGAATCTTTCATGGTTTTGCACCTAATATCCAATTTCTTCATTTTATTTTTATTTCTTTAACAAGGCAAGCACATACCTCCTTTTATAATAGCAACCTCAATAGCTAAGATGTATTTCTAGCTTCATATAGAGGTAGAATTTCTACAATGGGACATAGTTGATGAAAGTAACCTGCTGATTAAAGGTCAAAAAGTTGGTTCGTATGGTGTTTTAGAAGATCACGATTGCACAAGATGATAAAGCAGGAAACCATCCTTAGAATCAAACATGAATACCCTCACCAAATAGGGCAGAAAGCCAGAGGCTCATGGAAGGTAACACCATAGGAGACAAGATAATATTTAGGCGAGGAGAATAATAGTGATACCCCTTCTATCGCTTCTGATGAGGAGAGTGACCTAAGAGGATGCATTTGGGCGTCTTTGATCTAACCTGGTCATGTGGGTGGTGGTGATCACAACCAAAATCAGCACATCCAAAAAAAATTGGAGATAAAGGGACAGGGAGTTTGTTTTATGATGTGTTTTTGCATGGAGGCCTGCTTTTAGATTTACTTGAGTGCTCTAGCCATTTCCAGAAAAAGAGGTTTGGCGCCTCCTCGTGGTATGTGTTCATGGAATTTGACTGCATTTTGTAAGAAGGTAGTGAATAAAGGAAAAGTCTATAGTAGATAACAATTATAAATATGAGCAATGATGAAAAAAGTATAGTTTATTTTAGATAAGATGTTTCAAATTTTGCTTAGACTAATAGTGTTTCCTTATACAAATAGTTACACCTATTTTTAATCATTTAGAAAAACTAAAAACTCTCAAAAATTAGTATTGAAATTTTGGAGCTTATCTAGAGCTAATCACATTGTTATACTAAATTCATATATATATATATATATATATATGACAGGATTCTTACTTACTAACAGATGAAAACATTGTAGCAGACAATTTCGGGGTGCATCTCTTTGTGGTAGCCTTTACACATTCCAAAAATATTCTGGTTGAAATTCATGAAGAGATTGTTAATGAAGTTCAGTACAAGCTTGCATAACTAGCTCTTACTCTTGTCTGGATCAAAATTTAAAAGCTGGTCTAATCAGGCATGCATATTGGTTGTTGGTTCACCAAAAAGAAAATTGGTTGTCGGAAATTTTAAATTGACAAGTTCTTAGGGACTTTTTGTTAGTTTTCCATTATTAAAGCATGAATCCATTATTTCCTTGGATGAATTGGTTACTCAACAAAAGTCATTTAAAAGTTCAAGCTATTAGAGAGAGGGTCCAAAAATATAATCATGCTCAAACATCCCTAGTTATCACTCTCAAGGTTTTCCTTGTGCGAACTAAAAAGTTTCTGATTCATTGTATTTAGTAGACATACCAATGATATTACTACATCAGAATTATTACTCTTCTTGATCATTTTACTATTTTTTTTTCTTACATCTTGGTAACATTGTTTGAGTTCGTTTTATCTACAATCCACATAACATCTCCATTTTAAGGGAAGAGAGCTTGATTACTTAAGTATGCTGGTGCCGAGATTGTTTTATTCTCGGTATTGCTATGAATACATGATTCAGTTGTTACTTTGATATTTGTTATTATTCTTATTCAGTGAGAATGGGAGAAATACTAGATTTATGTTTCAAATAGGATAGTTTGTTTTGTTTTGCATCCAGCGAGATCTTATTTTTTATGCAATATCACATTCCAAAGACTGTAGAGGGATTATGGGAGATGAAGGTCCACGTGATTTATCCAATGGAAAGAAAAGTGGCCTAATTGTGTCAATGTGCTGGGTGACCCATGTTCAATACCATAGAACTTACCCTTTCCAACTTTCTTTTTCTCTTGGCATGCAGGTGCTGCAGCTGTGGTCATTTTGATATCTTCTGTGGATCAAGTAAATGACTTATTTTTGGGTCCTGATGGTGCTTTGAAAGGTATTTTCGAAGTTTCTAAATGCACATCTTGATTACTAGTTCATCAACTTAGATATTATACCTGTTAAGCTTGATATACATTGTTGAGCCCCTATCTAATAGCTTAAGCTTTTAGATGAGTTGGTAACTTAACATGGTATCAGAGCTCTGGTTTGGCAAGGTCATGGGTTCGAGTCATCCCACTTGCATATGTTACCCGGAATATTGTGAGTGCATGTTGTCACTTTGTTTGGTTGTGATGCCCTTGGTGAGGCATGTTTGTGTATCTCTCCACGTGTGGACGGGTCACATGTGAGGGGGAGTGTTAAGCTTGATATACATTGTTGAGTCCCTATCTAACAGCTTAAGCTTTTAGATGAGTTGGTAACTTAACAATACCCATACGTTGCTTCTTGGACATTCAGGTTTGGACAAAGATGCAATCATTATTCTCCATTCAACCATATCACATGTGCACATTCAGAAGCTGGAGAGGAGTCTCACTGGTGAGTTGTTCTTATTTTACTAATTCATATCAATTATATAAATACATGCAAACACATCAAAAGTAGGTTCTTTGATAAATCAATTGCTATGCTAATAATATCCTTGGAATTAGATGAACATTTTCTTTCGTATGATGTTGGCATTGAAGTGGTTTCTAGGTGACTGGCTAAAGAACTTATAGGAATTTGACTTGTTTGCATGCAATAGGGACTGTTGTTTGTGGCTTAGTGCTTTTCCCCGGAGCCGGGACTTATATGCACTTGAGTAGGATGTATCTTTATGATTTTATTTTAATACAACTAGAAATTTTCAAAAAAGAAAGAAGATATCATTAAGAAGGGGAAGAAAAACTTGCATGCTTTCTTTAATACTAGCACAACTGGAAGCTGGAAGAAGATATTGTCGTACTTGACAAGCCACAACCTGTAATGCTACAATAACTCTTGTACAGATACAAAAAATCATCTTCATGTTATCCTTTTTTTTGTGGGTGCATTTTCACAATGTAATTTGTGTTTACACGTGAGGTGGAATTCGTGCATAAAATGGTGCTGCAATTAAAGTTGCAAGTTTTTAAGCATTGTGCAACTTTTTGGAGACTGACTTCTTTGTTCTCTTATAGAGGTTTCAAAGATAGCTTCTGTTGTCGATGTATATGTCTCTAGGGGAGTTTCAGTGGGTTTGGATGGAAAAATCATGGTAAAACTTTCTCTTTGTTGCGTGCACGTGTAGAGGTCTATCTTATTTTAATTTGTTCATGAAAGTACACTGCTTTATTATTATGTGCAGGCTATTTCTTCTGGACGCTCAGATTCAGTCTCTATGGCACAACCCATTCTTTCTGGTATGCAGTTTAATCTTTGCATAATTTTAAATGATTTCTGGAAGAAACAGTGTTATAATGATCACCCTTAATCGGTATATGTCTGTTCTGAGTAACCTCTTATGTTCTGCAACAGCAATGTGCGATAAACTTTATGTTTTTGAGGGTGAACTTGGTGCTGGAAGGTGCGAGCTGTCCTTGCTCTCATATCTCTACTTATTAGATTTTTTTATAATTCCAAATTCTATTTTGTGAATAGTGTTTTCAATATCATTCTGGGGATAGCAAAATTAGAATTGGAATTGATATATTACATTCTCCCGTGTGGCAAAATGTGCTAAAGGAAATGACCAAACAAAGTGATTAGAAAACAAACAGAGAATCCCAGGAAACCCAATTATTCTGCCCCTAAGACTGTTAGCTGAATTAGCCTAAGAGGTGCCAAGAATGTTGCTAATCATGTGTTTAAATCCTCAAACTCTAGACCTAGGCGCAAGCTATCAATTTCTCACTATGAAGACAATCTCTCTCTCTCTCTCAGGATTTATTTTAGAAGCCTTTCCACAAACCAAGAAAGGAACTATAGATCCTAATGTGCCCTCTCAGATCTACTCTCAACTCAGTGTATGAAGTGGAAAAGAGAGGCCAGCCATACTTCATATAGAGTTTGAAAATATAACAGTTTGCTAAAAACCAATGAGGACATGCAACTCTAATTCCAGTGCGTCCATTTGTCTAAACAACATGCAAATTGTTTAAAGCCCTGATAGAGGAGTCCTTTGTATCGCTTCTTTCCATTTGGAATTTTTAAGTATTTGTTTTTGACGGTTGGGTAGAAGGATGAGAAGTTCTTGTGGATTCTAATGAGCTGTAGGTAAGGGCTAAGAAGCACCGATGCTGATATGATGACACAATACTACATTGACACGTCGACATGGGGGCAAACATTTTTCAAGAAGAGTAAGGCACGACACGTTGGAAAGGTGTTACTGTAAATATACACATTCTTAAGCCTACATATAACATCGAGAAAATAACATTCTTATCAAGATTGAACAAATACCTAAGATTCATCTAGACACTATTTATACAAGTGGGGGGGTTTGTGAGACTACAGCATGTTTTTCCTCAATTTTCCATTAAAATCCCCTAAACACAGAGTAAAAAAATCTGGCACTCAAGCCTACGAGTCCGACAGAGGCATGCGTTACTCCAGAAAGTGTCTGTATTCATAGGCTTCTGGAGTTCTGGAAGTTGCTATTTGTTGATATTGGAGAGGTTTACTCCACCAATGGTTTTGATTTCTGTGTCTTGTTTTTTGTGAGTTTCACGAATTATGTTGTCATATATGGGCTTTTGCCAATTAAATTTTTTCCAGTATTTAAAGTTGTAAAATTTGATTCCCATGGACTCATTATGACTTTTATTGTCTTCCAGTAAAGTTAGGATGGTGATTGACCTGCTCGAGGGCATTCATTTTGTTGCTTCTGTTGAGGCCATTTCTCTTGGTGCACAAGCTGGGATTCATCCATGGATACTTTACGACATTATATCTAATGCTGCTGGAAATTCATGGTATCTTCATAAACAGTACCACCACTTAACTATTCTTAACTGTTTTCAGATTGGATCCTAGAAGCCTCCTTATAAGCAATGTGCCTGATTTTTGGAAATCAGATGTTAACTGGTGGGAATAAGTGTATTATTAAGTGTCTACTATTATTTATGCTTGTCTTGGAAGATCCTGATGGCTATCTGCAGGCAAACTATAGTAAAACCCTGTATAATTTTGACTCCGCAGGTCAACTGCCTTTAGAACTTCGATTGTTACCCACTTTTGTAGTTACTTTAAGTTTAATTTACTAAACCAAGTATGATTTTTCTATAGACGGATTCTTCAGGGGAATAATCAATCCCGTCCGAGCTCACATCAGTTCATGTCCTGGCATGCGACTCTGCGTCTATTGAGAAAGTGCCTTAAGACCTAAGTTTGGAAGTCACTTCTCCACGATCTAAAAGGCAAGCATAGTTTTAGTTTGTGGAGAAGGAGATGATGGATTATTTTGGTTTCAGTGGGTTTCTTTCTCCTGTAAACTCTAACCTACCGTGGAGTTCTCTTAAAGGCCTATATATTTCTAGGTTGAGCTTATGCCACTAATGAAGACAGAAGACTTGTGGGACAACAGTATCCTGTGTCACTTCAATCCAGTTGGATGATAGAGCAACCATCTTCAAATACTTTTTCTAATACTTCGTTATCGATTAGGGGTTGAGAATCTGTTGCTTCCTGTTTTCTATAACCTGCAGTCTCCGTCATCTTGTTATCCTTCTTCGCTTCTTTAGTATTTTGTGTACTAAAGGCCAACAATAGATTACCACATATCAAGAACGGAAAGGTAGGCTAACTTAGGCACTTAGTTATACTAGTGCTTTTAAGTCTAAGATAAGGAGGTGCTCTACTCTATTTGTCTGAATGCTCTTATTTCTCCTTTAAAGTCTACCGCCCTTCCTATGCAAAAACCTTTGTGAGCTTTCCGCAATATGGAATTCTCCAGGGGAAAAAAGGAGCTGATGTTTCTGTTCGCTTCCTTCTAGGCCCGGCAATTATAACCCATTAAACCACCAACCCAACCCATTAATATTTTTGGGTTGAAGCGGGTAACCCGTTTCGACCCAGAATATTAACGGGTTGGGTTGAGTAGGGTTAAAGTGGCTGAGACGGCTTGACCCGCCTTAACCCGTTACCCGTTTCAACACGACCCGTTCCGACCCAACCCGTTTGACATTTGAGTTTTAACGGGTTTCGACTTGTTTCAACCTATTACTCATTCCAACCCAACCAAACCCACCCAATTGCCAAGCGTACTTCCTTCCATTGGGATGGTAGAGCTTTATGTAAGTTTGGTAACACTTGCTACCTAATTGCAGTACTTGTAGTCTTCAAAAGCTTGTTATGCTGCTTCACCTAGCTGTGCATATATGAAGGCCTACTATGCATTACAATAGTATTGTAAGCTAACTTAGCTTAGTTATACTTTTGCAACCACAATCTACACTAAACTCCGACTTATACTAGTTTAGTAATTAATATCGTCTAATGTTTCATGCTATTAAACCTTGCACCTATTTCCATTTTCTTTGGAAACGTGCAGCCTTTTTTTTACTTCTCTATTACTCTATTTCTCTTCTTTTTTTTTTTTTTATAGGTAAAGTATGAGTATTATTAACAGGCGTCAAAAAAGGAGACGCTACCTTGTACACTGGAAGTATACATACACTAAACTACAAACCAAAAGACCCCAACCTAATTACAAAAAGGATCCTCTAAAGTTGGGTCAACAGTTAAGCACCAGAATCTCAAATACAAGTGAAAAGACTTTTTGATTCCTATAAGATCAGATTTAAGTGAAAGGGAGAACTCCTTTTCGGTTTGAAAATATGTGGCTAAAAGAACCCGGGTTTCTGGATTGGGTGGAGGCTAGATGGGCCTCTTATGGGGTGGTAGGTGATCCAAGTTTCCGATTAGCTAGAAAACTGAAATTGCTCAAGGAGGATTTAAAAGTCTGGAATAGAGAGATCTTTGGCATGGTGGAGTTTAAAATCAAATCTATTCGGGATGAGGTGAGGCGCAGAATGGATGAGAAAGCAGGTGGTATATTGACCGAGGAAGAAGAATCTCTTAGGGTGCCAATCAGAATTGAGGAGCCTTCTTATTCGCGAAGAGATTTGTTGGCGTCGAAGTCGCGGGTTCGGTGGTTAAAGGAGGGGGATAACAACACCAAGTTCTTTCACGAATGGCAAAGATGCGTGGAGCAAAGAAAAAAAATTAAGTCTGTCTGATTGAAGGCGTGCAGGTTAGAGGATGAGGCGAGATTAGGGTTGGCATCATGAATTTTTTAGGCACCGGTTTGAAGAAAGTGGGGTTGGAGACCTAATTTGGATGGGGTGGCTTTTGACAAAATCGGCGATGATGATTCGGCGACCTTGGAGTGCCCCTTTTCGATGGAGGAAGTGGCAACTGCCGTAAGATGGAGGGAGATAAAGCCCCGTGGCCCGATGGGTTTTCTATGCGTTCTTTCAAAGGCATTCTGGGAAGTGATTAAAGGGGATATTATGGAGGTGTTTCAGTTTTTCACTCCGGGATGAGATTCGAGAAAAGCCTTAATGCCGCTTTCATAGCTTTGATTCGAAAAAGAGTGGTGCTAATGATTTGAAAGATTTTCACCGATCGTCTAGTTGGTGGCATCTATAAGGTTGATTTCTAAAGTGTTAGCCCAACGATGAAGAGGGTTATGGGTGGTATAATTTTGAGTCGCAACATGCCTTTGTGAAGGATAGGCAGATTTTGGATGCGTCTTTTATTGCCAATGAAGTGGTGGATGACAGGGTTGAAGAGCGGAGTTTCGGGGTTGTTGTGTAAGTTGGATATAGAGAAAGCTTATGATAATGTGAATCGGACTTTTTGCTATATATGTTGGAAAGGATGGGTTTTGGTAGCAAGTGGATCCAATGGATTAGATTACGTATTTCTACGGTCCGATTCTCGGTTTGGTGAATGGGGAACCATCGGATTTTTTCCACCAAGAGGTGCGACAAGGTGACCCATTGTCCCCGTTTCTGTTTATCGTAGTTATGGAGGCCCTTAGTAGGTTGATAGAGCGAGCTGCGTTGGAAGGTTTTATTAGTGGCTTTCAGGTGGGGAGGAGTGGGGAGAGGGTGGTGACGGTATCCCACCTTCTTTTCGCAGATGATACCTTAGTTTTTGCGATGCGAGATAAGGCTCACTAGGGCACCTTCGTTTGGTATTATTATTCTTTCAAGCGCAGCCTATGCATTAACATCTCAAAGAGTGAAATAATTCTAGTAGGGGTAGTGGAAAATGTTGGGGATCTAGCTGCATTCTTTGGGTGTAAATCGCTTTTCTTCCGCCTATTACCTTGGTCTTCCCATAGGTGCACAGCAAAGAGCGTTGTGGAATCCAGTGGTCGCTGCGAGACCGGCAGGTGGAAGCGTCAACTTCTATCCAAGGGGGGGAGATTAGTCTTAATCAAGAATACTCTTGCTAACTTACCGACCTATTTTTTATCGCTATTTGTGATTCCGGTCTCAATAAGGCAAAGATTAGAAAAGTTGGAAAGGGATTTCTTGTGGGAAGGGCAGACAGATGGGCACAAGTTTCATTTAGTGAAGTGGGAAAAGGTGTGTTCTAGGGTCCAAGAAGGGGTCCGAATATCGAAGACTAAAATTATTTAATGAGGCTTTGTTGGGAAAATGGTTGTGGAAGTATCTCACAAATAATTTTGTGGATGGCTTGGCTAGTATCTCACGTTGTCGACTTTCCTCGCTCCAATAAGGAAGCATTTTCCTTTTTTGGAGACAAGTGGTGGTTTGCAAGTATGGAGAAGGGGCTCATTGTTGGTTCCCTAATGAGGTCAATTCTCCTTATGGGGTGGGAGTCTGGCGTGGAATAAGGAAAGGGTGGAACTCTTTTGAAAGACTCATTGCTTTTGAGGTTGGTAATGGGAATTCGGTAAGATTATGGGAAGATAGGTGGTGTGGGGATAGATGTTTGAAGGAAGAGTTCCAGATTTTATTCGAGCTATCCTTGGATAAGGGTTGTAGAGTTAGCTCTATCTACTCTTCGGTCGAAGGCAAACCTATCTGGAACCCCACTTTCAGAAGGAATTTTCATGATTGGGAAGTTGAGTCTATTGTGCAGTTTTTGGGGAGGCTTCAAGAGCAGAAGATGGATAGGTTGGAGGACCAAGTGGTTTGGAAAGGAAAAGGGGGCCCTCTTTTTTCAGTAAACTCGTATTACCTCAAGCTTCTCAACTGCGGTAGAACTTCATTCCCATGGAGAGCGGTCTGGAAGTCCAATGCCCCTAAGCGAGTGGCTTTTTTTATGTGGGAAGCGACTCTTGAAGCTATCCTAACCGTGGACAATTTGCGGAAACGTAACATGGTTCTTGTCAATAGGTGTTATTTGTGTAAGGATAGTGAGGAGAGTGTTAATCATTTGCTTCTGCATTGCCAAGTGGCTTTAGAGCTTTGGAATTTTGTGTTGGGTATGTTTAGGATGTCTTGGGTCATGTCGAGATCGATGATTGATCACGTCAGAAGCTGGTGTGCGGGGTATAGAAAGAGGAGAAGTCGTACTTGGGGGACAACTCTTTTGGGAGTGTGTTGGATTCTCTGGAAGGAAAGAAATCGTAGGGCTTTCGAGAATGTGGAAATGTCAGTCCCGGAATTGAAGAATTTGCTGATGCGCACTCTTTATTTTTGGTGCTTCGAGACTCATCAATCTTTTCCTAGATCCAACACTGATTTTGTAGATCTTGTAAATAGAATAGACACTGATTAATGTTTGGTTTGGTATACCTCTAGTGTACAAAGGACGCATCACCTCTTTTGATGCTTTTTATATATTACTTATCAAAAAAAAAGATCAGATTCAATGTTCTCAAAAGCCCTTCTGTTTCTCTCTTTCCAGATGGTCCACCAAATAGCTGAGGGGGCAAACTTCCAGAAATTACTCCTTCTATTCCGGGTAAAGGAAGGCCATCCCCGAAGCGTGTCAATAACAGTCCTGGGCATAACCCACGGAACATCAGCACAGAGAAAAAGGGAGTTCCAAAGCTCCCTAGCCATAGAGCAATGGAGCAGCAAGTGATTTACATCCTCCTCTTCATTTTTGCACATATAGCACCGATTAACATAAGTCAAACCCCGAGATCTCAAATTTTCCCCCATCAATATGACACCCCTGGCAGCTTCCCAAACAAAAAAAGCTACCCTATCGGGGATTTTCTGCTTCCATATTACCTTCCAAGGGAATAAACTTTTTTCCTTCTCAATCAACTTCGAGTAGAACGATCTAACAGAAAACAATCTGTTATTAGAGGCCTCCCAGATGATTGTGTCTTCACTCAAATCCTGTCTCTTGTAACCCTGAAGCAGGTCCATGAACTGAACTGCTTCGTCAATCTCCCAATCATGCAGATTTCTGCGAAAAACAGGACTCCATAAATCTGTACCCCCTTGATTGACCACCAAAGAACTCACCATTTCCTCCTTATTGACTGCCATGTTGTAAAGGTTAGGAAACATCAGCTGCAAGGTACTTGTACCACACCAAAAGTCCTTCCAGAACCTGATTTGATTCCCTTGCCCTACCTCGAATTTGATGAACCTGTTGACATCATTCCATACTCCCATAATTCCTTTCCAGACGCTAGTGCCGTGAGAGATCAGGACTTTCTTTGGGAACCAAAGATGATCACCCGCTCCATATTTGCTCACCACTAACCTCCTCCATAACGCCTCTTTGTCCACTAGAAACTTCCAAAGCCACTTGCCCAACAGAGCCTTGTTGAACAATCTGAGATTTTTAACTCCAAGACCCCCATTCTCCTTGTTAGAGCACACTGATTCCCACTCGACTAAATGATAATTCCCCTTCTCTTTGTCTCCTTCCCAAAGGAAATCTCTTTCTAACTTCTCAAGCCTTTTTAAAACTGAGACAGGGGCCATAAATACCGATAAGAAATAAGTGGGAAGATTAGAAAGAGTACTCTTAATAAGAGTAAGTCTTCCTGCCTTTGATAAGAATCGTCTTTTCCACCCTGCCAACCGCCTTTCAAATCTGTCCAAAACTGAATTCCACGCATTTCTGTTCTTAAAAGACGAACCAAGAGGTAATCCTAGGTACGAAGTAGGAAGATTAGAAACTTTGCAGCCAAAGAACGAGGCTAAAGCCTCCACATTATCCACTCCACCTATGGGAATCAACTCACTTTTCGACACATTAGTCTTCAAGCCCGATAAATCTTGGAAAATCAGTAAAATAAGACGAAGGCAGCCCAACTGATCACTATCTGCATCGCAGCAAACTAGAGTATCATCGGCAAAAAGGAGATGAGAAATAGTGACACCCCGACCATGATCATTACCCACCTCGAAGCCCTTAATGAAGCCTCCTGCAACTGCCTTATCAATGAGACGACTGAGGGCCTCCATGACCACAATGAAGAGGAATGGAGAAAGTGGGTCCCCTTGGCGCAAACCTCTCGAGCTCGAGAAAAAACCTTCAGGCTGACCGTTAATAAGAACCGAAAACCTGACTGTAGAAATGCAGAATAAAATCCACTTCTTCCATTTTTCTCCGAAACCCATTTTATCCAATATATAAATCAAAAATTCCCATCTAACATGATCGTAGGCCTTCTCCACATCCAGCTTGCACAAAATCCCTGGCACTCCGCTCCGCACCCTCGAGTCGACCACTTCATTAGCAATCAAGGCTGCTTCCAAAATCTGACGATCACCCACAAAAGCATGCTAAGAATCTGAAATTACTTTGCCAATCACTTTCCTCATTCTGTTGGACAGTACCTTGGAGATCAGCTTATATATGCTGCCAATGAGGCTAATGGGTCTGAAGTCTTTATACTCCTCTGCCCCTTTCTTTTTGGGAATAAGAGCAATAAACGATGTATTAAGACTTTTCTCAAATCCTTCCTCCTCAAAGAAAGAGCGGAAGACCTCCATGACATCATTTCTGACCACTTCCCAGCAATGTTTAAAAAACTCAAGGGTATAACCATCAGGGCCTGGAGCCTTGTCACCTTTCAAACTACCCAAAGCCTCCACCACTTCCTCTTCATTAAAACTTTGCTCTAAGAGACTCCTGTCCTCCTCAATCAGACTATTGAACGTGATCCCTCCTATATCCAGCACTCTCCAACTATCCTCCGAGAACAACTTTTGGTAAAACTCTACAAATCCTCTACTGATTTGATTCTCGTCTTCCGTCACGAAACCATCAATGTTCAGCCTATTAATCTGATTGAAATTCTTGTGCGCATTAGCCATCTTATGGAAGAATTTGGAATTTTTGTCGCCCTCTTTAAGCCACAAGACCCTGGATTTTTGCCTCCAGCTTATCTCTTCACTGATGAGCAATCTTTTGATTTCCAGCTTAAGTTCTTCACGACGTGCTACTTCTGATTCCTCTAAAGATCCTTCCCCCTCCTTTGTATCCAGGCACTTGACTTCCTCCATAACTTCCTTAATTCTGATTTCTATTCTCCCAAACACCTCTTTATTCCAAATTTTGAGGTCTTCCTTTAGAAGCTTCAATTTTTTAGCAATTCGAAAACACGGCTTACCAACTGCCTCATAAGAATCCCATTTTGACCTCACCCAATCCTTAAAACCAGGAGCTTTCAGCCACATGTTCTCAAACCTGAATGGAGTTTTTCTTCTACCATTGTCACCCCCAAACTGAAGAGTGATAGGGGAATGGTCAGACACAACCCTAGGAAGAGTCTTTTGAACAAAGACCCCTGTCCTTTCCTCCCAATCAGAACTAAGAAGAAACCTGTCAAGCCTTGAACATTGCCTGTCCGACCCTCCTCGAAACCAGGTGAAAGCGTTCCCCTCCAGGGGCAAGTCCATCAACTCCCTGTTATTTATGAAATCATTAAATTCCTCCATAGCATGGGTATACGATTGACCCCGGCTTCTCTCACGGGGAAAGCGAACCACATTAAAGTCACCTCCCACACACCACGGATAATTCCATTTAAGTCTAACAGAGTCCAATTCAGCCCACAAATTTAACCGGTGATTGTCAGAGCAAGGACCATAAACTCCAGAGAAAACCCAACGAGAGTCATTAATTACCCGCTTAAATAGGCACAAAACTGAGAAAACCCCTAACGCATGATCTTCGATAGTTAGAATTCTTCTATCCCACATAACAAGCACACCTCCCGCGGCTCCCACTGCATCTAAATGAACCCAGTCCATCCACTGACATCCTCCTATGCTATTCACTAGATTTCTGTCCATATAGTCCATTTTGGTCTCTTGTAAGCATACTACAGAAGGCTTCCATCTTCTAAGAGCTGCCTTGACTATCTGCCTTTTCCTGAAATTATTCAAACCCCATACATTCCAGCTGATTAAGTTTAAATCCATATCACTAACTAATTAACTTTTTCTTTCCCGGATCCCTTGCCGATCCTCCCCATGAAAAAATCTCATTGTACTTGCAGATTCCTGAATAGACTTAGAACATTGAATGTTTGACCTTATCAGCAACTATGATTTACGCATGCATCATAAGATTATATCTCAAGATTCTTAATACTTTTTAAAACCTTATATCCTTGTAATAATCCATTGTCGCAAGTATTTTGGCAAACACCCGTTAAATAAAATCTTTTCTGAAATGATACACTGTGATATTATCATGCAATATATCTGGAACAGTAATCACCCTTTGGATCATATATAAGCCAAGAAATGCTTATGTGATGAAAGTCTTATAGCTTGGTTTGATGGATATCTCTATCCATGATCATGCCAGTACCCAGTCTCAGTCTAGTAGCATGGCTCGATGTATTGAGTACTTGATATGAAATCAAAAATTAATCACAATAACCATAAGTCTCTCTTTGGAAGGCACAATGGGAGATTAGGGATGGGATTCCCAGTCAAGACTCCTTATGCTTTTTCCTATTAAGCATTTGGATATGAATAGGAATATTCCTAAGGAATTCTTTTAAAATTGCCAACTAAGAAAATAAAATTAAAGGATTTAATTGTTTTTTAATGCGACCCAAGCCCGAAATGCAACATGCACACGCTCTGCCAAAGAGTCCCTGGGTCAGCCCACCACTGCACATCTGAAAGTTCATGTTGGTGCTTGTTGGTAGTAGGTGATCACTTATAAACCTACACTTCTTTCCAAATCTATCCAATGTCGGATTGTGGTGTTACAATCTCCCCAACTTAAATTCTTGACGTCCTCGCCAAGGCTCTTCCCACATCTATCCGATGTAGAATTGGGGTGGTACAATCTCCCCCACTTAAAATCTTTGACCGTTTGACGTCCTCGTCAAGGCCTTTTAGTCACCAAGATCATAGCCTCGGGCAATGTAGGATTTGAGTGGTCGCTCATACAAGTTCAAGAGGTAGCTCCTAACATGCCATCAGGCGGTGTAGCTCCAGTACTATGTTCTCACATTTCGGGCCGGGGTTCTGCTCTACTATCATTCTGCCACAACTCGAGCCCAAGACCCCAACCGTAACGCATGCCCACGTGTTAAGTCGATGGATGATGTTTGCTCTTGTTGGTAGTAGGTGGCCACTTATAAGCTTACACTTCTTTTCACATCTATTCAATGTGGGACTAGGTGTTACAGCTCACACAGAAAAAGGCCTAGAATTTACCATTCACACTCTTATGGGGAAGGAATGAGATTTCCATTCTTTTTGGGGATCTCCATGGAGGAATAGGGTTCCCACCTATAGTTGCGGGTACCAAACATGGGAATCGAGTAGAACATAAATGAGATTCCCATTCACCCTCTCCATTCCTTCCATCCAAGCATAGCTTAAAGTAGTCACTAAAACAAGATAGAACAGAGCTGCTCAGAATTTTTAATAACAAACACTCGTTTTTAAGATATTTTCTGATTCATGTGTGTATATATATATATATATATATATATATATATATTGATAAGTAAAAGTATTATATACGAAGAGCATCAAAGCAGGTGACGCAACCTATGTACAATAGAGTGAAATACAAGAGATCTCGAGCTGCTCGAGATGGAAGGAATTCATATTCCAAAATTGATACATCAAGAAAAATCTAGCAAGCCGTTGAAGTCTTAGAATCAAACCGATAATATCCATATAAGCGTACTGTCCATATATTAAGAATGAAAGATAAAAGCTCTCTCGGGGGGGGGGGGTTAGAAGATAAAATTATCTGGGAAGGGGGGAAGAACAGGGTCTTCTTGGTCATCTCTTTCTACCAGGAACTGACAAGTAGCAACAGTGCCTTTCCATGGAAGACTGTTTGGAAGTCTAAAGCCCCTGCCAGGGTGTGCTGCTTTATGTGGGAAGCTGTCTATGAAGCTATTTTAATGGGGATAATCTGCCGCATAGACGGAAAAAATTATGTAAATCAGTGTTACATGTGTAACTGTGTAAGGGGGACGAGGAAAGCGTTAATCATCTTTTGTTGCACTGTCTGGTAGTTTGAGAATTGTGGGACTTCATCTTCAGCTTGTTGCAGCTGAAGTGGATTATGCCAAGATCAGCGAAGGACTTGATGCTGAGTTGGTCGTTGTATAAGAGAAGGAGGAATAATCTGTGGGAAGCTGCGCCGTTAGCTGTTTGCTGGTTTGTGTGGAAAGGAAAGAAATGGCAGAGCTTTTGAGAATTTTGAGTGGAGTATTGAGGGATTGAAAATTCTGTTCCTCCAGAGTTTACTTTTTTGGTGCGGAGTCAGTCTCGCAGGAGACCAATCCTTTTGTAGATTTCGTGAATAGTATATCTTTTGGATAGTGGTAGTTATGTATACTCCCTATGTAAATAGGACGCATCACCTGTTTTGGTGCTTTTTATACTATTTTTACTTATATAAAAAAGAAGATAAAAGCTCTCTGTCAAAAGCCAAGGATTGTAAGTAAACTAGCTAGACTCTAACTCTACCTGAGCTAGCTGATCTTAAAGCAATATTAATTGAAGTTATCGACAATGACTTTGAGTTGAAGCTATGTTACTCTCATTGAAACGCCCCATATGCAATTAATGTGTGCATCTCTTTTCAGATTGTTTACTACTTTATACTATCTAATAAATTAGGGAGATGGAAAAGAGATTGTTAAGTTTATGCATACCATATACATATGTTAGTTAAAATTTCAGAATTTATGGTATGGCATGTTTTTCTTCAAAATAATCATCAAAGAAAAGACCGTCTGGTTTCCACTAGTTGAAGAGTTGGCTCCTAGAGAATTTATTAAATAAATATTTTCAGCTAAAGTGGTACTTTTTTCTTCGAAAATAAGTATTTTTACTTCGATCCACTCCATCACTGCTCATTACAATTAAAAGATAAGTATGGATTAAAGGGTTCTTCACTTATACAATTCAACAATCAGTCAAGGATATGCCAAGTTTGCATTTATGCTGATTCCAACTGCCAAAGTTATCTTCTTGATGACATAAAGAAATGTAGTTTTTGAATTTCTTTTCCATATGTGCTTTCTATTGTACTTTCTTGATTTCTCATGTTTCCCTTCCATTGCCTCCAATAATTTTCTTCTGGTTCATTTTTCAGGGTGTTTAAGAATTATCTTCCCCAGTTATTGAAAGGGAGCCCAATCAAACAGCATTCCATAAATACCATTGCTCAAACTTTGGTAAGCTCACATGGACGCATATTTGAAGCTGAGATAGTTAAATCTGTCAGAAAGTTTGACGCTAATAATAGCTAGGTTAAAAATGACATAGTGCTGCTTTTTTGGTTTTCTAGTTTTCCTTTCTGCATAGCTCATATGTTATGCTAAGGGTAGGTTGATTTACTCTGGGACCAACTTTCAAATTATTGATCTCATATGATAGGTGGTACACTGCCGAAGAGTGAGCTCTGTACTCATGCCTTTAGTTGGTCAGTGCTTTTGTCTTGACAGATCATATCTATTTCGTGCGTGAAACAGATTAATTATTTTCAATGCTGGAATGCATCTTGTGGTACTTTTGTGTCACATTCTCGAATTTGATCTGTTAATAACGCTTATCTAGGGTTGGATAGCAAGGCAATACGTATTCAACTATAATTAACGGATACAATAAATGAAGGAGTTCCATGGTGACATTTTACAAAAACCAAGTGCATGAAATCGCGATTGAACAAAGCTCCCATGATCTCTCTTGATAAACTATCTAAACTATCTTTGTCCAGCATACTCCTCTTTGTTTACTAGGATTCTTATTGTTGTACATTGCATGTGCAAAACCACCTAGGCAACCTTGTATGAATATATGTCTTACTACAGTTGGTTTCTTGATTCGCAAATGACCTATCTCTTCTGGTCTTACCACACATCCTTTTCAATATTCGCATATTGCCCTAATCTTATATTAATATGTTGTTTCCTAGTTTTGCAAATTCATATAATAAAGTAAAGCTGCTGTAATAGCCATTGTATAGACATCTTCATATGACAATCACATAGTACTCTAGAAGCACTTCTGCCATGCACGAGGCAGACCTGATTCCATTCTATGACTGAAAATGATGTTCAATTGCTCTCTACTTATAATGAAGCCTAGGTATGTATCTTCTTGCTGTTGGTCTTAACAATATGTACTTTGAGATGAAAACTTTTGCTACAATTGCAGTTTGATACTCAGTTTCCAGTTCTTTTTGAACCCTCCTGATCTAGAGCTGACCTCCATGTTTCTGTTTTAGCATCAATCCATGCATTTTTCTCTTCAACTTCAGCATCTCGTGTCTCTTGTCAGTTTATCAATCACAATGGCAAAGGTATCCTTGATGTAGTCTATGTTACCTAGACTCGGCTAGGAGAATCGGATACCGATGTGGATCCGGGTGTCGGATCCGCCAACATATTAAGATTTTACATTAATTTAGTGTAAATTTGCCACCGCCTCACCCTGTCACCCACACCCATGTTGTATCGTGTTGACATGGATACTCTGGAAAAAATGAAGGATCCAGGTAACATACGATGTAGCACTATAGTAATTGGCAATGTTAGATAGAGAACCCAACATTGCTTTCAAGCCTTAACACTCACCCTCACCTTGCTCACACATAGACAAAAACCGTGGTGCATCGGGAACCAAACAGAGTGGCATCTTATGATCTAACCATACTGGGGGAAAGAAGTGCAAGCGGGATGATTGGAACCCAAGACCTTGCCAACTGGGTTTAGATAGCATGTTAAGTTACCTATTCATCTAAAATGTAATCCGTTGGAGAGGTCCCAACAATGTATATCAAGCTGTAACAATTGCTAACAAGTTGTAAACTCTTAGTGACCAAGTGTTTCATAAGGGTATTATTGTAATAATAAGTTAATAACAGTAGTTGGAATTGCTGTGTTAATCCTGTATTCTTTTTCAGCAAAATAGTGAACTCACACGTTTTGTTTAATTGTAGGGGACTGTTTTGGACATGGCCAAATCACTTACATTTCCTCTTCCACTTCTGGCTGTTGCTCATCAACAAGTTATAGCAGGTAACAATGTTCTTGAACGGTTACTCAAGCCAATATCTGTCTGGGTTATCATGGTCATCACCTCGTATTTTTTGAACATATCTAACAGGTTCTAGGTCTGCAGTTGGGGATGATGATGCTACTTTGCTCAAGGTAGTGATTTGAGGCAATGTTATGATATAAATTCACAGAATATAGTCCTTTTCTTTTTGTTGCAAAATGTCTTTCGAAAGTATTCCTTTTCTTTTTCTTCCTAATCTCACTCGCATCGTCATATGATTTTACAAGATATATATTTTTTTGTTTTTTAGTAATACACCAATATTCTCATACAGGTTTGGGAAAAAGTTCTTGGAGTGAATATTCTGGACGCAGCCAATGCAGAAACTTATAATCCTGAGCAGCTTGCAAATGATTTTACTGCAAAATCAAAACCTGTGAACAAAATTGGTTTCATTGGTCTTGGAGCAATGGGATTTGGCATGGCAACCCACCTCCTGAGAATGAATTTCTCTGTCCATGGCTTTGATGTAATTCTCCTATAACATATATTCCCATGTTAAGCTTCATTTCCTTGTCTCCATACGTCTTATTAAATGATGAGTATTATCTGATTCTAAAAATATATTGATTGGAATGCCTCATGGAACTTGGTGCAGTGTTATAAAATCATGAGGATAAAAGTGAAATGCAGGTTCAGCTCTGATAGTAGTCACTATGTGAAAATGATAGGCAAAAGTTTGGTCTGATTCCAAATCATTGTGGACAAAACTTTTTCCAGTGGCTTATCTCTCAGTCATGACAAGTTTGGGGACGTTAGATTTTTCTATGCTGCTAATATCTCACAGTGGCTGCTGTTCTTGGCATCTGTTAGGTTAGGGAAGTTGAATCTCTTGAAAGTCATAGATGATGATCTCTTGTTTTTTACAGGACTAAGATTTTACTTACAGTAAACTGATAATTTTTGGTTTCATATTTCTTTTCATATCCTTTCAACAGTATGAATATCGATCACTTCTAATAACTGACCTAGCCACTAGGTTACCCAAACAGCCCAGACAGTAAGTTATTTGGTCCTTGAAGCTAAAGGGCTTCCTGGACCCCCTAAATTGGAAGCCAGGTTTTGGAGGCTGAACTAAAACGGTGACTATGTACATGTTCACTATGTATTTCCTAGTTTGTCTTTCTGCTTTTCTCCCTTCTGTAAGTGCCTTTTTATTGAGTTCATCAACTTTTTTTTTTGGATAAGTAATAATTGTATTAGAAAAAACGCCTAAAAGGAGGCGCAGCCATGTACACAGGGAGTATACAAAACTGAAAAACTATACACTATCCGTAATATTAACCAAAAGATCCCCTTCTACCGGGTCAATGTCTTCGTTTCAGAACTGTAAGGACTGATTCATCTCCCTCTTAATCCAGGCTACATCAGTTTCTTCGTTTTCAAAAACTCTTCTATTCCTCTCTTTCCAAACATTCCACCAAATAGCCAAAGGAATAGATGCCCATTTGTTCTCTTTCCTTTTTCTGTTGAAGGATTCCCACCCACTAAGAAGCTGATCAACTGATCTGGGCATAACCCACTGCAAACCTGCACGGAGGAAGAAGGAATTCCACAGCTCCCTAACAACTGAACAGTGAAGAAGCAAGTGATCGACAGTTTCCTCCTCCTCTTTGCACATGAAGCACCGGTTGACGTAAATCCATCCTCTAGCTTTCAAGTTATCCCCCGTTAATATTGCTCCCCGAGCCGCTTCCCAAGGAAAAAAAGCCACCCTTCGAGGAGGTTTTGTCCTCCAAATAGCCTTCCAAGGAAATAGACCTTTGTCCTCCTTCCTTAAGCAAGAGTAAAGAGACTTCACTGAGAAGGTCTTCGATCTAGATCCCTTCCACACCACTCTATCCTCACCGTCCTCTTTACCTTATAAAGCTTCTCGAATAGCCTAGCAATGTCTCCAATCTCCTAGTCATGTAAATTTCTACGATACATAGGACTCCAAACATCTCTCCCTTCCAATACCTCCACGACTGAATTCACCATCTCATCTTGATCGACAGCAATATTGAACAGATTGGGGAATTCTTGCTGCAGGGTAAACTCTCCACACCATTTATCCTTCCAAAACCGCACCCTCTCGCCCCCACCTATGTCAAAAGACGACAGATTCTCAAAGAAGGCTCCTACCTTGCAAGATACCCTTCCAAACACTCGACCCATGAGGTAAGACACTTCCTTTGGAAACCAGTTATGACCCCCTAACCCGTATTTACTATCCACCACTTTCTTCCATAAAGATCCTCTATCCACCAAATTCCTCCACATCCACTTACCCAAATTAGCAATATTAAAAGTCTTAATATTGCTAAAGCATATAAGTGGGCAAATTGGACCCAAATTAGCAATATTAAAAATCTTATGACCCCTGTCCACAGGAAGTCCCTCTCCAATTTCTCAAGCCTTTTCACCACCGACACAGGAATCACAAAGAGCGAAAGCATATAAGTGGGCAAATTGGACATAACGCTCTTGATCAGAGTCAGACGACCACCCTTAGACAAAGATTGTCTTTTCCAGCCCACTAGTCTCCTCTCAAATCTTTCGATAACTGAATTCCACACTTCCACATTTTTGTAGGGAGCCCCTAGGAGAAGACCCAGATATTTCGTAGGAAGACTCCCTGCCTTACACCCAAAGAAATCTGTCAAGTTACTTAAGTTCATCAACTTTTTATTTAGAATGAAAAATTCTACTTTTGTTTTCTTTTTGTCCCACCACGGCATTATGTTGTAGGTTTGTTGCCGATTTGTTGAAATCTTCCTATATCTTCTCAAATAATGCTATTTGCAATTGTTTGGATGATAGGTGTATAAGCCAACACTATCTCGATTTGCAGATGGAGGTGGCTCAATTGGGAACTCTCCAGCAGAAATATCTAAAGGTACTTTAGAGCATTTAATTGAAATTTGAAGTATAGTAATCTAGTCATTGGGCCTTGTTTCTTAGGTTCAACTGTTCTCGCTATTTCTGAAATACCTCTACATTAAATATTTTCTCAATGTGTTAATCTGTAGTGTTTAGTGATAGTTCTTTTTTGTGGATGAAAAGAAGTCAAATCAGCTAAATCGTACCTCAATATGAATCAAGAAGCGTCCTTCAATATTTTTTTCCATAATGTGAACAATAAGTAGAAAAGTTACTACATTCAATCACTTTTTTTACCATAAAAACAGCTTGTTCTTTGTTTGTGCACCACATAGCAGAATGTGGCATAGGAACCATCTTACTTACCTGTTTGATGAGCGCTACACTATCACATTCGGAAGTAGTGTGAACCCATCTTCCATGGTTAAAGTTCTCCGGGGCATGAGTCACTTAAGATTTGTGGCCGAGCTGCAGGGCCTACAAATGCCTGAATGTGGCATAGGAAAACTAGATATACACTTCAGTAACCAGTTGACCCGAAATTCTTAATTATTTAGGTGGTGCTTCCAACCACGCATGTGAGGCCTTCCTTTTATCCTTTAATTTTTGACAAGGGATTACTTGAACCATTTTTGTTCCTGCAGTCTCCCTCGTGGGGTGAATTTTTCACGTTAGCGCCCGTCGTGGTACTGAAGCTATTCATCATAACTCGAAGAAATCTCCCCAAGCATCAATTATTCCATAGAAAGCCACTACATGGTTGTACTGAAGTCCAGTCCATGTGTACAGCTACCTAGGGCACTAGCTTGCACCGAGAGAACAACCATTCGACTGAGTTCACACTTTTTCTTATAGTGGTGATCTGAACATTGACATCATTCAATATAAGTGTTAAGCTTGATATAAATTGTTGAGTCCCTCTCTAATAGTTTGAGCTTTTACATGAGTTGGTAACTTATCATGGTATTAGAGCTTTGGGTTGGCAAGGTCTTGGGTTCAAATCATCCCGCTTGCATTTGTTACCCGCAGTATTGTGAGTAACATGTTGGCACCCTGTTTGGTTTGTGATGCCCATGCCCCCATTAACTAGTGAGGCATGTTTGTTTATCTTCCACGTGTGGACGGATCACACGTGAGGGGGAGTGTTAAGCTTGATATACATTGTTGAGTCCCTCTCTTATAACTTAAGGTTTTAGATGATTTGATAACTTATCAATAAGAAAGGTATGGCATTGTAGGACCTCAATGATAAATCTAGGATGAGATGGTTACCATAAAATTCTAGGTGGGCTTTCCTTATTATTTTTCTATTAATATTGAGGCACACCATCTGTTCCATTAAAAGTTCTTTTGGCTTGATTATATGAAATGTCTATAAGTCTCAACTGTGGGCGAGCTTGGTGTTGCAACACTAGGTGGTTGTAGCTTTAAATAGTTCTGTGATGGTTTTAGTATCCTAATCAGGATGTGAGACTGTTCGTAGGACCTACCTGTGTTGGTGATATAATTTGAAGCATTATGAAAACAGAAACCTGTTCAGGTAGGATTATGCTCTAAAGACTGTTCAATATATATGCAATAACATATATGAAACAAGGAATAGAAATCAACTCTTCGTCATCTTCGTTGACCTCATTCGACTATTAGATAGTACTAAGATTCTTTGAAGGGTTAATAACACTTTAGGGTCCAAAGTTAGCACCGGTTCCTACTTTAGGGTCCCAGGTTTTAATTTTAGAAATTTGGGATCCAATGTTCCAATTTTGTACTAATTGGAGGGTCTAAGGTAACTTTTATTACAATATGGCTGTTCATGTGCTAGTCACATGGAACTTCATTATGATATTTTGGATTGTCTTGCAATTGATCATAATTC
Organism: Codonopsis lanceolata; assembly: GCA_013146195.2. Classification (NCBI taxonomy): domain Eukaryota; kingdom Viridiplantae; phylum Streptophyta; class Magnoliopsida; order Asterales; family Campanulaceae; genus Codonopsis; species Codonopsis lanceolata. The sequence goes on from CM028377.1 coordinate 73,873,328, forward strand.
ATGGTGGTCTGATGTACTTTTTAGCTGTTTGAAGGTCTTTTTGCATCATTTTAAAATTAATCATCACAAGTAGGCCAGACAATGGATCCAATCATGATTTGATCTAACATGATCTTAATCCAATATCAAAAACTTTAGTAGATAAGATATGATCCATATCATGATCCGGTTACATCAACAAAAAGTTTGCCTAAATAATATTTTTTTTAATGAAAAACTAATCCATTTTTTTTTGTTAATCTATTACATCATAAAATTTATATATTTATTACAATACTGGGTAAAAGGTCACATTCACACAACATGTACCCATATAGTAGTTATGTAAGACAAAACCTAAGAAATAGGAATGGACATTATATATGTTTTGGAGTCGCACTCCATTCATTGATCATATTAAAATAAATTCATGACACTTTCAATTATTTTGATCGGGCAAACGAGTAGAAGTTATGCCTTAAAAACTGTCAGGGTAAAGAGTAAAATGGCATGAGATAAATGATTCATAGTGCTATGAATTTCTTATTACATTATATAGGAATGAGATAAATGTATATAAATGCATATATATACCTGTCTTTTTAGAATGTCACATTCACACAGTGTATACCCTTACAATAGCTATTTGATAAAACCAAAGAAATATGAACGGACGTTACGTATGTTTCTGGAGTCGCATTCCAATTTTAGATCATGTAAAAAACTTGTAGCACTTTGAATTATTGCTGCTTCTAAGTCTTGTATTTTGTCCAGATGTAGACGTACTCATAGTAATGGTCACTAACGAAGCTCAAGCTGAAAGTGTTCTATATGGTGATCTTGGAGCTGTCTCAGGTACTATTCAGCGTATCTTTCACATTTGCAGATCGGTATAACAAAAAAATAATAATAAATAGTTTTTTAAAAAGGCATCTACTCAGCAGTACTGACCTTGTTTTTGTGTGTTTTGTAGTCCTTCCATCTGGAGCATCTATTATCCTATCATCCACTGTTTCTCCTGCTTTTGTCAGTCAGCTTGAGCGACGCTTACAAAGTAGGTTTTTGTATTTGGTATACAGTTTCCCCTTATTGGACTAAACTTGCTTTAGTTCTAGTAATCGGTGGTATACAGTTTCACAAACGATGCGGAAAAAGTTAAGTTGAGTTGGATTTATTAAAATCATCAACAACTCTTTATTGATCTAGAATGTCTTATGACAGTAATTGATGACTGGCAGGAAAGCATCAAATGCAGCATTATGCATAAATATTATTAGTGCATATATACACACACACGAGCTGAAAATTTACAATGACTTGTTGATACTATACTCGCAAAACTGCTTGAAATTTTCAAAAAGTAGACAACTTTATGGCCGGTGTATTGATGGATCCTAAGACAAGGAGACAAATGAGTCCTTCTAACTTCAAACTTAATGTAAAATGGTAGTTTCAGAAACTCACAAAGTAATTAGTTTAATTTTTGAACTAAGACTCTTTGAGTGCAACGTCTCAAAACTGAAAATAGGACTCCTTTTGAGCTGAATGGAGGGACCGAGGGAGTATAAGAAAAGTTATTGGAGTACACGTCCACAACTTAGGGAAAGCAGTTGGCAAGTTACTTCTCTCTTCCCACTCATGGCCCTGACTCTTTCTTTCTACTTGCAATATTATATGAAACCATGCATTTTGTTGGTTTACTAGTTTCAATCACTCCTTTCAAAGCAAATTCAAGATTATTTGTGGTGCCTGTATTTATCATAATGATGTTCCTATGGATTTAGAATGTGCACATCTTGACTATGCAATGTCCCATACCGTAATTTCTTGTGGTCACCATGAACTTGTTTAACCTGTATATTTTGCAGATGAAGGTAAGAATCTAAAATTGGTTGATGCTCCAGTATCTGGTGGTGTTATAAGGGCTTCTGAAGGAACTCTTACGGTGTGTAAATTGATCTCTTAGCTGTGAAGAATCGTCAGATTTAACATACAGCAATATATCACTGAGTTTATGACCTACAATATCAGATAATGGCGTCCGGTGAGGATGAAGCCCTTGAGCATTCTGGTTTGGTTCTTTCAGGTAAATGCATTTTGAATATTGTTGAAAGGAATACATTTAACTGTTTTAGATTTAGAGATTATACTGCATTATATCTTATGACTTATCAAGAATGTGTCGCTGCATCTTATGTACAGCATTAAGTGAGAAGCTATACGCAATAAGAGGGGGTTGCGGGGCAGGGAGGTACTTCTCAGATGACCTTTCCTTTTCACTGCAATGAAGCATCTTTCACTTTGTTAAGGGGGCTTACTGTACATCTATGAAAATGAACAAACTTAATTTTCATGATCATCTTTTATGCAAGTAACATGGTGATCTGTTTCATATAACAGTTGGTGTTTTGAGGTCACCGCAGATGCTAATACTGTGAAACCCACTTGTTTGTGTTTTGATCTGTAGTGGTGTAAAGATGGTCAATCAACTGCTTGCTGGAGTTCATATTGCATCAGCGGCTGAAGCATTGGCATTTGGGGCTCGCCTTGGTCTAAATACAAGAATCTTGTTTGATGTCATCACAAATAGCGGGGGAACATCTTGGTACGTGCACTGCAAGTTGCAATACAGTAATTGCTATCTGTTAAAGTGATATAAGTTTTAGAATGATGTCACTAAGCTGATATACACTTTCTCTTAATATTCACATCATTCTCTTTCCCAAAAAATACTGCTGAAGAAATTTGATGGGACTTGAACATTTGAATGGAATTGGGTTGGGATACGTGTGAATGAAGATTGGCAGGGATGTAGGGGCTTGAACCTGGCTGCTTCAGGATGGGCGCTGGGAAAATATCTTGCAGCATCTGTACTGCATGCTTTTAAATATCATAGTTTCCAGAGTAAACTGTTATTGTTAATACTCTAGAATAAACTTCATTCTTCATGTACATGGGATGGGGGCAGTGATGGGGAATTAGGATCAATCACGAATATTGTGGGCTGGCATTATTTGTAATCTTTAGTTGACTTATGTTGCTCAATGCTTTGTTTAGTTACCAGTTTGTTTCAGAATTTTGATTATGAGCATGTTTTTTGTTATTAGACAGGGTGATCCAGTAACCGTAAAGGTAACTGATATTTGTGGTATTTTCTGTAGATTTCTTGGAGCGTATTCTAGAAAGTTCAAATAATAGTTTAGTAAGACTGTATGGGATGTGATAGTGTAGAGATGGGATGGGTGGCCACTTATTGAATGGAAATGGGCATTGCTTTAATAACCTGTCATGGATTTGGGATATAAAAAACAACTTTTTTTTTTCACTGAGAGGGGGGTCAAAAGGGATCGAACATGAGACCCCACACTTTGTGAAGCCTCAGCTCTACCGCTGGGTCACCCCTTGGGGTTGATACAAAAAGAAATATCTAGCATACTATAATAAAAAATGGGGGATGACATGTAACTGTCTTTTCATACATCGTTTTGAAATCCAAGACTCCTTAGGTCCCTGTTGGCTGTTACATCCAGCTGTGTTCTCAGGTTGATTGTGTGAAATGCTAGTGTAGCATTTATCATTGCTATTGGCTCTTATCTAATTGTTTCTGAAAGAAATAACATATCTAGCTTATGTTTATAGTTTTCTACTTTTCTTTAAAATGAGAATTACTGCTGAATGTGCTGTTAGAAATATATACAGTGAGAAATTGTCAAACATTGAACATCTGGCAAAGGCTATCAATCCGAAAATAATTCATCATTTCTAACATTGCTGTTCTGAACTTTTCTGTCTCCCGCAATTGCAGGATGTTTGAGAATCGTGGTCCCCACATGGTCAACAATGATTATACACCCTTGTCAGCACTTGATATCTTTGTGAAGGATCTGGTCAGGCTGATATTCAACCCACCCTATTAATTCAATGAAAATAACTTGTTTCGTAAGTTGTGTTTATTTACTTTGAAATTAATAAAATTTTGCAGGGCATTGTTTCTCGTGAATGTTCATCACGTAAAGTTCCACTTCATGTTTCCACTGCCGCACTCCAGCTGTTCTTGTCAGGTGTGCTTCAATGAACTAAGATCTGCTTAGTACCTCTAGCGTGATTTTTTATAAACTGAGCAGTGAGACATTTACTTTTTTGTGTGGTCACGTTTTGTTTCTGTGCTTGAGTTGGGGATGATCCTATAATTGTAGCAGGGCCCAAAATTGTCTTTATTACTATTAAGAGCATAGAAGAGAAACATATAATGAAGAGAAATTTATGTTCTTTGTTAAAAGACAAGATTTGGTTCCTGAAGGATATTTTCATCAACACAGATGATGACTTTGTTGGACTAATGACGTTGGGCTCTCTTTCCCAGTTTAATATCTGCACCTATTCTTCACCACATTACATCTCCCTCCCCATTACAAAATCCTACTTGATGAAAACTATTTAGGAGAGAACATTACTTTAAAAGTCATTAGCTTTCAGATAAGTAAGTATTCCACTTGTTTCCATTGAGTAGGTTCTGCTGCTGGATGGGGTCGCATAGATGATTCAGCTGTTGTTAAGGTAAGGTACTCTCAGATATCTGTATCAAGATTCACAACCTGGGTGAGGCCAGTAAAAGCATTTCTTATAAAATTGGGGGGGGGGGGACTGAAATGTACTCAACCCATTGGAGACCAAGCTTTAGGTTGTTCTAACTCTGTAGCCCAAGAAATGCATGGTTTCACAAGATGAAGCTGTAATTGATTGTTCTATCTCACTTTGTCTTACACCATGCCACAATATTTCACTCCAGAAAGAGAATCATGACTGGAATTGAGGGGCTAGAAATTTACTTTCATTTTTTAAATATATTAACAGGTATATGAGACTCTCACAGGCGTGAAGGTTGAAGCGAAACTTTCTGTTATTGGCAAGAAATCTGTCTTGCAATCTCTTCCATCTGAGTGGCCCCTGGATCCAATTGATGATATTCGTAAACTGGATCAGAACAATTCTAAGACTTTGGTTGTTCTGGACGATGATCCAACTGGGACCCAAACAGTGCATGATGTTGATGTATTGACAGAATGGTGAATATAATCAGTTACATTTACTTAATTGCCTTTTGAAGATGCAAAATCAGTCCCATTATTAGATGAGTGATTACCTTATTTGCCTCCAGCATGAACTGTAATCCTTGTACTACAAATGTATTTTTATACATTTATATCCTCCATGAAGCCTATCAGCTGGACAATAGTCCATCAAAAGAGAATAGGACTAGAAAGAAACAAAATTTGACCTGTTAGTAACTCGATTGTTATGGTTGTTGACAATTATTTCTTGTCTTTAGGGATGTTGAATCACTTGTTGAGCAGTTCAGGAAGCGGCCCAAATGCTTTTTCATTTTGACCAACTCCCGCGCCCTGAACTCTGACAAGGTAAAGTGTATCCTCCAAACCAAATAATTTTCAAGAAGAGGAAAAATGAAACTCCTACCGGCCCTGTAGTTTTTTAGGTTTGCACAGAAATGGAAGTCAACATTTATCATGAGATCGAATTTACAAAAACAATACTCACATGGAAGTTGCCGATGGTTTAAAAAGTGCATGTAAATGGTTGACTTTTGAAAAGATGACACTCGTTTAGGAACAACTTTTTTCAAAATATGATATTCATTTAGGGATGGAGGCAGTATCTTTCAGAGAAATTCACATGTTCTAATGATTAATTACATTTTTTCAGCTAACTAACCTATCAAAAAAAAAACATTTTGTCAGCTAATTTAAATTCTTCATACAGGCAAGTGCACTGGTAGTCGATATATGCCAAAACCTGCGTGCTGCAACGAGTTTGGTAGAGAACAGTGACTATACGGTGGTATTACGTGGTGATTCAACATTAAGAGGTCATTTTCCAGAGGTAAGGACAAGGACCCTTTAGTATTATTTAAGTACTCCCTCCATCCATGATTATATGACTGCTTCGTATTTGCCCAAAGTTTGAGAAGACTGATAATGATGGAGTACATATAATTTCCATTTTCACTTTCCTTTTGAATGGATGTTATTATTTGAAATTTGAGGGGTTACATGGAAATGAAGCAACACGGAGGATAACTATGATACCTAAAGGAAAAGTGCACTTATGTTGGGACCTGCAAAAGAATAAAGATAGATATTGCTATTCGAATCAGTATCCTGACATTTTCATACATGATTCTTATAGGAAGCAGATGCTGCTGTTTCAGTACTAGGTGAGATGGATGCTTGGATTATTTGCCCCTTTTTCCTGCAAGGAGGCCGTTTCACCATTGAAGATGTACACTATGTTGCCGATTCTGATCGGTACTATTTATTTAACTTCCTTTTGCCAATTAACTGAATCTTGGCTGGACGTTCGGAACCTGACACGAAATGATTCTTGGCATCTGCAGGCTTATTCCTGCAGGGGACACAGAGTTTGCAAAAGATGCTTCTTTTGGATACAAATCTTCAAACCTACGTGAGGTCTAGCTTTTCCCTGGTCTACATGTAGAAGTTCCTGAATTGTCCAGCAATATAAGTATGTTGTAGTAGTAGCAATAATCTATTTGTACTTCCACTTCTTTTTTTCCTTTGGATATTAGTGGGTGGAGGAGAAAACTAAAGGCCGGATATCAGCTACCAGTGTTGCATCAATTTCAATCCAACTATTAAGAAAAGGTGGACCAAATGCCGTTTGTGAGCGTCTTTGCAGTTTGCAGAAGGTAAAAAGGACTCTTTATTAGTCACCTCTTATGAACTAGTTACATACATGATTATGTGCACTTGTATAGCTTCATTGTTGTTTCTTGTTTTATTTCCTATCTTGTGACATGCGCACACTCGTAATACACATCTTTCAACATCGTTAGTAAATTGCTAGTATTACGTATATGCATAAAATACATATGTTAATGGGGGTAAAAAGTCTGGTCCCCTTTACAGATGCCAATCATGTAAACCCTGTATTTTTTGGTTGAACTGTATAGTACACCTAATATATATCATGTATTATACTCGATGAATTGATGTATAAAAGTCCACCGTGTAAAACGTTTTATGTTTCCAATGCTTGTTTTATTCATTTTACATAATAATTAGTATTTTTTTTTTTTGATAAATAAGTGTGACCCCTTGTTGGTATGAGGATTGGAACTAAAAGACCTCAAGGTCTTTGCCTGAGTGCCCTTGCCATATCTCCCACCCCTTGGGGTCGAACATAATAATTAGTATTGAAACACTACAATTATGGAATGGCTAGATAAGGATATAATATATTCCTTGTTATCGCTTGGATAATGCCAAATTCAAGTGAAGATCATTTATCAGTCAGGAGAAACATGTATCATAAATCATGTAGTAGGTGATGGTTGACTGCCCCACTTTGAACTATGTGGAGTTTGTAGGGAAAGAAAAACAAAGAACTTTTGAGTGATTATATAGTGCTTAGGTGGAAACTTTGATTCTAAAGTTGTTCTTTTGTTTTCCAGGGAGTTCAGTTTATTTTGAAACTTTTCATTGGGACTTGATGTGTGAATCATTTTACGTAGCTGCTTTCTGCACAGCAGGGAAAGTTTTTGGCTTTTCATTTCTGTTAGTGTATAAGGGCTTGGGTCAATAACAACAAATGGATTAGGACATTCTATTGATAGTGTAGTAACATAATACAATTCAACTGGACTCACCTTCACCGTTGTCGCAATCTGTTCATGCGCCAATAGGGATTCCATCTAGTCCGAAAGCTTCCCTGTATACGATTTCTTAATGCAATCTTCACCTAAGACTCACTAATTCTATGAAGAAACGCAATATCTCATGTTTCCTTGCCATTTATTTTTTCCTCTTTGGTTATGCTTCCTACATGTTTTTTGTTTCTAGTTTTTCAAAACAGATGTTTGTCATATTTCCTTAATTTCCTCTTTTTTTTGGCCAAGACTCGTATCCTTTCTATATATTGAATCCGTAGTTTTCCTCTCCCTTAGTTATGCAAGTTTATATATATATATATATATATAGTGTTCCTCATCTTTTGTATCTGATTTAGTATAGAATTCATGAAAAGCTTCAGACTAACCTCTACCACCCTCTTACTTAATTTTTGGCACAATGTAGGACTACAATGTTCTTATTAAAGATAAGAATATCCATATATATATTAGTTGAAGATAGAAACATACAATATGGTGCAAAAGTATGACGACAATGCTGTACGCTCCTTGGTCTTCCATTTATATTCTTTTGTACCCACATGTATTTTTCCATTACATATTTGATTCCAAACTTTTCATCATATTGAAGAAATTTTGAATCTATACTATTATTTAATCCCTCCATCTTAAAGTAATAGTCCCATATTGACTTGCAATGGTTTTAATAAAGTATTTGACTCTTTGTGTATTTTTCTTTCACATCAATGGGGTCAATAAATTTTTCTATCCCACAACTAAAATGGGTACTACAGACAATTGGTTTTAAAAAAATTCAAAGGGAAGGGGACATTTTCTTTGTGACGTCCCAAAATGGAATAGGGGACTATTATTTTGGGATGTAGGGAGTAAGTACAATAGATTGATCTCGGCATTTCGCTCCTTATCTCTCGGTTCCAACTTCCAAGTACTTAGAATTATGTTTTTTGTGAGTTGATTTTATTTTTTTCGATGAATAATGAGTATTATAAAAGCGTCAAAACAGGTGACGCGTCCTTTGTACACTAGCGGTATACAAAAACGTACCTGATCCAAAACTATTCACAAAATGCACAAAAGAAAGATCCGACAGGAGTGTGGACAATCTGTCTCTATACACCAGAGAAATAGGGTACGCAAAAGGTTGTTCTTCAACTGGACCAACGAGGCTTCACGTTGTCGAATGCTCTCCTATTTCTTTCTTTCCAAATGGTCCACCAAACACTTACCAGAGCTGTACGCCAGCCTTCACCGATTATGCCAAGACCAGCTCAAAAGCAGCTCCATAGCTGAACCGGGCATTACCCACGACATTCCAAAAAGTCCCAATATCAAATTCCAAAGAGCACTAGCAACTGGGCAGTGAAGTAACAAATGATTGACGCTCTCTTCATAACATTGCACATGTAGCACCAGTCGACATAAACCTTTGTTCTCCTCTGTAAATTATCTCCGGTCAGAATAGCACCATAGCAAGACTCCCATACAAAAAAGCAGCTCTAGTATACTTTCATTGATGGTTAATTGCAAATACTAGGAACATATAATCTTGGGGGATTTTTCTGCACTTCCATTTTTAATGTTTAAGATGTAGAAGAATGCGGGTAGCCAAAGTCTAGTTTTGGAGTATAAGTTCTCTTTCTACAAACCAAGTGGTTTAAGATCTTCGTGAGGAATTATTGTGAACTCCACTTCAAAGTACCTAGTGTCTGCTTACTATAGCTTCAATTTATTGGCTGGAACAGGGTTCAACATGCATAGTTAATGCAGCTAGCCAACGAGACATGGCTGTGTTTGCAGCCGGTATGATTCAGGTACATCTAACTGCTTTGTATATTATGTTGTACTTCATGTACGGTCTGTGAGAAAGAGAAGAAGTCATTTACGGTCTAGAATGTCTTGGCAGGCAGAATTGATGGGAAAGCGTTTCTTATGCCGTACCGCTGCTAGTTTTGTTTCTGCTCGGATTGGAATAATCCCACAAGCTCCAATTCTACCCAAGCATCTTGGTATCAATAAAGGAAAGAGTGGTGGACTCATAGTTGTGGGTTCATATGTTCCAAAAACAACAAAGCAGGTCAAACCATTCTTAAAACATTTGATCCCCTCAACATGCATCTTTATTTCTTCTAAGGAAGAAAATTTCTGTCCCTGAACTTTTATTGAGCACAGGTTGAAGAACTTAAATTGGAGTGCAGCCATATCTTAAGAAGCATTGAGGTGATTGACGCGTTAAGTTTCTCTTCAAGTTTTTATGCTAAAGCTAATTGAGGAAATAGTTTAGTGTGACCGTGTCAACATACTATTTATCATATTCCACATGCAGTAATGATTCATGATCTTTACGTGCTCTGTCCTACTATGAATAGATTTCTGTTGATAAACTTGCGATGAAGTCACAAGAAGAGAGGGAGGAGGAAATCAACCGGGCTGCTGAGATGGCAGATGTTTTCCTCAGGGCTTGTAAAGATACTCTAATAATGACCAGCAGAGAGCTTATCACAGGGAAGTGTGAGTTTTCTCTTATTACTGTATATTTCATCTTTTATCATTGTATTCGATTGCCATCATTCTCAATGTGATGTATGTTCAGATAAGTTAATGCTGTTTATCCTCTATGGACTACAGCTCCTTCTGAGAGTTTGGAGATCAACTTTAAGGTGAGCTCCGCGCTGGTGGAAATAGTTAGGCGGATAACAACAAGTCCTCGTTATATACTTGCAAAGGTATGTTCATGTAGCCAATTTATTCACCTTCCTTCTTTTATGGCTTTTCCTTCAATGCTACTGGTAAAGTATCGTGCAAGTGTTCTTTCACAAAAATGTTAAAATCAGAGGAAAAAGGAGTTGTATTGTGAAGTATTAACTGCAATTGAGTTAAATTTATACTGATTATCACGTGTACGAATACAGTTATTACCTTAACTATATATATTTACATATATGCACTACACTGTCCCTCAACCTCATAAATTATAGTCATTCCCAACTTGTCACAAAAGAAACTAACCCAGGAACCACTTCAAGCCTTGATGAAAATATCAGCCCATTATCTCAGTTTTAGCATGGAGAGAATTATGTTGAATGGTGGAATTGAAAAGGATTCATGTAGCCAACCCAAATAATTGAGACTAAGGCTGAGTTGAGTTAAGAAGTTTATATTGACTCTTTCCAAAACATAAAATCATAAGGAAATTCAATTTACTTGGTTCTCTCATGAAAAATAATTTGAGGCAAATTGAATAGCAGCTGGATTCTGCAGCATAGTTTCATTTCATAGGATCTGAACCACATAGACTTGTATTGCTAAGAAACTGAAGGGACCGCACAAGATTATTGATAGACTATGGCAAGACTTGATATTCATACTCTACTCTCTTTCTTTTTCTTTTTTTATAAGTAAAAAATTATATTAACAAAGAGCGACAAAACATGTACTGCGTCCTGTGTACACTGGGTGTATACTCAAAGAGTAATGCTAGGACCACTCAACGAGTACTTGAATTTGTGCACCAAATGATGTGGCATCTTATGTGTCATATAGTTGGCATCACTTTTTAACACATAGTGGAGCCCATGAAATGTCAAATAAGATGACACGTAGGATACGACATCATTTGGTGCATAAATTTAAGTACTCATCGAGTAGCCCTAGCATTACTCATACTCAAAAAAGATCATAAAATACCCAAATTATCCACGAAGAGGCAATAGATCTCATGTTTTCTTGTGTCCTATCTGCATCTGAAAAGCCTTCTATTCTGGAATGCCTAGAAATGCTATACAGAAAACCACGTGCTGGAGCTCCCTTGAGATAACTTAACATCTACTCCAAGGATTCTCAGTGAGATGTTCTAGGAGAGTTCATGGACTGAATCATAACACTAACATGATATCCAACATGAGCAATTTGAGCATGAGTTGCTGCCGGATAATTCAACTTCCAAACCATTCTTTGATACCTTTTAACTCTCCATGTTCTGCCATAAGATGCAGGTAGGAACACTAGGAGCATCAATATGCTTTGAGAATTTGTTTGGAGGTCAGTTGTGAAACATTACACTTTTGTACTAAAAACAACTACCAAAGGAAAATAAATTGGTACAAGCTATGTGGATGACTAGTCCATCTGGAAACGGTAGCTTTATCTTGGTGCTATATGGACTTATATAGACTTGAACATAAACTTGTTGCATCGTGACTTCACTTCACCTCATGTGACCTGCATAGTACAATTGGATTTCTCAAAGCCATTCTCTAAGCATGTTTTTCGATCATCTTTTATCTAATAAGTTGTTTACCATCACTATTAGGGTGGAATTACTTCATCAGACATTGCTACAAAAGCTTTAGAAGCAAAGCGTGCCAAAATTGTAGGACAAGCCTTAGCTGGTGTTCCATTGTGGCAGTTGGGCCCTGAAAGTAGACACCCAGGAGTTCCTTACATTGTTTTCCCAGGTATAATAAATTCTAATATTGCTTCATGTCATCAAGCACATGTAGAAATATGCTTTTGGAGGTTTCATTTCTGCTATTCATTTGTCATAGGGAATGTTGGTGACAGTAGAGCTCTGGCAGAGGTGGTAAAATGCTGGGCTCGTCCACTCAGACTCTCATCAACCAAAGAGCTACTTCTTGTGAGAATCTTTAACAAAATTAATAAACAAGAGTTTCTGATTTTCCAGATACTGACCCTCATTATTATATTAAAGAATGCAGAAAAGGGGGGATATGCTGTTGGAGCATTCAACATCTACAATCTTGAAGGGGTTGAGGCAGTTGTTGCTGCTGCAGAAGAGGAAAAGAGTCCTGCTATCTTACAGGTTTGATTGAGATACTCATGTCAGAAGTCTTTTATTTTAAAATTACTCCCTTTGTCCCAATAATGAGTGAACATGAAAAAGAGAAAAAAAAAAAGGGACACTTATTTTTTGGACAGAGGTATTGATTTTTATCTGTGGCCGATCACCAATCGTAATGCCAGGATATCCCTTTAAAGAGGTTGCACATATGTGCATTGATCCCTGGTAGAATATCTAACTTCTGAGAAGTTGGGTCCAATTTCTCAACTTTTGAGAGGTTAAGTTTATACCTTCACAAAAATATATTCATTTGTGAAGTTGGAATTGAAGTAAAAATACACGATGACACTTGAATAATAATTTCTTACAAACAAACCATAATACATATTCACGAATATATATATATATATATATATGATTTAGACTGCGGCTACGTAGATGCCTGAATAAATTGATGTATAGGATTATACAGTATTTTTATAGATTAAATTCTTAATTGTCTTAGTTATAGTTATGTATCAAATAAAATGATATTCAGATCAAGTTAATTAAAGTAAAGTTGATGTTTACTTAGAATGACAATAAGGTTATTTCCTTGCAAAAATGTTCTGAAAGTCGCGTTCTTACCGACACTCGGAGGTAGAACTAGTAAGAGCCAGAGGTACCTCAGCCAAATCATTTTGAAGGGCCTGGTTGGTACAAACTTCAGACACTCTGGAGGCAAGAGAGTCAGCCATCTCAGCATAGTCAGGAACAGGGGCAAGGGAGAGAAGTTCACGTCGGAGATCGGGCTATGCATTACCTCGGCACAAAGGGGCAACAAAAGTCATGGTCTTTTCTAATCCTATCCCCTGGATATCATTAGCAGTTTAATGCCATCTACCCTACTCGCTCACAGACCACTTCGGGAAGGCATTTCTCCTCATCCCCCGCCCTTTCTATGCCTGGGCCTTGACTACTGTGCTATGCTTTGCTCGTTGACAAAATCTTTTCCGACCCTCCTGCCCTTGTCTTTCCCCTTTCTACTTATCACCCTCGGGTCCCGCTCTTCTCTTTCTTCGGTCTGAAAGATAGCTGGATAAGTAAGGGGGCAGGTAAGCTTGCTGAGGCTATTCCTTTCGCTCTCTTCTCAGCTCATTCGATCTAAGCTCATGGACTGGCAGTGATGTTATGAAAGACATGGCTTGCTTCGACACTTTTCAATCGCAGTTCTCGCGCCCAGGGTTCCTTTATATTTAACAATGGTGCCCTACCAACACCCAGCACTTTTGTTAAATTCACTCTACACCATTAAATAAAATCTATGTAACAATATTCTACACATACTACCTTCGTCCCAAAATAAACAATGTTTTAGCTTAAACAATTTGTCCCAAAATAAATGATATTATAGGATTTCAAGAGAAATTTATCCACATTTTGCCAAATTGCCCTTATTAATGGAGTACACTCTAATTGAATGTTGTGTTGGGAATGAAAAAATAGGATGATTGTAAGAGAGATGTTGAGAGGAAAGAGAAAAATAATCATGCAATTTATCAATAATAATTGCACTTAATAAGGGTACATCAGTCTTTATCTAAGCTTCCTTAATTTGTGTGCAAATCTCTAAAACATTGTTTATTTTGGGACGGAGGTAGTAATTAAATTTAACAATTAAATTTCCATTTTTTTAATAAATATAGAGTTATTTTTCTTTAAAAGAAAAAAAAATAACTCGAGGAAGGCCCCCATGCTGCTCAGGTTTCTTCAATAGCAGAGAGTCTTATACAATAAGGCTCTCTAGGGCTGCCGGCCTTATACAAGAAGGCCCTCTACCCTACCAGGCTTCCTATTTTATTTTTATTTTTTTAAAAGGAAAGATTTTTGTTAAATGAACTGCATAAATGGATTAATTTTATTTAAATAAGGAGAAGGGGTATATAGTAATTTGTGCTTTTAATGGGGTGTGGTATTTAGCACATTGGGGTGCAACATTTAGCTGGAATACAATTAACACTCTTAATATTGCTCCATGCATTAGTACAATGTTCCGCACAGAAAACCTCGCACTATTTTATCTCACTCTTGCACACCCAAAACAACCACACAACACCTCTTTAAATAGCCAATGACTCCATATAGGAATGTGTATAGTAACCAACTCATTCAAAAGCTTAAGCTGTTAGATAGGGGCTCAACAATGTATATCAAGCTTAACATTCCCCCTCACGTGTGACCCGTTCACACGTGGAGAGATACACAAACATGCCTCACCAGGGGCATCACAAAGCAAACAGAGTGACAACATGCACTTACAATATTCCGGGTAACAAATGCAAGCGGGATGACTCGAACCCACAACCTTGCCAAACCAAAGCTGTGATACCATGTAAAGTAACCAACTCATCTAAATGCTTAAGCTGTTAGATAGGGGCTCAACAATGTATATCAAGCTTAACAGAATGGAATTCGAAATATACTTAAGAGAATCCTGCGACCTTCATGTGCCGCTGCTGTACGGATTACTATGATCTACATGAGAGTTTTCAAACTGGAATTAATATTCAAACACTTGAGCCAACGTAATCCCCAAGTTTGTTTCTGAACCCTATTCAATTTGAGCCATTATGTTAGTGACGAAGAATACTGCATTCAGTTGATTACTATGCAGTATAGTGTCAACAGATAATAGGGTATTATTTTTTTAATTTTTTTTGATAAGTGTGACCCCTTGTTGGTATGGGGATTGGAACCAAGGACCTCTGAGTGTCCTTGTCATCTCTCCCACCCCTTGGGAATAGGGTATTATTTTTTGCATCCATGTATCAAAAATCATGCTGAAGATTATGTATTGTTATTTCTGAAAATTCTGTATTGTTCATGAAGATGCTATGAATTCATGAATCATATTGCAAACACTAAAAACAGTTTGTTTACAGATCCATCCCAGTGCCTTGAAGCAAGGTGGAATTCCATTGGTGGCGTGTTGCATCTCTGCTGTAGAACAAGCGAGTGTAAGTGTTCCTAAAAAAGGGATGCCTGGAATGGGGGAAGGAAAGAGGGTAAAAGGGGGTTGGTCATGCTCCAATTATCAATTGCATAACATATTATTCTAGTGAGTGTGCCATCTTTGGAACTGGAACACAATGGGCTAAACAGGGTCTTGCCCATCCAGTTTTTTTCTTGCACGCATACATAGATGAAATGAAAAGCCAGTTCAGTTGAATTTAGCCAACACAGTGAAGGACACTCATGCTTGTCACAACCCAATCCTGAAATTTAGCCATCCCACAAATTTTTGCCAATCCACTTGCTCAAAGAGTACATGGGTATAGGCGACCAGAGTCCACCCAAAAGAGTTTGATAAGATGTGGTACTCTTTGGTAGTAGCCTAGTAGGTATCCAGATTTAAGTATGTATGGCTACAATCCTAATCTTACAGGAAGTATTGGGGTCTCCTTCTCCCTATCTTATTGTCTGTGCAATGTCTTGTTCTCTCTCATTCCTTTTTTTTCTTTTTACTTCCTAGCAACTTCATACTGCCTACATTCTTCTTTGCTCAAAATTTCAGTCAGAGCCCTCTCACATTGGTGGGGTTTGGCTCAATGTTATTCAAAAAGTTAGCAATGTCGGTCAATAGCGTACTCCAGTAAGTCAGTAGTGACATGACGCATCCATAGTGTAATCCTCTAACTCATATTTAGTTATGAGTGGGACTGTTTGAGAATTTGAATGATCTTGTTGACTATTAGCCTATGGATTATCCCTTGTGAGAGTATGCATTCTGCCCCGCACATCCTAAATCTCCCCTGTTTCTTGTGTTCCCTCACAGACCTGGTCCCTATACCTTGATGTATATCAACACTTCCAGTAATGTGCTGAGCTCTACATAAAGAACCTTGTATCGTTGTACTCTTTTAGATTTAAAGAATGGATTTTACATAGTAGTATGATATTTATGATCACATAAAAAACATCTGCCAAGAGGCCATAACTTCTCTGGCATGAAGTGTTACAAACTTCAAAAGGCTTGAATAAACGTCTTTCCATTGGGAATGTGGTGTAATTCTAAGTATAAGAGATAATACATGGTTTATCAAAGGTGTGTCTGTATGCCACTTTAATATTTGAGAAGTGATCCCTTGTGCATCACAGGTACCAATTACCATTCACTTTGATCATGGAAATTCCAAGCAAGAACTGATGGAAGTTCTTGAGTTAGTAAGTTTAAATTTAACTCACATTCTCTAGTCATCACTTTCATGGTGTTCGTATTATCACCTTGGAGACTAACAAATGATCGTATTTTGTTTCTGAATCCAAAACAATTACAGGGATTCGATTCAATCATGGTAGATGGTTCACACCTTCCCTTCAAGGAAAATATTTCATATACAAAAGATATTTCATTCCTTGCACACTCAAAAGATATGCTGGTGGAAGCTGAATTAGGAAGATTGTCTGGGACTGAAGATGACTTGACCGTGGAAGATTATGAAGCGAAGCTGACTGATGTCAATCAGGTCTATTTCCTTATTTCATTTCATACTTCAGTTGGTTT
The DNA here is from genome assembly GCA_013146195.2 of Codonopsis lanceolata. Classification (NCBI taxonomy): domain Eukaryota; kingdom Viridiplantae; phylum Streptophyta; class Magnoliopsida; order Asterales; family Campanulaceae; genus Codonopsis; species Codonopsis lanceolata. The sequence continues at coordinate 73,890,335 of CM028377.1, forward strand.
AAGTCATATTCCTTTCATGTTAGTCATTTTGAAATATGTATGATTATGCTCCGCATTCATTGCAGGCTGCGGAATTCATTGATGAGACTTGTATCGATGCATTGGCTGTGTGTATTGGAAATGTTCATGGAAAGTACCCTGCAAGTGGCCCGAACCTTCGACTGCAGCTGCTTAAGGTAGATAACAATTTATTTTATCATTTGACCAGCATGTTAAGATGCATATTTCATATTGCTATCTTTCTGCTAGCTTATGTCTTATTTGAATAGTGGGTGATGAATGATAACAAGTTATTTTATCACTTGAACCAACATGCTTCCAAAGTTTCCTATCAACCTAAACATTTAAGAGTACAGAAGCAGATTATCAGTACTTGATCCAATATCACTTTATCTCTGGCATCCATGTAACTCATCATAAATATTTTCAGTAAAGCACAATATCTTTTGATTCCTGTGCGTAATTTGGAGGATTTGGGGGGTTCCAAAGGGCTTAGTGGGAGCAGTTAATGCATCTTCACTTTGCAGTCCTCTTGGATATTCCGATAATTACGGTGGACCGCAATATGCAGTGTTTCTTCTAAAAAAACCCATTAAAATATCACCACACTCGGTGCATGTGAATAAGATCAATTTTCCGAACTTCTAAAGACTAGAACAGATTGGCAAAAGATTGAACTTTTCACATCATGAAAGACTTTGCTGTATCAACTGCCAGTAAAGTTAAAGGTTTTACTTGCTTCACAAACTCTTTCACTAGATTTCATTTCAACAATAATAGAACACACTGATGCATTCGGATAGCCCACTGCACATGGCTCTCACCATTTGCAGTCATACCTCTGAAAGCGAATAGTCTGATCATGGAGTATGAATCAGTGACACTATGATCACAATGGAGCAACAGTATCATTTTTCTTTACTCAGCCTTAATAGAATGCACACACTTATACTATTGCCTATGCTAATGCTTTCCTTTTCTTTGTTATAAGCATGGTATATATACATTTACATCTGTAGCAGCTTAAGCTTTTAGATGAGTTGGATACTTGACATGGTATTAGAGATATAGGTCAGTGAGTTATCCGACTTGTGTTTGTTTCACCAAGTTTGATATAAACAAATCTGGCACTGGCGCTAAGTTGGTTTTGATACACCTAGTGAATACTAGTGATGTTCCCCCTCTAAAGAAAAAAGAAAAAAAAGTAATGCACCTTCGTTTATCTCTCCATGGCGAGCAGGGGTCCACTTGAGAGGCAGTGTTAAAGCAAGATATGCATTGCTCTAACATCATAAGCATTTAGAAGAATTGGATACTTAACACTCTCAAATCCATTAGTGTCACCAATGGCAAATTTTGCAATTTGGGATGATATTCTAAAAAATTCAGAATGCATTACCCTTTGGTCTTCTGACTAGGGGCTAGATTTTTCTTGTGAAATGCAACCTAGTTAATTTCACCACGACTGTATGCATCAATCAGTTATAAATAACCTGCTGATCCAGCCTTCTGTTTTCCAGGATCTTTATGACTTGAGTTCTAAGAAAGGAGTTTTTCTTGTTCTTCATGGAGCCTCTGGGTTGTCCAAGGAACTCGTTAAGGTGTAGTTACTCAAAAGATACAAGCATATGGTCATAAAGTTAAATGCACACCAATTTGTTAAGCATTTGTTCCAAAAACATCTGAAAATTTTTGATACACCATCCAATGCATGCTAAATTGATGTTGATGAGTAAATTTGAGACTATCTCTATATTCAACTGTGGCTTCTCCTAGCAGGAATGTATAGAGCTGGGTGTGAGGAAGTTCAACGTAAATACTGAGGTGCGGAAGGCTTACATGGACTCACTGAGCAATCCTAAAAAAGACCTTGTTCATGTCATGACAGCTGGAAAAGAAGCCATGAAAGCTGTGGTTGCGGAGAAGATGCATCTGTTTGGCTCAGCAGGAAAGGCATTCTAATGCTAAATGCAAATCACTTTGTAAGAAATTGTGGACACATGATCAATCATATTTGTTAGAGTGAAAAATAAAGTAATCTTCCTCTGTATTCTGTAGTAGTTATATTTAGGTTCAGATGTGAATGTAGATACTAAGCTTTGCTATTTGGTAAACCAAGGTAAAAGTAGTGTTTGAGATAGCAGAAACCTATGTTTTGGTTTGGTGTTTCAACATGAGATCCTTTAGTACATGAAAATCTTTTCCTTTTATCTACTCTGTTCTTTTTAAAATTTTGTTATATTAGTGTAAAGTGCGGCTATGTCTGATTTTTGAAATGTAGCTTTGACATTCTGTACTGTGTCTGTGTGGTAGGAATATCAAAAGCAATTTTATCAAAGATAAAATACTTGTAATTCCAGTTTGATTTGAATTTAATAAGTTAACTTGACATGTTGTCAACCAAAAACTAAAAAATAAAAATTAATATTGTGATTGACATATGTCATTTTGTGATGACCGCTTGTGTATAAAAAAATCTACACCATTGTTGGATGAAAAATTAACTCATAAAAATAAACAAGTTTGCTAACTTATTAAACTTGGAAATTAATCGGATATCTTATAGAGTAATTCTAAGGATATAAAATTTAGACAATAGTTTCAAGTTGCAACTATCAACTAAGCCAATTAAATATTTTAAATAAGATACACATGGGATCCGTTATATATTGGTAGGATTTATGCTTGACACATCAGCTTCAAACACATTTTCGAACCTTAATGGTTGGATTTTACTTCATTTTCAATAGGATTAATATAATGCTTGATCTCTAGACATGTTTTTTTGGGATCAATTTACCCTTTTTCACCGTTAGCGTTAGCTTTACCATCTGTTCTTTTTAATTAACGAGATTGCCCCTTCTTCATTTCCTGACATATTACAGAGCAGGAGAATGTCCTCTCTCTCTCTCTCTCTCTCTCTCTCTCTCTCTCTCTCTCTCTCTCTCTCTCTCTCCTTCCCCCATATTGAAGACCTAATTATGGAAGGTCCCCACAGTCGCCGCCTTTGCCCATCATGCCCAGCGCCGTCTCCCTCTGCCCAAACAGTCCAACCGACCTCCTTCTTCTTCTCTATTCATCGCCATCATCATTTGCCTGCATCTACATCCATCTCCCATCTCTCTCTCTCTCTCTCTCTAATTGCCTTCCCCCATATCGAAGACCCGATTATGGAAGGTCTTATCAGCCGCCATCTTCGCCGCCCCAAACCCCAGTGACCTTCAATCTCCCCTCCCTTAACCGATCTGGCAAGCTCCTCATTGCGAGCCCTACGCTTCGTACAACTCCTAGCAACCCAGCCGGTCCCTTCATCTTCAGTCTCCGCTGCACCGCTACATATTCATCTCTGGCCAGACTTCTCCTTCTGCTCTCAGTCTCTCTCGCCATTTCGCTCTGGCTCCTAATTGGCCGTCACAGTCGTCGCTCCGATTTCTCTCCATGTTTTTGTTGGAACGCCATCTCTCTCTCACTCTCTCAAGCTCCAAATTCAGAGGTCTCATTCTTTATAGCCGTCGACCTTCTTCCTGCTCAAACCTAAGTCCAAATCTGGCATTAATAATAGATCTGGCAGTTATTGGCTCTCCTCCACCCAGCCACCATCCTCAATCGTGGGCGAACACCTACATATCCAACCAGCTCCTTCTCATTGTCGATCTCCCTCACTTAACTTAGATTTGAAATACGACCAGACGGAATCTCTCATTGGGATAGAAATAGAAAAAGTCGACCTAGATATGTAATATGCCAGCCAAAACTCCATGATCTCGTTAAATCTCTTATGATCTGTAATATGTCAGGAAATGAAGAAGGGACATTCTCGTCAATTAAAAAAACAGACAGCAAAACTAACGCTAACGGTGGGAGGGGCAAATTGATCCCAAAAAAAAACATGTCTAGGGACCACCTTCGATTATTTTTTTGTCCAGGGACCAAAACATTCTTTTTCGACATGTCCAGAGACCAAATTATTATTTAATTCATCTCAATAAAACATGAATTGATGATAGATCAGATTGGATTGGCAAAATTTTCAAATAATCAATAATACAATATAGCTCATAGTCGCATATGTGCAATTGACTAAAACTATTTATGGGCTGATATTGATTCATTTATTGAGATTCAACGGTCATTATCACTCTCCGAGTTCACATGTGTGAACGGCGGTTAAGTAACTATTCCCTCTCTCTCTCCAACTCCCCTCACTATTCACGGTTGGTGGCCGCTAATTTTTCCTCCATCAAACCCATGTCCTTTTTATTTTCGATATTTTAATTAATTAATCAATTTTATGCAAAAAAATTCGTAAGTTTTGTAATTTGAAATATTTGTTTTTTTTTCTTTTTAACTGTTATCGTAATTAACTTAATCAATGTATTTTTTGAAACGGAATCTCAATTTAATTTATGTCTAAATTTTGAATATTTCTATTTTTATTTTTTATTTTTAATTGTTATCGTAATTAACTTAATCAATTTAATTTTTTTCCGGCCCGCAATTTTGTATACAAATAAATTTTAAAAAAAAATTGTAAGTTTTGTAATTTAAAATATTTGTTTTTTTTTCTTTTTAACTGTTATCATAATTAACTTAGACAAATCATAAATAAATATTAATTAATTTTCATATTATCTGCTTTATTTATTAATAAATTCATAAATTAACACCGTACCATCTATACGAACAAGAGTATTAGTATCTTATACATATCGGGCTATTTTACACTGGTTCCCTGGTTGGGACTTGGGAATTGGGACCTTGCAATTTGACTTAGTTTGACTACGGGTTTATCAGATCCAATACTAATAGGGTGGGGATATTCACACCCCAAAAAGCTATCTCTACACCCCACTTAAAATAATTACACAAATGTCATTGAGTGAAATGACCTAAAAGTCCCCTTTAAACATTACACCCCATTAATTAATCACTACACCCCATTGAAATAACTATAATACCCTTATACTAAAATACAAATAATATTCCCTACACCACATTGTTTTATATTTACACCCCAAATTTTAAAAATCACAAATATTATACTAAAAACAAATAATACTCTTTACACCACATTATTTTATATCTACACCCCAAATCTCAAAACCACCAATACATGTTTTACGGGGGACCTCATTTTGCATTCTTCTCAATTTTTTTTCAAAAACCTCTCTCAAAACCAACACCAAACATAATCACATTGTCAAAAATAACATTATAAGGAGCTTAAAGAAGTCATGGGGTCGGGTAATGTAAGTATTTCTTTGACTTTCTTCCATTAAAATTTGATTTTTGCCCAAAATTAATTTGGGTTTTACGTGCTTCGGCTCGGTGTGATGAACATCCTTAAGGATGTTCGGCCAAGAAGGCGAACACCCTTAAGTGTTCATCACACTCTGGTCGAACACCAAATGTTATGTTCATCACAGCCTGGCCGAACACCCTCAATGTTGTTCATCTCAGCCTGGCCGAACATCCTCTCTTCTGTTCAGCTTATCCTGGCCGAACAGTCTATGAACAGTGTAGAATCATGAATTTTTAACATGTTTTTTTTTTTTGCTTAATTTCCAGGAAGCAAACACGTATCCTACGAGCATAGTGTCGTTGGTCACCGTAGATGATGCGATCATTCCTCTTGAACAACAGTTGTTATTGATTACAACAATGTGTTTGTAAATCACACATATTTTTCATCCCTGATGACTTATTTGATTGGGTTAAATGCGACCGGAAGGGAGAATGGACTTGTGATAGTAATTACTAGGTCTGATAGTGGTACGGCAAATAGAGGACCTCGGTTGACTTTAGGTTGTGAACGTGGTGGGCAACCTCGTCAAAAAAAGGGGGATGATTCGAATAAAGTAACAAAGAATAGCAAGAGAGAACGTGGATCGAAAAAATGTGGGTGTCCATTTCGTTTGAAGGGTATACAATTATGTGAAGGAGCATGGGAACTTCAGGTTGAATGTGGGTTGCATAACCATGCCGAGGCCCCTCACATGCATGGCCACTCATTTGTTGGTCGATTATCGAGGGAGAAGGCTTATGTTCTTGACATGTCGCATGCCAATTCGAGGCCTAAGGACATTTTGCAAGGTTTACACGAGAAGTTTCAAAGTAATAAGTCTTCAATACGGACTATTTACAATGCTCGTAGCAAGAATAAAATTATCGAGCGTGATGGTCGATCGCAAATGCAAAGCAAATTGTAGCAAAATTGATAGAGCATGGATATTACTACCATCATAGAGATGTGAGAAAACCAACACCGTCCAAGATTTGTTCTTGGCTCATCCAATGAGCGTTGAGCTATTACGCTCTTTTCCCAAGGTTCTCTTCATGGATTGCACTTACAAGACAAACGATATAAGTTACCCTTGTTGGAGATTGTTGGTGTGACGCCGACAAATATGACATTTTTGGTTGAGCTGCATATATGGGGTCGGAGTCGCAAGATAACTACATTTGGGCGCTTGGTATTTGAAAGCTTTGATGAATCAATCATCCTTGCCAACTGCGTGATAGTAACCGACGTGAGATCTTGCGTTAATGAATGCAATTGAGGTAACTTTTCCTACCTCCCAACATTTACTTTGTCGATGGCATATCAACAAAAACATCCTTGCGAATTGTAAGAAATACTTTCGCACAAAAGTGCAATGGGATCAATTTTCCATCTGTTGGAATTTTTTGGTGGATGCAAAAATGAGCACATATATGAAGAATACTTGAAGAGGTTTCTGATGGATTTTATTGATTATCCTGCCGCTGCGGTTGAGTACGCCATGAAGCAATGGATACGGCCGTATAAGGAAAGGTTTGTGTCTGCTTGGACGAATAATGTAATGCATTTCGACAACAACACAACAAGCAGTGTATTTAAATGTTTTCAACATTTCATTGTTTTCCATAAATTTTGTCATGTAATAGAAATATTAATTGTATCTTATTTTAGGGTGGAGAGTCAACATGCAGCCTTTAAAAAGACAGCTTGAAATCAAGTCAAGGTGACTTTGAGACATGTTGAGACAGCACACCCCTCGATTGAGACATCTCACATTGCAATCAAGGTGTCATTCACTTAAAAGCCTTATGCTGTTCTTCCGAAATACAAATCGCTTATATTTCAACAACTTCGAGGTTTGGTGTCTACTCATGCATTGAGTCCGATATACAATGAGATGACTAATATACCGAAGATGGTTATATAGACCGTTGTCGTGTGGTTGTGTACTTCAAAAACATGCGGCCGCCTTTGTCGTCATGAGATTGCCGAGTATATAAGAAATGATCGTCCAATTCCCTGATCGAAAGTTGATTCATTTTGGAGGAAATTAGATATGTTACCTACTCCCGAGAATGTGAAGTTTCAGTTGAAGCCGATATGGACAATCGATTCAATAGACGTATGATGAGATTCGTGAATATTATGAGAACGCCTCCGAGATCGAAAAGTTGTTAATCATTAAAAGAATGATGGAGGTGAAAGACGCGAAACAAACTCCTTGATTGTTCCACAGATGAAGTGCGCACTCGTGGTCGTCCGAAGCTCGCTAAGGTAAAAAAGATAAATCAACCAAGCGTGATCCTAGTTTGTTTGAGCATGGAGTCGATGATAGATAATGCCCCTTGTGATCAGGATTGTTATACGAGGTTGGTCCATCGCCAAAGAACCTCCCACGCTCACTCATACGCCTTCAACTTAACGAAAAGATTCCTGGTATTAATCTTCTTATATTTCAAGGATTGCTATATAAGGTTTGCTATATATATATAACATTATGAATTTAACTGCTTTTAACTTTCAATAGGTCATCAGGCGACGCATTTAGGCCTGAAAGCTAGTGGTAATACGTCCAACAATTCCCCAAGGAATTTCGCCTTATCAAGTACGAATATCATTGTGACGGTCATGTGGTTTCGGCCGTGAGTGGGTTTATGTATAGAAATGAAGAGTCATGAGGAGTTCAGCGACTTGTCGATGGAGTTGATGTCAAACCAGAATTATACACACGTATCTTAATTGAACGTAATCGTGCCTAAAGTGAACGCGAGTCTACAATATAACGACATTAGTGCTCCCAAGGCATATTGGTTTCGATGCAAATGATATGGGACATTTGGTGGCATCATATTACAACATTGCTTTCATGGTATTAGATAGAAAACATCGCTTCACTTACTTACCATCGAGGACTCGACCCCCCAAATGATCCACATATTATTTGTATCGGAAGAGTAAACGGTGATCACTTTATTCAGGTTTGATCACTTTCGATTGCTTTACTTCACTTATTTACAATTGGTTGACATATTATTTAGTTTAAATTATTTATTGACAACATCTCAATTTATTTGTAGGTTTTTTACGTGAAGGTTACCCTTTAGCACTGTGCTATGGGTTTGGGACTGTAATTGCTCTCGGCTACTAATGCGTGGAAATTACTATATATTAATCGACAACTTTCATATAGTGAACTGAGCTCGCCTAGAGTTGTTGGTAGTAGTTCGATAGTATACATTGGAGTAGTTCGATTGTATTATAAAAAACATGTATTTGAACGTGCCATTTAAATTATGTATGATATTCGTCAGTCTGCTAATGCTTCTTTTATATTGCTATACAAAGTTTGCTACAAATTTCAGATTCACAAAATACTAAAAGCGTTTTACAATTCATAACATTAAATAAACATAAACATAGTCCATGTCACTATTCCTCTCTATGACGGCCCGTGTCATCGGTGGACCATTGATAATCGTGTGCACTATCAAAGCAACGAGCCCAAGTCACATATGGTATAGATCGTCACGGATCTCCTTCTTGTGGGATCAATCATAGTCCCTAACAACTCCCAATATCCTGCGCTGAGGTCGATCGCGAAATGCGATCACCGTAGTGGTGTTAACATATGCGGATCGCTACTCACTGGGGTCTGACGACTACATGTGAGCGCTCCGTACAGACTAAATAACTGGGAGCACAATCCCAGCAGCCCGGCTGAAATAAGCTTCGAGATAGATGGCTATCATGTCAACCAAGTACCAAGCAAAACCTAGCCATTGCATGCAAGGCCTTCGAGTTATCTCGAGGTCAGTCGTGAGCACACCTAATCGTTTGAATATACCCGAACGTCAAGGACTCTATCTGATGGTATGGCTCGACAACATAGCCCATCCGATGCATCCAGATACGTGGCAATCGATGCCATGGAAACTTGGCCTCGACGCTTACTGGGAAGGAAGCCACCAACCTAAAACAATAGACCAACAAAAGTTAAAACTTTCAATACGAAACCTAATATTAAAAAGTTGTTGAAATTGATAGAAAATACGTATACTCATCCAATATCGTCAATTTATCTAATTGCTCACGTGATAATAAGCGTCAATATTGCCCACGGGTTCATGGGATCCACTTCGTCAAATGCGGTATCTAGACTTGTAATCAACACATGTGGCCTCGGATATGAAACCACGTATAGATCCACGCTGAAAGCAATAAATATACATTTTAAAGATGAAAGTATCAAATAAAACATTTTAACTTTACTAGTAAATACACAAATATAAAACTATAGAATAATTATACCTA
>CM028377.1:73900026-74188550 GCA_013146195.2 Codonopsis lanceolata
TTTGAGGGGTTACATGGACATGAAGCAACACGGAGGATAACTATGATACCTAAAGGAAAAGTGCACTTATGTTGGGACCTGCAAAAGAATAAAGATAGATATTGCTATTCGAATCAGTATCCTGACATTTTCATACATGATTCTTATAGGAAGCAGATGCTGCTGTTTCAGTACTAGGTGAGATGGATGCTTGGATTATTTGCCCCTTTTTCCTGCAAGGAGGCCGTTTCACCATTGAAGATGTACACTATGTTGCCGATTCTGATCGGTACTATTTATTTAACTTCCTTTTGCCAATTAACTGAATCTTGGCTGGACGTTCGGAACCTGACACGAAATGATTCTTGACATCTGCAGGCTTATTCCTGCAGGGGACACAGAGTTTGCAAAAGATGCTTCTTTTGGATACAAATCTTCAAACCTACGTGAGGTCTAGCTTTTCCCTGGTCTACATGTAGAAGTTCCTGAATTGTCCAGCAATATAAGTATGTTGTAGTAGTAGCAATAATCTATTTGTACTTCCACTTCTTTTTTTCCTTTGGATATTAGTGGGTGGAGGAGAAAACTAAAGGCCGGATATCAGCTACCAGTGTTGCATCAATTTCAATCCAACTATTAAGAAAAGGTGGACCAAATGCCGTTTGTGAGCGTCTTTGCAGTTTGCAGAAGGTAAAAAGGACTCTTTATTAGTCACCTCTTATGACCTAGTTACATACATGATTATGTGCACTTGTATAGCTTCATTGTTGTTTCTTGTTTTATTTCCTATCTTGTGACATGCGCACACTCGTAATACACATCTTTCAACATCGTTAGTAAATTGCTAGTATTACGTATATGCATAAAATACATATGTTAATGGGCGTAAAAAGTCCGGTCCCCTTTACAGATGCCAATCATGTAAACCCTGTATTTTTTGGTTGAACTGTATAGTACACCTAATATATATCATGTATTATACTCGATGAATTGATGTATAAAAGTCCACCGTGTAAAACGTTTTATGTTTCCAATGCTTGTTTTATTCATTTTACATAATAATTAGTATTGAAACACTACAATTATGGAATGGCTAGATAAGGGTATAATATATTCCTTGTTATCGCTTGGATAATGCCAAATTCAAGTGAAGATCATTTATCAGTCAGGAGAAACATGTATCATAAATCATGTAGTAGGTGATGGTTGACTGCCCCACTTTGAACTATGTGGAGTTTGTAGGGAAAGAAAAACAAAGAACTTTTGAGTGATTATATAGTGCTTAGGTGGAAACTTTGATTCTAAAGTTGTTCTTTTGTTTTCCAGGGAGTTCAGTTTATTTTGAAACTTTTCATTGGGACTTGATGTGTGAATCATTTTACGTAGCTGCTTTCTGCACAGCAGGGAAAGTTTTTGGCTTTTCGTTTCTGTTAGTGTATAAGGGCTTGGGTCAATAACAACAAATGGATTAGGACATTCTATTGATAGTGTAGTAACATAATACAACTCAACTGGACTCACCTTCACCGTTGTCACAATCTGTTCATGCGCCAATAGGGATTCCATCTAGTCCGAAAGCTTCCCTGTATACGATTTCTTAATGCAATCTTCACCTAAGACTCACTAATTCTATGAAGAAACGCAATATCTCATGTTTCCTTGCCATTTATTTTTTCCTCTTTGGTTATGCTTCCTACATGTTTTTTGTTTCTAGTTTTTCAAAACAGATGTTTGTCATATTTCCTTAATTTCCTCTTTTTTGGCCAAGACTCGTATCCTTTCTATATATTGAATCCGTAGTTTTCCTCTCCCTTAGTTATGCAAGTTTATATATATATATATATATATAGTGTTCCTCATCTTTTGTATCTGATTTAGTATAGAATTCATGAAAAGCTTCAGACTAACCTCTACCACCCTCTTACTTAATTTTTGGCACAATGTAGGACTACAATGTTCTTATTAAAGATAAGAATATCCATATATATATTAGTTGAAGATAGAAACATACAATATGGTGCAAAAGTATGACGACAATGCTGTACGCTCCTTGGTCTTCCATTTATATTCTTTTGTACCCACATGTATTTTTCCATTACATATTTGATTCCAAACTTTTCATCATATTGAAGAAATTTTGAATCTATACTATTATTTAATCCCTCCATCTTAAAGTAATAGTCCCATATTGACTTGCAATGGTTTTAATAAAGTATTTGACTTTTGTGTATTTTTCTTTCACATCAATGGGTCAATAAATTTTTCTATCCCACAACTAAAATGGGTACTACAGACAATTGGTTTTAAAAATTCCAAAGGAAGGGGACATTTTTAGACGTCCCAAAATGGAATAGGGGACTATTATTTTGGGATGTAGGAGTAGTAAGTACAATAGATTGATCTCGGCATTTCGCTTCCTTATCTCTCGGTTCCAACTTCCAAGTACTTAGAATTATGTTTTTGTGAGTTGATTTTATTTTTTCGATGAATAATGAGTATTATAAAAGCGCCAAAACAGGTGACGCGCCCTTTGTACACTAGCGGTATACAAAAACGCACCGATCCAAAACTATTCACAAAATGCACAAAAGAAAGATCCGACAGGAGTGTGGACAATCTGTCTCTATACACCAGAGAAATAGGGTACGCAAAAAGGTTGTTCTTCAACTGGACCAACGAGGCTTCACGTTGTCGAATGCTCTCCTATTTCTTTCTTTCCAAATGGTCCACCAAACACTTACCAGAGCTGTACGCCAGCCTTCACCGATTATGCCAAGACCAGCTCAAAAGCAGCTCCATAGCTGAACTGGCATTACCCACGACATTCCAAAAGTCCCAATATCAAATTCCAAAGAGCACTAGCAACCGGGCAGTGAAGTAACAAATGATTGACGCTCTTCATAACATTGCACATGTAGCACCAGTCGACATAAACCTTTGTTCTCCTCCGTAAATTATCTCCGGTCAGAATAGCACCATAGCAAGACTCCCATACAAAAAAGCAGCTCTAGTATACTTTCATTGATGGTTAATTGCAAATACTAGGAACATATAATCTTGGGGGATTTTTCTGCACTTCCATTTTTAATGTTTAAGATGTAGAAGAATGCGGGTAGCCAAAGTCTAGTTTTGGAGTATAAGTTCTCTTTCTACAAACCAAGTGGTTTAAGATCTTCGTGAGGAATTATTGTGAACTCCACTTCAAAGTACCTAGTGTCTGCTTACTATAGCTTCAATTTATTGGCTGGAACAGGGTTCAACATGCATAGTTAATGCAGCTAGCCAACGAGACATGGCTGTGTTTGCAGCCGGTATGATTCAGGTACATCTAACTGCTTTGTATATTATGTTGTACTTCATGTACGGTCTGTGAGAAAGAGAAGAAGTCATTTACGGTCTAGAATGTCTTGGCAGGCAGAATTGATGGGAAAGCGCTTATGCCGCATCGCTGCTAGTTTTGTTTCTGCTCGGATTGGAATAATCCCACAAGCTCCAATTCTACCCAAGCATCTTGGTATCAATAAAGGAAAGAGTGGTGGACTCATAGTTGTGGGTTCATATGTTCCAAAAACAACAAAGCAGGTCAAACCATTCTTAAAACATTTGATCCCCTCAACATGCATCTTTATTTCTTCTAAGGAAGAAAATTTCTGTCCCTGAACTTTTATTGAGCACAGGTTGAAGAACTTAAATTGGAGTGCAGCCATATCTTAAGAAGCATTGAGGTGATTGACGCGTTAAGTTTCTCTTCAAGTTTTTATGCTAAAGCTAATTGAGGAAATAGTTTAGTGTGACCGTGTCAACATACTATTTATCATATTCCACATGCAGTAATGATTCATGATCTTTACGTGCTCTGTCCTACTATGAATAGATTTCTGTTGATAAACTTGCGATGAAGTCACAAGAAGAGAGGGAGGAGGAAATCAACCGGCTGCTGAGATGGCAGATGTTTTCCTCAGGGCTTGTAAAGATACTCTAATAATGACCAGCAGAGAGCTTATCACAGGAAGTGTGAGTTTTCTCTTATTACTGTATATTTCATCTTTTATCATTGTATTCGATTGCCATCATTCTCAATGTGATGTATGTTCAGATAAGTTAATGCTGTTTATCCTCTATGGACTACAGCTCCTTCTGAGAGTTTGGAGATCAACTTTAAGGTGAGCTCCGCGCTGGTGGAAATAGTTAGGCGGATAACAACAAGTCCTCGTTATATACTTGCAAAGGTATGTTCATGTAGCCAATTTATTCACCTTCCTTCTTTTATGGCTTTTCCTTCAATGCTACTGGTAAAGTATCGTGCAAGTGTTCTTTCACAAAAATGTTAAAATCAGAGGGAAAAAGGAGTTGTATTGTGAAGTATTAACTGCAATTGAGTTAAATTTATACTGATTATCACGTGTACGAATACAGTTATTACCTTAACTATATATATTTACATATATGCACTACACTGTCCCTCAACCTCATAAATTATAGTCATTCCCAACTTGTCACAAAAGAAACTAACCCAGGAACCACTCCAAGCCTTGATGAAAATATCAGCCCATTATCTCAGTTTTAGCATGGAGAGAATTATGTTGAATGGTGGAAAAGGATTCATGTAGCCAACCCAAATAATTGAGACTAAGGCTGAGTTGAGTTAAGAAGTTTATATTGACTCTTTCCAAAACATAAAATCATAAGGAAATTCAATTTACTTGGTTCTCTCATGAAAAATAATTTGAGGCAAATTGAATAGCAGCTGGATTCTGCAGCATAGTTTCATTTCATAGGATCTGAACCACATAGACTTGTATTGCTAAGAAACTGAAGGGACCGCACAAGATTATTGATAGACTATGGCAAGACTTGATATTCATACTCTACTCTCTTTCTTTTTCTTTTTTTATAAGTAAAAAATTATATTAACAAAGAGCGACAAAACATGTACTGCGTCCTGTGTACACTGGGTGTATACTCAAAGAGTAATGCTAGGACCACTCAACGAGTACTTGAATTTGTGCACCAAATGATGTGGCATCTTATGTGTCATATAGTTGGCATCACTTTTTAACACATAGTGGAGCCCATGAAATGTCAAATAAGATGACACGTAGGATACGACATCATTTGGTGCATAAATTTAAGTACTCATCGAGTAACCCTAGCATTACTCATACTCAAAAAAGATCATAAAATACTCAAATTATCCACGAAGAGGCAATAGATCTCATGTTTTCTTGTGTCCTATCTGCATCTGAAAAGCCTTCTATTCTGGAATGCCTAGAAATGCTATACAGAAAACCACGTGCTGGAGCTCCCTTGAGATAACTTAACATCTGCTCCAAGGATTCTCAGTGAGATGTTCTAGGAGAGTTCATGGACTGAATCATAACACTAACATGATATACAACATGAGCAATTTGAGCATGAGTTGCTGCCGGATAATTCAACTTCCAAACCATTCTTTGATACCTTTTAACTCTCCATGTTCTGCCATAAGATGCAGGTAGGAACACTAGGAGCATCAATATGCTTTGAGAATTTGTTTGGAGGTCAGTTGTGAAACATTACACTTTTGTACTAAAAACAACTACCAAAGGAAAATAAATTGGTACAAGCTATGTGGATGACTAGTCCATCTGGAAACGGTAGCTTTATCTTGGTGCTATATGGACTTATATAGACTTGAACATAAACTTGTTGCATCGTGACTTCACTTCACCTCCTGTGACCTGCATAGTACAATTGGATTTCTCAAAGCCATTCTCTAAGCATGTTTTTCGATCATCTTTTATCTAATAAGTTGTTTACCATCACTATTAGGGTGGAATTACTTCATCAGACATTGCTACAAAAGCTTTAGAAGCAAAGCGTGCCAAAATTGTAGGACAAGCCTTAGCTGGTGTTCCATTGTGGCAGTTGGGCCCTGAAAGTAGACACCCAGGAGTTCCTTACATTGTTTTCCCAGGTATAATAAATTCTAATATTGCTTCATGTCATCAAGCACATGTAGAAATATGCTTTTGGAGGTTTCATTTCTGCTATTCATTTGTCATAGGGAATGTTGGTGACAGTAGAGCTCTGGCAGAGGTGGTAAAATGCTGGGCTCGTCCACTCAGACTCTCATCAACCAAAGAGCTACTTCTTGTGAGAATCTTTAACAAAATTAATAAACAAGAGTTTCTTATTTTCCAGATACTGACCCTCATTATTATATTAAAGAATGCAGAAAAGGGGGGATATGCTGTTGGAGCATTCAACATCTACAATCTTGAAGGGGTTGAGGCAGTTGTTGCTGCTGCAGAAGAGGAAAAGAGTCCTGCTATCTTACAGGTTTGATTGAGATACTCATGTCAGAAGTCTTTTATTTTAAAATTACTCCCTTTGTCCCAATAATGAGTGAACATGAAAAAGAGAGAAAAAAAAAGGGACACTTATTTTTTGGACAGAGGTATTGATTTTTATCTGTGGCCGATCACCAATCGTAATGCCAGGATATCCCTTTAAAGAGGTTGCACATATGTGCATTGATCCCTGGTAGAATATCTAACTTCTGAGAAGTTGGGTCCAATTTCTCAACTTTTGAGAGGTTAAGTTTATACCTTCACAAAAATATATTCATTTGTGAAGTTGGAATTGAAGTAAAAATACACGATGACACTTGAATAATAATTTCTTACAAACAAACCATAATACATATTCACGAATATATATATATATATATATATGATTTAGACTGCGGCTACGTAGATGCCTGAATAAATTGATGTATAGGATTATACAGTATTTTTATAGATTAAATTCTTAATTGTCTTAGTTATAGTTATGTATCAAATAAAATGATATTCAGATCAAGTTAATTAAAGTAAAGTTGATGTTTACTTAGAATGACAATAAGGTTATTTCCTTGCAAAAATGTTCTGAAAGTCGCGTTCTTACCGACACTCGGAGGTAGAACTAGTAAGAGCCAGAGGTACCTCAGCCAAATCATTTTGAAGGGCCTGGTTGGTACAAACTTCAGACACTCTGGAGGCAAGAGAGTCAGCCATCTCAGCATAGTCAGGAACAGGGGCAAGGGAGAGAAGTTCACGTCGGAGATCGGGCTATGGCATTACCTCGGCACAAAGGGGCAACAAAAGTCATGGTCTTTTCTAATCCTATCCCCTGGATATCATTAGCAGTTTAATGCCATCTACCCTACTCGCTCACAGACCACTTCGGAAGGCATTTCTCCTCATCCCCGCCCTTTCTATGCCTGGGCCTTGACTACTGTGCTATGCTTTGCTCGTTGACAAAATCTTTTCCGACCCTCCTGCCCTTGTCTTTCCCCTTTCTACTTATCACCCTCGGGTCCCGCTCTTCTCTTTCTTCGGTCTGAAAGATAGCTGGATAAGTAAGGGGGCAGGTAAGCTTGCTGAGGCTATTCCTTTCGCTCTCTTCTCAGCTCATTCGATCTAAGCTCATGGACTGGCAGTGATGTTATGAAAGACATGGCTTGCTTCGACACTTTTCAATCGCAGTTCTCGCGCCCAGGGTTCTTTATATTTAACAATGGTGCCCTACCAACACCCAGCACTTTTGTTAAATTCACTCTACACCATTAAATAAAATCTATGTAACAATATTCTACACATACTACCTTCGTCCCAAAATAAACAATGTTTTAGCTTAAACAATTTGTCCCAAAATAAATGATATTATAGGATTTCAAGAGAAATTTATCCACATTTTGCCAAATTGCCCTTATTAATGGAGTACACTCTAATTGAATGTTGTGTTGGGAATGAAAAAATAGGATGATTGTAAGAGAGATGTTGAGAGGAAAGAAAAAAATAATCATGCAATTTATCAATAATAATTGCACTTAATAAGGGTACATCAGTCTTTATCTAAGCTTCCTTAATTTGTGTGCAAATCTCTAAAACATTGTTTATTTTGGGACGGAGGTAGTAATTAAATTTAACAATTAAATTTCCATTTTTTTAATAAATATAGAGTTATTTTTCTTTAAAAGAAAAAAAAATAACTCGAGGAAGGCCCCCATGCTGCTCAGGTTTCTTCAATAGCAGAGAGTCTTATACAATAAGGCTCTCTAGGGCTGCCGGCCTTATACAAGAAGGCCCTCTACCCTACCAGGCTTCCTATTTTATTTTATTTTTTTTTAAAGGAAAGATTTTTGTTAAATGAACTGCATAAATGGATTAATTTTATTTAAATAAGGAGAAGGGGTATATAGTAATTTGTGCTTTTAATGGGGTGTGGTATTTAGCACATTGGGGTGCAACATTTAGCTGGAATACAATTAACACTCTTAATATTGCTCCATGCATTAGTACAATGTTCCGCACAGAAAACCTCGCACTATTTTATCTCGCTCTTGCACACCCAAAACAACCACACAACACCTCTTTAAATAGCCAATGACTCCATATAGGAGTGTGTAGAGTAACCAACTCATTCAAAAGCTTAAGCTGTTAGATAGGGGCTCAACAATGTATATCAAGCTTAACATTCCCCCTCACGTGTGACCCGTTCACACGTGGAGAGATACACAAACATGCCTCACCAGGGGCATCACAAAGCAAACAGAGTGACAACATGCACTTACAATATTCCGGGTAACAAATGCAAGCGGGATGACTCGAACCCACAACCTT
This sequence comes from Codonopsis lanceolata, assembly GCA_013146195.2. NCBI lineage: Eukaryota > Viridiplantae > Streptophyta > Magnoliopsida > Asterales > Campanulaceae > Codonopsis > Codonopsis lanceolata. Next base: position 73,908,651 of record CM028377.1, read on the forward strand.
GCCAAACCAAAGCTGTGATACCATGTAAAGTAACCAACTCATCTAAAAGCTTAAGCTGTTAGATAGGGGCTCAACAATGTATATCAAGCTTAACAGAATGGAATTCGAAATATACTTAAGAGAATCCACTGCGACCTTCATGTGCCGCTGCTGTACGGATTACTATGATCTACATGAGAGTTTTCAAACTGGAATTAATATTCAAACACTTGAGCCAACGTAATCCCCAAGTTTGTTTCTGAACCCTATTCAATTTGAGCCATTATGTTAGTGACGAAGAATACTGCATTCAGTTGGTTACTATGCAGTATAGTGTCAACAGATAATAGGGTATTATTTTTTTAATTTTTTTTGATAAGTAAGTGTGACCCCTTGTTGGTATGGGGATTGGAACCAAGGACCTCTGAGTGTCCTTGTCATCTCTCCCACCCCTTGGGAATAGGGTATTATTTTTTGCATTCATGTATCAAAAATCATGCTGAAGATTATGTATTGTTATTTCTGAAAATTCTGTATTGTTCATGAAGATGCTATGAATTCATGAATCATATTGCAAACACTAAAAACAGTTTGTTTACAGATCCATCCCAGTGCCTTGAAGCAAGGTGGAATTCCATTGGTGGCGTGTTGCATCTCTGCTGTAGAACAAGCGAGTGTAAGTGTTCCTAAAAAAGGGATGCCTGGAATGGGGGAAGGAAAGAGGGTAAAAGGGGGTTGGTCATGCTCCAATTATCAATTGCATAACATATTATTCTAGTGAGTGTGCCATCTTTGGAACTGGAACACAATGGGCTAAACAGGGTCTTGCCCATCCAGTTTTTTTCTTGCACGCATACATAGATGAAATGAAAAGCCAGTTCAGTTGAATTTAGCCAACACAGTGAAGGACACTCGTGCTTGTCACAACCCAATCCTGAAATTTAGCCATCCCACAAATTTTTGCCAATCCACTTGCTCAAAGAGTACATGGGTATAGGCGACCAGAGTCCACCCAAAAGAGTTTGATAAGATGTGGTACTCTTTGGTAGTAGCCTAGTAGGTATCCAGATTTAAGTATGTATGGCTACAATCCTAATCTTACAGGAAGTATTGGGGTCTCCTTCTCCCTATCTTATTGTCTGTGCAATGTCTTGTTCTCTCTCATTCCTTTTTTTTCTTTTTACTTCCTAGCAACTTCATACTGCCTACATTCTTCTTTGCTCAAAATTTCAGTCAGAGCCCTCTCACATTGGTGGGGTTTGGCTCAATGTTATTCAAAAAGTTAGCAATGTCGGTCAATAGCGTACTCCAGTAAGTCAGTAGTGACATGACGCATCCATAGTGTAATCCTCTAACTCATATTTAGTTATGAGTGGGACTGTTTGAGAATTTGAATGATCTTGTTGACTATTAGCCTATGGATTATCCCTTGTGAGAGTATGCATTCTGCCCCGCACATCCTAAATCTCCCTGTTTCTTGTGTTCCCTCACAGACCTGGTCCCTATACCTTGATGTATATCAACACTTCCAGTAATGTGCTGAGCTCTACATAAAGAACCTTGTATCGTTGTACTCTTTTAGATTTAAAGAATGGATTTTACATAGTAGTATGATATTTATGATCACATAAAAAACATCTGCCAAGAGGCCATAACTTCTCTTGCATGAAGTGTTACAAACTTCAAAAGGCTTGAATAAACGTCTTTCCATTGGGAATGTGGTGTAATTCTAAGTATAAGAGATAATACATGGTTTATCAAAGGTGTGTCTGTATGCCACTTTAATTTTTGAGAAGTGATCCCTTGTGCATCACAGGTACCAATTACCATTCACTTTGATCATGGAAATTCCAAGCAAGAACTGATGGAAGTTCTTGAGTTAGTAAGTTTAAATTTAACTCACATTCTCTAGTCATCACTTTCATGGTGTTCGTATTATCACCTTGGAGACTAACAAATGAACGTATTTTGTTTCTGAATCCAAAACAATTACAGGGATTCGATTCAATCATGGTAGATGGTTCACACCTTCCCTTCAAGGAAAATATTTCATATACAAAACATATTTCATTCCTTGCACACTCAAAAGATATGCTGGTGGAAGCTGAATTAGGAAGATTGTCTGGGACTGAAGATGACTTGACCGTGGAAGATTATGAAGCGAAGCTGACTGATGTCAATCAGGTCTATTTCCTTATTTCATTTCATACTTCAGTTGGTTTAAGTCATATTCCTTTCATGTTAGTCATTTTGAAATATGTATGATTATGCTCCGCATTCATTGCAGGCTGCGGAATTCATTGATGAGACTTGTATCGATGCATTGGCTGTGTGTATTGGAAATGTTCATGGAAAGTACCCTGCAAGTGGCCCGAACCTTCGACTGCAGCTGCTTAAGGTAGATAACAAGTTATTTTATCATTTGACCAGCATGTTAAGATGCATATTTCATATTGCTATCTTTCTGCTAGCTTATGTCTTATTTGAATAGTGGGTGATGAATGATAACAAGTTATTTTATCACTTGAACCAACATGCTTCCAAAGTTTCCTATCAACCTAAACATTTAAGAGTACAGAAGCAGATTATCAGTACTTGATCCAATATCACTTTATCTCTGGCATCCATGTAACTCATCATAAATATTTTCAGTAAAGCACAATATCTTTTGATTCATGTGCGTAATTTGGAGGATTTGGGGGGTTCCAAAGGGCTTAGTGGGAGCAGTTAATGCATCTTCACTTTGCAGTCCTCTTGGATATTCCGATAATTACGGTGGACCGCAATATGCAGTGTTTCTTCTAAAAAAACCCATTAAAATATCACCACACTCGGTGCATGTGAATAAGATCAATTTTCCGAACTTCTAAAGACTAGAACAGATGGCAAAAGATTGAACTTTTCACATCATGAAAGACTTTGCTGTATCAACTGCCAGTAAAGTTAAAGGTTTTACTTGCTTCACAAACTCTTTCACTAGATTTCATTTCAACAATAATAGAACACACTGATGCATTCGGATAGCCCACTGCACATGGCTCTCACCATTTGCAGTCATACCTCTGAAAGCGAATAGTCTGATCACGGAGTATGAATCAGTGACACTATGATCACAATGGAGCAACAGTATCATTTTTCTTTACTCAGCCTTAATAGAATGCACACACTTATACTATTGCCTATGCTAATGCTTTCCTTTTCTTTGTTATAAGCATGGTATATATACATTTACATCTGTAGCAGCTTAAGCTTTTAGATGAGTTGGATACTTGACATGGTATTAGAGATATAGGTCAGTGAGTTATCCGACTTGTGTTTGTTTCACCAAGTTTGATGTAAACAAATCTGGCACTTCGGCGCTAAGTTGGTTTTGATACACCTAGTGAATACTAGTGATGTTCCCCCTCTAAAGAAAAAAGAAAAAAAGTAATGCACCTTCGTTTATCTCTCCATGGCGAGCAGGGGTCCACTTGAGAGGCAGTGTTAAAGCAAGATATGCATTGCTCTAACATCATAAGCATTTAGAAGAATTGGATACTTAACACTCTCAAATCCATTAGTGTCACCAATGGCAAATTTTGCAATTTGGGATGATATTCTAAAAAATTCAGAATGCATTACCCTTTGGTCTTCTGACTAGGGGCTAGATTTTTCTTGTGAAATGCAACCTAGTTAATTTCACCACGACTGTATGCATCAATCAGTTATAAATAACCTGCTGATCCAGCCTTCTGTTTTCCAGGATCTTTATGACTTGAGTTCTAAGAAAGGAGTTTTTCTTGTTCTTCATGGAGCCTCTGGGTTGTCCAAGGAACTCGTTAAGGTGTAGTTACTCAAAAGATACAAGCATATGGTCATAAAGTTAAATGCACACCAATTTGTTAAGCATTTGTTCCAAAAACATCTGAAAATTTTTGATACACCATCCAATGCATGCTAAATTGATGTTGATGAGTAAATTTGAGACTATCTCGATATTCAACTGTGGCTTCTCCTAGCAGGAATGTATAGAGCTGGGTGTGAGGAAGTTCAACGTAAATACTGAGGTGCGGAAGGCTTACATGGACTCACTGAGCAATCCTAAAAAAGACCTTGTTCATGTCATGACAGCTGGAAAAGAAGCCATGAAAGCTGTGGTTGCGGAGAAGATGCATCTGTTTGGCTCAGCAGGAAAGGCATTCTAATGCTAAATGCAAATCACTTTGTAAGAAATTGTGGACACATGATCAATCATATTTGTTAGAGTGAAAAATAAAGTAATCTTCCTCTGTATTCTGTAGTAGTTATATTTAGGTTCAGATGTGAATGTAGATACTAAGCTTTGCTATTTGGTAAACCAAGGTAAAAGTAGTGTTTGAGATAGCAGAAACCTATGTTTTGGTTTGGTGTTTCAACATGAGATCCTTTAGTACATGAAAATCTTTTCCTTTTATCTTATCTGTTCTTTTTAAAATTTTGTTATATTAGTGTAAAGTGCGGCGATGTCTGATTTTTGAAATGTAGCTTTGACATTCTGTACTGTGTCTGTGTGGTAGGAATATCAAAAGCAATTTTATCAAAGATAAAATACTTGTAATTCCAGTTTGATTTGAATTTAATAAGTTAACTTGACATGTTGTCAACCAAAAACTAAAAAATAAAAAGTAATATTGTGATTGACATATGTCATTTTGTGAGGACCGTTTGTGTATAAAAAAATTTACACCGTTGTTGGATGAAAAATTAACTCTTAAAAATAAACAAGTTAGCTAACTTATTAAACTTGGAAATTAATCGGATATCTTATAGAGTAATTCTAAGGATATAAATATATAATTTAGACAATAGTTTCAAGTTGCAACTATCAACTAAACCAATTAAATATTTTAAATAAGATACACATGGGATCCATCATATATTGGTAGGATTTATGCTTGACACATCAGCTTCAAACACATTTTCGAACCTTAATGGTTGGATTTTACTTCATTCTCAATAGGATTAATATAAGGGATATATTTAATACAGCACCAATAAAATACTTAATACAACACTTTTTGAAATAAGTTTACCAATTTGCCCTTTGTTCAATTTCAAAATTAAATTGAAAATTATAATTAAATGGAAAAGAAAAAAAAAGATTGGTGGTGGAGGTGGGCGGGAGGTGGTGGAGGTGGGCGAGAGTTGGTTTTTAATTAAATGGAAAAAAAAACTAATTTTTTTTATGGAGATGGTGGCGGAGGCTGGTTGGGAGGTGGCGGAGGTTGGGCAGAAGGTGGCGGAGGTTGGGCGGGAGGTGGTGGAGGCTAGGCGGGCTCGGTGTGAGAACCCAAACCCCATTGCATGTTTGTCATCATTATAACATGTTTTTAATATGTCTTGACATATTTGAGACTTCATTTCATTCATATTATGTTGGCATTGAGTTGGTTGAGATCATAATAGAGTAATGGTCTTCCATGCGTTGCATGCCATGTTGTTGTTGTTTCGGGTGTTCGTATTAACGTGTTAGCACCTTAATAAGTCTCATGAGAGTCTTAATACCTTGCATATAAGATTTACAATGTTCATCTTAGTTGTTGTGTGCTTGGTTGGAAGTTTAGAAGCTTCGTTGCTTCGTTTGTGTTTTAAGGTTGTACATCATTGCTTGTATTGCCTCCTTTCCGTCTCGAGAGAAGTTCGGTTGAGTTCTAGGCCTTGAATACAAGCCAAAACCATGATTAAACAAGCCTAATACATGTTCATTCTATCCTAGATTAAGTTGGGATTGATTCGTGTTTGATTCGTTGGCCGATTGTCGAGTGGTTCCAGCCATGTTCTAACTTGTTTCGGATGTGTTTCGGGTGTGTTTCCGACTTGTTTTGGGCTTGGTTACACCTTAGGATTGTTGCCTTTGAGTTTGGAATCAATTAGGACATGTTTAGGACAAGTTTAAGGTCAGAACCTCGCGGTCGCATTGGGTTTTGGAGGCTGGCTCGCGAGGAGATGCTGAGAGCACATCAAAATGTGCAGAATGCTGGAAGGGGGACCATGCGGTCGCATGGCCCCAAAACAAAGCGACCGCAATGTGCTGTTTTCAGCTTTGTGAGATTTTTTGAATGTTTTGGTTAATGACTCTTGAACCCTTGCCCCTTGGCCAACCTTGGTGACTCAAAGCCACCTTTGTTGACTTGTCTAAGACCCTTGTGAACCCTTAGATCTTCCTTATCAATGGTCTTCATGCCTTAGCCAATAGAAAGCCTCTTAATCACTTCACTTGGATTAGGGACTTCTTGGGAAGTATATAAACACAAAATTCAGCCTTTCCAGCCATTTGGTGTTCAACATAACCAGAGAACTTCATAGACTTAGCTTAAAATTCGTCCATGGAAGAAACCCTAGGTTGAAGGACCATTTCCCGGAGATCCGGTGGTCCGATCAACGAACCGAGACCGCCAAATCGAAGCTCTCGATCTTCTCTACAACAATCCTTGCTCTAATCAACCTTTCCTCCATTAATCTTAGGACTAAAGTGAGTGACAATTCCCTGAGATTTCCATGTTAAATAAAATAGCATGACCCCTTCATTATAGTTGTTCTATTAGTGATTGTGAACATCTTTTGTGAAGACAAAACCTTCAATTCAACATATAAAATATGAGTATGATTTTATGAAATCTCTATGAAGTTATGATTTTGACATTTTGTAAAACATGAATGTTGTTTATAATGAGCTTGGGAATAACTCTTGTGAAAGAATTCGGTTCAATTCAAGGTTTAACAAAATCACCGAAACTAGGGTTTGAAACTCGGGATTGTGTTTAAGGCTAGTTTAAGAACATGAACGGCTTAGATATCGAGTTCTAAATGAACGGAGAACTTAGAAAATGGCAATGTGATACATATAGTATCAATGCTCTTCTTGGTTGAATTTTAGTAAAACTCACCGGAGTTGAAATTAGGGAGTTATGAACAATACCGACTCCAAAATCAATCCCTATGACGAATGTAGTTCGTTAGACTAATGAATTAGCTTACGATACTTTGAGATGGATTGATGTTTATGCCTTGATGTTTGTGTGCTTTTAAGACTCGATTGAGTTCTTATGCGATTTATGTGATCGTGTGAAGTAAATGCATGATTGAGAGCATGTTGTAGAATAATGTATCTACTTGACATGTTGAATTCGCTCTTGTCGAATTCTTGTTTGATTCCTTAAATGAGTAAACAACTACTTGTTGAATAAGTTCGCTCTTGTCGAACTTATTCCTTATTTGAATTACATGACGAGTAAACATCTACTTGGCATTGCATGAGTCCATGGCATATTTGGTTGAGTCGTTGGTGTGACAATGCATCGCGATCACGAGTTATGGGACTCGTGATAGTGATGGGTTATTATACCGGGTTTTTATCACATACGCCTCCACTGTTGGCCACAGTGGGGAAGTAGCCCATTTTCTGTAACCAAGAGAGCACATTGGCATGTCTAAGTACCATGGAGAGAGCTTGGTACCCGAGTAGAGAACTCGGCACTTTGATACACTCATCACGGGTATCATTGGCACGAATATTAACGATGTGTATTGCGGGGAGCTACGTGCGGCACCGGTTCCATAACATACCCTCCTTATATGTGATTTACTTTATAGCACTTATGTGAAACAATGTGCTACCATGGATATGTGATTTAAGTGTTTATTAAATGAATGCTTTGAGTGACTTGATATTAAAGATGATATCTTGCTATGTATGTTGCATAATGCCATGACATGCATAATTGTTAACTCACAAAGTCTTTATGACTTACCCCTCCCTTTTATCGCTTTTAGATCCGAGCCGTTCGTGTACCGCTCGTTGAGGTGTAACAGGATTCTTGCTTGTCCGTGATCGCACGCGACGAGGTTGTGGTTTATAGATGTCCTTGTTTTGTTCTCTTTTGTAAGGACGTTGGGTTTAGCAAGTCATTTAGACTTTGCTTGGGAACTTTGTTTATTTGTTTTATGTCTATACTTGTATCTTATTTTTGGCGCCAAGCATGTACGCAGCGAGCCTTGTATAGATGTATTATGGTTCACATGTTTTAAAACTTCCGCTGGGCATTACTTTAGCTCTTATTTAATTATGTTGTTCTCCCATGTTGTAGCCGTCGAGGTATATTTGCATGAACTGTAATGTTGGGTTCCGTAAGAGTAAAGTCGCCGATGAATTGATATACTTGTCTTTAATTGCTATATCAGTTTAAAAAGTTTTAAAATTTCCGGCCTTTTGGTGCCGAGTCGCTTTATCTCGAAATGTTGCGTACACGTCCGTTTTTATAATTGAAGTCTTTGATGTATTGTTGTCCTATTTGGACGACTTGACTTAGATTCCACCTCGGGGGTCCCGGTCAGTGGTGGGAGAGGGGAGGCCGGTGGTGTGGGTAAGGGAGGGGCTGGGCTGGGGGCCGGTGGGCCAGGGGGAGGGATCGAGGGGAGGCTGGGGGAGGGGCTTGGCCCAAAGTGGGGCTGAGGGCTTTCGATCGTGGGTGGCGGGGAAGGGAGGGCTTTCCCGGGCTGGGGGGGGGTGGGGAGGGGGGGGCAGGTGGGCGGTGGGGTGGTTGGTGTTGGTTCGGTGTTCAATTTTTTATTTTTTTTTTATTTATCAAGGGTAACATAGTATTTTTACAATAAAAAGTGTTGTATTAAGCATTTTATATGTGTTGTATTAAGTACCTATGTAATATAATATTTGATCCTAGACATGTTTTTTGGATCAATTTGCCCCCTTCCATCGTTAGCGTTAGTTTTGTCATCTGTTTTTTTAATTAGAGATTGCCCCTTCTTCATTTCTGAAATATTACGAAACGAGGAGAATGCCCCTCTCTCTCTCTCTCTCTCTCTCTCTCTCAGGTTGCCTTCCCCATATTGAAGACCTAATTATGGAAGGTCCCCACAATCGGTGCCTTTGCCCATCACGCCCATGCCTCCCTACGCCCCAGCCCGGCCGACCTCCTTCTTCTTCTCTGTTCATCGCCATCACCATTTGCCCACATCTACATCCATCTCCCATCTCTCTCTCTCTCTCCGCTTGCCTTCCCCATATTGAAGACCCGATTATGGAAGGTCTCATCACCGCCATCTTCGCCGCCCAAACCCCCCAGTGACCTTCAATCTCCCTCCCTTAACCGATCCGGCAAGCTCCTCATTGCGAGCCCCAAGCTTGACAACTCTTAGCAGCCAGCCCGGTCCCTTCATCTTCGGTCTCATTGCCGCAACGCTACATATTCATCTACGGCCGGACTTCTCGCGCTTCTTAGTCTCTCGCCATTTATTTCGCCGGCTCCCGATGGCGATCGCCGCTCACGATTTCTCTCCATGTTTTTGTTGGAACGTCATCTCTCTCTCACTCTCTCAAGCTCCAAATTTAGAGGTCTCCTTCTTTATAGCCGTCGACCTTCTTCCTGCTCAAACCCAAGTCCAAATCTGGCATTATTAATAGATCTAGCAGTTATTGGCTCTCCTCCACCCAGCCACCATCCTCAATCGTCGGCGAACACCTACATCTCCAACCAGCTCCTTCTCATTGTCGATCTCTCTCACTTAACTTAGATTTGAAATACGACCAGACGGAGTCTCTCATTGGGATAGAAATAGAAAAAGTCGACCTAAATATGTAATATGCCGGCCAAAACTCCATGATCTCGTTAAATCTCTTCTGATCTGTAATATGTCAGGAAATGAAGAAGGGTCATTCTCGTCAATTAAAAAAAACAGACGGCAAAACTAACGCTAACGGTGGGAGGGGCAAATTGATCCAAAAAAAACATGTCTAGGGACCACCTTCGATTATTTTTTTGTCCAGGGACCAAAACATTCTTTTTCGGCATGTCCAGAGACCAAATTATTATTTAATTCATCTCAATAAAACATGAATTGATGATAGATCAGATTGGATTGGCAAAATTTTCAAATAATCTACTATACAATATAGCTCATAGTCGTACATGTGCAATTGACTAAAGCTATTTAGGGACTGATATTGATTCATTTATTGAGATCCAACGGTCATTATCACTCCCCGAGTTCACATGTGTGAACGGCGGTTAAGTAACTATTCCCTCTCTCTCTCCAACTCCCCCCACTATTCACGGTTGGTGACCGCTAATTTTTCTTTCATCAAACTCACGTCCTTTTTCTTTTAGATATTTTAATTAATTAATCAATTTTATGCAAAAAAAATTCGTAAGTTTTGTAATTTGAAATATTTGTTTTTTTTAACTGTTATCGTAATTAACTTAATCAATTTATTTTTTGAAACTGAATCTCAATTTAATTTATGTCTGAGTTTTGAATATTTCTATTTTAATTTTTTCTTTTTAATTGTTATCGTAATTAACTTAATCAATTTAATTTTTTTCCGACCCGCAATTTCGTATACAAATAAATTTTAAAAAAAATTGTAAGTTTTGTAATTTGAAATATTTGTTTTTTTTTCTTTTTAACTGTTATCATAATTAACTTAGACAAATCATAAATAAATATTAATTCATTTTCATATTATCTGCTTTATTTATTAATAAATTCATAAATTAACACCGTACCAACAAGAGTATATGTTTCTTATACATATCGGGCTATTTTACACTGGTTGGGACTTGGGAATTGGGACCTTGCAATTTGACTTAGTTTGACTACGGGTTTATCAGATCCAATACTAATAATACACGTCGTTTCTCCTGGCAGAATCAGATTCCTATTACGCATCAATCTGATCTCTCTCTCTCTCTCTCTTAATTGCGAGATAAAATAATCTATCAAAAACCCATCATCTTTCTCAGTCAGGAAGCACACATCACTCACACTCTGTGTAACAATGGCGGATCAGCAGAAAGCAGAGCTCTTTGAACTTAACAATGGCACCATGCATCTCAAAGTCTCCAATTTTGGTTGCACCATCACCTCATTGTCTGTTCCCGATAAAGATGGTATGTATCCCCAAATCTTTCTTTCTCCTTTTATTTTTGAGAGCTCCAAATCTTTCATCGTCAATTTTACTCTTATTAAAAAATAAAAATAAAACCTTTCGTCATGCAGTATATTGTTCTAATTTCCAGCATGATCGTGACTGATAAATGGGTTTATTTTGATTTTATGAAGGGAAATTAGCTGATGTTGTTCTTGGATTTGACACTCTGGACCCGTATTTGGTGAGTTTTTAATTATCCTTTTCTCTTGATCTTGTGATGTCACCTAGTAATTGGTGTACTGGGTTGGTTTTGATTTGCATGAATTTATTTTTTCTTTTAGGGTTTATGTAAAATGGGTATCATTCGGAATTTGGGTTTGATTTTCACTTTCTTTTATTGATTTTATGGATGATGTTTGTGTGTGATCAGAAAGGTGATGCGCCTTACTTTGGCTGCATTGTTGGAAGGGTGGCAAACAGGATTAAAGATGGGAAATTTACGCTTAATGGGATTGAATATTCTCTCCCCATTAACAAGCCTCCGAACAGTCTGCATGGTAAGCTTCAGTTTTTTCAGTTTTGGTCTAGATACCATCCTAACCTATGGTATGGGTTGGTTAGAGTGATGAAGAATAGTTGACTTTACTCCAATAATTACACTAATGCGACTAACTATTTGATTTCTGAAGGAATTACATTGACTGACAGTTTGATTTCTTTAGAATGTTGTTAAATTATCAATTTATTTGACAATCTAGTTGGAAAGTGTATTTTGCTGGCGTACACCCGTGTGTCTTTTCTAGATTGATATCCGTATGTATCTTTATATGCCTACTGGTTTTGCTTAATCTAGCAGACTGTTGAATTGAAACATACAAAAGTTCCGATTGATTTTGAAGATAAAAAAACTACTTGAAAGAACTATCTAAATCCAACTACAGGGACGTAAGACTATGTCACTTCGCTACTTGGATAGGTTTCGGAGGTCCGCATATGGAATTTCGTTATGCAATTTAAAGGAGAATTGTGATATTCTTATTGATTGGCATGATGTGGTGAAAACTGTAATGAGGATCACATGGATGATTGTCAATCAGCAGGAAGACGATGATGTTATGCCCCATTCTTATCATCTTATAATTCTTCTTCTTCTTCTTTTCTTGTTTTTTCCTCCCCCCCCCCCCTTCTTTTTTAAGTTGAGCCAGGATGCTGAATGTTGATTCCTGTTATTGAAATGGAAGGGTTGTCGGTTTCTAAATTGGTACCTTTGTTTTTCTCAGTATGAAAGTTGAATAGACTATAAACTTGTTCCGACCTCTTTAGGATTTTGTTATGCAACTTTGAGTGAGAATTATGATTTTGATGATATTCAGATTGATTGTCTTGATAACGGTGTGGACAATGTTGAGGATTATGTGGAAGATTGGCACAATGAAATGATGTTATGCCCCAATACTACTCTCTCATAATTCCTCCTTTTCTCTTACGTTGGGACAAGTTGCTTAAAGCTGATGCCCTATGATTCTGAGGGAGAATGGGGTTTGAAGCCAAAACTACTTTAGTTCCATCCATGGAATAACGGTGATTTGTGTAACACAGCTTGAAGATTAACTTGGGAATACATTTTGCTATCTCTTATTGATGAAGGCTAAGTCGAGATGACTTGAGTTTATCTTAGGCTCCAGGCCAACATGAGTTATAGTTTTGACTTCGCGACTTAACGTCAATTTATTGAATGTTAATTGTTGGTTACAAGCTGATGAGTCTGAAATATTTATACTACTAATACAAAAAAAGTTTTACAGCTTGGTCCTGATAATTTGTTTGAGCTTCTCATGGATGAAATCTAGTGGTTTAGGTTATGTTTTGACTTACGACTGCAATATACTTGACATACTGATGATCTACATGATTTTTTTTTATACTGTCTTTAATTGTGTTTGAGCACAACTGAACTCTCGTCAGTTCTTTCATCCACGCGTGAATATACCAAGATGCTAAAACTGAACTCTTCTGCATGCTTTCTGTAAAGGTGGACATAAAGGATTTGACAAAGTGATCTGGGATGTTGTTGAACATAAACATGGTGAAAATCCATCAATTACCTTCAAATACCATTGTCGCGATGGGGAGGAAGGTTCTCTCTCTCTCTCTCTCTCTCTCTCTCATACACTCACACAGAGGCACGGACATGCTGAAGTGCACACAGGCATTCCCTAATTCTTCTGCTGCTGTTGGAAACAGGCTACCCAGGAGATCTCTCTGTTACTGCAACTTACTCACTCACTTCAAAGACAACACTGAGGCTTGACATGGAAGCAGTGCCTGAAAATAAACCCACGCCCGTCAGTTTAGCTCAGCACACCTACTGGAATTTAGCAGGCCATAACTCCGGAGATATTCTTAATCATTCAATTCAGATATGGGCAGAGCATGTTACGCCAGTGGATCAGAACACAATCCCAACTGGAGAAATCTTGCCGGTCAAAGGAACTCCATTTGACTTTACCACGGAGAAGAAGATCGGCAGCTCTATCCACGAGGTTGGTTTAGGATTTGATCACAACTATGTGCTCGATTGTGGAGACGAAAAATTGGGCTTGAAACATGCTGCGAAGTTGAAGGATCCATCAAGCTCAAGGGTTCTCAACTTATGGACCAATGCCCCTGGGATGCAATTTTACACAGCCAACTATGTTAACGGAGTTGTTGGAAAAGGTGGGGCTATCTACAGAAAACATGCTGCTGCCTGCTTGGAGACGCAAGGGTTTCCAAATGCCATTAACCAACCAAACTTCCCATCAGTTGTCGTTCAACCTGGTGAGAAGTACAAGCACAGCATGTTGTTTGAATTTTCGATCGAATAAAGTAATGTATTTAGAGAAAATGGTACATGAATAAAATGTTTATGGTTCTTGGTAATGCCTTTGGGCTTGCTTTAGTAGCTATGTGAACCTAAAATAATAATAAAAGGAAAAATGAATCTCGGGCCATTTTTTGTACTTTCCCTTGTTCATTTTCTCACATTTCCGTTCTTACATAAGTGCCCTATTTTTATGTTTTTATATCGGTATAGGGTCCTGACTTGATGAGCCGTTGAGGATAGTTATAATCTACCTAACTGAATGGGGCACTTTGAACGTGGTAGCTTTCTTGTTATGTAGGTTCACATTGCTCCCATATGTGCCTGTATTCGACCGCAAGTGTAGCATCGGGACCTGGGAGTTGGGACAACTCTTTTTTTTTTGGTTAATTGGTTGGGACAACTCTTGTTTCTTTGAGTTATTTGCCTATATTTCATTTACAAATGTGATTAGCATACAAATTTGAAAATAAACTTTAGCAGAAAACTTTGACCCCAATGGGGAAGAGAGATGGCAAGGGCAATTGGGTAAAGATCTTGCCCTCACTCCACTCAAAAGAGTTATCTTCCCTTTAAGATGTGCCATTGATCATACATTCATCTTAAAAGTTAAGCTTTCAGTTCGGCCAAAAATGTTTGGTTTGTTACGATTTTAACTGAGTGATTGCTCTACAATATTAAAATGGGATCTTTAAGTAGAAAGGAAACTAAGCTGCTTAAAATTTCCACCAAACGACCATTCATGGATCTATGTATATATGTATGTATAGGGTCATAACCCCACTCCAAAACAAAAATACACTAAACGACATCGTTTTGACGTCAATGTCCATGTGTATGTCCCACCACTACTCCACTGAAGAAAAAGAAAAGTTCAAACAAAGTACGAAAAAATTTTTAAAAAAATTATCAACGCGTGAGATTAATTTGGTCTGACATTCTACATTCACGCTCGCACATGAGTGTGATGGTCCAAATCTTGGGCCTCAGCGGGCACACGTGGAGAGAATAAAAACTTTAAAACTTAATAATACTTTAAAACTTAATTTCTCAATTTTCCAAACATTTATTTGGATAAATAAAAATACAATTTTGATGTTCTCGCGAAACTAAACACCATTTCACAATTAACTTTGTCATTAGGCAATCAAGTCATTAAGAAAATAATGATAAAAGTTGCAAATTCCTTATCAAGGGATTTGTGGTTATATATCATTTGTAGATACCTGCAACAGCGATACACCGGTACCTAGGATAGTATGAATGAACAATATAGGCATTACAATGAGTAATTGGTCATGAAAATATCAAAATACCGCACATGCTCTATATTTTCTTTCTATTTTTATACTCCCTCCGATCAGACAAAGAGCCCTTATTTTCGAGATGTTTCACATAAAAAATCTACGTTTAAAAATTAGGCCAACAATCTCTATAACTTTTCAACATTATCCTCCACAAGTGATTTATGCATCTTGACTTTCCTCAAGCATTTTATTCTTTACGTAAGAGCAACTCCAATAACACTTACATGTTCCTTAATTATTGGACTTTTCAAACACACTCTTAGGGTGGAACAGGGAGTATTACTTTGAGATGTTTCAAAAGTTTGTTCATTAAGCTGAGAAATCCACTAATAAAGATATAAATTACAAATTCTAAGATATTGACCAACAGATTCGGACATTTTGACTTACTTAAGCTGTTGTCAATTGCATCAATATAAATATACAAACATGGTCAATTTCTTTAATCAAACCAGGACCGAGAAAAGGTTGCTTCCCATATGCCTTTAGTTTGTCCGGAGTAACTCCAAAGGAACACTTTCCATCGCCAGCTGAAATTCAAAGACAAAGAACTAAGACAATATTGGGAGCTTAAACATGACTGATTAGCCAAATCAAAGCCGTAAATTCCAAAAAATAATAAGAAAGATAAACCAATGTCGTACCCATAGTCTTGGGATCTTGGGATCAGATTTTGGATGCAATTTGTATAGCTCTGACTGGAAGGTAATGACGATTGTAACTTTAAACTCTATTGAAAATGGACTGCAAAAAGAAGTTAAAAGAGTTACAGCTTCAAATTAATAAATCAACAGCCAAATCAAATATGTGAATGTCCATAAATGATGCATTATTATTGAGAACGTAAAGACACAGTGAGAGAGTAAATGTGAAGGTTCATTTTACATAACAAAACGTTACAGTGCATCATCACCAAATCATACGAGAAAGAACTGAAAAGAAGCATACAGTTCTCATAAATAAATAATGTTTTATCTCAAAAAACGGAGAGCTCAAGGAAACAAATGGTGTCACACACACATCATTTTGTGCTGGACTATGATTATTGAAATCTATTTGGTTGAGGACTTGCAAAGTAGCACTTACCTAATGCTGGTTAGTGTGTTAATTCAAATTTAAACATTCAGTTGATCAAGGCTTGTTTGGGTAAGCTGTGGATGTGAAGAATATGGGTGGATCTAATGGCTGTTCACCATGCAATGACCGATCAAGAGCAAGTTTTGTTTTTCTTCAAATTTTAGGGTGGCTAATATTTCATAAAGGATGACTTGACTACTACTACCCTTTAAAAGATGGCAAAGAACATAGCAAGGTTCACTCCATATCTACTCCTCAGAGTGAAGTAAAAGTATTAATTGACAAAAAATTTGTTTAGTATAATTTATATGTTCCAAGGTTCTTGAAGAACTATGAAGTTATGTGGCAAGCAAACTGTTGACATCAAATCAAACTAAGAAATGACCAAATGCTCTAAGTTTTGCAAGTCTTTCCACTCATGGGGTATGCAACATTTGGAGCAAGATATCTGACCTTGCTATCAGTTAGTACTCCCTCCGTCTCAAAAAAAAGGGGGAGTCGCATTTGACAAGATAAAACTTTATAATGTTGCCCTTTTGCTTTCTCTATATTTCATTGAAACTGCCCTAAAATTACATATATTTGTGCATGACAAGTAAGATGAATATCATGTTTCTCAAAAGAAAAAAAAAGATTCGCACTTTACATTTTTGGTGCTCCGAGGTAGCTCATTCAACTTCCTGTCCTAACACTACTCTTCTAGATTTTGTTAATAATATTGATTGTGAATAATTCTTTTGGTATGGTATACTTCTAGTGTACAAAGGCTGCATCACCTGTTTTGATACTATATATATATATATATATATATTATTTTACTTATCAAAAAAAACAAAAGATTGGAAAAATATGAAGATTTGAAAGTTAAATTTTATAAGAGAGACTCTTTTTCTGGACAAACCATAATGGAAAAGGTGACTTTTTCGGGACAAAGGGAGTGTATCAATTTACCTCACCAAAAAATTTCCCTTACTTGAAATGCATTTTCCTTACTTCATACATAATCACGTGTGTCGCCTAGACTGCACGGGTCAATATCATACAGAATTTCCAATCGACACCGTAAGATCACAAGTCTGTGTTTTGTAACTGACCTTTATTCTATAATTATGAAAACAATGCATTAAATATTGATCAAAGCTGCTCATCCTGTGCCAGGAGAGAAAACAATAACTTAAACATGAGCTAGTATGGAAGTGAGGGGATTATGTCATGAGTAAATAGCAACTCACCCAGCAAAAACAGTTGGACAGGTCAAGAGACGGGGAAGTACGACATAAATTGGTAGAGACATGTTACGACAGACATCTCCATGTGCTACCTAGTAAAAGGGTAAAATATTAACAGTAATGTAAAATGATACGCTAGGAACAATGTTATTTTTTAGAAGATATAAAATTGCATGCCTGGGTAGTTTGAATTAAAGAAGTTTCAGTCACTATCTTGTCCCCAACCATAATTGACTCTACACGAAGCAAGTAAATATCAATGGAGTGAATAGGAACTGCAGCCGCTTCAACTGTTAGCTCGCCGCTAATAGGATCTGACAATGAGCATTGAGTGCAAATTTTTCCGGTTATCCGGAAACCGCCTATTCAATGATAAGTTAATAGCAATAGTCATTAAGCCATTGGTGCAAGTTGATACAAAAAAAAGGTAGTTCAAGAAATCGTATCTGCAAGAAGTACTTATATTGTCCTTTTCACTACTATTTGTTAATAATAATCCTCATGCTCATAGGAACATACATCTTAAAAGGAAAGCAGTATGTCTTACAAGAATGAAAAGATATTGCAACATAAAAGCAGGAAATGGGGCAGGGGTAAGGGAGTAGGGTAAGTAGTTAAAAATCAACCTGATTTTAACTCAGGAAGCAGCGAATGTCTTTGTGTATCCTGAGTAATATAAAAGATGACCATGTCAGGAGACAATGGTCTCTCCGGAAGATTAACTGAGAAGAACATAATAGAAGTTAGACAATCCACTACATTTGCAAAACAAGACTAGCCAAAGAAAGTATTCTTACCGATTTCACTTTCAATTATGAACTCCACAGTAGCAGATAGCGATTTATGTAGGTATCCTCTTGTTACTTCTACCTTTACAAGATACTATATGTAGAGAGAGAGAGAGAGAGAGAGAGAGAATCAGAGTATGACTTTCACAAGGCAGAGCTAGAAAAATGAACTGTGAAGACAATGATACCTGGATGTTTATATTTCCTCCATGAAATGTCTCGTAGAATTTTTCCAAGTTGTCTTCTCCTGGACGTTTAAGAACCACCGAAAATGGTATCTATCAGGTTCAGGAGAAAAAAATTTTGTCAGTTGGCTGCTGGAGGTAGGGAGAAGGCCAAGACTAACATAGACCTCACCAATTAAGAAGGATAGGAGCAAGCATATTTGAGCCACAACTTGTGTTGCAAAGACAACCTCAAGCACTTAGTGGTATCATATATCTTCTCCATATCAACTAACCAATCTTTGCCTCTCAAAGGGTTGACGCTACCTATAGACGGCTAAGTCCTGACACTTAGAAATTTCAGTTAGGCTTCTATATTTATTTTTATTGCCTTGAGTACTTTAAGGAGTTAAGATCTGACCAAGGCTCAATATAGTGGCTGCTATTACACGATCGGTTGCAGGGATCGCAGGTGAAGGAGGAACATCACGATTTCCAGCAATTTGGGGAAGAATATAATTGAGGAGCAGTGGCAGAAGCTTTGCCACATATCAAGAAAGTTGTGGCACCACTCCTGCACTTAAAGTGGAAATCTATTCCCATACCACGATTCAGTAGAAACAAAAAAAAAAAATTGATCAAATAAGAAAATGGAATACGAAGGATAAAAGATTGCAATTAGATGAAAATACAAGAAAAAGTAAAAACTTGATCCAAATAGAATTTTGAGAGCACTCCAGCCCTACCGAATAACAGAGATGGGATTGCAATGGAAGGCACCTAAAGCACTCACCAAAGCAAAGCAAGAAAAACCGCTCAATACCACAAGAGAGCTTTGGTCAAGCATTGATCGTCAAATATGCAAGAGTATCTCTCGGTCCATATACACCAGAGAGTTGCAACACCCCACATTTCCGCAAAATTGCGACATCCTTACCTCTCGTGTGCTGAATGGCAATCCCATTCCTTTCGGGGTTCTCTCACCACCAAAACATCTCAAAGAAATGAGGAACGAACCGATAGTACCAATCCACTCGAAATGTGGACAAACAAACATAAACCTTGAGAAAAGCACAAGAAAATGTCTCATACTAACAGTTCTAATCCAAGTAATCATAACCTTTGCTTGATACCAAATCTATACCAGACATAACACCGTGATGCAAGTTTGGGCAATTACTTATGCCATTTTTTACCCATGTAATTCATACTTGACTTGTGGCCATTTTACAAAATATGTAATTATTGGTCACTTGAAAGATTCATAAAATTATTAATTAGTTTAAAGCATAAATAGATTAACCCTATGTATCTTCGAAATAGGAAGTACAACTCGGAGCAAGAAAAAATAGGGCTTCAATTCTCTCCATTGAACTTCCGGTTAGCAGAACGTAAGTATGTGTCAGTAGTTGTATGTGTAGAGAACACTAGGTTGTGTTATTGAAGCAGGAACCCTCCTTATTGTTGATTTTACAGAACTTGTAATTAGAATTTGAATCGAGTAGTTATCTGTTTGCAGTTTGTATGTTTTAAAATTGCATCCTGAAACATCTTTGTTTCACCCAGTATGCTTCAGAAATAAAAAATTTAGAGTCGCAAAAATCTATAATTTTCTACGATTTGAATATTCCAGTGACTCAAATCAAATTTGAAGCAGTGTTTCCTAAAACTTGTGTCTCCCTCGTTTCATGAAAAAATCAGGCCTATGATGTATCCAAGGTAAGCTTATGCAGGGACCCTTTTGTGGGTTCTTGAGTCAATATTTGGGCCTGTCCAGCTTTAGATTCACTAAGGGTCATAATGAATTGATCTGCATAATCCAGGAGTAGCAATGGATGGAGTGATGGCAGTGGCAACTGCATGGTGAAAAAAGTAGGCCAAGCAGAGATGTGGAGGTGTAGTGACAAAATGTTGGTGGTGCACTGATGCTGAAGTTTCGAAAGAAATAAAAGCAAATCAGGCAGCATATTATTTCTAGGAGGAGTTCACGAGAGAGAGAAGGTAAACAAGGAAACAAAAAGAGGAATATCTATTAGGATGCCAGGTTCTTTAATCAAACAGTGTACCCTCCCATCCCAACAGAAAGACCACAAGGATTATAAATGAGAGGTCGAAGTTTTTAAAATTGTAACTTAAAAATTACTTTCTGATATCATACCTCTGTTGTTCCTGAACCTATCTTTCCAGAATATCTGACCTCAACACTCTTCTTTCTGTATTTGGGTCAAGAAGTGATCAAGTAAGCATAAGATGGAGTGTAATAATGAACCACAGCTGATAGGTTAAGTTCACTAATAATAAAGGAAATAAATATCTACTTTTATTTTCTTCACAAGGAAAAAATCAAAAGGTATCACACTTTAATTTCATCCTTTCCAGGTAATTCCCCAAAATTCTATAGATTTCCAGGTCACAGCTAGACTAATTAATACCTCCATCCCATAAATAAGTCCTAGTTTGACGTTTCAAAGTCAACTTGACCATTTAGTCTTTCGAATTATACTCCTTCCGTCTCAAAATAAGTGTCCAATTTAGTTTGTAACAGAAACTATGGTAGTTGACTGTTATGTAATTTTAAAAGCACATGTGCATAAGTAGCCTCGGAGTTCACATGTTGCGCAGTATGCTTAGTAGGAGATGAAGGTTAGCAAAGGTGAAACTAGTAAATTCATTAAAAATGACAATTCATTTTGGGAGAAAATATTTTTCGAAGATGACAATCATTTTGGGACAAAAGAAATTAACATTTTAAACTCTATGAAACAGTATGATGAATCCCAACTTTGTTAGGTTTAAAAAGAAACTAAATTTCTCATAAATGAAAAAATAAATAGCTCAAAACTGGTCGAGTATGACTTTAAGAAGTCAAATGATAACACTTTTCATGGACATGACTCCGGAGCCGCAAGAAAGTTACTGCGGATCATTTCAAGTATCTGTATCTATTCACTCCATCTGTGTGTCCAAACATGTCCATACAACTAGGAAAATGCTTGAGTTACCGCAAGCATCAACCGTTTGCAGTATGCCAGTATTGTACCATCACACAATATATAACATCAGCAAGCATCTAGTTGATGCTTACGGCTGAGAAAAGACAAAAACTGAGAAGTTAGACAACGGTTGGCCTACCATTGCTCATATAACTATGGCAAAATATTTGCCCTATGTTTACATGTTAAGCACATACATTAATAGTAACTTTTGTATTGACATCTACCTTACTGGTACAGGACACTGTGAAAGTGCGATAGTCGAGACAAAAACTACTATGATACTATCCATAACTGTTTAGAAGAAGGAGAGAGTTACACTATGGGAATAGGCTTAACAACGCCATAAATGGATTCAATAACCCCAGCTGATCCTCCACGAACCTGATTACCAACCAAGACACGACAATTGTCAGAGAACTACTTAAAAACAACACACATTGAAACAGTTAAGAGTATCCGCTCTAATTAATGAAATGTTCAACAATTATAGACGGAAAAACAAATAGCGGACTCAAATTTCTCCAATATCCTTGATGTAGACCAAATAAAGGTATAAATAAATAACAGTGGGAACTGGGAACCTGCAAGGTGACAGATCCATTGACGGTTAATCGAATTCCTTGGTGAGAGATAGAAGAAGGCAGCCTTGTGATTATGTTCCCTTCAAGAGTTTCCTGCAATCAAATCAGTATTGTACAGCTACTATTTCCGTTAACATTAAGCGATTGAAGAGAGGAAGATGGAGAGAGTTTACATTGGGGCGATAGATACGGTTTGATCGGGAAAGTTTGATCTCCACAGCCATGGCAGACGACAGGGCGCAGACAACTGAGAGCAGCAGCAGGTAGACCCGTCACCAAGACTTGGGAATTGGTAGACCAACCTTTCCATTTGGTTTCTCTCCATTTTTCCCCACCTAGTATGAGATGGCTTGTTTGGTGGAGTGTTTCCATCAAAATGGTGGTAAAAAATGTGATGTTTTATTTTTAAAAGTGTTTTAATATAAAATGCAACGTTTTAAAAATATGAAGCATTTTAAAATGTTCTAATTCGTAGTGTTTTAAAAATAGGCTATATTTACAATTACTCTACTTATGAAAAATAGCATTTTAAAATAGTTTTTCAAACGTGTTTATAAA
The DNA here is from genome assembly GCA_013146195.2 of Codonopsis lanceolata. Classification (NCBI taxonomy): domain Eukaryota; kingdom Viridiplantae; phylum Streptophyta; class Magnoliopsida; order Asterales; family Campanulaceae; genus Codonopsis; species Codonopsis lanceolata. The sequence continues at coordinate 73,931,099 of CM028377.1, forward strand.
AATAAAACTATATTTTGAAAATACTGCGTTTTAAAAACGCTGCGTTTTAAAAAAATTGCTCCAAACGAGACTTCATATGATCAACAACGTCAACGTGCTACATCACTTAAAAAAACTCATCACTGGACGACGTTGTTCATATTTTTTTTTCCTTCCTAGTTCTTGCCACGAATTCATTACGACACACCATTTGACCACCGTTAACTATCGCCCCCCTTGCTCCCGACTCGACTGTATTGAAAGATTAAAATACCCCTCAAGCTTAAAAATTAATTTTACACTCTTACCCCTTAACATTTTATTATTCACACACTCTCTCTCTCTCTCTCTCAAAATTAGCTTTTTCTCTCAACTTTTTAATCTCTCTCATCACTCTTTGAAGATTTTTGCTAGAAAAATGTATTCTTTCAAAACTGTTAAATTTCTTTTTTTTGCTTACTTTTTGTAGTATAAATTAGCTGAGTCTTAAGAGAAAAATAAAACAAAAATTGAGAATTGTTTGTTTTGTGTGCATGTGTGTGAGAAACGGAGATTATAATATATGGTTGACATAGCGTCATAAAAAATGAGCATAAAGCCCATCAATAATGATTTAACAACTAGAGCAAGACATGCTTAGAAAAATACATGGATCAAGTGTACTACAAAGAATCGAGAGATTGTGGATTCTAAGTGATTAAATGTATCAACAAATATGTCTTTAATTATTTTTTATGAGCCATAAATCACATTTTCCCTTTACAAGACTGATAAGAAGAATGAATTTCACTCTTAACAAATTATTTACTTGAGCTTCTACTTCTTCTTTCGAAATCTCATTTGACCATGTAAGTTTAATGTTAATGCAACCAAATATCTTAAAATATGTTTCCTTCCTTCTAGATAAATATCTTAAAATGATGTTTTCTTTCCTTCTAGATTGCATGCCAGCATAAATACAACTTTGTACATTGAACAAAATCTCATTAATATTTTATTTGGTGGAAACATTAAAAAAAAAAAAAAAAGATTGATTCATTGCAAATATTATTCTAGACCCTAATTAAACCAAAAAAGGAAGTGAATATATATGGCTTTCAACAACAACAAAAATCCTTCTAACCAAGAGAATTTAGTATATTTGACTATTGTAACAAACGCTACACACTAGTGCATATTATAGAATTGTATGTGTGTAATTAAGAGCTATTTGGCATAATAACTTAGGAGCTTGTATTTGTGCCACAATTGCACCGACATGGCACCAGTAAAGAATTTGAGTGTTATGTCGACTTGACCATGACTCCGGATCTCATGTACTAACAACATGTGCCCATATTGTACCACTAATCAAAACACGTGGATTACTCTAAATTAATTCATTTTCTTCTGGATTTCTAAATTTCCCATTTATATTTATTAGTGGTACAGATGCACACATGTGTTGCTGGTACAGGAGATCCGAATTTCTTGACGTTTAGATTTTTTCCCTGAGTTAAGGAAAACCCTATAAATATTCATGCTTAATATGTGAAATGTATACACATCATAATTCTCCTTGTGTGGTGGTATTCAACAATGTTGCGGAAGAGCAAAGGTCGCCAGAAGGTCCAAATGACAAGAATGTCAAAAGAGAGCAACCTTTTGGTAACATTCTCTAAGCGTCGGTCTGGTCTCTTCAAAAAGGCAAGTGAACTTTGTACTTTATGTGGTGTGGAAATTGTGATTATTGTGTTCTCCCCCGGGAAAAAGGTGTTTTCCTTTGGGCACCCTTGTGTTGAGGCAATCATCAATCGATTCCTCGCCCGAAACCCTACCCCAAGTAATTCAAGCACATCGCAACTTGTTGAGGCTCATCGCAATGCAAGTGTGCGTGAACTTAATATGCAGCTCACTGAAGTTCTTAGTGAGTTGGAATTAGAGAAGAAGCGAGGCGAAGAACTTGGCAAGATGAGGAAGGAAAACCAAGATAAGTATTGGTGGGAAGCACCAGTTGAGGAGTTAGGTTTACAAGAGCTTGAACAACTGAAGGCATCAATGGAGGAGTTAAAGATAAATATTGGGAAGCGAGCAGATAAACTTATGGTGGAGGTAGCTAATCCTACATCATTTTTTCTAGACTCAATCTCCAGGGGAGTGGGCGGTGGATCCATTGATGAAAAGGTTGGTTCTGGACTTGGATTTGCCATGACTCCACATGGATACACCCTTGGGTTTACCCGCGGACTTTATTGAATTTTCATTTGGAGAAGGCCCTTATGTCTGCGAAATACCACGATCATTTACATAGACTTTGTTGACGAGTCATTGTTGATGAATGATTGTTATTAAATAAACGGGTTTGATTTCATTATCTCTAAAGTATTATTGTTTTCGTCTAAGTAGTTTTTACCTACATCTAGTTATCTTCATTGTCGAATTTGGATGCTACGATAAAGGTTATTTGAATCGACTAAGACCACTGGAAAGTAAATGAAACGAAGAAACTAAAGATGTCTTTGTTTTTGTACAATTTGATGACAATGATAAGTTTGCAGATTTTATAAATCAATAAAACAAATAATTTTCAATGGCATGCACCAATTTACTTGAAGTTTGCACCCAAAGTTACAAAATCATTTACCATTAATTTTATTAATCTCTTATATAAACTATCTCTTGTGAAATATTTTTGTGATCAAATGAATGCATCAATATTTGCATCGTAATATACACGTATCTAGTGAATCGATTCATTAACTTGAATTGTGATCCAACGCACTTACCATTTTTCTTTTCACTTCATACTTAACCGTTATGGATATTTTAGATTCTCCTTATTTACAGTCAAATACACATATGTTCGATTAGTGGAGTGCCTCTGTCCATTTTGTAAAAGTTTGAGTGGGTATTGTTATATATTTGGTCAATCCTAAGGGAAATGCACTTAACTAACACTAAAATTACGAAAGAACATCATTATCTAACAATTTTAATTATTAGTTAATAGAGAGTAGATTACTTCTCAAAATTAAAAGAACCACTTTTGGTTTGTAACAAAACTAATGAAGTGAATTTCGACCTATAATATTATGCTTAATGTCTCAAATATCTACAAATTAAACAAGTATCATCATCTTAGAAAGTGGGGAGGTTGATTTTATTGTCAAACTTTTCAAGCTCCCAAATTCTTGTCGAGTGGCAGATTAGATGAATAGTCAAAACCCACTCCAAAACTGCGAGATACTTGGATAATACAAGTAATTTTTTTTAATCAATCGGTCATCATGTTCTATTTTTTGTTGTTAGTCGCTACTAAATATCGGCAACAAAATACATGTCCTATGCACATTACATAGTCAACTCTTAGTTAATAACTATCTAGATGACAATTTAAGCGTGACCCACTTACATGAAATGTTGCCTCTTACTTGAACTACACTTTAGCATATCATAAATCTCTATATAATATCCAAGGAAATGCATCTGTCTCTCTAATGTCATGGGTTTACATATAAAAATTAGACAACTAAGTTGACAATGGAAGAGTAATAATTCGACAAATTGACCAAGTTAAAATCATGACTTTGTAAAGGAGAACCTTATAGGGTTCGAGCTCAACCAAAATAGTTTAGTCCTATTCTACTTCTTTATGTATCTGTTAACAATTGGAACAAGAAAAAGAGAGAAAAAGATATTGGAATATTATTAATTTTCTTAAAGGAATTCGATGGTAGATTATACAGATTAGAAAGGATATATATATCCTTTACTGATATATCGACATCAGCCTTTAGCTAAGAAAAGAAGATGGAAATTACAAGATTACCCTTAATGAATAACTAACAAAACTACCAAAGAAACAAAATGTTCACTTGACACCCCTGTAGTTGAATAACTTCTGAATATAGACACTGAGGACCCTGAAGATACATTGGATCAGATTTTCTTCTTCATTTTAACATCCCCTCTCAAGTTGGAAGGTAAGAAGAGATTCTTGACATGCAACTTGCTAAGAAGTTCAGAAAACTGATTGCTTGGGAGAGCTTTAGTGAACAGATCTGCCAGTTGAAGTTGAGTAGCAATATATTTGGTTGAGATAAGATTGTTTATAAGCATGTTTCTCACAATATGACAATCTATGTCAATGTGTTTAGTTCTTTCATGGAATACAGGATTAGCTGCAATGTATAAGGCAGATTTGTTGTCACAATGAAGAGGAATTGGCTTATCTATCCCAATCTGAAAATCTTTAAGAACTGCCATAAGTCATGTTAACTCACAGCAAGTATTAGCCATGCTTCTGTATTCAGCTTCTGATGAAGACCTGCTAACTATGTTTTGTTTTTTACTTTTCCATGAAATAAGTGCATTCCCAAGAAAGACACAAAAACCAAATAAGGATCTTCTAGTGATAGGGCAGGTTGCCCAGTCTGAATCACAGAATGCAGTGAGATCAAGAGGATTATTAGATGGATAGAAAATGTCTTGACCTGTACTTCCTTTGAGGTATCTGACAAGCCTTAATCCAGCTTTCCAATGCTCAACAGAAGGTTTAGACATGAATTGACTCAGAATATGAACTCCATAGCATATGTCTGGTTTGGTGATTGTTAAATAGATCAATCTGCCAATCAGTCTTCTGTAAGGGGTTGGATCAGAGAGAAGAGGTTGAGTAGAGGATGCAAGCTTGTGATTTAGTTTAATAGGAGTTGCCTTTGGTTTGGAATCTAGAAGACCACAGTCAGTAAGAATATCAACTGTGTATTTCCTTTGATGAATACAGACACCTGAAGAATTTCTTGCAACTTCAATTCCAAGAAAATACTTGAGCTCTCATAGATCTTTGACAGGAAATTTGGCCTTTAAGTACTCCTTGACATTGACAATTAAGTCTTTACTTGTTCCAGTAATAAGTAGATCATCCACATAAACCAGAAGAATGACCAAATTGGTTTCAGATTTGAAGGTAAATAGAGTATGATCATTATGAGACGATGTGAAGCCATATTGAACTAGAGTAGTTGAAAGCTTTTCATACCACTGTCTAGGTGCCTGTTTTAGACCATATATAGATTTGTGCAACTTGCATACCACAGGAGCTTTATCTGCAGATAAACTATGACAGTAACCAGGAGGAAGATCCATAAAGACTTCTTATTTTAACTCTCCATGCAGAAAAGCATTTGAAACATCTAAATGATCTATTTCCCAGTTCTTAGAAGCAGCAATGCACAAAAGTATCCTGATGGTTGTCATTTTTGCTACTGGAGCAAAAGTTTCAAAATAGTCACTTCCTTCTATTTGAGTAAAGCCTTTTGCAACTAATCTTGCTTTGTATTTGTCAATGCTTCCATCAGGATTGTACTTAATTCTGAATATCCACTTTGAGCCAACCTTGTGACTCTTTTCTGGTAAGTGTTGAACAATCCATGTTTTGTTCATTTCCAATGCTCTTAACTCCTCTTCCATAGCTTGGCACCACAAAGGATCTTTGATAGCCTGTTCATAGGTTTGTGGCTCATTCTTTTCAGCAATTTTAGTAGAATAGATTCTATAAGAATCTGAAACCTGACTGAAATTACAGTAGTTTTTAAAAGGATAAGAAGAAGTACCTGTTACACTTGCAGCAGTATGATCATGAAGTTGAGAAGGCAGACCTGTGTAATCCTTAAATTTAATAGGAATAGTTCTATTTCTAACAGGTCTGTTATTAGGGGGTGGTTCAAAGCTAGTTTGAGGAGTGTCTATGGGTTGATCATTACTGGTAGTAGGGATATCATTGAGGATGTCATTTTGAGTATCACTATGAAGTTGATTATCATTATCATGATGTTGATTACCATCATCATCCAAGGTTGTAAAAATATCATCATCAGGAAATAGTCTATTACTGGAAGACTCAAGTTGATTATTAACTTGAAAAGGGAAGACCTCTTCACAAAATTCTACATCTCTACTAAAGAAGACTTTGTGAGTTGTAATATTATAGCATTTATAAGCCTTTTTAGAAGAAGCATAACTAAGAAAAACACATTTTTGAGATCTTGGCATGAATTTATCTCTATTTTGTGCAAAGGTAGAAGCATAGCATAAACATCCCATAGTTTTAAGGTGATTGTAAGTGGGAGGTGTTCCATAAAGAGTTTCAAAGGAAGTTTTGAACTTCAGAACAGAATTAGGTAATCTGTTAATCAAGTAAGTAGCAGTGAGGATACAATCTCCCCAAAAATGTATGGGAAGATTAGCTTGGAATTTTAAGGCTCTAGCAAGTTCTAAAAGGTGCCTATTTTCCTTTCAGCTCTACCATCTTGCTGAGGAGTGTCTATGCATGAGCTTTGATGAATAATGCCTAATGAGTCAAGTAAAGAATTCATGCAGTTGTTAAAGAATTCAGTTCCATTATCAGATCTGATTTCTTTAACAGATTTATTGAATTGGGTACTTATCATGGTAAGGAAAGATTGCATAATATTGCATACATTGGCTTTAGTTTTAAGAAGAATGGTCCATGTGGTTCTAGTGTTGTCATCAACTATGGTAAGAAAGGAGTTGTGACCTTCATAAGTAAGGTGTTTATATGGTCCCCAAACATCACAGTGGAGCAAATCAAATGCAGAAGGTTTGAGAGAGTTACTGACATTAAAAGGTTTTCTAGTTTGTCTGGCCATATGGCAGATGTCACAACAGAAATTTTTTAGTCTATTCAGGTGCAAGAAACATAAAGAATCAATATACTTCATAGCTTGTAATGGAAGATGTCCAAGTCTTTTGTGCCAGAGATGTACAGGATCAATAGTGCTAAAGATTGAATGAAATTCATCATTTACAACTTGAGAAGAAATATTATTGAAAGCACTGTATGTAGGGTAAACAGTTTTGGTATGATTCTTCTTATTATCCATACAATGCTGTTGAGAATCAAACTTATACAAGCCTTCATCAAGTTTGCCAGTCACCTTCAAAGTTTTCCTGGCAAGGTCCTGAATATAACAAAGGTTTTTAGAAAAGGTAAGAAGGCATCTAGCATCTTGAGTAAATTTGCTTCTTGATAATAGATTGAACTTAAATTCAGGAACAAAGAAAACATCAAGGAGGCAAATTTCATTGGTTAGTCTAACAGATCCTTTATGAGTAATGATAGAGCTTTTACCATTTGGTAAGTGTATAACAGATTGAGTAGGAATAGGGTTAATTAGGTTTGAAAAACAGTTTGTTATATGGTGTGATGCTCCTGTATCAATTATCCAATCATAGGACTTGCAATCATAGTTGGATAAACAAAAAGGATTTGCATATTTGTGTGTATAAGTAGATTTACCTGCCATATGATCAGTGTTGAAGTCAAGAGGGGAATGAACCTCAACATTGTTGACTTTTGGCTTGATCCTAGCAAGGAGTTCAGCAACTTGTTCTTCTGTAAAATGGTTACTTGAATTGTCTTTCAAAGTGGCAGAATTGGAGGCTTTTCCTTTGGCTTTATTCTTTGGCATTCTTGAGAGATCTGGTTTAGTGCCAAATAGAGGATGCCAATCTGGAAATCCATTTAGAAAGAAACATTTCTCTTTTGGATGGGAATCTCCATGACAAAACTCACAGAAAAATTTCCCTTTTGATGTTGAATTTCCATTGAATTGATTATTCTTGAAGGAATTCTGACCAGATTTATTGAACATGTTTCCTCCATTGTTGGTATTAACAAATTTTCCAAGAAGAGATGTGTCACATTCATTGTTGCAACTGCCTGTTTTTCCATTGACAGAAGATCGAATTCACATTGTTCTGGTTTCCAGATTTTCCAAGAAAAGCAGTTGGAAATTCAGGTTGTCCACTAGATATGCCACACTGTCTTTGAGCTTCTTCTTGTATAAGGATAGAAACAGTCTTGGACAAAGATGGCAAGGGAAGCATTCTAAGAATCTGTCCTCTTACATCAGTGTAAGAGTCTGATAGGCCCATTAAGAATTGAGTTATTTTATATGAATGATCATAATCCACACGAAGTTTTGATGCTCCACAAGTGCAATCACAAATACAATTAGGAAGAGGAAGAAGATCTTGGAGTTCATCCCATAGGCCTCTGAATTTTGTAAAATAAGAATTGATAGACATAGTTCCTTGTGTACAAAGAGCAATGGTTTTTCTGATTTGATAGAGCTTTGTAGTATCATTTTGAGAATATCTAGTGACTAAATCTTCCCACATTTCACAAGAAGTAGGAAAATAAACTATGCTTTGTCGAATTTCAGAGGTGACAGAATTTAGGATCCAAGATATAGTCATAGAATTGCATCTATTCCAAGCATTAGAATATTTTGAATCTGGTTGAGGTTTCTTGAAGGTGCCATTAATCATGCCAAGTTTATTCTTGGCAGATAAGGCAATAGTCATGGCCAATTTCCATTGAGTGAAGTTTGAATCAGTTAGAGGATCAGACACAAGTGTCATACCTGGATGATCATGAGGGTGGAGAAAAAGTGGATGTCCAGCAGGCAATTGAAAAGTAGATTCTGAAAAATCATAGAACTCATTGGTATGGCTGGTTGATTCCTGAATTTTATCTTTGTTGCTTTCTTTGGTGGGAGACTGATTATCCCGATTAGACATGGATGGAAAAACAGAAGATCAATCAAGAAAGAGAAGGGAAAGAAAAACAGTGAAGAACATAAACTTGATTTGAAGAAGAAGAGTTATGAACTTTCTTCTGCAGCAGTGATAAAAGGAGAAAGGCACGAAGAACAAGCAACCAGAATCGATGTGCCCTTCAATGGCTCTGATACCATGTTAACAATTGGAACAAGAAGAAGAGAGAAAAAGATATTGGAATATTATTAATTTTCTTAAAGGAATTCGATGGTAGATTATACAGATTAGAAAGGATATATATATCCTTTACTGATATATCGACATCAGCCTTTAGCCAAGAAAAGAAGATGGAAATTACAAGATTACCCTTAATGAATAACTAACAAAACTACCAAGGAAACAAAATGTTCACTCGACACCCCTATTGAATAACTTCTGAATATAGACTCTGAGGACCTTGAAGATACATTGGATCAGATCTTCTTCTTCATTTTAACAATATCATTACATTGTTATTCCCAACTGAAGATGCCAAACAATTCGAGTTATTGGTTCCGGTTGTTGTTATTTACTTCATAGTCATTTACTTCTGCTCATTTGAATTAGAAGTGTTTTATTTTATCCTAACTACTATTTGCATCTTAAATGGCCAAAGAAAGCTATAATTGTCATCCGTATGCACTTTACTTCCCACTTTTAGCATTAGAAGACTATGAACTCTTAAAGCTCTAATAACATTAAGGACAAGGGAATGGATCGCATAGATATCATTCAGATCCTTTTTTTTTAATTTGTGTCTCAATTTCTCTCCTCTCGACCCCTCTTTACTAGCGTATGACTAAGGACTATAACATCATTGTTGTTGTGTTTGTATGTGTCATCACGATCTTGGCATATACTCGTACGTTGTTCTATCTTTGCCATCACAATCACAGTTATATATGATACATGAACGTCATCTTGCTCGACTACCGTCATCTCTCTATCTTTCCTGGCCTACTAGACTATCAATAATTAATGATTATTACCCAACTATTATTGTTGCTAGTTTGTATAAGTTGTCTCATTCATCTTGCCAAATGCACCTTCTTCTGCTTTTGTCATCCTACGATGCATGACATCAGTTTGCTCAACTATCATCGTTGACTAGAATAATTACCATCTCTCTCATTTATTAGAATATAACTAAGGATTATTGTCCGACTATTATCACATTTGGTTAATCAAATGTTTTATCTTTGTCAACACCATCAAAGTTATGATGCCTCAACATCATCTTGCTCGACTACAATTGTTGCCATAATCTGGTAAAAGAAAGTTGGAATGACAATGATGCAGTTCAATGATTGTGGGTTCCCGGGAAACGTGCTCCCGCGCCCCGCGCGCCCTTGGATAGGGGTGCGCGTCCGTGCGGATGCGGTGACATCCATTGCTCCCGTTCCACCCTCCCTTTTCTAGGGGAGGACGAAATCAAAAGTGCGGGAGGAGTCTTTGTCGAATAGCGTTGGAATGCGCCTCGGTTGCCTTTAGTGGATTTTGATCCAATATGGGAGCTTTGGATTTTCTATGTCAAGTTATCCCTTTTTTAGGGGATACCAGGATATAGGAAAACATCACCTTTCCATTCCCATCCTCCCTTGTTTAGGGGAGAACGTGAAAGTGCAAAGAAAGATGTTGCAGCGCCCCCACTATGGATTTTATGAAAATAGTCTTATGACCTATTTCAGATCACTATGAGTGCTTTGGGTTTTCTATGTCAAGTTATCCCTTGTTTAGGGGATACTAGAACATAGGAATACATCACCTTTCCATTCTCATTCTCCTTTTTTTAGGGGAGAACGTGAAAGTGCAAAGAAAGATGTTGCGAGGCCCCACTGGATCCAAAATGTTTTTAGAGTCGCCATCTTTATTTTAAGGCAAAAATAAAGCAAAACCAGAAAAAGAAAACCAGAGATGAAGAAAACGGGTTCGGAGGCTAAATTACGAGTTGGGAAGGTGCTAGGCACCCAACTCGCCCTTTCGGTCTCAAAACGGTTTTTGGCTAAAGTATGCTTTTTGTTATATTTATTAAACAGATAAATAAAGCATTAACTGCCTACAAATACATCCATTACATCTATATTATTTATGGACTTGCAACAGTCTCTTTTACAAACAATTACAAATATACTTGAAAATATTTGGCCATAGTAACGGCTACATTTAGTATTATTTCCTAACAAAACCCGGGCAGCATAACTGTGACGGCCCGACCCGGACCCCAATGCGAGATCCCGAATCGTGCCGTCCAAATAATCAATAACACAAGCATGCACAAGTAGGATTATAAAATTCATGTGGCGCAACATCGCATACGATTAACAACTCGGCTACACTTGGCCGGAAAAACAATTTAAAATAAACAAGTCATCGGCGACGTTACAGCCGGAACCCAACAACTACTCCTACAATTCTAACACATGCTTATAAAACCTCAACGGCCACAACATGCCGGAGACAACAACAACAATAATAATTAAACGAGCTTTAGCGGAAGAAACTGTAGCGAACCATTAACATATGAACAGACTCGACATATAAGTCGGCATACAAAAGATTACAAGTGTTAAACCATTAAGTTAACTACAACAACAAAGTTCCCAAGACAAGTCTAAGTGACTTGCTTCCCAACGTCCTTTCCAAAATAAAAGACTAACTACCAAAAGTCCAAAAGAGCAACCTTGAGCTCACAAACGACCAAGCGTGAATAAAGCGAGTCTATCTCGGACCGTCTCCTCGGCTCGGATCTAAGGAAACAAAACAAACAAATAGGGTAAGTCGAAAGACTTAGTAAGTTACTACAATGCATGATCACGTTATAACATGGCATTTATCACAATTATAGCTCATGTTCATCATATAGCACTTAGCACATTATTCACTTAAGTGCAAGAGAAATAAATCATACAAGTAGGATATGGTATAGGCACGGCCGCTTCGTAGCTCCTGCAAAATAGTTTGTTAACCCAATATCGTGATTACGATGCTCGTGACTTCGCATCGATATACCGAACTCCGCCGGCTAATAGCAGCCAGTGACGCACGTATTGTTACGGCAAAGGGGCTACTTCCCCATTGCGGCCTACAATGGAGGGGTGTGTGAGGTCCCAGGTACGGCGATCCATAGCGAGCACGAATCTCTCAATTCGTGAAGGCTATACATCGTCCTACCCTGACATAAAAATCAAACCAAATAGTGCCAGCTGGACTTAATGCAATGCACAAGTAGATGTTTACTCGTCAAGACCAAATAATGATCGAATTCGACAAGAGCGAACTCGACCGACCAAGTAGGGTATAAATCTCTACAATAAATCATGTCAAGGCACTTAATTGCTCATAACCAAATAATCATAACGGGTTCAAATGCACATAATTAAACTCAACTTAAAATTGAGTAAACTTGACCAAACGGTGTCCAAACTTCGTAGGGATTGAAATTAGGGTTCAACATGTTCAAATCTTCCCTAGAGTCGACTCCGTTGAGTCTTTTCTCTAAATTCCCAATTTTGGAGAAATTGAAGCTATGTGCTTCATAACCCAACCTAGGTCATTTCTAGGTTCAACAAGGTTGTAAATTCACCAAGGCATAGCAATGAAATTCATGTTCATCATAGAGTCCAATATTGAGGATAGAACACATAACAACTTCACAACATATCATGAAGGCATGAATTAGGGCATTCACATATAACAACACTTCCATCACAAATATAATACATGTTTCTAACATGTTCAAGACCTTAAATAGACAAGATGAAGGAGTATTATAAACATTCATAGGCAAGAAATCATCCTATACATGCTCCTAGCAAGTTCATATTTTCGAAATACAAGAAGAGAGCATAGGAAGCATATTGTGTGTCCTCATTGACCTCATACATCAAAAGCTTTGTTTCCTTAGGGTCAATGAGAACTAAAGAGAAGAAGAAGAAGAGTAACTTACAAGTGTTCTACACCAAAGAAAGCAAAGAAAGAAACTAATCGGTTGAAAATGATCTTCTCTTCGAGCTCTACACTTTTGTTGAAGGTGGCTTGAGCAAATGGAGAATGGATGAGGGAAGACCAAGAGCAAAGCTTCAAGAAGCCATGGGAGAGCTTGAGAGAGGATGAATCTCGTTTTTGGAGAGTGAGGGAGAGAAATGAAGGTCAAAATCTGAATATATGGCTTATATTGGTCTAGAACTTGAGTGGGACAAGTGTCAAGCCAATGTGGTCTCTTTAAAAATCTGATTTTGTGGCTTAATGATCATTAGAGCTCTCTTAATCCATCATTATAACTAGTTAGATATGTTAGGACATAAGTGAGGAGGGTTAGGGAGGTTTAGGAAAGGTTTATATAGGGGGTTTAGGTGTATAAGTTGTTCAACTTCAGAACAGGGGAAAAATCCCGTAAGTGCACATCTGATGTTGAGGCGGGCGCCTCAACATCCTCCAGGCGGGCGCCTCAACTGCTGAGCCTTCCTCCAGATTCTGATCATTTTGTAATTTCTCCCAGAACTTGAGGCGGGCGCCTCACAAGGTGCCAGCGGGCGCAGGCTTCGAACCTTCAAAACTTGGTCTAAACATGTCCTAAATGGTCCCAAACTTATGGGCAACCATTCTAAGGTCTAACCCAACTCAAAACAAGTCGGAAACACACCCGAACAACATCCGGAACAAGGTAGAACAAGGCTCGAATCATGCGACGAATGATTAACGAATCAAACTCCAAATCAAACTAGGATAACTTGGACATGAAAAAGGCTTGTTTCAACATGGTTATGACCTGAATACAAAGCCAAGAACTCAACGAACACTTCGCACGTCGAAATAGAAGCAATTACGAGCAACGAGGGGAATCGCTAAGGCCAAAATCAAAGCAGTCGAACCGGCGACTCAACAAACAAGCTTACGTGATTCTAAACATGCTAAGAACTTCATGAATGACTTATGAATATTTCTAAAGCATTTATAGACTAAGTAAACATGCTCACAATCAATCAAGAAAGTATGAAGGCAAGCACACAATACACATGCAAGAATACGGGGTGTTACAATAACTGCTTATATATTTACATTGGACCGGATTGGAAATAATACTCTTACAAATAAAGACTTTAATGAATAGATAAAGCAAATAATTACAAATACATCTGAAAAGATTTGGCCATAATAACGGCTACATTTAGTACTATTTCCTAATTAAATCCGGGCAGCACAAATGCTTATATGACTACATTGGGCCGGATTGGAAATAATACTTTTACAAACAAATGAAAGACTTTTAAAAATAAAAACTTACAGACAGCCTAGGGTGTGCTCGCTCTGTCCCTCGGGGAGAGAGAGTCTTTTTTTTTTTGCTGTTGAAGTTGTGTGTTGTGTGTTGTGTGAATTTGGGCAGCGTGACTGCTCTGAAAGTTACTTTTCGGCCTCGGGATCGGGGCAGGGTAACTGTTTGTATTTGGTTGTTTGTTGGCTTGAGGTTGGCTGAAATCGGACAGAATAACGGCTTATTTCTGAGCGATTTGGCCTTTTAAATCGAGGCCGAGCAAGCCGCTTTCCACGATTTTTGGACCGGAGAAAAAGGGTGGATACCTAGCTGGGGGGCTAAGGTACACTTCTACCGGTTGGTTTTGTGTTTGGAGGAAGTTTGGCAGAGTTTCGAGGCTTTTTGAGGTGATCTCTCACTATCTCACACCGCTCTCTAATTCTCCAGCGTAACGTTAACGCGGAGAAGCTTTACGAAAGAAGGAGTGCTGAAAATGATCGACTGAAGCCTCTATTTATAGGCTGAATCAGGGACATCGGAGGAATTAAAATTCCTTCATCGCGCATCAACTGGGTGTACACTGCGCTGGATTTGTTGCATTTTATGGCAAAGTTTTGGATGAACAGTGGCAGAGAAGCATTTTTGGGCGCCACCCTCATCATATTTGGGCGCCATGCCCAATTCTTTTGGTAGCCGCGCCCATTTCCTTCTTCATGCATCAAACGAGTGTACACTTAAGTCTTTGTGAATGTTGAAGAGTTTCATAGCGAAGACCTTCAAGAAAATACGGCAAATATTTGATGATATAATGAACAAGAAACTATGTTCAAGCTGAAAAGATTTGGGCGCCACTCCCTCTTGATTTGGGCGCCATGCCCAATTATCATGGGAGCCATGCCCATTTTCAAACTTAGCCTTTTTTGAGCACTCGAGTCCTTCGTCCTTTTGCGATCTGCTTTGTCCTTTTGCACTTTTGACTTTCTATAACTTGACATTTGTTAATGTTTTAACAGTCTTGATATTTTTTGTCATGTCACATACCAGGGGTACGAAATTGGGGTGTCTACAATGATGAGTATACCTTATACCATCTTTGCAAGAAGTAGGATTCTTCTCATTATAAAGTAGAGATAAAGACTTAATCATGTATTCTTTAACTCTTTATTTTAACTTTGACCATGCACGTACATTTGTTATCTGTATTCTTATTTGAAGGCTTTTCTGATATTCCTAGCAGCAACTTTTTTAGCAACGACTTCGTTCATGACAAGAGGTGACACGTTGTCATAGTGGCAAATCATTTTAGGCATTGTGTTGACTTGGTTTATTATGAACTTGGTTTTAATCATTGGGATGAACTCAATTTGTTTCAAACTCTCTTTTGATTTCAAGGTGAACTCTATTTTTAATTATAAACATGTAGTCGTTGCGAGACAAAACTAGTCAATTAAAAACAATATACGATTTATCTTGAATCCCAAATTTCATTAAACTCACATAACACGACGATGCATGCCTTTGGTGCACCATGCATGCATGTCAAGTCGGCTCTGAACCATCAAATAATTTCTCACGTCGTAGCCCTAACTAACAACTTGAAATTGTCTATCCCACTATTTGTTACGTGTTTCACGTCCCATTAAATCTTAATCGTACGTGACCATAAACGTATTCTTGTTATTTGTTCCGATCTTCTTTCTATAAAGACATGTGTAAAACTAAGATTAAGAGAATGTGAGGAGTTAGATAAAAGATTTGGTGCCGAAATGGACTTATGAGATCAAGGACAACGAGGGTTCTTTCCCAAATCATCCCATCCAATGGAAAATCTTCAAAAATCAAAAGCAAATCAATAGAGGATTTTACGAAATAAGAATCACCGGATGAATTCAAATCATCCTAAAATCTACAAAACAGTCCTTCGGGATAACTATATAAAAAACCCCGACCTATTTTAGGTATTGCAAATTGAACCCTGACAATTATTTATGGGCTTACTGAAACCCAACCTATTTTTATGTTTCAATTAAAACCCTCCGTCTATTTAACCCGTTAAATGGTAATGGCCTGCTGAGTAGGATGCCAACGTGGCATCCTACGTGGACTAATTTTATTTCATTATAAACCTTGTACAAATTTTGTAATTTCATTAAAAAAAACCCTAAAATTCATTTTCACCAAACAAAGCCTTAAATTTTAAAATAAATAGTTATTTATATACTAATTTCATTTTAAGTAAATAACGTTAATTTTTTAGAAAATAGGGTTTAAAGTATGATGTAAGTTTCAATGAGTATTTAATATTTAATACACATCCGATCCTAAATAATCGCCATGTTTGATTTCACACACAAATTAAGAAAAACAAATTATCTCTATTATAAATATTGATATAATTTGTATAAAGTATTTGTTTAATATGTAATATTTTAATAAAAATTAAAAATTAATATATTTGTAATATTTAATATTATGTTTAAAACTATAATTTATTTTATTTATAAGTAATTTTTGAATATGTAATATATTAATTAAAATTATAAACCGCTAGAACAATAACCGAGGTAGATATTATTGATTTCAAATTTGTGTCGCCCATACTTTGCACGGTGGTAGATATTATTGATCTCAACATCGTTGTATTCTTCTTCCTGGGTAAATCCACGGGACCGTCACCAAGGTCGTCGATTTGATGGAAACGATGATTAGATCGTAGAAGAAGCTGATTCTGTGGTTGGGATTACGAGCGACTAGGGTGAGGTTGAACTTGGAGGAGAGGTTGTTGGATGAGGAAATGTTGAATTGAGAGGTTTGGAGAGAGGAAACAGAGAAGGAAGGACAGTGGGGGTGGTAGAGTACCCAAAGGATGTAGTCGGCGATAGCTGCGAAGAGGATGATGAGGAGGCGCATGAGGGTTGTCTAGAGGCAGCATCTGCAGCAATAGCTACGACAGCTGCGACGAGGTTACGGTAAGCGGGGCGGGCATGGTTGTAGAGTTGGGCGTTGGTGGCGAGGAAAGAAGGGTTGCCACTGGCAGTGATGGAGGCAGCAGCGGTGTCGTTGCTAGTGGTCTTGACGGAAGGGTAGACTCTATTTGTCATGTCTAGCTGAGCTAAATTCAGATCAATAGTTGCTACTTAGGGTAGACTATGTCTGCTATATATATATATATGAAGACAAATTGGGTAGGTTGTAAGATTGATAGAAGATATACTCGGTTGGAGGAACTTGGTGTCCTAAGGCTTGGGTATAGAAGTTGTGTCATAAGCTTTGAAGAGAAATCTACTTCTCTTGCCTTCCTACATTGAAATTACAGTTCATTCAACTTCCACAAGAGAACTGTTTTAGCGGTTTATAATTTTAATTAATATATTACATATTCAAAAATTACTTATAAATAAAATAAATTATAGTTTTAAACATAATATTAAATATTACAGATAAATTTTGAAACAAATATATTATTTTTTTATTAAAATATTACATATTAAACAAATACTTTATACAAATTATACTAATATTTATAATAGAGATAATTTGTTTTTTTAAATTTGTGTGCGAAATCAAACATGACGATTATTTAGGATCGGGTGTGTATTAAATATTAAATACTCATTGAAACTTACGTCATACTTTGAGCCCTATTTTATAAAAAAATTAACTTTATTTTCTTAAAATGAAATGGGTATATGAATAACTATTTATTTTAAAATTTAAGCCTTTATTTGGTGAAAATAAATTGTAGGGTTTTTTATGAAATTATAAACTTTGTACAAGGTTTATAATGAAATAAAATTAGTCCATATAGGATGCCACGTTGGCATCCTACTCAGCAGACCATTACCATTTAACGAGTTAAATAGATGGAGAGTTCTAATTGAAACATAAAAAATATAGGCTGAGTTTTAGTAAGCCTATAAACAATGTCGGATTCATTTGCAATACCTAAAATAGGTCGAGGTTTTTATACGCTTATCCCGGTCCTTCATTAAACGCCACAATTTTGAAGAAAAAATCATCAAAACGACGTCGTTTTAATGGTCGATTCTTTTTTTGAAAAAGGAAGCGACCAACCAAGGTCCTGCCCCTTCTCCTTTCCATGTGTCATTATTTAGTGGACAATATTTTATTTCCCCATTACCTTTCTTGACCAACTTTCATCTAATTTTTTTCCTTCATTAAAGTACACAGTTTTACGTATAAATAAAGATTTGGTTTGTTTCATTTGGATATTATAAAAAAATTATACGGAATATGATTTTTTCAAATTCTAGCCAATTTTTTATAAAAATATTAAATTAATAAAAATAAAATTAATAGAGTATGTAAATAACTAAATGAGTTAGATTTTATGTCACTATTAAAAATATTTTTTAATTTTGAATTAAATAAATTATTTTATTAGTTTTTAATAATTTTTTTTTGTTTGATCCAATCAAATCATTATACTTTCGCTTTAAACGTCAAATCATCTATCTCACTCTCTCATCCACTAAACCATTAAATCTCAACCCCACATTTAACTATTTGAAGCCCTTGCTGTGAGTGTCTATGCTGACATGGCTACTTCTTAATGGTCGAGCAGTGAACACCTGACGTAACTCTCACAAAACACTTCCTTTTTCTTTTTATATTTCTTCTTCTCGTCACCGTCCACCTCCTCCTCCGCAACGACTCCCCTCCGCTTCCCCCACCACCGCCAACAACCGCCACACATTGATACACAAAGCGAAATAAACAAAAGAGATGCGAAATTATCGCAACAGGCTCGTTTATTTCGCCCTCATAATTTTCTCTCTCCTCATCCTCCTCCCTGATTCCGCCACCGCCCGCCCCTTCGTACTCGTCCTCTCCCAAGACGACCTCAAGGAATCCCCGGCGGAATCCTCCTCCCCTCCCCGATGACCCGTCCGTTACTGACTGGGACGAGTTCGGCGACTCCGACGCCAGGTCCGACGACGAACTCGACCCTGGATCCTGGCGTTTGATGTTCGAGCCGGCTTCTGTATCCTCTTCTACTAACACTACACACGACCCGATCACGAAGGAATACTATTCCGCTGTTAGGAAGATGGTGAACGCTATGAGCCAGGGGGAACCCAGGTTGATGGATGAGGCAGCGTCAGAGATCGAAGCGGCGGCGTCCAAGGGGTATCCGCACGCGCAGTCGGTGATGGGTTTTTTGTACAATATGGGGATTACGAAGGAGCGTAGTGGAGCCAAGGGCTTCATGTATCATCACTTCGCCGCTGATGCTGGGAATATGCACTCCAAAATGGCTCTCGCTTATACTTATAGTCGCCAAGAGGTATGACTGATTTTGTCCTTTATCTCTCTAAATTTGTGCGCGTGTGCGTGCGTGTTTATTTGTCTAGGTGATAGCCCTAGGTGTGGAATTGCTCATTCTTATAGATACTTACTTAGCTGCAGGTATTAATAGAAAGTTGCAGTTCATACATTTGAATTTTGTTGTCCTACTCCTATTTTCAATCTTATTCTTTTACGCAGAGGTTAGCCCAAGATTTCAGTGTTATTATCTTATTTCTCACAGATTTTATAGTTTAAATCTATCTTCTTTTTTTTTTATAAGTATAAACTTATATATCAAGTGGTTATAGTTTAAATCTATCTTTGTGACTTTGGGGGGGGGGATATGGTCTAATAGATATCACAGTTATGAGAAATCTGGCTAACAAATGAATGTGCGGATGTTAATTTTATCTTTTTATATATGTTCTTCATCTTGAGTATAGTTGGATAAGTGGTTTTCGATTTGATTGGTTACAGATGTATGAGAAAGCAGTGAAGTTATATGCTGAATTAGCAGAAACAGCCGTGAATAGTTTCTTAATCTCTAAGGACTCGCCGGTCATTGAACCAGTCAGGATTCATAATGGAGCAGAGGAGAATAAAGAGGCCCTGAGAAAGTCCAGGGGGGAGGAGGACGAAGACTTTCAAATCTTGGAATACCAGGCTCAGAAAGGGAATGCTGGAGCCATGTATAAGATTGGGATATTTTACTACTTTGGATTGAGGGGAGTGAGGCGTGATCATGCCAAGGCTTTGTCGTGGTTTTTGAAAGCTGTAGACAAGGGCGAACCAAGATCCATGGAACTTCTTGGGGAGATCTATGCAAGAGGAGCAGGAGTTGAAAGGAACTATACGAAGGCTCTTGAATGGCTTACACTCGCATCCAGACAACAGCTTTATTCTGCTTACAATGGGATGGGATATTTGTATGTCAAGGGTTATGGAGTGGAACAGAAGAACTACACCAAAGTAAGAACTCTCTGGAACCTTAGAATGTGCATGTGTTTAGTCTACTTTTATATGATGCAACTTTTTGGTAGATTATCTGTTGGCTTTGAGCCCTTAGTTTCATTTCTGCTGACTTCATTTTTTCTCTGCATACTCCTTTTTTATCTTCACCCCTTTCCTCCCTACTCTTCCTTTTTTGACTGCATGCCTTCATTTGAGTATCTGATGTAGTTGCCTTTGTTTTACTTCCTATGTCCAATTTAAAGAGTTCTACTTCCCTTTTGGATGTTTCCACTAAAAGACTGATGTAGAAATTTAGCTTACATTTCAGGTGATCTTCTAATTTACCCCTCCATTATGAATAAACAAGTTGGATGCAACAAAAAAGATGTTTGTCAATATGGTTATATCGAATGATAATTATGATAATTCACTTAAAATAAAACATTGGAGTAAATTTTTATTGCATGAACTACTTATCAAAGAAAAAAAATATTATTGCATGACCTATCTTATGCAAGGATGCCCTTTCATGCTCAACCAAGAGTCTTTAAAATTTTATTTGAAGTGAATAGGCTATTTTAGTTTGAGGTTGTTCTAGCTTAACCGTAGGTCTCGAGTTTGTGCCATGGAAAACTGCTGCAGTTTTATCGCCCTTATGGTTTTACCCAGTTTGGAGATTAGTCTTGGGCCTTCGTGTTGGGGATACCTTGGGAAACCAAAAAAGTTGCATCGAAGGATAATTTTGTTTTGTTCACTAAAAATAAAGTGATTTTTTGCTAAGAAATGATAAGAATATTTATACTCCCATCATTTTCAAATTTTCGTCCTCCTTTCTTTTTTCGTCCGTTTTTAAATAATTGTCCTCTTTAAAAACTTTTCCTTTTAGGAAAACACTTTTACCACTTTACCTTTACTTTTTCTACCTACTTTAATTATGACCACATACTCAAGGGCATTAAAGGAAACCACACATTTCTCCAATATTTATAATACAGTCAATTACTTTTTCTTAAACGGTGTGCCGGGTCAAAGAGGACAATATTTTGAAAACGGAGGGAGTATTTTTTTTTGATAAGAAGATTTTTAAAATTATATCGAATTCCCATCATGCTTTCATCGGAGAGCGGCAGATTGTCGATGTGTCTTTCATTGCCAATGAAGCCCTTGATGCTAGACTCAAAAGTGGTAATCCAAGACTCTTGTGTAAGTTGGACATCGAGAGGCTTATGATCACGTTAATTGGGATTTTCTCATTTACTTGATAGGAAGAATGAGTTTTGGTGAGAAGTGGAGGAAGTGTGTATTTCAGCATCTCTTTGGTTTTGTTTTCAGTTTTGATAAATGGAAAGCCCGCTGGATTCTTTGCCAGTTTGAGGGGATTACGTCAAGGAGACCCTTTTTCTCCTTTCTTGTTCATTATTGTCATGGAAGCTTTGAGTAAACTTATGGATAGAGCAGTTTTGGGAGGCTTTATCTGAGGATCTGAGGTGGGGAGAATGAGAGAAGAGGAGGTCTCGGTATCTCTTTGCGGATGATACTTTGGTTCTTTGTGATCTTTGAGGCGAGCCAGAGGTCTCTTCGTCTTGTTTTGGCGTTCTTCCAAATGGTGTCAGGTCGTCGGGTCAATA
The DNA here is from genome assembly GCA_013146195.2 of Codonopsis lanceolata. Lineage (NCBI taxonomy): Eukaryota > Viridiplantae > Streptophyta > Magnoliopsida > Asterales > Campanulaceae > Codonopsis > Codonopsis lanceolata. The sequence continues at coordinate 73,952,822 of CM028377.1, forward strand.
TAGCAAAGAGCGAGATTATCCCGGTTGGGGTGGTGGAGCATATTGATTTTTTAGCCTCGCTTTTTGGGTGCAAGATTGCTCATCTCCCTTCTTATTTGGGTTTGCCTCTTGGAGCTCCTTTCAAGGACAAAGTCACTTGGAATCCAGTTTTGGAGAGATTTGAGAGCCGCTTGGCAGGTTGGAAAAAGCGGTTGTTGTCAAAAGAGGGACGGATCACCTTGTTAATAGTACATTATCTAGCCTTCCAACTTATTTCTTGTCTCTCTTAGGGCTGCCTTCATCGGTTCGTGACAGACTCGGTAGGTTGGAAAGGGATTTTTTGTGGGAAGGATCCGGAGAGGTTCAGATATATTATCTGGTAAAATGGGGTAAGGTTTGTTCTAGTTGGAAAGGAGGAGGCTTAGGGATCAAAATCTGAAATTTTTTAATGCTACTTTACTTGGTAAATGGTTATGGAGGTACATAATCGATAGTGATGGGTTGTGGAGGAAAGTGGTAGGGATTAAATATGGGGAAGGGGCAACACTTGCCTATCCAAAAAAAAGAAGGAAAGTGCTAAGGATTAATATGAGGAAGGAGTTAATAAATGGATTCCAAATGGTGTTTCAACCCATTATGGGGGTGGGGGTTTGGAAAGGGCTTAGTAAAGGTTGGGAAGCCTTTGAGAGACATTTATCTCTTGAAATTGGGGATGGGTCGATGATCCGTTTTTGGAAAGATAGATGGTGTGGGGAGGTGGAGTTGTGGAGACTATTCCCCGATCTCTTCAATTTGGCTACTGATAAGGATTGCTTGGTTAGCTCGGTTCTTCAAGTTGATGGGGTTAATGTGGTTTGGAATCCTACGTTTCGAAGACATTTTCAAGACTTTGAAATGAACTCATGTATGGAATTTTTTGAAAACATTGATAACCAGTACGTGTGCAGGATCAGAGTGGACTCAATATTGTGAAAGGGTAGTAGAGGCAACAATTTCTCCGTTAATTCTTACTATTCCCGGTTGTTGAGTGAAGGAGTTGGTAGCTTCCCATGGAAGACTTTGTGGAAGTCTAAAGTTCCTAGTCGCATATCTTTTTTGCTTGGGAGGCTAGTCACGGAGCCATCCTAACTGGGGACAACCTGCGGGCTCGTCACAAGATCTATGTAAACTGGTGTTACATGTATAGAAAGAGTTATGAAAGTGTTGTTCACTTGCTTCTTCACACTATGGCGACGGAATTGTGTAGCTTGATTTTTGGTTTATTCGGGGTTTCGTGGGTAATGCCCGGATCTAGAACTTTTCTTGAGCTGGTCTCTTTATAAAGGTAGAAGGAGAAATCCAATATGGGAGGTAGTCTGTTGGGGTCTTTTGGATTATTTGGAAGGAGAGGAATAGAAGGGCTTTTGACAATGAGGAAGGGACTTTAGAGCAGCTCAAAGACACTCTTCTACACAGCACACTATTTTCTTCTGGTGTTTTGAGTGTGCGGATTTGTCCCTTTCTTCTAATCATTCTTTTGTAGAATTTGTAAATTCCTTCCTTCTTGAGTCTTTAGTGTATACCTCTAGTGTACAAAGGATGCGTCTCCTTTTTTTGACGCTAACCATAGATAATATTTTACTTATAAAAAAAAATGGGGTGAATTTTTATTGTATAAACTGTCTTATGAAAGGATGCCCACATAGTTATGGAAGGCGAGGCGGGCGAGAGGTCCATTTTCGAGGGAAAGGCAAGGCGAGGCGGGTGACCGAAAGGCGAGAATTAAGAAAAAATAGTGTGTGTGTGTGTGTGTGTATATATATATAGATTAGTTTTATTGTAACTAGGGGTGGCAATTTGAGGCACGGCACGATTAACCGGCACGAACACGACACGAAATTATAGGATTTGGGCTAGGTCTTATCGGGTTCGGGCCGTTATAGGGCCAGCACGATAAGGCACGATAAAAAATGGGTTGTTATCGGGCTGGCTTGATAAACACGATAAGACACGATAACTAAAATATATATGTTTTAAAAATATATTTTTAAAAATTTACTAGGGGTTATTCACTTCTTTCGAACTATTTTCATGATTATTTAATAGTTTTATAATTTGAAAATTTATGATTTTTAAACTACTTGACTATTTATATTGATAAATTTTCAAAATATGTATTAAAAAATCAAAAATATATATTTTATAATGGTTATTGGGCTTAACGTGCTTAACGGGCCTGACTAAATAAATCGTGTTTTTTTGCTTATCGTGCCTATCGTGCCGTGCCGTGCTTTTCGTGTTTTTATCGTGTCGTGTTCCGGTTTTAATATTAGGCACGATAAGCTTATCGTGCGTTGTGTTCTGTTATCGTCTTGGCCCGATGCTTGCCCAAAGACGACCGATTTGCCACCCCTAATTGTAACATAATCCAAAGCATTTATAAATGAAAGTAATATATGAAATTAAGTTAAAATTCACATACAATAACAAGGAATAGAAGGAGTAATTTTTGGAAGTATGCCCCCTCAGCTATTTGGTGGACTATCTGGAAAGAGAGGAATAGAAGAGCCTTTGAGAACAATGAATCTGATCTTGTAGGAATCAAAAAATCTTTTCGCTTGTATTTGAGATTCTGGTGCTTAACTGTCGACCCATATTTAGAGGATCCTTTTTGTAATTAGGTTGGGGTCTTTTGGTTAGTAGATTAGTGCATGTATACTTCCAGTGTACAAGATAGCGTCTTTTTTGACGCATGTTAATAATACTTATACTTATCAAAAAAAAAAAAAAAACAAGGGAACATTCAAGAAAACTTGCTCAACATCCGAACCTACAATTTAATAGCAAAAGATGAAATTACAAATTAAGTAAAACTTCTAATAAAGTCACGAAACAAGTAGCAACTAGCAACACATTAAACATCTTCACTCAAGACCCGAATCAAACCCATCATCATCCACTACATCACGGCCGGGGTTAATAGGCTCATGTTAAAAGTTAAAACCCTAAAAAGGTAAAAAGTGTGTCATATTTTAAGGATTTTTCTAGAATGTACGCCTTTTCTCGCCTCGTCATAAGGCGAGAAAGGCGATTGCCCAGCCTCGCCTCAGATCCTCGCCGCTTTACATGCAGGGGCGTAACCTCGCTCTGCTTCTCGCTCTCGCCTCGGGCGCCGCTGCTTGAATCGTGGATGCCCGTTCATCTTCAATTTTTTTTTTGTTTTAAGTGAATAGGCAAGTAATTATACCTTGCCTATTCACTTAAAATAAAATATTGATCCTGCGAAGGATAATTTGCTCCTATTTTATTACAAGTTTATAAAACATAGCTATCCATGGAACCTGGATGGCAAACAAGGAGCAAAATTTATTTTATTTTATTTGCTAAATAGGTGACTTCCATCTTGTGGTTAAGGCTGTCGTATTATGCTGATTTCCTAAAATATTGGTTAGATTTGTTTAAATAATAGTGAATGTGTTTGTGGAGCAATTCTTTTTTTGGCCAAAGGCACGTCTTTTCATATTCGGCTTTAGATCAGGATAATATCTGAGATTAGGGATTCCTTGCTATTTTGCAACGATCTGCGTAGTTACAGAGTGAATATTTCATACTCTCCCATTTTGGAGTCTGTCTTGATATTTATTGATTCTGATTCTGGCAGCCTAAAAGTCTAGGTTCAATGAACAAAAGTAAATTCAGTAGAGTTTCTGGTTGATAGTTTCTAATTGCTCTGTCTTACATTGCCTAACACCTGACTTAGTATTTCCCTTTAAATCCTTTGCAATTTTTGATTTTTGAATCCTCATATGACATCAAGTTCTGGCATCACTTGGAGGGACGTGGGATGCACTTTACCTAAATGCCTGAGGCCTGAATATTTAGATCAAGTCAAGGTCGTCAAGTTCTGGTACATCCTTATGACGATTTTTAATTACAGGCAAAAGAGAGGAATAGAAGAATCTTCGATAATATTGAGGTTTTGTTGGATCATTTGAGAGATTGTCTTTTGCGTACATTTTTGTGGTGTTCGGCGACAGATCAATCTCTCGGTTATTCTTTTGTGGATTTTGTGAATAGTTTTAGTATTGAGTAGTCTGTATGCTCCTAGTGTACAAAGGACGTGTCACCTCTTTGACACTCATATTCTATCAAAAAATTACAGGCAAAAGAATACTTTGAGAAGGCGGCTGGCAATGATGAAGCTGGTGGACATTACAACCTAGAGAGTACTGTATCTCAAAGGAATTGGAGTGAAGAGGGATGTGAAGGTAGCTTGCAAATATTTTATAGTGGCTGCTAATGCAGGTCAACCAAAGGCATTTTACCAGTTGGCTAAGATGTTCCACACTGGTGTTGGCCTTAAGAAGAATCTGCCTATGGTAAATACTGTTACCTTTTGTTTTTGTCTCTGTTATTTGTTTCACTTCTTTATACACTACTTATGAAATAAATTATCCTGAGTTTAGGGTCAGGTTTTCACCCTTCTTCATCTCTAAATTATATCATTCTCCGTTTAGAAAGAGAATGAAGTTTTATTTCAGTCCCTGATAGCTTGTTATTTCTCTTACTAATGCTGCCAGAATCCATCCAATGGAAGATCGGTCAACTGGATAGCATTGAAGGCTGTCAAAGTGAACAAGCGCCTAAGGATAACCTAATAGCAACTAAAGCCTCACATGTACTAATGATTGGAGATCCTTGATTCTATAGTAGCAATGCATCATATATCGATCATCATAAATAAATAGAAGTCAAGACAAATACAAATGAATGAGGCACATTTAGATTTTAATTTCCAAGTGCATTATTCCTGACATTCCACTTGGAATCCCAGTTTTAGAAGTCAGTTTTTAAGCAACATGTTACTACCCTTCATATGGGGATGTTGAAGTTGAATATTAAGGAACTTTTGAGCTCAATTTTAGAAGAAAGACTCTCTAGGGAGTATTGATGAAGATCCAATTTATGTCCCATTCATTCCAATCTAGGTGGCAAACATGTGATTAGTTAGATATCACATCACTTAACATGTGATATCACCCTCAACCTATCACATGCTTGCCACCTAGGTTGGGATAAGAATCTTGAACAAAAAGTTTGGGTCCTTGTTCCTCCTTGGGCTGTAAGAGTCACTCTTGCAAATATAGTTAGGAGAAAGAATGATGTCTGTTTAGGGCTGCCCTGGTGTTTGGCTGTCTCTGGGGCTTGTGGACGGTAAGTGTCACATTTTCTTATGTAGTTGAGAGGACAGATGAAATCTGTTTATGGCATGTGCAATCAGATAGATGTCTAATATAATTATTTTTTTCTTTTGTATCTATAAGGCGAGTCTCTCCTTTTTTGAGAGATAGGTTCACGTTTTATAGGTTCATTATGGGTAGTGGTTTTATGAGCTTAGGGAAGAGTATCTGTTGGACAGTGCTACTGATAGTTTGTTCTGTGCTCTTTCGTTCCCATCGTTAATTTAGAAAGTTTGTTTCTTTGCCTTTGTCTGCTGCCTCCTTTTCTCTTCTTTCTCGCTCACAGCTCTTCCATTCTTCTTTGGTATTCGGCATACGCATCGGTTGGAGTGCGGTGGAGCGAGGCAGTAGTCGATTCTTCACGAAGGCGGTTCTCTAAATCGACGTGCGGTGATAGATCTCATTTGTTTCTCCTCGTGATGGCGGATCACGATCCGGTTAGCATTCATTATGTAGGGCGAGTTGCGGCGAGGTTGTTGAGTTCCATTATAGAATGCGGCCAGGTGGCTAAGATGGAGAAGTGATGGGCGTGGAAGAGCTCGTGAAAATGGAACTTATGTCTGGCGGCCTTCGTCGTTGAGCTTCGTTGATCTTGACATCGGTGAAGTCGTCTTGCATCTGTCCAAAAGCGAGTCGGACATCCTCTTGAAATTGTCGAGAAGAGTAGTGGCGGTCGGTCGTTGGCCTTAGCGTTTGCGATGCTTCGCCAGTGATGGCGGTAGATATCTTATTGAGTTCGCTTTACAAACAGTAGATGGCATCTAGCAGGGACAAAATTTCGACATTGGTGGTGATTGGAAATAGATGTAGCGTGAAGGTGTGGCGAGGCGGGAGAATGCTGAACTGAAGGAGGCGTTTGGGGAGGAGTTACGGGAGGCAGAGAGAAGATGAGTCTTGGGTGGGGATGGTTTGGTGGAAGAAGGATAGGGTTATAGGGGGGAGGGAGGAGGGGGAGTTGGTGGGAATCGAGTTCCATATCGGTGTCGAATTTTCAACGATGTGGGAGGATGGGAAATGGGTTCTGGTAGAGAACCGTAAAGAAGAGGCGGGCAGGTGGTAGAAGAGGAATTTCGGGTTTTTGAAGGGAAGGTTGAGGAGGTTGAGAAGGCCGAGTAGGTTGATGAGAAGAGGTGAATAGATCCGCTAATCGATGAAAGTTCAAAGAGAACTGGCGCAGCTAGGATCTAGAGGCTGTGGTGTGGTGGAAGAAGTTGGTTGGTCGATTGGGGTGGTGAGGAAGGTGAAGCGGATGGGTCGTGAGTAGTTAAAGGGTGAAGCGGGAGGAGGAGGAGCTTGGGGTTCTCGGTGGCTCCTCCTCATTTTGGAGGCTCCTCCCGAGGATAGATCCTCGGGAGGTGGTGAAGGGTAGTTGAAGGGTTGGATGATAGATGAAGGGTTAACAGTATAGCATGACGGGCGGTTGGCGTGTTAGCAGTATAGCTCGGGCGCTTGCAGTTGTCGTCAGGCGTCGTAGGTATAGCTATAGTTCCGGTTGGTGGCGGCAGAGGTTGTCAGTTCGGTAGCTCTCTTTCTTCCTTAGTTTCTCCTCGGTAATTTGAATAGGAGAGACTTCGGCCGCGTCATCCTGGTAGAGGTCGGAGGGGCTGGGATCGGCCGATGTGGTTCAAAGGTTTTACGAAGTCTCCTTCGCTTTGGTTTGGGTGTGGGAGTGTGAGGTGGGGAGGGTTGTTGAAGTTGGGTTGGGCGGTGTGGTCGAGAGGATGGCTTGGCTTGGGTGGATGGACGGGAGGAATGGCTAGTTTTGCCTTGGCCTTCTTCTTCCTCGGCCTTCCTTCATCTCCTTCCTTATCCATTTGGCTGCTCCTCTTTCACTGGAGGTGCCACTTCCGCCTTGTGTTCAAGGCTTTGGCCTCGGCTGCTATTTTGGCCAATAGCACCCGCTCGCTCGCCTGCTGCCGGCCTTGGCCTTAAGATGGAGGCGTGGGCCACCCGATCGTCATATTTTTCGAGACCTTTTTGGAGGTCCTCGCCCCGCCTAAATGTGCTTCCATGTTGAAGCGGTGACCAAGATCGGTGTAGGTTTGGCCACTTTGTCAAGAGAGACCGCGGCGCACTTTTTTGGCCGTCGCTTGTTCTCGTATTCGGTGTACTTACCGAAAACGTGAGGTCGGGGTAGTTGCTTGGCTCCTTGCATCTGCAAACAACTCATCTTCTTTCAAAGAAGAGTCGATGTCTCCGTGATCATCCCTCAACAGGGGCATTGATAAGCTCGACGAAGGGCGCCTGCAAGTGGGTCGTTTTAGTTTTCTCCACCCATTTCCGCCACTGTCGAAGATGATGAGCCCCCTGTCGCATTTAAGTCAGAAATACAAAGACTGGTCGGCCCATTTATCTGCTGCCAAGAACATATCATGTGCTCCACTCTTGAAAAGGAGCCCCTTGTCACAAGAAGGTGGCTAGTGCAAAGTAGACGCCAAGAGGGAATGCATTTCGGAGCATTTTCCCTCAGGCTCGGGTGTGTCGCCTCCCTCATGGCTTCCTCAGCATGTAAAGCCTCACCAAGTTGTCAAAATGCCTCCACCGTAGTGCACGCCAATGATGGTGGAAATAGATTTGGCAAGGTGATGTAAATGGGACGCCTCGAATCCACCCACGGAACGCATCGGCTCACGAGCTCCATTCGTTGATAAAATTCTTCTCCGCCAGAAGATATCAGTAGTTTTGTCGCTTGAGGCGTAAGAGGCGTAATCCCTGAGGCGTCCATATCCTCACAAGCTTTTACACCTGGTATGGAGTTGATTGACTAAGGTCAATACACATGCCCCGAATGTATAGCTCAGTCCGGCGACAATGACGCCGCGGCAGGATAGGATGGATATCCCGGAAGATTTATATTTGCACCGGAGGAATGACTTCTCGTGGTCAAAAGTCTTCCTACTGCCGCTCTTAGTTTTTGAAGATCTTGCCTCGAAAGAAAAACAAAATAAAATTTAGGGCTTTTTATCTAGATATCTAAACAAGTAGAATTTCAAAGTTTTATCAAATAATTGAAATTTTTAAGCAAAGACTTGAAACCCTAGAATGTTTAGAGTAACCACACTCGAGAAATGCATAACGTAAGTTTTCATAAGAATGAACAATGAATAAACAAAACGATTGTTAGTATTCAAGTATGTAAGGACAACAATGGCGAATCACTCGTCGAAAATGACGCTTGAATTCCAAAAGATTTTAATATGATTTTGAAATGCGCAGCGATCCGTAAAATTACGAGTAGTAGAGATAAACGTATTCATTGTTTGAGGATGAGAAGAAGGAAACAAGACGAAGAACTTGAAATTTACGTAAAGTAGATGCTAGGAGAGAGAGAGAGAGAAGATTTCCTCGCAGGGTTTCGTGAAAGTTTGGAAATGACTCGCTTCAAGGGCTATTTAAAGGCGAGAAAATATCCGGTTTGAAAAAGCTGAACTTAAGATATTTTCTTAAGTCGAATTTTTGTCCTTGACCCCTTTTATTGCTTTAGAAACCTCTTTTAGCGTAAAAATAGACTAAGTAAGAGTACTAACCTTTAGGTCTTCCTAGAAAGAAGAACTTACGCCTTCCGATTAGTCTAATACCGGGTCTACCTATATGAAAGAAATAATTAACAACATATTAACTTTTAAGCAAGAGGGATCAATCATACCAAGATTTCTCCTTAAATAAGCAAACCCGGTGGCATCCAAAGGTTTTGTGAGAATGTCCGCCAATTGATGCTCGCTTGGAACATATTCCGCATCGATGTTACCTTTTTCCACATGATCTTCGAGAAAATGATAACGAATATCAATGTGCTTTGTCTTTGAATGCATCATCGATTTTTGGAGACGAGATAGCCGATGTGTTGTCACACATGATTGGCGCGCGCCTTGATGTTGTAATCCACCAATTGTTGCTTCATCCATAACAGCTTGAGAGCAACAATGCCGCTAAAGAATATATTCTCGGCTTCGCGGTTGAGTTTGCCACCGATCCTTGTTTCTGCAAGACCATGAGACGAGTCTGCTTCCAAGAAATTGACAAGTCCCACTGGTGCTTCTTCACTTTACAAGTCGCATAATCCGCATCCGAGTATCCAACTAGATTGAAGTTGTTGGATTTTGAATACCGATGCCTAGATTTGTTGTTTTTGAAACATATCTCGATGATACGCTTGGCGCGAAGCAAATGTGACTCCTTTGGATCCGCCTCCTGAAATCTAGCACAAACACAAACAAAGAAACATAATGTCGTCGACTAGCAAGAAGGTAAAGAAGTGAACCTATGATTCCTCGCATTTGGTCATGTTTTCTTGCTTTCCCTTATCATCTTTGTCAAGATGGCGCGGTAGACATTGGAGTTTCAAATCCTTTGGTCGAATCAAGACCAAACTTCTTGATTAGTTCCTTTGCATATTTGGTTTGGCCGATGAAGATTCCGTCTCAAGTCCGTTGTATCTCAGCCGATCTAGAAAATAGGTAAGTTCGCCCATCATGCTCATCTCGAACTTGCTTTGCAGACGCCTTCTCGAATCTTTTACACAAAGCTGTTGGTTAGTTGATCCAAAGATAATGTCGCCCACATAGATTTGTACTGTAAGAGAATGGCCTTTGGCTTGAGGATGAATAAAGTAGTGTCGATTCTTCCTCTCACGAATCCTTGTTCAATTAAGAACTTGATGAAGTTTCATACCAAGCTCTAGGAGCTTGCTTCAGCCGTAGAGAGCTTTCTTGAGTCTCTAGACGTGGTCTAGTTTGTCGAGATGACAAATCCTCGAGGTTGTTCCACGTATACGCTTCTTGAAGATCACCATTCGTAAAGGCACTCTTAACATCCATCCGATACACTTTGAAGTCCATGAACGAGGCATAAGCTAGAAAGATTCTCGATTGCTTCTAGTCTAGCAACAGAGCAAAAGTTTCATCAAAGTCAATTCTTCTTCCCCGCTTGCAGCCCCGAGCAACCAATCTAGCTTTGTTTCGTGACATTTCCATCTTCATCTCTTTTATTTCTCGAATACCCACTTGGTGCCGATGATCGATGATCGCCGGTCTTTGAACTAAACTCCACACCTTACATCTTTCAAACCGGTTCAAATCTTCTTGCATAGCTTCAATCCAGCTTATGATCTTCGATGGCTTCATCAATCTTCTTTGGTTCGAGTTCCGATACAAATGCGTAAGCAAACAACGCTTTCTTCTCGAACCTTATTTCTCGCATTTAACTCCTGATTGAGATCACCAATGATTTGAGAAATTGGATGATCTCTTGCTTCGATATCAGCTGAGGAAGATCACTTCGGTGGATTCTTCCCTTAAGAATTCTCGAGTTGGTTGAGAAGGAGATTCACCAAAATCGTTCAAGAAATAGAGTCTTCAAAACTTTCATTTTCCGTGAACAAGAAGGATGAGATATCCAGAAAGGTGCTTGGGGTAAAACAAGAGATGGGTTCGTGGTCAATGTAAGAGTTGTTATCGGTATCGCAGATGTATCGCCTACCGGTGAAGGGTTATCGGTATACATGGGTTCTCGATTTGCCGCTTTCTCGATAGGAAGTAGATGCCGAATTTGTACTGCCTCATCATTATCGAATCATTAGCAACGCTCGAGCCTTTCTAGGCTCTAACAAGTCATATTCATCAAAAGAAACATGCACGTATTCTAAGATTTTTAAATTAGATTTACTGAAAATGCGAATGCTTTTGAATGTTTGGAATATCCTTAAAAATTCCTTCGTCTCGATTTTGCATCAAATTTTCCTCTATACTCTTTTCCATTGTAAAGAATAAAACATTTACAAATACCGAGATTTTAAGAAATCCAATGTTTGGGATCTTCCTCTCCATATTTCATATGGAGTTTTATTATGAAACTTGTTTACCGTGGATCTATTTTGGGTAAAGCAAGCAGTTGTTGATCGCTTCGCCTGTAAATACTTCTAAGTTTAGCTTCGCCAAAGATTGTTCTAGCCGCTTCAATCGTTGTTCTCGTTTCTTCCGCTCAGCCTACACCATTTTGTTGAGGAGTACCGCAAGCAGAGAAGTTGTGACCGATCCCATGGTCATCGCAGCATTTTTTCTACACCATTGTTTTTGAATTCAAGGCCATTGTCCGTTCGATCTTATGTCACGATGTCTTCAAGCTTTGAGTTTGAAGTCTTCTAAAAAGTGCAGTGACTAGATCATACGCTTCATCTTTAGATGTCATAGTTTCAATCCAAGTGAATCTAGAGTAGTCATCAACTACTACAAGTGTGTACTTGTCTCCCGAAATACCGATCGTTGTTATAGGTCCAAAGAGATCCATATGCAGTAGTCAAGAGGTCTATTTGTCGATAAAACAGACTTTCTTTTCAAGGAAGACTTGAAAGTTTTCCTAGTTGACAAGCTTTCAAACTTCGTCATGATCTAAGCAGACACCGTAGTAGACCTCGACAAGCCCATTTTGGAGAGCTTCGAGAGGTGCTTGAAGTCGAGGTGATCGAGACGCTTGTGCCATAGCCACCGTTGTCACGAACATTGTTGCTACTAGACACGTTGAGAATCTCCCTGAAGATTTAAGTCCACGACATGACGCTTTCCTCGTCTTGCCGGCCGGGCCAAGATTGTAGAGCACGATTCACCGTTTTCATGAAGCATCGTTGGAATTGAATTGGCATAGAAGTCCTTTGTCGCACTGCGATATGCTCGTAAGATTGTGCTTTAAACCGCTTACTAGAGAAACTTTGTTGATGGAGAGACTTCCTCTAGTAATCGAGCCATATCCAATTGTCTTTCCTCTTGCATTGTCTCCGAAGATAATCATGGGTCCTTTTGCTTCGGCTATATCGGCAAGAAGACTCGCTTCCAAATATATGCCTCATGCCCAATCGCCTAGGTACCGATGTCTTTGTTTTCTCGACTCTATAGCCATGAAGCATTCCTCAGTATAAGAGTTAAAGCAAAACAAGGTACCCTTTATATGGGTCCTAAGGATTAGCAACCTCAGAACCCATACTGCTGACTCCTTGAGAGAACTAGGTCTCTCGATCTGGGTGAACCTTAGCAGCATTCTCGCGCCGATGGCCTAAGCAATGGCAAGAATGACATAAATGAAAAGTCCATAGAGAGTCAAGTTAGATACTTCATCCAAGAGTGCTTATGATCATTCCTTTTCTTAGCATCCATTTTTGGTTCGGCTTTGTTTGTTGACAATAGACTTAATTTGTTTCTTTCGAATCTTCCTAGGTAGGTTATTAATGCATTCTTAGCTTTAGCTTTTCTCGTTGAGAACTTTTCCGTAGAGGATTCTAGAATACCTTTTAAGTTTACCTTCAATGTAAAGAAACCTTGCTCTGCTTCATCGACAAACTTGATAGTTACCTGTAGAGAGTTTACAGTGTCTACCGTCACAGACTTTGCTCTTGACATAGTCGCAGCTTCTGTAGACTTCACTTTCTACCGCTACCTTCTCGCATTTCTCATTTGAATCATTCATTTTGGCTTTTCCTTTCAGGAACTTTAGTGGTAAACATAAGGAACACTTGAGTAACCAAGGCCTTGCTTCCCTCAGATTTCCAAATGTCTGCTTAGAGAAAGATATATCATTAGCGCTTCTGAGGATTCACCTTTCTTTGACGTTTAAGAGATTGCCTGAAGAGACACATCCGAATATCCTATGCCGCTTTATCATAGCTAGATTTTTGGCTTGAAAGGATTTCTTCGAATGCATCCTCGAGCTATTCCAGAGTCAATTGTCTTCTTGCAAGGCAACTTTCTCTAGGTCTAGTCCTTTGATGTGCTCACCGCATACCAATTTTGTCATGAAGAAATTTGTTTTCTTCCTTCGCTTGATACTTGTTGAATGTACTATTGAGAGTTTGAATCTCACCGCCATCAAAGATTTCTCATTGTAAGTTTCTTACGCTTCGCCAGCTTAACATAGGCTACTCTAAAGGAATTAAATTCTTCAAGCATATCCCGATTATCCTTGAGAAGTTCTTCCTTATCAAGCTATCACCGGCCTGGTTTCATTTTTGTCCAAAGGACTTGGTGAAACTACAACTTCATTTTCGCAGTCATAGGTAGGACATGAATCATGAGCTATTAAGCACATAAGTTAGCTTGCTCACAATCCTCTTCCTCCTCTTCTCGAATCGCTTCAAACCATGTAGCAACTCGTTTATCTTCTATGTCTTCACCAACATACCTTTTTGTTTTTGAAATTTTCTAAACGAGGGTTTTCGGTAGATGCTTCAAATTTGGCTGGCTTGGACACTTTGAGGCAAAATGACTGTGTTTTCTACAGTTATAACACACAAGCTCTTCCTTGGATGAACTTTCACCAATCTTCCTGAAAGGTTGTTGGTGGGTGTTCTTTCTTCCATATTTTGCAAATTTTTGAAATCGTTTAACAAACATAGCAAATTGTTCATCAGATAAAAAATCATTTTCACAGGAAGAAGTAGAGGGTTTGTTTTCAACAATGATTTCTTCTTGACCATGGCCGCGACACGCTGAACTGCTTGTCTTGCTCTAGAGCTTGATTAACTTCAAGTTCATAAACCTTTAAATCCTATGTAGAGACTACGAAGAGTCATCTCGCTTTAAGTTTTTAGATTCTTTCATAGCCGTGGTCTTCACATGCCATAAGCTACCTAGAGAGCCTAGAAACCTCATGTTCATTTTTTTTGTTTTTGTCATACGTTTTACCAAGAGAAAAGCAACTATTTATTACCTCACTGAATCGATCGTATGCTTGTCTCAAGGTTTCCTTAGGATCCTTTTTGAAAGAATCAAACTGCTGGATGTATGTATATTTTCTGTTGTCTCTTGTGTCTTGGTCTCCCTCCAAGTATTCTACAAGAGCTTCCCACATCTCTTTCGCAGTTGTACATCGAATTACTTGCTGGTATGTGCTTGTGTCTAGAGAGCTGGTGATTATGTTGATTGCTTTACTGTCAAGTTCAACCAGCCTTTCTTCCGTCCATTCTCGATTCTTCTTTAGGAACTTCTGCGGGGTTCCCAATGATGGAGGCGAGAAGATTTGCCTTCATTGGTATATGTTGACTGCAGTGACACATTTCCATAATCTTGTTGTCAATAGAGTTCATGAATCTCATTACTTTATCCTTCCATACATCAAAATGACCTTCGTCCAATATTGGGACGTGGTTAGCATTAGATAGGGCAAGATATAGTGTGTTTGTGCCATTATGTCGTATTCTCAAGAGTTTAATCTAGAAAAACTTGTTTTCAAAGAGTATGGCTCTGATACCAGTGTGGGTCCCAATGAGCACAATAATAAGCTAGAAGGGGGTTGAATAGCTTATTAACACTTTAAAACTTTTAAGTAAGTTCCTTGAAAGTTACTTGAAGTTTATGAAGAGTTTCAAGTAGCGGAAGACCTTCAAGAAAATTGTTCCAGGTCTGCCGATAAGGACTACCGGTAGACCTTTTACAGATTACTTAAGTTCTGCTGAAATGGATATAATGAACAAGGAAACTATGCAGTTCAAGTAATAGACAAACAGAAGGAAATAACACAAGTATTTTGAGATGGTTCACACTGTAAATAGTGCTACGTCCACCACCAAGGCAGTCAACCTTGGATTTAAATTGTGCACTATGTTTTCCACTTAGATTAATTACAAAGAATATCCCTAGTGGATCGTGTACAAAATATTGACTTGTGTTTGGGTCTATGGAATTAAATATCAGAATACAAGATATTTAATTCGCGAAGTATAGTTAATGGAAGTAAACAACAAGAAGAATAAAACAATAAATGTTGAAGAGCAGCTTCTTGTTGTTGACGAGGACTTCTAGATCTGTTGAGGATCTATTGAATGCACTGAGCTGAAAGACTTGGAGTTGTATAGATTCAGAGCAATTCTTTAAGTGTTCGATTGATTCTGTACAGTTGTATGTTGTTCCAGTCTTCAATGGCAGTATTTAAAGCAGGTGCACTTCAAAAGAATCCGTTGGAGAGGACGAAGGCTTCAACAGCTCTATTCATAAATGCATTAAATGCATGGGGCTGCAAGGAATTTCGCTCTTCACGATATCCGAGCGAGATAATCATTTCGAGATCTTCAAAAAGGTGGGCGATTTGGTGTCGATCGAGAGATGAAGCAAAGTAGGGACATGCTTTCAAGCTTTCATCGCTCAGACGAAAAGTCTTCCTCGCTGAAAGTTGCTTTCGGCGGTTTGACATGTCGAGAGAATGACTTGGATTAATTCAAATAATATATGGAAATAAGTTTGAATTAATCCGCTAGCTTTATGCCGAGGACACGTAGAAGCGATCAATGGACACGAGGTCTACCGATCTTAAGCTTCGGCAGTCTTCGGTGAAGCCGAAAAGGTCTTCCGTGAACCCGAAAAGAGTCCTACAAAAACTATACAAGGCAAAGTTCTATACACAGTTGCCACGCTAATCGATACGCAGCCCGATTAGCCACTGAAGTATAAAACTAATGTAATGTACTGATCAGATATAAATTTAACATAAGAATCAACAGGAGCCATGCCCATTTTCAAACTTAGCCTTTTTTGAGCACTCAGGTCCCTGCAATTCGTCCTTTTGCGCATCCTGCTTTGTCCTTTTGCACTTTTGACCCTATAACTTGACATTTGTTAATGTTTTAACAGGTCTTGATATTTTTTGTCATGTCACATACCAGGGGTACGAAATTGGGGTGTCTACAATGATGAGTATACCTTATACCATCTTTGCAAGAAGTAGGATTCTTCTCATTATAAAGTAGAGATAAAGACTTAATCATGTATTCTTTAACTCTTTATTTTAACTTTGACCATGCACGTACATTTGTTATCTGTATTCTTATTTGAAGGCTTTTCTGATATTCGTAGCAGCAACTTTTTTAGCAACGACTTCGTTCATGACAAGAGGTGACACGTTGTCATAGTGGCAAATCATTTTAGGCATTGTGTTGACTTGGTTTGTTATGAACTTGGTTTTAATCATTGGGATGAACTCAATTTGTTTCAAACTCTCTTTTGATTTCAAGGTGAACTCTATTTTTAATTATAAACATGTAGTCGTTGCAGACAAAACTAGTCAATTAAAAACAATATACAGATTTATCTTGAATCCCAAATTTCATTAAACTCACATAACACGACGATGCATGCCTTTGGTGCACCATGCATGCATGTCAAGTCGGCTCTGAACCATCAAATAATTTCTCACAGTCGTAGCCCTAACTAACAACTTGAAATTGTCTATCCCACTATTTGTTACGTGTTTCACGTCCCATTAAATCTTAATCGTACGTGACCATAAACGTATTCTTGTTATTTGTTCCGATCTTCTTTCTATAAAGACATGTGTAAAACTAAGATTAAGAGAATGTGAGGAGTTAGATAAAAGATTTGGTGCCGAAATGGACTTATGAGATCAAGGACAACGAGGGTTCTTTCCCAAATCATCCCATCCAATGGAAAATCTTCAAAAATCAAAAGCAAATCAATAGAGGATTTTACGAAATAAGAATCACCGGATGAATTCAAATCATCCTAAAATCTACAAAACAGTCCTTCGGGATAACTATATAAAAAACCCCGACCTATTTTAGGTATTGCAAATTGAACCCTGACAATTATTTATGGGCTTACTGAAACCCAACCTATTTTTTATGTTTCAATTAAAACCCTCCGTCTATTTAACCCGTTAAATGGTAATGGCCTGCTGAGTAGGATGCCAACGTGGCATCCTACGTGGACTAATTTTATTTCATTATAAACCTTGTACAAATTTTGTAATTTCATTAAAAAAAACCCTAAAATTCATTTTCACCAAACAAAGCCTTAAATTTTAAAATAAATAGTTATTTATATACTAATTTCATTTTAAGTAAATAACGTTAATTTTTTAGAAAATAGGGTTTAAAGTATGATGTAAGTTTCAATGAGTATTTAATATTTAATACACATCCGATCCTAAATAATCGCCATGTTTGATTTCACACACAAATTAAGAAAAACAAATTATCTCTATTATAAATATTGATATAATTTGTATAAAGTATTTGTTTAATATGTAATATTTTAATAAAAATTAAAAATTAATATATTTGTAATATTTAATATTATGTTTAAAACTATAATTTATTTTATTTATAAGTAATTTTTGAATATGTAATATATTAATTAAAATTATAAACCGCTAGAACAATAACCGAGGTAGATATTATTGATTTCAAATTTGTGTCGCCCATACTTTGCACGGTGGTAGATATTATTGATCTCAACATCGTTGTATTCTTCTTCCTGGGTAAATCCACGGAACTGACCGTCACCAAGGTCGTCAGATTTGATGGAAACGATGATTAGATCGTAGAAGAAGCTGATTCTGTGGTTGGGATTATGAGCGACTAGGGTGAGGTTGAACTTGGAGGAGAGGTTGTTGGATGAGGAAATGTTGAATTGAGAGGTTTGGAGAGAGGAAACAGAGAAGGAAGGACAGTGGGGGTGGTAGAGTACCCAAAGGATGTAGTCGGCGATAGGCTGAAGAGGAGGAGGAGGCGCATGAGGGTTGTCTAGAGGCAGCATCTGCAGCAATAGCTACGACAGCTGCGACGAGGTTACGGTAAGCGGGGCGGGCATGGTTGTAGAGTTGGGCGTTGGTGGCGAGGAAAGAAGGGTTGCCACTGACAGTGATGGAGGCAGCAGCGGTGTCGTTGCTAGTGGTCTTGACGGAAGGGTAGACTCTATTTGTCATGTCTAGCTGAGCTAAATTCAGATCAATAGTTGCTACTTAGGGTAGACTATGTCTGCTATATATATATATATGAAGACAAATTGGGTAGGTTGTAAGATTGATAGAAGATATACTCGGTTGGAGGAACTTGGTGTCCTAAGGCTTGGGTATAGAAGTTGTGTCATAAGCTTTGAAGAGAAATCTACTTCTCTTGCCTTCCTACATTGAAATTACAGTTCATTCAACTTCCACAAGAGAACTGTTTTAGCGGTTTATAATTTTAATTAATATATTACATATTCAAAAATTACTTATAAATAAAATAAATTATAGTTTTAAACATAATATTAAATATTACAGATAAATTTTGAAACAAATATATTATTTTTTATTAAAATATTACATATTAAACAAATACTTTATACAAATTATACTAATATTTATAATAGAGATAATTTGTTTTTTTAAATTTGTGTGCGAAATCAAACATGACGATTATTTAGGATCGGGTGTGTATTAAATATTAAATACTCATTGAAACTTACGTCATACTTTGAGCCCTATTTTATAAAAAAATTAACTTTATTTTCTTAAAATGAAATGGGTATATGAATAACTATTTATTTTAAAATTTAAGCCTTTATTTGGTGAAAATAAATTGTAGGGTTTTTTATGAAATTATAAACTTTGTACAAGGTTTATAATGAAATAAAATTAGTCCATATAGGATGCCACGTTGGCATCCTACTCAGCAGAGCCATTACCATTTAACGAGTTAAATAGATGGAGAGTTCTAATTGAAACATAAAAAATATAGGCTGAGTTTTAGTAAGCCTATAAACAATTGTCAGGATTCAATTTGCAATACCTAAAATAGGTCAGAGGTTTTTATACAGTTATCCCCAGTCCTTCATTAAACGCCACAATTTTGAAGAAAAAATCATCAAAACGACGTCGTTTTAATGGTCGATTCTTTTTTTGAAAAAGGAAGCGACCAACCAAGGTCCTGCCCCTTCTCCTTTCCATGTGTCATTATTTAGTGGACAATATTTTATTTCCCCATTACCTTTCTTGACCAACTTTCATCTAATTTTTTTCCTTCATTAAAGTACACAGTTTTACGTATAAATAAAGATTTGGTTTGTTTCATTTGGATATTATAAAAAAATTATACGGAATATGATTTTTTCAAATTCTAGCCAATTTTTTATAAAAATATTAAATTAATAAAATTAAAATTAATAGAGTATGTAAATAACTAAATGAGTTAGATTTTATGTCACTATTAAAAATATTTTTTAATTTTGAATTAAATAAATTATTTTATTAGTTTTTAATAATTTTTTTTTGTTTGATCCAATCAAATCATTATACTTGCTTTAAACGTCAAATCATCTATCTCACTCTCGGTCACATCCACTAAACCATTAAATCTCAACCCACATTTAACTATTTGAAGCCCTTGCTGTGAGTGTCTATGCTGACATGGCTACTTCTTAATGGTCGAGCAGTGAACACCTGACGTAACTCTCACAAAACACTTCCTTTTTCTTTTTATATTTCTTCTTCTCGTCACCGTCCACCTCCTCCTCCGCAACGACTCCCCTCCGCTTCCCCCACCACCGCCAACAACCGCCACACATTGATACACAAAGCGAAATAAACAAAAGAGATGCGAAATTATCGCAACAGGCTCGTTTATTTCGCCCTCATAATTTTCTCTCTCCTCATCCTCCTCCCTGATTCCGCCACCGCCCGCCCCTTCGTACTCGTCCTCTCCCAAGACGACCTCAAGGAATCCCCGGCGGAATCCTCCTCCCCCTCCCCCGATGACCCGTCCGTTACTGACTGGGACGAGTTCGGCGACTCCGACGCCAGGTCCGACGACGAACTCGACCCTGGATCCTGGCGTTTGATGTTCGAGCCGGCTTCTGTATCCTCTTCTACTAACACTACACACGACCCGATCACGAAGGAATACTATTCCGCTGTTAGGAAGATGGTGAACGCTATGAGCCAGGGGGAACCCAGGTTGATGGATGAGGCAGCGTCAGAGATCGAAGCGGCGGCGTCCAAGGGGTATCCGCACGCGCAGTCGGTGATGGGTTTTTTGTACAATATGGGGATTACGAAGGAGCGTAGTGGAGCCAAGGGCTTCATGTATCATCACTTCGCCGCTGATGCTGGGAATATGCACTCCAAAATGGCTCTCGCTTATACTTATAGTCGCCAAGAGGTATGACTGATTTTGTCCTTTATCTCTCTAAATTTGTGCGCGTGTGCGTGCGTGTTTATTTGTCTAGGTGATAGCCCTAGGTGTGGAATTGCTCATTCTTATAGATACTTACTTAGCTGCAGGTATTAATAGAAAGTTGCAGTTCATACATTTGAATTTTGTTGTCCTACTCCTATTTTCAATCTTATTCTTTTACGCAGAGGTTAGCCCAAGATTTCAGTGTTATTATCTTATTTCTCACAGATTTTATAGTTTAAATCTATCTTCTTTTTTTTTATAAGTATAAACTTATATATCAAGTGGTTATAGTTTAAATCTATCTTTGTGACTTTGGGGGATATGGTCTAATAGATATCACAGTTATGAGAAATCTGGCTAACAAATGAATGTGCGGATGTTAATTTTATCTTTTTATATATGTTCTTCATCTTGAGTATAGTTGGATAAGTGGTTTTCGATTTGATTGGTTACAGATGTATGAGAAAGCAGTGAAGTTATATGCTGAATTAGCAGAAACAGCCGTGAATAGTTTCTTAATCTCTAAGGACTCGCCGGTCATTGAACCAGTCAGGATTCATAATGGAGCAGAGGAGAATAAAGAGGCCCTGAGAAAGTCCAGGGGGGAGGAGGACGAAGACTTTCAAATCTTGGAATACCAGGCTCAGAAAGGGAATGCTGGAGCCATGTATAAGATTGGGATATTTTACTACTTTGGATTGAGGGGAGTGAGGCGTGATCATGCCAAGGCTTTGTCGTGGTTTTGAAAGCTGTAGACAAGGGCGAACCAAGATCCATGGAACTTCTTGGGGAGATCTATGCAAGAGGAGCAGGAGTTGAAAGGAACTATACGAAGGCTCTTGAATGGCTTACACTCGCATCCAGACAACAGCTTTATTCTGCTTACAATGGGATGGGATATTTGTATGTCAAGGGTTATGGAGTGGAACAGAAGAACTACACCAAAGTAAGAACTCTCTGGAACCTTAGAATGTGCATGTGTTTAGTCTACTTTTATATGATGCAACTTTTTGGTAGATTATCTGTTGGCTTTGAGCCCTTAGTTTCATTTCTGCTGACTTCATTTTTTCTCTGCATACTCCTTTTTTATCTTCACCCCTTTCCTCCCTACTCTTCCTTTTTTGACTGCATGCCTTCATTTGAGTATCTGATGTAGTTGCCTTTGTTTTACTTCCTATGTCCAATTTAAAGAGTTCTACTTCCCTTTTGGATGTTTCCACTAAAAGACTGATGTAGAAATTTAGCTTACATTTCAGGTGATCTTCTAATTTACCCCTCCATTATGAATAAACAAGTTGGATGCAACAAAAAAGATGTTTGTCAATATGGTTATATCGAATGATAATTATGATAATTCACTTAAAATAAAACATTGGAGTAAATTTTTATTGCATGAACTACTTATCAAAGAAAAAAAATATTATTGCATGACCTATCTTATGCAAGGATGCCCTTTCATGCTCAACCAAGAGTCTTTAAAATTTTATTTGAAGTGAATAGGCTATTTTAGTTTGAGGTTGTTCTAGCTTAACCGTAGGTCTCGAGTTTGTGCCATGGAAAACTGCTGCAGTTTTATCGCCCTTATGGTTTTACCCAGTTTGGAGATTAGTCTTGGGCCTTCGTGTTGGGGATACCTTGGGAAACCAAAAAAGTTGCATCGAAGGATAATTTTGTTTTGTTCACTTAAAATAAAGTGATTTTTTGCTAAGAAATGATAAGAATATTTATACTCCCATCATTTTCAAATTTTCGTCCTCCTTTCTTTTTTCGTCCGTTTTTAAATAATTGTCCTCTTTAAAAACTTTTCCTTTTAGGAAAACACTTTTACCACTTTACCTTTACTTTTTCTACCTACTTTAATTATGACCACATACTCAAGGGCATTAAAGGAAACCACACATTTCTCCAATATTTATAATACAGTCAATTACTTTTTCTTAAACGGTGTGCCGGGTCAAAGAGGACAATATTTTGAAAACGGAGGGAGTATTTTTTTTTGATAAGAAGATTTTTAAAATTATATCGAATTCCCATCATGCTTTCATCGGAGAGCGGCAGATTGTCGATGTGTCTTTCATTGCCAATGAAGCCCTTGATGCTAGACTCAAAAGTGGTAATCCAAGACTCTTGTGTAAGTTGGACATCGAGAGGCTTATGATCACGTTAATTGGGATTTTCTCATTTACTTGATAGGAAGAATGAGTTTTGGTGAGAAGTGGAGGAAGTGTGTATTTCAGCATCTCTTTGGTTTTGTTTTCAGTTTTGATAAATGGAAAGCCCGCTGGATTCTTTGCCAGTTTGAGGGGATTACGTCAAGGAGACCCTTTTTCTCCTTTCTTGTTCATTATTGTCATGGAAGCTTTGAGTAAACTTATGGATAGAGCAGTTTTGGGAGGCTTTATCTGAGGATCTGAGGTGGGGAGAATGAGAGAAGAGGAGGTCTCGGTATCTCTTTGCGGATGATACTTTGGTTCTTTGTGATGCTGAGGCGACGCAGTAGGGTCTCTTCGTCTTGTTTTGGCGTTCTTCCAAATGGTGTCAGGTCGTCGGGTCAATATAGCAAAGAGCGAGATTATCCCGGTTGGGGTGGTGGAGCATATTGATTTTTTAGCCTCGCTGGGTGCAAGATTGCTCATCTCCCTTCTTATTTGGGTTTGCCTCTTGGAGCTCCTTTCAAGGACAAAGTCACTTGGAATCCGGTTTGGAGAGATTTGAGAGCCGCCGTGTTGGAAAAAGCGGTTGTTGTCAAAAGAGGGACGGATCACCTTGTTAATAGTACATTATCTAGCCTTCCAACTTATTTCTTGTCTCTCTTAGGGCTGCCTTCATCGGTTCGTGACAGACTCGGTAGGTTGGAAAGGGATTTTTTGTGGGAAGGATCCGGAGAGGTTCAGATATATTATCTGGTAAAATGGGGTAAGGTTTGTTCTAGTTGGAAAGGAGGAGGCTTAGGGATCAAAATCTGAAATTTTTTAATGCTACTTTACTTGGTAAATGGTTATGGAGGTACATAATCGATAGTGATGGGTTGTGGAGGAAAGTGGTAGGGATTAAATATGGGGAAGGGGCAACACTTGCCTATCCAAAAAAAAGAAGGAAAGTGCTAAGGATTAATATGAGGAAGGAGTTAATAAATGGATTCCAAATGGTGTTTCAACCCATTATGGGGGTGGGGGTTTGGAAAGGGCTTAGTAAAGGTTGGGAAGCCTTTGAGAGACATTTATCTCTTGAAATTGGGGATGGGTCGATGATCCGTTTTTGGAAAGATAGATGGTGTGGGGAGGTGGAGTTGTGGAGACTATTCCCCGATCTCTTCAATTTGGCTACTGATAAGGATTGCTTGGTTAGCTCGGTTCTTCAAGTTGATGGGGTTAATGTGGTTTGGAATCCTACGTTTCGAAGACATTTTCAAGACTTTGAAATGAACTCATGTATGGAATTTTTTGAAAACATTGATAACCAGTACGTGTGCAGGATCAGAGTGGACTCAATATTGTGAAAGGGTAGTAGAGGCAACAATTTCTCCGTTAATTCTTACTATTCCCGGTTGTTGAGTGAAGGAGTTGGTAGCTTCCCATGGAAGACTTTGTGGAAGTCTAAAGTTCCTAGTCGCATATCTTTTTTGCTTGGGAGGCTAGTCACGGAGCCATCCTAACTGGGGACAACCTGCGGGCTCGTCACAAGATCTATGTAAACTGGTGTTACATGTATAGAAAGAGTTATGAAAGTGTTGTTCACTTGCTTCTTCACTGCCTATGGCGACGGAATTGTGTAGCTTGATTTTTGGTTTATTCGGGGTTTCGTGGGTAATGCCTGGATCTAGAACTTTTCTTGAGCTGGTCTCTTTATAAAGGTAGAAGGAGAAATCCAATATGGGAGGTAGTCCTGTTGGGGTCTTTTGGATTATTTGGAAGGAGAGGAATAGAAGGGCTTTTGACAATGAGGAAGGGACTTTAGAGCAGCTCAAAGACACTCTTCTACACAGCACACTATTTTCTTCTGGTGTTTTGAGTGTGCGGATTTGTCCCTTTCTTCTAATCATTCTTTTGTAGAATTTGTAAATTCCTTCCTTCTTGAGTCTTTAGTGTATACCTCTAGTGTACAAAGGATGCGTCTCCTTTTTTTGACGCTAACCATAGATAATATTTTACTTATAAAAAAAAATGGGGTGAATTTTTATTGTATAAACTGTCTTATGAAAGGATGCCCACATAGTTATGGAAGGCGAGGGGCGGGCGAGAGGTCCATTTTCGAGGGGAAAGGCAAGGCGAGAGGCGGGTGACCGAAAGGCGAGAAATTAAGAAAAAATAGTGTGTGTGTGTGTGTGTGTATATATATATAGATTAGTTTTATTGTAACTAGGGGTGGCAATTTGAGGCACGGCACGATTAACCGGCACGAACACGACACGAAATTATAGGATTTGGGCTAGGTCTTATCGGGTTCGGGCCGTTATAGGGCCAGCACGATAAGACACGATAAAAAATGGGTTGTTATCGGGCTGGCTTGATAAACACGATAAGACACGATAACTAAAATATATATGTTTTAAAAATATATTTTTAAAAATTTACTAGGGGTTATTCACTTCTTTCGAACTATTTTCATGATTATTTAACAGTTTTATAATTTGAAAATTTATGATTTTTAAACTACTTGACTATTTATATTGATAAATTTTCAAAATATGTATTAAAAAATCAAAAATATATATTTTATAATGGTTATTGGGCTTAACGTGCTTAACGGGCCTGACTAAATAAATCGTGTTTTTTTGCTTATCGTGCCTATCGTGCCGTGCCGTGCTTTTCGTGTTTTTATCGTGTCGTGTTCCGGTTTTAATATTAGGCACGATAAGCTTATCGTGCCGTGTTCGTGTTCGCGTTATCGTGGCCGATAACAAAAGACGACCGATTTGCCACCCCTAATTGTAACATAATCCAAAGCATTTATAAATGAAAGTAATATATGAAATTAAGTTAAAATTCACATACAATAACAAGGAATAGAAGGAGTAATTTTTGGAAGTATGCCCCTCAGCTATTTGGTGGACTATCCGAAAGAGAGGAATAGAAGAGCCTTTGAGAACAATGAATCGATCTTGTAGGAATCAAAAAATCTTTTCGCTTGTATTTGAGATTCTGGTGCTTAACTGTCGACCCATATTTAGAGGATCCTTTTTGTAATTAGGTTGGGGTCTTTTGGTTAGTAGATTAGTGCATGTATACTTCCAGTGTACAAGATAGCGTCTTTTTTGACGCATGTTAATAATACTTATACTTATCAAAAAAAAAAAAAACAAGGGAACATTCAAGAAAACTTGCTCAACATCCGAACCTACAATTTAATAGCAAAAGATGAAATTACAAATTAAGTAAAACTTCTAATAAAGTCACGAAACAAGTAGCAACTAGCAACACATTAAACATCTTCACTCAAGACCCGAATCAAACCCATCATCATCCACTACATCACGGCCGGGGTTAATAGGCTCATGTTAAAAGTTAAAACCCTAAAAAGGTAAAAAGTGTGTCATATTTTAAGGATTTTTCTAGAATGTACGCCTTTTCTCGCCTCGTCATAAGGCGAGAAAGGCGATTGCCCAGCCTCGCTTCTGTATCCTCGCCTCGCCTTTACATGCAAGGGGCGTAACCCCCTCGCCTCGTCTCGCTCTCGCCTCAGGCGAAGAGGCGCTCGCCTTTCGTAACTGTGGATGCCCGTTCATCTTCAATTTTTTTTTTGTTTTAAGTGAATAGGCAAGTAATTATACCTTGCCTATTCACTTAAAATAAAATATTGATCCTGCGAAGGATAATTTGCTCCTATTTTATTACAAGTTTATAAAACATAGCTATCCATGGAACCTGGATGGCAAACAAGGAGCAAAATTTATTTTATTTTATTTGCTAAATAGGTGACTTCCATCTTGTGGTTAAGGCTGTCGTATTATGCTGATTTCCTAAAATATTGGTTAGATTTGTTTAAATAATAGTGAATGTGTTTGTGGAGCAATTCTTTTTTTTTTTGGCCAAAGGCACGTCTTTTCATATTCCGGCTTTAGATCAGGATAATATCTGAGATTAGGGATTCCTTGCTATTTTGCAACGATCTGCGTAGTTACAGAGTGAATATTTCATACTCTCCCATTTTGGAGTCTGTCTTGATATTTATTGATTCTGATTCTGGCAGCCTAAAAGTCTAGGTTCAATGAACAAAAGTAAATTCAGTAGAGTTTCTGGTTGATAGTTTCTAATTGCTCTGTCTTACATTGCCTAACACCTGACTTAGTATTTCCCTTTAAATCCTTTGCAATTTTTGATTTTTGAATCCTCATATGACATCAAGTTCTGGCATCACTTGGAGGGACGTGGGATGCACTTTACCTAAATGCCTGAGGCCTGAATATTTAGATCAAGTCAAGGTCGTCAAGTTCTGGTACATCCTTATGACGATTTTTAATTACAGGCAAAAGAGAGGAATAGAAGAATCTTCGATAATATTGAGGTTTTGTTGGATCATTTGAGAGATTGTCTTTTGCGTACATTTTTGTGGTGTTCGGCGACAGATCAATCTCTCGGTTATTCTTTTGTGGATTTTGTGAATAGTTTTAGTATTGAGTAGTCTGTATGCTCCTAGTGTACAAAGGACGTGTCACCTCTTTGACACTCATATTCTATCAAAAAATTACAGGCAAAAGAATACTTTGAGAAGGCGGCTGGCAATGATGAAGCTGGTGGACATTACAACCTAGGAGTACTGTATCTCAAAGGAATTGGAGTGAAGAGGGATGTGAAGGTAGCTTGCAAATATTTTATAGTGGCTGCTAATGCAGGTCAACCAAAGGCATTTTACCAGTTGGCTAAGATGTTCCACACTGGTGTTGGCCTTAAGAAGAATCTGCCTATGGTAAATACTGTTACCTTTTGTTTTTGTCTCTGTTATTTGTTTCACTTCTTTATACACTACTTATGAAATAAATTATCCTGAGTTTAGGGTCAGGTTTTCACCCCTTCTTCATCTCTAAATTATATCATTCTCCGTTTAGAAAGAGAATGAAGTTTTATTTCAGTCCCTGATAGCTTGTTATTTCTCTTACTAATGCTGCCAGAATCCATCCAATGGAAGATCGGTCAACTGGATAGCATTGAAGGCTGTCAAAGTGAACAAGCGTCTAAGGATAACCTAATAGCAACTAAAGCCTCACATGTACTAATGATTGGAGATCCTTGATTCTATAGTAGCAATGCATCATATATCGATCATCATAAATAAATAGAAGTCAAGACAAATACAAATGAATGAGGCACATTTAGATTTTAATTTCCAAGTGCATTATTCCTGACATTCCACTTGGAATCCCAGTTTTAGAAGTCAGTTTTTAAGCAACATGTTACTACCCTTCATATGGGGATGTTGAAGTTGAATATTAAGGAACTTTTGAGCTCAATTTTAGAAGAAAGACTCTCTAGGGAGTATTGATGAAGATCCAAATTTATGTCCCAATTCTCATTCCAATCTAGGTGGCAAACATGTGATTAGTTAGATATCACATCACTTAACATGTGATATCACCCTCTAACCTATCACATGCTTGCCACCTAGGTTGGGATAAGAATCTTGAACAAAAAAAGTTTGGGTCCTTGTTCCCTCCTTGGGCTGTAAGAGTCACTCTTGCAAATATAGTTAGGAGAAAGAATGATGTCTGTTTAGGGCTGCCCTGGTGTTTGGCTGTCTCTGGGGCTTGTGGACGGTAAGTGTCACATTTTCTTATGTAGTTGAGAGGACAGATGAAGTCTGTTTATGGCAGTGTGCAATCAGATAGATGTCTAATATAATTATTTTTTTCTTTTGTATCTATAAGACGAGTCTCTCCTTTTTTTGAGAGATAGGTTCACGTTTTATAGGTTCATTATGGGTAGTGGTTTTATGAGCTTCCGGGAAGAGTATCTGTCACTGGACACTAGTGCTACAGTAGTTTGTTCTGTGCTCTTTCTCGTTCCCATCGTTAATTTAGAAAGTTTTGTTTCTTATAAAAAAAGTGTACTTGCGTGAGAAGACTGCAAGTAACACCTAGCTTTTTGACCCAGGCCGTAAGATGCATCACTAATCTCAGTAACACCTAGCTTTTTTTTTCTTATAAAAAATAAAATAATTTACCTCCGGAGCAAGTGTTTCTAACATTTATATCTATTAACTATGTTGACTAAACCTAGACTATTATTGAGTCCACCTCTTTTATTTAAACTGATCCAAGTTCATTGGGCCTGAACAGGAAAGCCGAAAATGGCAGCCTACTTTTCCCACCATAAAAACTTAGTGTGCCATGCTTTAAACTTTTTTATCTTCTCTTCTATTCTAATTCAAGTCTCTTGAAATATTTGTATTTGAATACAATAAGTTTCTTCACCTCTCTTACCCTTTATTTATGAGCAAAATTATTATGAAGATCTTGATAGTTAAAAAAACAGAAATGTGAAATCAACAGTCAACAGATTAGGTCCCCCACATTTTGTTGTGCTATAAAAGATTAGTAGGAACTGGTTCTTCTTTCATACAACTGTAGGTTAATGTCTTTTAGCAATTACCTTATCATTTTGTTATCTTAAGGTCATATATCTAGTGGCAAATTCCCTTTTTTTATATACTTTTTGACCCCATCCCTTTCTGCTGATTTATTTTCTTTTTTGCATATAAAATATATACTTCGAATTCCTGCAGCTTTCTTCATCAGAAAAACTTAGATATGCTCTCATGGTCAGGGATTTGTATTTTGCTACTGTTGAACTAGTACTATGGTGTCTCTCTAATTGGTTTTGGTTGTAGCATTAGAAGAGAAAAGCAAAGAGTATATTCTAGGACTTCATATGATTTGTTATATATTTATGGTGGGACTCACACACTTATGCATAGTTCATAATTGATTTTACTTGGTTTCAGGCAACTTCATTGTACAAACTAGTTGCAGAAAGGGGACCATGGAGTTCTTTATCTAGATGGGCGCTAGAATCCTATTTGAAAGGTGATGTGGGCAAAGCTTTCATATTGTATTCAAGGATGGCAGAGTTAGGGTATGAGGTAGCGCAAAGTAATGCTGCATGGATTCTTGATAACTATGGGGAACTCAGTATGTGCATAGGAGAATCTGGATTTTGCACTGATGCCGAGAGGCATCAGCGCGCACACTCTTTGTGGTGGCAAGCTTCTGAGCAGGGTAATGAGCATGCTGCTTTGCTGATTGGGGATGCATATTACTATGGTCGGGTATGTTCCTCAAATGAAGTTTTCTCATTAGGACAACTGTTTTGGGATTAATGATTCAAATAAATGTCTTCCTACTTATTCCTATTTGGTTTTTGTTGTGTTTCATTTCGCAGGGTACTGAGAGAGATTACGATCGGGCGGCAGACGCTTACATGCATGCAAAATCTCAGTTGAATGCTCAAGCCATGTTTAACCTAGGATACATGCATGAGCACGGCCAAGGACTTCCGTTTGATCTTCATCTTGCTAAGCGTTACTATGATCAAGCTCTAGAAATTGATCCTGCAGCAAAATTGCCTGTTATGCTGGCCCTTGGTAGCTTGTGGGTACGAAAGAACTATGCTAACAGTTTCCTGGTGAGTTATTTCATGCCACTCTTTTTTTCACATAATTGCTGCAATCAAAAGTATACCTTATGAACCTCGTAAAATTATCTTCTTTTTTCCATGAGAAGGGGTGAGTCTAGCAGTATGTTAGTGCTCGCATAATTCATTTTCTGTAAGGATGTAATTATTGTCAAGAACACTTATGGGAGGCAGCGTTTAGGCTGTATGATTCAAATCAAATGTGAATATGCCCTTCGTATATATATATATATATATATATATATATATATTTTTTTTTTTTTGATAAGTAATAAATATATTAAAATCAAAGTGCCAAAACGAAGGCGCGTCCATGTACACTAGGTGTATACAACAATAACTATAACAAACAGAAACTATTCACTAAATCCCCAAGGGACTGATGTATATTATCAGCCTCAAACCCCTGGCTCCACCAACGGTTCAAAGTATGCATCAGCTGATCCTTAAGTTGATCCAGCGTCCGTTCAACATTGTCGAATGCTCTACTGTTTCTCTCTCCCCAAATTATCCACCAGATTGCGAGAGGAACTGCCCCCCAAAAAGATTTCCTCCTCCTGCAAGTTGTAACAGGCCAACACAATAGGTACTCCTTCACTGATCTAGGCATTACCCATTGTATTCTGAACAGCCTTAACATCATATTCCACAGATCCGAAACAGCTTGACAGTGGAGCAAGAGGTGATTCGTGCTTTCGCTGCACTTCCTACACATGTAGCACCAATTAACATAGATCTTACCTCTCCGCCTAAGATTATCCCCGGTTAGAATGGCCTCACAACAAGCCTCCCATGCAAAAAACATCACTCGGGCAGGGGCAAGAGACTTCCAAATACGCTTCCAAGGGAAAAGAGGGACCCTATTTCCTGTTATCTGTGCATACATCGACTTAACAGAAAACTCTTTATTTTTCGAGATTGCCCACATAACCTTATCCTCCCTGCTAATGTCTATTTGGATAGAGTACAATCGCTCCAAAAATAGAACACTAGAATCCATTTCCCAATCCTGAAGATTCCTACTAAAAACAGGATTCCAAACCACAGAACCATTTACCACCTGGATTACATCACTAACCAGAATATCTTGATCAACCACCAAATTGAAAAGATCCGGAAATACAATACAGAGCTCCTCCTTCCCACACCAGACATCTTTCCAAAACTGACTTTCGAGCCATTACCTAGGGCAAACGAAATATTCCTCTCGAAGGCAGCCCTTCCCTTACAAATCCCTTTCTATACACCAGTACCATACGGGCTGTCTATGGTGTTAGGAAACCACTCATGCTCCCCTTCCCCATACTTTCCAACCACCACTCTTCTCCACAAGGCATTGTGTTCCACCATATATCGCCATAACCACTTCCCAAGGAGCGCTGAATTAAACAAACATAATTTCTTCAATCCAAGACCTCCATCCTTAATCCTGGAGCACATTGTATCCCACTTCACCAAATGATATTTACGCTCTTCCCCTTGACCTTCCCAAAGAAAATCTCTTTCAATCTTCTCTCTCGGATTGCGGCAGGCATCACAAAATCTCATAGAAAATACGTGGGAATACACGATAAGACATTCTTCACCAAGGTTAATCTACTAGCTTTGGACAGCAGTTGTTTCTTCCACCCCGCCAATCGCTGATCCATCTTCTCTATTACCGAATTCCACATGACCTTATTTTTAAAAGTAGCACCTATCGGCAGCCCCAAGTAAGTAGAAGGGAGCTTTGCAAACTCACACCCAAAGGCCAAAGCAAAGTATTCCACGTCTGCCACAGCTCCTATCGGAAGAATGATGCTTTTCTTGATGTTAACTCTCAACCCCGAAACCAACTGAAAAAACGAGAGAACTAACTGGAGATAACCCAACTGTTCAATGTCTGCATCGCAGAAAATAAGAGTATCATCTGCAAAAAGCAGATGGGAAACCATAGCTTCCGATTCCCAGGACATACCAATCTTGAATCCACTAATGAAGCCACCTGCCACAGCTTTGTCCAACATTCTGCTCAATGCCTCCATGACTAGAATGAAGAGGAAGGGAGGGAGAGGATCCCCCTGTCGCAGACCTTTAGAACTCGGAAAAAATCCAACGGGTTCCCCATTCACCAACACTGAGAAACGAATCGAGGAAATGCAGAACCATATCCATTCTGTCCATTTTGTACTGAATCTCATCTTCTCTAATAGATACAGTAAGAATTCCCAGTTGACATTATCATAAGCCTTCTCTATATCTAATTTACACAAGAGCCCCGGATGACCACTTTTCAATCTAGCATCCACTACTTCATTAGCTATAAAGGAAGCGTTGATAATCTGTCTGCCCCCCACGAAAGCATGCTGTGAATCAGAAATTAGCTTACCCACCACTTGCCTCAACCTCAAAGCAAGGACCTTGGCTAACACTTTGTAGAAACGGCCAACCAGACTAATTGGCCTAAAATCCCCTGCAGTAACAGCCCCCATTTTTTTCGGAATCAACGTAATGAAAGTCGCATTAAAGCTTCTCTCAAAGCACCTGTTTACATGAAAGAATTTAAATACCTCCATTACATCGTCCTTCACCACTTCCCAGCACTGAGCAAAGAACGCCATTGTGTATCCATCCGGACCTGGAGCTTTATCCCTGCTCATACCACGCAAGGCAGCTGCCACCTCTTCTTCCGAAAACGGCGTGTCCAAAGTTCTTTTATCAGCATCTGTCAAGGTGTTGAATCTGATTCCTTCCAGCTTCGGACGCCATGCCCCCTCATCTAAGTACAGATCTTCGAAAAAACCTGCTAAACCCTCTTTAATATCATGCTGATTTTCCAGCAGAACACCATTGATCGAAATACTTTCAATCTGATTCACTCTTTTATGCAAACTAGCCGTCTTGTGAAAGAATTTAGTGTTTCTATCTCCTTCTTTAAGCCACCGAACTCTAGATTTTTGCCTCCACGATATTTCCTCCTTAACTAACATGGACTCTCCCTCTCTTCGTAACTCGCTACGCCGAGCCTCCTCCATCTCATTTAAACCACCACTCCAACCTGCCTTCTCATCCAAAACTCTCACCTCCTCCATTACTTGTTTGATTTTGATATCTATCCTCCCCAAACACCTCTTTATTCCATAATTTGAGATCCTCTTTGAGCATCTTCAACTTTTTCGCGAGAATAAAATCAGGATTTCCGTAAATCTCATAAGAGCACCATTTAGACCTGACCCAATCCACAAAACCTGGCTCTCACAACCACATATTTTCAAACCTAAACGGAGATTTACCTTTCTTCAGTCCACCACTCACCAATAAAATAGGCTTATGATCAGACACAATTCTGGGCAGGCAATACTGCGAAGACCCCCTACCACCATTGTCCCAATCAGCCGAAAGGAGAAATCTATCAATCCTGGAGAATTGGTTTCTGTCGCCGTGTCTGAACCATGTATAATTACCTCCCCTTAACTGAAGATCCATTAAACCCATATCATTTATAAATTCATTAAAACCAGCCATCGCTCGAGAACACACGCTCACCCCCGATCGTTCACTTGGATTCCTAACTACATTGAAATCTCCCCCAATGCACCACGGCTCAGCCCATCTGTTTCTTATTGACCTCAATTCAACCCACATATTTTACCTCAGGTTGTCCTCATAGGGACCATAGACTCCCGAAAAAATCCATCGCTTATCGTTCTCCACTGATTGCAGCAAACAAGAAACTGAAAATGCACCCTTGACCTCATAGATCTTAGATATTACTCTCCTATCCCACATAACCAATATTCCCCCTGCAGTTCCATTAGCTCCAACAGAAGCCCAATCAAACCACCTGCTACCCCCTATGCTACTCACTACTCTTCTATCGATAGCTGCCATTTTTGTTTCTTGAAGGCAAAATGTGGATTCCATCTCCTAAGAACAACCTTAATACTCTGTCTCTTTCTCAAACTATTAATACCCCACGCATTCCATGAGATGATTCGAAGATCCATGAGTACACAGTTATTTGTGGGTTCATTTCCTCCTGCCCTCCCCTACCACCCTCCCAGACTTATATAATTTCAAACTGGAGCACAACTGTTTCAATTCCCTTTTTCCCTTCTCTTTAACCTTAGCACTTTGAACATCTCTTTTACCTTTTGAAGCTCTCCACTGCCTCTCAATATCCAGAAGTAACTCCAAGATTTTATCCTCGAATCCTTCACATGATACTCCCAAAAATCTACCGAACCCCTTGGCTCTTCTTCTTGCCCAAACAGATAGATCCTTGCAAGACTCACAGTCAGCACAATCCTTACCTTCCCCAGGACCCTCGGGGGGAATAACAGAAATTGGGGTGCACTTCAGGGGCACCGCCAAATCCACCTCCTTACTAGTAGACTGCTCACGCCCACCTCCTTCGCCAACAACCCCTTCAAAATCCAACCCTGAGGTCTCCCCAACATCCAACTTACCCGTTTCTTGGTTCCCACACCTCGTCACTATCCCTGCGAACCCATCTGTGCTGAAACCCACTTCCTTCGATGACTCCATTTTCTTCGCAATGGATCCCATCCCAATATCGTCTCCTCTGGTAGCGTCGGACTCCTCCCTCAAGCTGATAAGGCTGTCCGAACTTGGCTTTTCTGTTGACTCAAATAGTTCAGCTGACATCGCCTCCTCTGTCGTCCAACTCGCACTGTCTTGACTTTGGACCTGACTCCCCTCTTGTCCTATTTCCGAAACGAATGGAGGCTCCACCCCACCATCCCCCAATATATCGACTACCAAAACCGGGCCAATAACCTCTTCAGAATATTTTTTTGATAAGTAAAGTATAAGTATTATTAATATGCGTCAAAAAAGACGCTATCTTGTACACTGGAAGTATACATGCACTAATCTACTAACCAAAAGACCCCAACCTAATTACAAAAAGGATCCTCTAAATATGGGTCGACAGTTAAGCACCAAAATCTCAAATACAAGCGAAAAGATTTTTTGATTCCTACAAGATCAGATTCTTTGTTCTCAAAGGCTCTTCTATTCCTCTCTTTCCAGATAGTCCACCAAATAGCTGAGGGGGCATACTTCCAAAAATTACTCCTTCTATTCCGGGTGAAGGAAGGCCAACCCCGAAGCGTATCAATGACAGTCCTTGGCATAACCCACGGGACTTCGGCAGAGAGAAAAAGGAAGTTCCAAAGCTCCCTAGCCATAGAGCAATGGAGTAGCAAGTGATTTACGTCTTCCTCTTCACTTTTGCACATGTAGCACCGGTTAACATACGTCAAACCCCGAGATCTCAAGTTTTCCCCCGTCAATATGACACCCCTTACTGCTTCCCACACAAAAAAAGCTACCCTATCGGGGATTTTAGATTTCCATATTACCTTCCAAGGGAATGAACTTTTTTCCTTCTCATTCAACTTTGAGTAGAAAGATCTAACAGAAAACAATTTGTTACTAGAAGCCTCCCAGATAATTTTATCTTCACTCAAAGTCTCTTTTGACCTCGAGCAACTCCATGAACCGAACTGCGCCTCATCAATCTCCCAATCGTGCGATTCTGCTGAAAAAGGGCTCCATAAATCTGAACCCCTTGATTGACCACCAACGAACTCTCCATTTCCTCCTTATTAAGCGCCATGTTGTAGAGAATAGGAAACATCACCGCAAGGTATTTGTTCCACACCAAAAATCCTTCCGAACTGATTTGATTCCCTTGCCCTACCTCGAATTTGATGAACTTGTTTACCTCATTCCACACTCCCATAATTCCTTTCCGCACACTAGTGCCGTGAGAGAACGAGAACTTTATTTGGGAACCAAAGATGATCACCCGCTCCATATTTGCTCACCACTAACCTCCTCCATAACGCCTCTTTATCCACTAAAAACTTCCAAAGCCACTTGCCCAACAGAGCCTTGTTGAACAATCTGAGATTTTTAACTCCAAGGCCCCCATTCTCCTTGATAGAACACACGATTCCCACTCAACTAAATGATAATTCCTTTTCTCATCGTCTCCTTCCCATAGAAAATCCCTTTCTAATTTCTCAAGTCTTTTAAAACCGAGACAGGCCATAAACACCGATAGGAAATACGTGGGGAGATTTGACAATGTACTCTTAATGAGAGTAAGTCTTCTGCCTTAGATAAGAACCGTCTTTTCCAACACGCCAACCGCCTTTCGAATCTGTCCAAAACCGAAGTTCCAAACATTTACGTTCTTAAATGACGAGCCAAGAGGTAAACCTAGGTATGAAGTAGGAAGATTAGAGACTTTGCGACCAAAGAACGAAGCTAAATCCTCCGCATTCTCCACTCCACCTATGGGAATTAACTCACTTTTCGACACATTAGTCTTCAAGCCCGATAAATCTTGGAAAATCAGCAAAATAAGACGAAGGCAGCCCAGCTGATCACTATCTCGCTTCACAACAAACTAGAGTGTCATCGGCAAAAGGAGATGAGAAATAGAGACACCCGACCATGTTCATTTCCCACCTCGAAGCCCTTAATAAATCCTCACGCTACCGCCTTATCGATGAGGCAGTGAGAGCCTCCATTACCACAATGAAAAGGAATGGAGAAAGAGGATCCCCTTGCGCAAACCTCTCGAGCTCGAGAAGAAACCATCAGGTGACCGTTGATAAGAACCGAAACTTTATCGTGGAAATGCAGAATAAAATCCACTTCTTCCACTTTTCTCCAAAACCCATTTTATCCAAAATGTGAATCGAAATTCCCATCTAACAATGATCGTATGCCTTCTCCACATCCGGTTTACGTAATCCCCGGCACCCCACTCGCATCCTCGAATCAACCACTTCATTTGCTATCAAAGTCGCCTGCTTCTCGGCGATCACCCACGAAAGCATGCGTGTCCGAAATTACTTTGCCTATCACTTTCCTCATTCCGTTGGACAAGACCTTAGAAATCAGCTTATATACACCGCCAATGAGACTTATGGGCCTGAAATCTTTCAACTCCTCCGCCTCTTTCCTTTTGGGAATAAGAGCGATGAACGTTGTATTAAGACTTTTCTCAAATCCCTCCTCCTCGAAGAAAGAGTGGAAGACCTCCATAACGCCCACCACATCCCAAAGAATGTTTAAAAAACTCAAGGGTATAACCATCAGAGTCCCGGGACTTGTCACCTTTCAAACTACCCAATGCCTCCACGACCTCTTCTTCATTAAAACTTTGCTCTAGGAAGTTCCTGTCCTCCTCAATCAGGCTGTTAAACGTGATCCCTCCTATATGCAACGCTCTCCCACTCTCTTCCGCGAACAACTTTTGATAAAACTCTACAAAGCCTCTACTGATTTGATCCTCATCTTCCGTCACAAAACCATCAATTTTCAGCCTACTAATCTGATTGTAATTCTTGTGCGCTTTAGCCATCTTATGGAAAAACTTGGAATTTTTATCTCCCTCTTTAAGCCATAAGACTCTGGACTTTTGCCTCCAACTTATCTCTTCACTGATGAGCAATCTTTTGATCTCCAGCTTAAGCTCTTCACGACGTGCAGCTTCTGAATCCTCTAGAGATCCTTCTCCTTCCTTTGCATCCAAGCACTTGACTTCCTCCATAGCTTCCTTAATTCTGATTTCTATCCTCCCGAACACCTCCTTATTCCAAATTTTGAGATCATTCTTTAAAAGCTTCAATTTTTTTGCAATTCGAAAACACGGTTTAACGACTGCCTCATAAGAATCCCATTTTGACCTCACCCAATCCTTAAAACCAGGAGCTTTCAGCCACATGTTTTCAAATCTGAATGGAGTTTTCCTATTACCTTTATCACCCCCAAACTGAAGAATTATAGGAGAATGATCAGACACAACCCTAGGAAGAGTTTTTTGGACGAAGACCCCTATACTTTCCTCCCAATCAGAACTAATGAGGAACCTGTCGAGCCTTGAACATTGACAACCAGGTGAAAGTGTTCCCCTCAAGGGGCAAGTCCAACAGTTCCCTGTTATTTATAAAATCATTAAATTCCTCCATATCATAGGTATACGATTGACCTCGGCTTCTCTCACAGGGAAAACGAACCACATTAAAATCGCCACCCACACACCACGGATGATTCCATTTGAGTCTAACAGAATTTAATTCAGCCCACAGATTTGATCGGATGTTATCAGAGCAAGGACCATATACTCCAGAGAAGACCCAACGAGAGTCATTGATTACCCGCTTAAACAAACATGAGACTGAATGAACCCCTAACACATGATCTTCCAAAGAAAGGCTTCTTCTGTCCCACATAACCAGAATGCCCCCCACAGCTCCAACTGCATCTAAATGAATCCAGTCCATCCATCGACATCCTCCTATACTATTTACTAAATTCCTGTCCACATATTCCATTTTGGTCTCTTGAAGACAAATTACAGAAGGCTTCCATCTTCGAAGAGCTTCCTTAACTATCTGCCTTTTCCTGAAATCATTCAAACCCCAAACATTCCAACTGATTAAGTTTAAATCCATAACACCGACTAATTAACTTTTTCTTTCCTGACCTTCTACCAATCCTCCCCGACCCCATCGAAATTGATGTCGAGAATAAATTTTTACCTCCCTCTCGGCCCCGAGCCTTAATCCGACTAACTCCCGCCTTCTTACTAACGGCGGCTTACCTTTTCCATTTCCGTAAGTATGTCCACAATTTTGTCCTCGTGACCTTTACATAGACTCCCAGATAATTCACGACTCCTTTAGCCTTCTTACTCACCCATACAGACATCTTTTTGTTGGGATCCCCATCGATCGCCAGCTTTACGCTCCATAATCTCCTCGGGTCCGATCATCGAAATTGGGCTACAAATCACGACCTCCTCAAACGGCCTTCGAATTGGACTACCAAACTCTCGCCTTATCCTTAACCGTTCCACCAACACTACTGTTCCTTGTACAGTCCTCGATTGGGAAAGCCGGCGAGCCTTGCGATTTGGACGAACAGTCCTTTATCTTAGAAGTATCCATCGAGTCTTTGCCGAAGAGGAAATCGTCACCCTTTGGTTCACCACTTACCTCGAGCTCATCATCTCCAACAGCCTTGTCCGTCTTGCTCGAATCCTGAGGATGAACCTCCTTTGCGTAACCATAATCGTCCCCACACTGTCCGCCTTGTGCTTCCCCCTCTTCTATCTGCATCGCCTTGTTCCTCCCTTGTATCCCGTTGACTCTATCTTGAAGATGCTGGTCTTCGGAACCTGATTGAGCGACATACTGCTTGCCTTCGTCTCTCTTAATAATAGTAAGTGAACTTAGCTTTGGACCAGAAGACGTACCCACCTGGGTTGGATTGCTCGGGTCTCTAAATTCCACTCCTTCATTTAGCCTAGGCCCAAAATCAACTCCTTCAGAAACTGGGGATTCCCCCCTAGAAGCCCAATTAGAAGGCCCAGCCTTATCGCCCAAATTCTCCATAGAATTCACCTTAACAGCCTCTTTGTTATACTTACGGGCTACCCATATCCTTTTCATGGGCTTTACACTGACCTTTGGGCCTCTAACTGTTTGCTTCCTTCCTTTTTCTTTCCCAGCCCAATAGTGATTTCCACTTGAACGTTTTGTTTGTAACCCACGACTTTTCCCCACGACGTCGTTCACCATAGGAGATTTAAAATTCAAAACTCGGTACCCACGTGTTCCCCACTTTTTCTCGTGGTTGTCCGTCGATAATTTGCGAGCGACCGTTGACTGGATTTTTCGCTCTCGACTGCTCGGCTCGCCCACCGCCGCCGTCGGAAAGCTTCCCTCTATCGCCGTCCATCTTGCTTCTTTGGAAAGATTTGAAGAAGACGCCAGTTTCAGCCCAAATCGGGACTGAAAATACACAATCCCCCAGTTTGATACGAACACTTGCCGGCAGAGATTCGCAATTTCGCACCAAGATACGAGCCCATCTCAAATCTTGTCTCGACTGAGTTGCTTCGTCTACAGACACGAAGCCCCCACAAAAATGACCAATCCTTTTGAAAACTTCTATTCCCCACAAATGAAGAGGGAGACCCATAGCCCTAATCCATATATCCTTCGGTTTACGCTCCTTACTAATACAGCACCCGGACGGGCTCCAATGATCGAGAATTAACGGAGCTTGGTTAATCATCCATTCTCGCTCGTTAAGAATTCTTGAGGCTTCTACCTTGGAAGGGAACTCGAATAGGAAGTAAGGCATGTTCATCACCTTAACTCGTATGCCGCCTGGAGACTTCCATTTAGAATCGACCCAACGTTGGACATCCTCGCGATTCAGATCATACCCTTGATGACCATCCACCCATCCTACAAGGCACCTTCCCAGGAAATCCATGTTACCTTTGCAAGAGTCCTCTTCTATTACGAAGTCAGTGTCTACATCCACTGCTCTGTTGGAGACCACCAAATCTAAATCAGGCCAAGGGGGAATTTCCGCCGCTTCTTTGTACGACCTCTGCTTCTTCACAGGTATTTGCTTAGAAAGGGCGAACCTACTAATTTTTCCGGCTACCATATCCCAACCTCCATCCTTGGTCACTGCTGGAATGAAGATCTTTGTGGGACTGCCAACCCCTTTGGCAGAAATGCACAGGAAAAAGCCATGGATATTCCACTCCTTTGCCACCATCACCTCACGATGTTTCCCTGCAATTTTCTTCCAAAACACCTCTCTAATAGATGAAGCCTTGGCCATCCATTCACACACCCAAAGCACTTCGTCTAAGGATAAAACGATCTTATGGACTCTACCTCGACTACGCTCCAGCCATTGAAACCACGAACCATCCTTACCTTCGATCTGGCCCACTGCTCCAGAATTAGAAGACTCGTCCAACTCTCCATCAGTACTAGACTGGTGACTAGGCCCATTCATTGGCCCAAACGATGGCCCAACATGTTCCCCAACACTAGCACCTTTTTTGTGAACAACTTTCTCGTATATATATATATTATGGATAGTGGACATTCAAAGTATATCCTGCGTTGAGTTTGTTCATTGCTAGGTAAGAAACCTTTTAGCAGTAAATATAAATGTTTTTTTGATAAGTAAAGATAATTTGAAATAAAAATGCGTCATAACAGGTGACTCGTCCTATGTAAAGATAAATGTTCCTATATGCTATTCTTGAGTTGTCTTATTGATATGCTTCGTAGTGAAGAGTTGGTCTAATGTAGATAGAGATGATCAATTAGAGATTGTAAGTGCATGGTGCATTAGAGACTAACCAAAGTTACTAGGCACTAGTCGGACAAAAGGAAATCAATTTTGCTAAGCATTGTTGGCATGTTGTCAAGGAAGAAATCATAGTTTCTCTTAAATATGTGCCGAGGTGAACTTCAAAAAGTATAGACTCTTCCTTATATCGCATGGGGGGGTAAGGATAGCTG
Source organism: Codonopsis lanceolata (assembly GCA_013146195.2). NCBI lineage: Eukaryota > Viridiplantae > Streptophyta > Magnoliopsida > Asterales > Campanulaceae > Codonopsis > Codonopsis lanceolata. The sequence goes on from CM028377.1 coordinate 73,993,944, forward strand.
TTGAGTTGAAGAATCTGTAAATATTAGCCTCCTGGGATGAACCTGTGGTAATTTGTTGGAAATCAAGCACGAGTGACCTGCATCAGTCCATGTGGCGTCCATGCCGGGCTCACCAGCTGCATAGGACAGCTTTCCCCTATGCGGCATGAAGCAATAATCCATAAAAGAACGGCAACAATGCAAACATACTTGTCATCCCACAACTAGAGTTAGCAACAACTTATCAGAGCATCCCGAATAGAACCAAAATTTGGTTGGGCATCCGTGGCCAACTACTTCAGATCTCTCTCTCTCTCTCTCTCTCTCTCTATATATATATATATATATGTGTGTGTGTGTGTATAAATATAAATAATTGCAGGAAAGACTTTATGGACAGATGAAGAGGAATGGATTCCTGTCATAATGGTGCTAGCTTGACCCATTAGTGGAGTGTAAGTCCATGACAGCTCCTCCACAACCCCACCTAAGTCATGAGCACCTCGCCACGATGACAGTGCACTTGGCTTTGATGCAGTACAGTGCAGTTGGGTACTTGAATACCAGATTGCCACTCTAGTCCAAATATGCAAAGTAACCAAGCACCAGTTATTCTGCTACTTGGACCCCATAATAAGCTAAAAATAGATCACCTGGAAGCAAAAGATTGTTCCTTTTTCCTAATGTTTGAACACCAAAAACCCAAGAGAAAAAACTTAGAATATTCGCAGTGTCGTATGGTCGTCCTTCGATATAGTGACTTTCGCTAATAAGGAAATATGAGTAAACACATAGTCATTGTAATGATTGAAGTCGTTACCCTTCTCATCTCCGTCATATGCTCTGGTTTCCCAAGTGCTCAAGCTTGCTAAATTTATTCATATTCTGGGGTCGTGACAATCTGTGTTTTGGTATTGTACAAGCCGTGGAGTGAAAATTTGATATCCTTAACATAGAATTTCATGTATGTACATGTTTTTTTTTTATTTCTCAGCATGAACTATTTTTCTCATCATATGGTGTTTGAGATGAGAACGCCCTTTCTGTAAGCACCTTCTTCTTGTTGCTAAAAGTGAGTTTTAGATATGTTTCCTAGTAGTAAGTAAATTGAATCAAACGTGTCCAACCATATCCATTACCCATAACTGAGTTTAAGCGCCTGGTATGATGACACTTATAGCATTCTGAAGAGTCATGGGTAACATTAGATAAAGAGGTTCGAGAAGAGATCATTGGCATATTGTAACGGAAGATGTTGAGGTCCTTGGTTCCAATCCCCATACCAACAAGGGGTCACACTTACCTATATGTATAAAAAAATTGTCACGGAAGATATTATAGTTCTCTTGGATGAACTAGGAGAATTTGAAAAAAAGTCTCTGACTTTTCTTTAATCGCTCATATATAGAAAGGATGATTTTTTGACCTGCATCTTGGCTTCAAAGCATGAAACTGTTGTAATTGTTGGAAAAGGAGCACAGCTATGGGATATACATGTATTGGTATACTTACAGTTAGGTAAGAATATGGAAATTTCTGAAAGTCAGGATACTGAGATGGTAAATACTTGAATGAATGTTGAACTCTACATATATTGATATCAAATGAAGGTCTGTATATTTTGTGTTTTGTGTTTGATTGCAGGTTGATTTGATTGATTCGCTGCCATTGGTTTTTCCGAAGGTGAAGGTATGGGTCGAGGATGTGTTTGTAGAGGAAGGAAATGCAACCATACTCACGCTTTTTGTCTGCCTCTTGACTGTTCTTTACCTGCGGGAAAGGCAACGTAGGAATGCTGTTGCTGCAGCTGGGGAGGTGGTCCATCCACAGCAACCCATGGAACAAGTTGTACCTTTGGCCAATTAAATTCTTCAATAACCATGGCGTTGTACCGTGGTTCACTGCAGAACAAGATAAAGACTCTTTTGAAGAACGAATGCAGAGATGTTAGGATGTCTAACGAACTGGGTGGGTGGAACTGCGTCTCTTGCTAGCAGGCCATTGTACAATAGAAAGTCTTTGGGCATTGTAGAAATTGATTGCCCCATGGTCATGTATTGCTTACTCTTGTACCTAACGTAGATCTAGCACATCACATGCTAATCTCAGCCGGAAAAACATGCCTGTTAGCTTAATCAAATTATTCCTGTAATTTTATACACAAGGATGAAGAGCTGAAGATATATATTAATAGGAAATTTTTCATGGATATATTGTGAATTGAATATTTTCAGGCAACAGGGAAGATGGATGGAGAAATGCTGAATGCAAAGTTGTGGGTTGTTGCAAAATCAAAACGCTTGTTTTCGCATCTAAATTTTCCAGCATTTGCATGGAACATGATGTTTTCAAGTAATTGCAAAAGAGTTTCCTTTATAAGACATTCCTTTGATATTTTCTTTAGGCAGGAGCAATGAAAAGGCAAATGAGCATAGCAGCATTGATTTCTGTTTGTATTTCAACGTTCGCAGAAACAAAATCTATTGCTGAATGACTTTTTGCATGCTAAAGCAAATTACAGCACACAAATAGAATACACGAACTAATGTTCACAAAAAAAAAAAAAAAAAACAAATATTTACACAGATGATTGTTACAACTGCTCATCCCATCAGTCTTGTGCCAAATATGCGATAGTTTCTACTTGCCCACGTGTCACTTTTGTCAACGTAATAAGATTTTAGGCAAAACTGTACCCATGGTGGGCTTCTTGGAACATCCTCTGAGTCTGCATCGCTTCTAGCAACTCCAAGCAACATGTTTCGCTGCTTTGTCATTCTCTCAATAGAGTGATAACCCCCAAAAAATTTCTCCTGGCACAGATAACATGGGCATGATAAAAAGTTGTTGGTGCATTTTAATAGAGATACATTAATAGCGCATAGCAATCATATTTCTCCTGGCACAGATAACATGGACATGATAAAACAGTTATTGGTGCATTTTAATAGAGATACAATAGTAGCACATAGCAATCAGAAATAAACAAAAGATATGTGGAAGATACATGCACAAGGGGATACCGATATTGCCAAGTAGAATAACAGGGTCAGAAGCTTCATTTCTGTATGCACATGTGTGAGAGAGAGGCTACGAAGAATGCTAAGGAGTAAGGATCAGAAAATGAAAAATAAAATAAAATATACAGCTATCATTAGGAAGAGGTCTGATGTCTTCTCCTAGAATGAAGAGGCCAGCTTCATAACCAGCAACAAAAAACTGATGTCAAGAAGTATTAGGGCCGGAAGATAGATCTAGAGCAACAAATAAAAGGAGTATGTGATTACCCCATCTTCAGCATACAAAAAAGCATGAACCCTGGCTGTTGGATCCTCTAGCGTCAACCTGATCCGGTAAGTACCACTAGGGGATCGGAAATCCTCGGCTCGCCATGGAAACGCCGCTAGAACCCGAACGACGCACTTGAACTTAGCGGTTACCTAAAAGATTGGAGTTGACAGGTAAAAACATCAGTTATTGAACTGCTCTAACAAATTAGGGAAAGAGAAGGGGGAAGGGTGGGGAAGTAATTTTGCAAAATAAATAATACTGCCACCGTCCAAAAATAAGTGTCATGAATTTACTAAATTCACCTTTGGCGACTATTATGTCACTAGCAATAATATCATATGGACACTTGGGGCATTCATGTATATGTACTACTAAAATTACTTAAAAGTTAACTTCCTTAGTTTTCATGAAAAACGGAAAAGGGACAATAAGTTTGAGACCTGAGTATATTTTCACATACATGGTACTATATTTTTACTTGTTCAGATTAGTTTATGATTAACTTGGTCTGTGTCAGAAGAGTAGTGATAGAGATACAATTTTTTTGTACAACTTTCTTGTACAAATCTAGGTGGCAAGCATGTGATTGGTTTGATATCACATAACTTAACTTGTGATGTCACCCTTTAATACATTGCATGCTTGAAACCAAGATTTCTATGAAAAAATTGTACAAAAATGTTTGTATCCCTATCATTTTTCGTGCCAGAATGACTTCATGGTACCAGCAACAAAATAGAGATTACATGTCGGATGCAAAAATATGACTTCATAATCCTGGCCTGCATCATATAACTACAAGTGCAGTTTTATAAAGAACGAATTTCCTTAACCACATGACATATGGTGACATTCATCTTGCAATTGAGAGTAGATAAGTGCAAACTCAGTTTAGCAAGGATAAAATTCAATGACTGACTGAAAGATGCAGGAATCCTTCTGTCCCACTACATTAATTGGCAAGCACGCCACAGTGGCAACACTACCAACCAATCTGGTTGTCCTTGCCTTTACCAAACAACCTGATCCCTCACCAATGTCCACATTGTGTCCTGTTGACGCAGGTCTATCCAGTGAAATAAGGGGTCCTTGTTACATAGCTCCTGGGGATGGGTTCTGGACTAACATAAAAAAAATCAAGGGTAGGGTTTTTTGCTGATCTATGTTTGTAGACTTACAAGTTTTGGTGGGTGTTCAAAGGAAAAATGGGGAAGGGATGATATTTGTTTTTGAATGCTGAAGCATCAACAATAAGGTGGTGGGTGTTCTTAGGCGGTCCAGGCTTTCCCCCTTTGGATTGTCAGTGTTGGAGCTTTGGATCCCCACCTTTGGGGGTAGGTGGAGGAAAGTAGGTTTTTTAATTGGGAGCAAAAAAGATGGAGGTTGATGTAACAAATCTTCTCGACCCAGATAACGACATACTTTTGGTTCATCAAGATCGGCTTCTTCTCAGATCTTCGCCTCGTCTCACTGAAATCTATTTTCTGGAGTGGCCTTTGTGGTTGATAAATATATATATATATATATATATATATATATATATATATATATATATATATATATATATATATTTATTTATTTATTTTTGATAAGTAAAGAGTATATTAATATGAGCATCAAAAAAGGTGATGCGACCTTAGTACACTAGAAGTATACAAAGCTCAAGAGCTTCTACCCACTAGAAATGTTATTTACAAACTCTACAAAAGACATTTTCGAAGCCGGTGGATAGTTCGCAGCCTCTACACACCAAGAGAATAGAGTGCGAAGCAAAGAATTCTTCAAGACCGGAATAGACTTTTCCTCGTTGTCGAAAACCCGTTGATTTCTCTCCCTCCAGATCACCCAATAAACTGCCAAAGGGGCAGCCTCCCAAATCCCGATGCACCTGTTTCTGCGCTGAACTGACCAACACCTCAACAGCTGAGAAACTGATCTCGACATCACCCAAGGCACTTTAAAAAGATTCAACATCAAACTCCACAGATCTGAAGCGACCGGACAATGAAGAAGCAGATGGTTCATGCTCTCCTTGCTCGCCTTGATAATATATTGGAAGTGAAGCGGGGAATTCACTAGTTTTAATTCACAAATGTCATGGATTTACAGTTTCCATCAGTTCTTTCAGTTGTGGGAATAATAGGTAATTTACTAGTTTCAATTTGAACCGAGATATAGTTGTTGGGATAATAGGTATTTTACCACATAATCCATTACTCCCTTTGTCCCATAAAGAGTGTCGTTTTGTGTTCATGTTTAACAAAGTCTCCAATAAATCCCCTTGTCTACAATCGTGAATGTTTTTTTATCTTGCAAGGAATTGGTAATAACCTCCAACACAGCACATAATAAATAATGAGGATTGCATCTAAATCTAAGACTACTTGCAACCATGCCATCCAAAAATTACCTAATGATCTGGATATACTGAATATTCCCTGTACACTAATAACACCCAACAGTTTCAAGTTGACAATCATTCAACTCAATCTAACTCTTAGATACAAAACATATGAAATCCTAAGTATCGGCCATGAGTGGTACTTCTCTTGCCATTGATCATATTGTAGATCTATATCAACTTAATTAGGTACAAACAACTATGAGCAAGTTATTGAGTACTGAAAATACGATAGGATAACTTGGTGCGCGTTAATTCAATTCATGAATAACACTTCGTTCTCCCAAGATCATTCAGAACTAAAGATCTAAAGTTATATAGTTCTAGTCGGTGATCATAACCCATTCCCCAAGAATGTGCAACTAAATGACATGAAAAAGTGTATCCAGTAACCAAAATACAAATAGCAAAGAAGACAGGAAGAAGGGTATTTTAACCAAATATATCATGTCCGATGAGGACAAGAAAACAGCATTAATGTTTTATTAAGCCGAGTACTATGGACAGGTAGCATGGTAAGAAATTTTTGGTACAAAATAAAAAACATAATTACTTAAATGAAATGAATATATGATGTTATAGTTAACTAGAATAATGAGGTAGTGGATTCCAGAACGAGGAGTGGTGAAGCTGGTTTGTTGTGCAAGCTTGACATAGAGAAAGGCTATGATCATGTCAATTGGATTTTTTTTGTCTTATATGCTGTCTAGAATGGGCTTAAGAAGTTGGTGGAGGGATTGAATTATTTTTTACATTTTTACGGTGAAATTCTCAGTGTTGGTTAATGGGGAGAGTGCTGGCTTTTTCCCTAGCTCGAGAGGGCCGAGGCAGGGAGATCCCATATCACCGTTCCTTTTTATTTTAGGAATGGAAGCTTTAGTAGAATGTTGGATGCCTCGGTTGTCAAGGGTTTTATTCGTGGATTTCAAGGGGGCAGGGGCAATGGATCTGAGGTGTAGGTCTCACATTTACTCTTTAGTGATGATGCCTTGGTGTTTGTGGAGCGGATTCCCAGTTAGAATATCTACGCTTAGTGCAGCTGTTTTTCCAAGCTGTTTCAGGGCTGAAAATCAATATTCAAAAGAGTGAGCTTTTTGTGTCTCGGGAATGTGGCTAATATCAATTCTATGGCTTCCTTTTTTGGGTGCAAAATTGGTCATCTTCCGACATCCTATCTTGGCCTTCCTCTTGGGGCTCACGCTAGGAGTAAAGATTTTGGAATCCGATGATTGAGCGGTTTGAACGTAGGCTAGCTGGATGGAAGAAACAATATTTATCCAAGGGAGGAAGACTTGCCCCCTTATCAAAGGTACTCTTTCAAACTCACCCACATATTTTAGGTCCGTGTTTGACACAACTGTGGCTAATAGATTAGAGATATTAGAAAGAGATTTTTTGTGGGACGGACAAGCGGAAGAGAGTAAATATCACTTCATCAAATGGGATGTGATTTGTTCCGATGCAAGAAGAGGGGGGGGGGTTAGGGATTAAAAAGCTCAAGATTTTTAATTCAGCTCTTTCGGGGAAATGGTTGCGGAAATTTTTGAACGAAGACAGAAATTTTTGATTGGAAAACTGCTCCTTTAGTAATTTGCTAGACAATTTGGAAGGCGCGTAATCGTAGAGTGTTCGATAATGAAGAAGGATCCACAGATAACATGAAGAACGCGCTAATTCACACATCTATTTTTGGTGCTCAGAGACTTTCTTGCTTAGCACTGATCACTATGATGTTGTAGAAAATAGCGTAGATATGCTCTGTTAGCTATTTGTTGGGTTGTGTGGACGGAACGGAATAGCAGGGCTTTTGATAGTGTAAGCGTAGATAGGCCGAAGGACTTGGTCCTACAGTCCATATACTTTTGGTGTAGTGAACCCCCCTTGCTGTGGGTTAATTCGTTTGTAGAGTTTGTGGATAGCATAGCTATGGTTTAGCACTTTTTGTGCTCATTATACTCTTTTTGTACATAGGACGCGTCACCTATTTTGACGCTCGTTTATACTATTATTACTTATCCAAATAGAACCTATAATAATTACTTTTTGAGATATAAAGAATTAAGAGTTTAACAACCTTGAAAAGCATTTTCATTTAGTGATCTTGAATAATAGCAAGGAAAAAGGAAGAATTATAAAATAAGAAGGTTAAGAGGAAGTAGGGACTTGTGTGATACCTGTGGATAGGAGAGAATATCCATTAACGTAACAAAAGAGACATCCTCATAATCAGTCTCTGAACATCATCATCAAAAATATGAAAGATATACATAAATAAGAAACCAGTATTCGCAATAGCACCAACACGATGGTGTAGAATTGGGAAAATGACAATGTTACCTGTTACAAGAGAAGGCCAAGGAAAGCTCAAAAATGGCATCCGTCCCCATTTAGACTCTATTCGTTCATCATAAAACCTGAATCATGTTATATACAAGAACCAGTCATCGAATCAAGAAGTGTATCATGTGTTAAAATTCAATTTCCATGATACATATCTGAATATATTTTCAGTAGCTTAGGATGCGTTAGCATAATTAAAACGGTCAAAGATCAAATACACTGATAAAAAAACATATGTTTTGGTCATAATTACAAGACTTCTGTGAAGTAGCAATGCAACCATATATCTAAACATATCATCTCTGTAAGAATCCTTTAGATAAAAATATAAACAAAATATGAGCCATTGCATAAAATATATATGGATGTTCACTTATCTATTAAGCTTATTATTCATAAAGCTGTTTGGTAATAGAGGGTTCTAAGAGGGTAAAAGTACTAATTTATAAATGCAACACACTGGCTGACAGAAAATCAATTTGATATCACAAGATTGTACAGTGCGATACGCTACCATATCGTGGATAATTAAAAATGCAAAAATGAGAGAACCAAGCCATAATACCCAAACAGATGATTTCACACAATAACCATAGGAAATCTAACGCTACCAATACATATATGGCAATCGATGCAAAAGCTTCACTAAATACCATGCTGTGAGATACATAATTTACAATGATCTGTTGACGAACCGTTTGCGCTTCAGCACAAGATTCGAGTCATCGGGCAAATAACAGAGCTTAGAGAATGGCATCAGCACGCCACGCCATAAGCCAGCATGAACATCACATTTTATATTGATAAATTTCACCCATCTACCAGTCCTCAGTAAGTGAAGGCCAAGCTTCTCATTGCCGTTATCTGTAATCACCCTTAAGACAGTTCCAACACCTGGAAATTCACATAAAACATCCCTTGACAAAGGGAAGTGTTCCAACTGCAGAGGAAGCGGGTTTGTCATTTCATCATCTAGCCTGTGGGGTTGTAGATATTAGCACTTTTGTCTTTCAGAAAGGAACAGTAAAAATTTAATGCCGCTGGAAACAGTTGTCAAGAGTAATGTTCAATACTAAACATTTCATTATGCACAATAGTATGATATGATTGCAGGATCAGAGTGAATGCACATACAGTTCCATCTTGAAATCTTGGTGAGTAGTGACAAGGAATGCTTGCAATACATATGAACCAGAACAATACCTATATGTAACAGTCTGGCATCATTGATCAACAACTAGACCCACAACTAAATACTCAAAACGTATCACCAGATACATCAGTGCATTAAAAACATTCATTAACTCTCTAATATATCGAAAAAGGTTTACAAGCTACCATCCATGCACTATAGTTCACTGTTTACTGAACCTTCTCTTATACTGTTATGCCTTTAACCAATATAAAACAAATACTTGAGGGAAAATGAAAAAAAGTTTCTTTAATGGCCAAATTTCCTCACAATATAAGAATCTCAACAGCATAATCACGTACCACCATCAGATATTCCTGCTTATTAATGTCTTAGTGATTGTTGTCATCAATTCTGCTTGAACTTTTTTATTTAATAGTAAGGATGTGTTTGATAATATTAAGTGCTGAATGCTGAGTGCTGAATGCTCAACGCTGAATGCACTTCTGAATGGTTTGAATTCATTAAGAGAAGAGTCTGAATGTTGAGTGCTCAAACAGATAAGTTAGTTTGGCAACTGAATGTTAGTAACACCTGAATAAATATGATTCTGCTGTAATGACCTCTGAATTACTGAATAGACAAATTTATTTCGTCACTGATTTGTTAGTAACATCTGAATAAATGTAATTTTCCTATAATGGTTTTAAACAGCTGTTGATATGAATTTTGAGTTTTGCGTACATAAACATAAAACAAATGATATATTTTTATACTCTCCCTAAGTTCCTAAATCATTGTCTTGCTTTCTTTTTTCATTCATTCCAAAAAAACTGTCTTGTTTCTAAACTTTCCCTTCACACTTCAACCATTTTACCCTTATCTTTTCTTACTACTTTAATTATGGTCCACATGCACATGGGCTTTAAAGGATACTAGATATCATACAACTATTTAAAATAGACTAATTTGTTTTTCTTAGACTGTGTGCCGAGTCAAGCATGGCAATTATTTAGGAATAGGAGTATTACATATTCAATATTGAATGACAATTATGACATAATAAAAAGCAAACAAGTCAATATAGCTTACCCACCTAAAGTGGTTTAAAATACATAAAAATTAGTGCAAGCTAAAAATATAAAATTATCGCAAATTTGTTACAGTAGATTAAACCATAACATAAATTTCAATTTCACATCAATGGGGTTGCTATCTCTTCACGAATATAAAAAATAACACTCATTCTGGAATGAAGTGAATAGTATTTACATAATCTTTTTACTAATAAGAAATTAAACTATTTATGTGTAATAGTACTCCATCCATTCCTAAAAAAGACTTTCCTTGTCAGGTCAACCAAAAAAAGGTGTTCATATTCTAATCTTTCTTTTTTTAGAAGTTACCTTAACAATTTTACCCTTGATTTGATTCTCACTTTAATTGATGGGCCCCACTCTCATATGAGTATTCGTGGAAAACACAACTATCCTAATATTTTATTTTTGATAGGTAAGTATGGCCCCTTGGTATTGGGTTTGGAACCAAGGACGTCAACGTCTTTGCCTTGACTGCCCTTGCCATCTCTCCCACCCCTTGGGGTCACTATCCTAATATTTATAATAGAGTCAACTATCTTTTTTTAATGTGTCAGGTCAAACAGGACACTCTGTGGAACAAAGAGTGTACTATGTTGTATATATTTTTCAAAGATACCCATGTGAGAATAAGACTCATTAATCCAAATGAGAAAATTCAAATATAAAATGGTAAAAGTTACGTCTCAGAAAGAAAATCTTACAAAGTAAAAACTATTTTTAGAAGAGGTGTTATGTGCCTGGTCATTGTAATATCGAGGAAAAAAGAGCTCAGCTACCTGGGAAGCTGCTCATTTGGTGGTGTGCTGGAATTTGTGGAACAAGAGGAACAGGAGAATCTTAGAAAATACAGAGGCGGATATTGAGAAGGTGAAGGAATGGATTCTGAAGGACCTTCGATTCTGGAGTACTCTTTAGTTGATTTTATAGATAGTCTTTGTATTGCATAGGCTCTTTTGGTAGAGTATACTCCCTGTATACAAACGACGCATCAACTGTTTTGACACATGTTTATAATATTTATTTACATAAAAAAACTATTTTTAGAATATTATTTAAAAAATAGATTTACTTAGGAATAGAGGGAGCATTGTAGTTTTAAGACTATTACATAACGCTACAATCAGGCCGACCCTGAGTTTCGGGAGGCCCATGGCCAAAAAAAGGGGCCCTTTATAAAAATTAAATCATTTAAAGTATTGGGAAAAAAAAGAGTAGAAAGCATATAGCAAGAATTAGATCTCTCACAATCTACCAAGTATGTTAACCATTGGGTCACCTATTCCACAATAAAATTACTAGCAAGTTATAAGTTGTATACAGTTCACTAAAAAAATAACAAACCGAGGATACGAACCTGGTACCTCTAGCATATATAGTAGGCGTCTTAACCACTGGGTAAAGGCAATCAATTGTATATCCCTTTGATATTATAATATATATACTAAACATAAGGTAGTACCTAAAAATTTGGGCCCCCCAAAATTGGGGGCCCATGGCGGTCGCCCCTCCACAGGGCTGGCCCGGCTACAATTGTAATACCTAAACACATAATAGTATTTTTTTTAAAAAAAAAAACTTTAGGATAGCATTGGTGCATTACACAAGAAAAAACAAGATTATTTTTTCTCCATCTTTTTAGTTCCACTCCTTTACTTCCTACAATTTTTCTGTCCACTACCAAGAGGGGCAAAAAAAAGTCATATTTCCATTCAGCATGGTGCTGGCCCTCAAGGCACTTTGGAAATGATTCTGTCAGAGATCTTTAAGCCCATTCAGTGATAATTATCAAATGGCCTGAATGCAATTGGAGCTGATCAAAACCTATATCTTCTAATAAGTTTTTTTTTTTTTGATAAGTAAAAGTATATATAAGTCAGAGCGTCAAACACTAAAGAATAAAAAGGGAAATAGAACAAATGAAATACTGCTTCCGAGCCTTGTGCTAAGTCCATAGCTGACAAACTCAGGAAGCTCCCAATGGCAAAGTCAGTATGAAGCTACCACGACTTTCCCGGTTTCTTTCAATACTGAGAAAGCAAGTATCTTATAACTAAATTACATTAGAGTATACAACTCAACTTCTCAAACTCACTATGTTATTCAAAGTCCGCAACATGAATCCTTTTCCCTCCGTCTGACGTAGCATTTTCTGCATACTCTAAGGACTCATTATATATCAATGGCTTGGGGCCAAAGTGAAGGGTACGACACTAAGCAATACATGGGGAATCAACTACAAACTTTTCCTTTGAATGGGGGGACAAGGTAATAAAACTGGCGTTTAGATTAAAACAAGTCATAACCCGCGTGAACGTCACTAAAAGTTTCAAATCCAAATTTCATTTATTATTATTCAATTAATACTCCCTCTGTCCCAAAACTATTTTCCTATTTGACCTGGTGCACGGATTAAGAACAAACATTTGACTTAAATTTTTTTTTTTTTGATAAGTAAAGTATAAGTATTATTAAGGCCAAAATATGAAAATCACCCCAAACTAACCACCCAATCCCATAATGCCCCCCAATGTAAAAATTTTCCCAAGTTCATACCTGATGTTTTCATTTGTCCCATAATGCCACCTTCCGTCACTTGCCGTTTACAAAGGCAAGTACGTGTTCGACACGTGCGGGATAATATTGTCTTTTCCATCCTCGACTCCTCTCTCTCTCCATCGTAATCATCCCCAATGGCGATTTGGAGATTCGCCGAGATGAACCGTAGGAGGAGGATTTATGGCGGTTTTGGGGTTGAGTGATGGAGAATGGCGGCCGAAATCAAGAAGAAGAAAGATGAAGGATGGCAGATTTCTAAGAGTCGGGTGTGGATGGAGGATGGAGCGATTGAAGAGGATGGGTGGCCGCCATGGAGGAAAGTGACCGGTTTGATTGTGGAAGGGTTTTAGGGGGCCATGGAAGATATGGGAGGTTTGGTTTAAGGGGTTCAGCAATGGTGACTAGGTTTTGGGTCGATGAAGGATGGCCGGGTGTTAAAGACAGAGAAGGTGAAGGGCTCGTTGGGTCGATGGAGCATTGGGTTATAGCTTGACATCGGTGATGGACTCGCCGGACCGATGAAGATGAAGGTTGGGGTAGATGAGATGGGGGTTTGGCTTTGGCGATTGAGGAGATGGTGAGTGAGATGGCATTGCGTGGCCGGGGTGGATTTGAGGAGAGAGAGATAAAGCGATGGGTTGATTCGGTAAGGGAGATGGCGGTGTTCTCGATGAAGATCGCCCTTCTAGATGAAGGTCTCTATGACTCTTCCCTTTTTCTGTTGAAAAGACAATATTATCCCGGTCGAACACCAAAAGTAAGGTGGCATTATGGGATAAATGAAAACATCGTATGAACTTGGGAAAATTTTTACATTGGGGGCATTATGGGATTGGGTGGTTAGTTTGGGGTGATTTTCATATTTTGGCCTATTATTAACATGCGTCAAAAAAGGAGACGCTATCTTGTACACTGGAAGTATACATGCACTAAACTACAAACCAAAAGACCCCAACCTAATTACAAAAAGGATCCTCTAAAGTTGGTCGACAAAGCACCGAATCTCAAATACAAGTGAAAAGACTTTTGATTCCTACAAGATCGATTCATTGTTCTTAAAGGCCCTTCTATTCCTCTCTTTCCATGGTCCACCAAATAGCCGAGGGGCAAACTTCCAAAATTACTCCTTCTATTCCTAAAGGAAGGCCCCCGAAGCGTATCAATCAGCCTGGGCATAACCCACGGGACATCAGCATAGAGAAAAAGGGAGTTCCAAAGCTCCCTGGCCATAGAGCAATGGAGCAGCAAGTGATTTACATCTTCCTCTTCACTTTTGCACAAGTAGCACCGATTAACATAAGTCAAACCCCGAGATCTCAAATTTTCCCTCGTCAATATGACACCCCGGCGCTCCGAAACAAAAAGCTACCCTATCGGGATTTTATGTTTCCATATTACCTTCCAAGGAATGAACTTTTTCCTTCTCAATCAACTTCGAGTAGAAAGATCTAACGAAAACAATCTGTTACTAGAAGCCTCCCGATAATTTTATCTTCACTCAAAGCTTGTCTCTTGTAACCCCGAGCAAATCCATGAACTCTGCCTCGTCAATCTCCCAATCATGCAGATTCTCTAAAAACAGGGCTCCATAAATCTGAACCCCCTTGATTGACCACCAAAGAACTCACCATTTCCTCCTTATTAACTGCCATGTTATAGAGATTAGGAAACATCAGCTGCAAGGTATTTGTTCCACACCAAAAATCCTTCCAGAACCTGATTTGATTCCCTTGCCCTACCTCGAATTTGATGAACATGTTGACATCATTCCATACTCCCGTAATTCCTTTCCAGACGTTAGTGCCGTGAGAGGTCAGAACTTTCTTTGGGAACCAAAGATGATCACCCGCTCCATATTTGCTCACCACTAACCTCCTCCATAACGCCTCTTTATCCACTAGAAACTTCCAAAGCCACTTGCCCAACAGAGCCTTGTTGAACAATCTGAGATTTTTAACTCCAAGGCCCCCATTCTCCTTGTTAGAGCACACAGATTCCCACTCAACTAGATGATAATTCCCCTTCTCTTTGTCTCCTTCCCATAGGAAATCTCTTTCTAACTTCTCAAGCCTTTTTAAAACTGAGACAGGGGCCATAAACACCAATAGGAAATAAGTGGGAAGATTAGAAAGAGTACTCTTAATGAGAGTAAGTCTTCCTACCTTGGATAAGAACCGTCTTTTCCACCCTGCCAACTGCCTTTCAAATCTGTCCAAAACTAAATTCCACACGTTTCTGTTCTTAAAAGACGAACCAAGAGGTAATCCTAGGTATGAAGTAGGAAGATTAGAGACTTTGCAGCCAAAGAACGAGGCTAAAGCCTCCGCATTCTCCACTCCACCTATGGGAATTAACTCACATTTCGACACATTAGTCTTCAAACCCGATAAATCTTGGAAAATCAGCAAAATAAGA
This sequence comes from Codonopsis lanceolata, assembly GCA_013146195.2. Classification (NCBI taxonomy): domain Eukaryota; kingdom Viridiplantae; phylum Streptophyta; class Magnoliopsida; order Asterales; family Campanulaceae; genus Codonopsis; species Codonopsis lanceolata. The sequence goes on from CM028377.1 coordinate 74,009,158, forward strand.
CGAAGGCAGCCCAACTGATCACTATCTGCATCGCAGCAAACTAGTGTGTCATCGGCAAAAAGGAGATGAGAAATAGAGACACCCCGACCATGATCATTACCCACCTCGAAGCCCTTAATAAATCCTCCTGCAACTGCCTTATCGATGAGGCGACTGAGGGCCTCCATTACCACAATGAAAAGGAAAGGAGAAAGAGGATCCCCTTGACGCAAACCTCTCGAGCTCGAGAAAAAACCTTCAGGCTGACCGTTGATAAGAACCGAAAACCTGACTGTAGAAATGCAGAATAAAATCCACTTCTTCCACTTCTCCGAATCCCATTTTATCCAATATATGAATCAAAAATTCCCATCTAACATGATCGTATGCCTTCTCCACATCCAGCTTGCACACCCTCGAATCAACCACTTCATTTGCTATCAAAGCTGCTTCCAGAATCTGACGGTCACCCACAAAAGCATGCTGCGTATCTGAAATTACTTTGCCTATCACTTTCCTCATTATGTTGGACAGTACCTTGGAGATCAGCTTATATACACTGCCAATGAGACTTATGGGCCTGAAGTCTTTCAACTCCTCTGCCCCTTTCCTTTTGGGAATAAGAGCAATGAACGATGTATTAAGACTTTTCTCAAATCCCTCCTCCTCAAAGAAAGAGCGGAAGACCTCCATAACATCAATTCTCACCACATCCCAGCAATGTTTAAAAAACTCAAGGGTATAACCATCAGGTCCTGGGGACTTGTCACCTTTCAAACTACCCAATGCCTCCACCACTTCTTCTTCATTAAAACTTTGCTCTAAGAAACTCCTGTCCTCCTCAATCAGCTATTGAACGTGATCCCTCCTATATCCAGCACTCTCCCACTGTCTTCCGAGAACAAGTTTTGGTAAAATTCTACAAAGCCTCTACTGATTTTGATTCTCATCTTTCGTCACAAAACCATCAATTTTCAGCCTACGAATCTGATTGAAATTCTTGTGCGCATTAGCCATCTTATGGAAAAATTTGGAATTTTTATCTCCCTCTTTAAGCCACAAGACCCTGGATTTTTGCCTCCAGCTTATCTCTTCACTGATGAGCAATCTTTTGATTTCCAGCTTAAGCTCTTCATGACGTGCAGCTTCTGATTCCTCTAAAGATCCTTCCCCTTCCTTTGCATCCAGGCACTTGACTTCCTCCATAACTTCCTTAATTCTGATTTCTATCCTCCCGAACACCTCCTTATTCCAAATTTTGAGATCATCCTTTAAAAGCTTCAATTTTTTTGCAATTCGAAAACACGGTTTACCGACTGCCTCGTAAGAATCCCATTTTGACCTCACCCATTCCTTAAAACCAGGAGCTTTCAGTCACATGTTCTCAAATCTGAATGGAGTTTTCCTTCTACCATTATCACCCCCAAACTGAAGAATTATAGGGGAATGATCGGACACAACCCTAGGAAGAGTTCTTTGGACGAAGGCCCCTATACTTTCCTCCCAATCAGAACTAATGAGGAACCTGTCAAGCCTAGAACATTGTCGCGCCGACCCTCCTCGGAACATTGTTATGGTGTGTGATTTCATTTAAAACCATGTGCATGTGGCCCATATTTAAAGTAGGAAGAAAAAGTAAAAGTAAAATGGTAAAAATGTTGTCCTAAAAAGAAAACTTTCCAACAAAACAATTATTTTGGGACCGACGAAAAAAAAAAAGCAGGACAATAATTTTGGGACGGAGGTAGTATTTTTTTAGTTACTTCTAAAATAACTTCATGCCCTATGTTGCACGGACACGGATACGCGGACACGGGACACTGGGATACGTGATTTTCAAAAAATATAGGACACGGGTGCGGGGGGTAAAGCGTAAATATTCAAACTATAAGGATCAAAATGTAAATATTCAAAATTTAAGGACCAAATTATAAATATTAAAAGCTATAACCACAAAATAAATACTTCCAACATACTTAAATATTAATATTAACATCTAATTTAAAAATCCATTCTCAATTTCACGGTTCACTGTTGTTCACGTCATAAGTCTGTATTGTTTGTCTGTTTGACACTTTATTGATTATTGAGTACTACATAAAGTAATACTTAATAGTTAATAGTATAAACTATAAGATAATAAGACTAAGTTAGTGTAGACCTGTGTAGTTGTTGACTTAATGACTTGAGTGGTGAGTGGTGAGTGGTGAGTGGAGAATGGAGAGGACGGAAGAGAGAGACTAAGAGACTCACCTCGTGACAGTCAGTACCACCGACGAAGACGAAGAGTAAATCGACAACGAGACGGACGATTGACGAGTCGAACGATGAAACGAAGAAGGTCGCGCCGACGATCGATCCGCGGACACGCCACAAGAAGGTCGGCGACCTCGAAGAGCAAGGTCGGCCGGCGGCATACGGTGGGCGTCGGCGGCAGATTTTGAGGGGCTATCGTTCGGGATTTTGAGGGGCTATCGTTCGAGATTCATGATCGCTCGAAGTCGGCGAAGTGTCGATCGATATTAGTACTCGCTCAGCGGCGCGTCGACTTCCGTGCGTATCTCGAGTACCCTAAGCCTCGTACCGGTGTCCGTGTCCAAAAGTTTGGAAAATCCAAATTCGGCCCCAATACGTATTTTGGGCCGAATCTACCGTGTCCGCGTCCCTGGCGTGTCGGACTCAGAATTCGCGGGGAGCTTGCCGTGTCCGTGCAACATAGTTCATGCCTCATTCAACTTCAAACCTGCAAAATAATTTAGACCAAATATCTACCACGAATGTTCTTCAAGTCATGACTCATGAATGACTGAAACCACGTCTACTGAAAGAACAGATTCTTTCCATATAATTGAAGAATTCTGGGCTGCTGAAGCTACTCTTATTGATTTACAACAAAAAGTATGATTCCAAAATCTGAGCAGTCAGTGTATTTTTTACGCGTGGAATCACATGGACTGCCACCAGACTCGAAACTAAATGAAGCATTTTAGGCAAACAGGGAATGAAGGAATAAAATCGCAGGACACATGGACAAACTCTACTGGATTTGTGAACTTCACTTTCTCATGAGCTCAAGCACATATTGAAGAAGCAATAGCCTGTCTATTGAGCTGCTCAAAGTGTGCAGCTACAGAGCTGTACAACTTGACCACAAGCTAAGATAGTCTAGCACACAATTAAAAAATTAATTTTTCCACTAAGGAAACTCAAATACTTACTTTGTTTTGAGAGTAACTGATGGAGCGTCGGATCCATCCCATACAAAGAGCATCCACTCGTCTTTTGCAACTTCACAGATATAAAGAACCTTTTATAAAAGGTACAAAACGACAGGAATGGTCAGTATTTCTCATCCGTTACAGTTGGTTGTAGATGGATGTAGCTCCATGATATTAATATCCACATAATATATTTAATGTAAAAGTGAATTTAAAACTGTTAAGTTAGGAATACCTTGCAAACCAAGTCCCATCCTTTTCCTTCCCTTATATCTTTTAGCAACAGTGAATCATCTGGTCCTGTCAATGAAATGCATCAGAAGAATGGATGCAGTTAGTACCTTACATAACCAAATGTTTATCTAGCCGTTGTTTGGTAACAGAGTGCATTGCATGAGTATGTACATATATTTTTTTATAAGTGATTGCCAACAGACAGACAAAAATTCCTAGCTTTCCAGCGATAGAAACAAAGAATTGGTGGGCTCGCAAACCTCAAAATTTGCGAGTTCTAAAATTTATGTTTTGGTCAAATTGAAGCTCACATGTACCTTTTGGAATCCCAAGACGAGAATCACAAGCCACCTTTCCTTCTACCAACTGTCCCTCGGTAAGGAAACTTACTGAGGAAATGCCTGTTATAACTCGCTACTTGCCAGTGTCCCTGTTGGTATGTCACCCAGGCAAAGGGCATGTAGTTTATTTTCAAATGGATATTGTTATTGCATGCTGCTGAAGGCATAACCCAAATTATTTCTAGGAAAACCGTTGATCGACTTATATTCTGATTCTTTACTTCTAATGTACCTACTCAAAACTCAACCACGCCTTTGTCCAACAACATGAGGCAGTGCATGATTTTTTTATTTTATTTTTGATAAGTAAAGAGTATATATAAATATATAGAGGGAGTCAAAAAAGGTGGCGCGTCCTATTTACAAATATAGTAAACATCCATGACCTCCTACACCCCTACATAACTGTTATCCACAAGCTCTACAAACACTACCCCAAGGAAAAATTACGTGCCCCGTCGACAGCCTTTGGTAGGACTTAACAGAGAATTTCCTACTCTTTTCTCCTGCCCAAACCACAGAATCTTCATCATTCCTTTTCACCTTCTGATTATACAGCAGCTCAAAAAATTGCCCAAGTACATCTACTTCCCTACTTGCGCATTCCTTCTAAAGGAGGGAGTCCACACAACAGTATCTCCAGCGGTATGCATAACTGAACTGACGATATCTTCTTTATTAACGGCTATGATGTACAGAGAAGGAAAAGCTCTCTGCAACTCTCTCCCGCCACACCACTTATCACTCCAAAATTTGACCGAGTCCCCCTTACCGATTTCAAAGGAAATAAACCTCTTCGGCACATCCCACTGTTTCCTAATACCTTTCCAAACTCCAACACCATAAGAAGACTGGACCTCACTTGCGAACCATCTGAGATTGTCATCCCCAAGTTTACCCACCACTACCTTCTTCCATAGAGACTCTTTCTCACACAAGTATCGCCAAAGCCATTTCCCCATAAGAGCAGAGTATTAAAAGCCCCCCAAGGGCCCTCCATTTCTCATATCGGAACATACCTTCTCCCACTTGATCAAAAGATACTTTTTCTCTTCCGATTGATCTTCCCACAAAAAATCTATTTCCAATTTTTTTAGTCTTTTTGCCACTGCAACCGGCAAACCAAAGATAGACATAAAATACGAAGGCAAGCTCGAAAGGGTACTACCCCCCTTTGATAGGTATTGTTTCTTCCACCCTGCCAAATTGCCAATCTACCTCTCGATAACTGGTTCCAAATATCCTTGTTGGTGGAGGGAGCCCCGAGGGGAAGGCCCAAATAAAAATTCGGTAGAGTAACCACCTTACAACCGAAAAAATTTGCTAGCTCATCAATATCATCCACACGACTTAGTGCATACAACTCGCTCTTATTAATGTTAACTAACATGAATTTTCTTTTGCCAATTAGTTTTGTCCAATTTTATAACACAAACAAAGATAATAAATGATTTCCATTGTTAGTTTCGTCATCGCTTACCTTTAGCATTGTTGTTAATATTGAAATTATCACTCTTCTCAGCAGACACTCTTTCCCATCTATGTTATGTGTCCAAACCATCTTAAGCAATATGTGTCCAAACCATCTTAAGTAATATTCTTATGTTATATGTGTCCAAACCATCTTAAGCAATATTCTTATTTCATCTCATAGTGGGGCTACTTCTAATGCCTCCTGAATGCATTTGCTTAGTACTATCATACATCCATCTTAACCTTCCCATCTCAACTAACACAATTCCTGAATGTTCCAATTTTCTTAGGCCATGTTTGCTTGCTTGAATGGACTCTCAATATGCATTCCACTGAAGACGTGAATCAGGCCTATTTATGTCTCCCCCTGGAAGGGCTGCTCAAGTGACAAGCACTCAGGCCTAATAAGAGATTGTGAGATCACTTATTCAGTACGTGGTCCATATGAATCAGAATTTGGATGCATATATCCCTAATGCAATTATTAATTCCAACCCTGCTCTGGATGGGCTATAGTTATTCTTTGTATCTTTTTTTATTTTACTTGTGATTTGGAGTCCCAAATACCACAATCCAACTCAAATATAGGATTGATCAAGACTATTCATCTTTTTGGGTGTTATGATGCATCAAATAGATAGTGGAATCTAGGTGCTCGATATATTGTCTAGTAGAGTGAGTGCTTTCCATGAGGGGAGGAGTTGCAATACCGTTGTAGGCAAACAAGACAATTTTGTCCAAAGCAAAAAAAAAAATCTTATCTTTGCCATTTTTCATGTAGAAGATCAAAAGAGGAAAATGTACTTACTTAGATGGTTAATTAGTTTAATACTCCCTCCGTTTTAGTCAAATAATCCACTATTCTATTTTGGGATGGTTCACTTAAAGAATCCTACTTTCAAAATTTATGCCATAGAATTGGAATTTTTTTAATTTGAGAACTTTTCTAGGGTTTTTGATGATCCTAACACTGAAATTGCATAATTGAACAACTCAGAATTGAAAAGGATTCGTTGAAAACCATTAAATTGAACAAAGATTACCTGCAAATCAAAAAGAAGGATGAATACAAATCAAACAGCCCTAAACCAGAGAACTCCAAGTGTATTCTATAGTAGACAAGGATGAATACAAACGAACACCATTTGGGGATGATACAATGTAGAGTGAGCCAGGCTTTAGATTGATCGGTGGCGAAGACGAGGGGTGCACTATCCCTCTACATGAGCTCGAATTAGGGTGGATTTGGAAGGAGAATGGAGGGGAAGGGGAGAGCGAGGGAGAATGGTCGGTATGTCTGCAAAGAACCGTTGATATAAACCAGGGGCAATTTTGGGATAGCATTTTTCCTTAAAAAGTTTGACATTCAAACGGGGACTCTTTGCCCGAAACAGAGGGAGTAGCAGTTTAGCATTCAAATATCTTGATGGGTCCAGAGTATTCAGAGGTTCATCCAGCCCTTAATTCTTAAAAGGCTTCAGACTAATCACATAAAATGACACCTTAGTTGCACAGCATACTACATTTCTAAGTTAGTGCAGGAGAATTTTTTTTTTCGACAAGTAATATTAACTTGCGTCAAAAAGGTGACGCAACCTATGTACACCGGGAGTATATAGTGAACTAGCAAATCGAAAAACTGTTCATGAAATTAACAAAAGAATTATCCGTAGCCGACGTTGACTCGGAGCACCAAAGAAAAAGAGTTTTGATAATCTGCTCCTTCAACCTTTCCACACTGAGCTCCACATTCTCAAACACCCTGTTGTTCCTTCCGCTCCACAAAGTCCAACATACAGCTAATGGAATTGCGTCCCAAATACTGCTCTTCTTCCTTCTCTTATACAGAGTCCAGCAAAAGAGGAGCTCTTTTACCAATCTAGGCATAACCCACCGATGTGAAAAAGTTTAAACATGAAATCCCAGATTTCCTTCGCCACTGGACAGTGAATGAGTAGGTTTTTTTTTTGATAAGTATAAGTATTATTAACAGGCGTCAAAAAAGAGACGCTACCTTGTACACTGGAAGTATACAAACACTAAACTACAAACCAAAAGACCCCAACCTAGTTACAAAAAGGATCCTCTAGAGTTGGGTCAACAGTTAAGCACCAGAATCTCAAATACAAGTGAAAAGACTTTTTGATTCCTACAAGATCAGATTCAGTGTTCTCAAAAGCCCTTCTGTTCCTTTCTTTCCAGATGGTCCACCAAATAGTTGAGGAGCATACTTCGAAATTACTCCTACATTCGGGTAAAGGAAGGTCATCCCGCGTATCAATAACAGTCCTGGGCATAACCCACGGGACATTAGCAGAGAGGAAAAGGGAGTTCCATAGCTCCCTAGCCATAGAGCAATGGAGCAACAAATGATTTACATCCTCCTCTTCACTTTTGCACATGAAGCACCGATTAACATAAGTCAAGCCCCGAGATCTCAAATTTTCCCCCGTCAATATGACACCCCTGGCTGCTTCCCAAACAAAAAACGCTACCCTATCGGGGATTTTATGTTTCCATATTACCTTCCAAGGAAAACTTTCTTCCTTCTCAATCAACTTAGAGTAAAAAGATCTAACAGAAAACAATCTGTTCTTTGAAGCCTCCCAGATAATTTTATCTTCACTCAAAACCTACCTCTTGCAACCCTGGAGCAAATCCATGAACTGTACGTACTGCTTCGTCAATCTCCCAATCATGCAGATTTCTGCGAAAAACAGGACTCCAAAAATATGTGCCCCCTTGATTGACCACCAAAGAACTCACCATTTCCTCCTTATTGACTGCAATGTTGTAAAGGTTAGGAAACATCAGTTGCAAGGTATTAGTACCACACCAAAAGTCCTTCCAAAACCTGATTTGATTCCCTTGCCCTACCTCGAATTTGATGAACCTATCGACAGCATTCCATACTCCCATAATTCCTTCCAGATGCTAGTGCCACGAGAGTGCAGAACTCTCATTGGGAACCAAAGGTGATCACCCGCTCCATATTTGCTCACCACTAACCTCCTCCATAGCACCTGTTTATCCACTAAAAACTTCCAAAGCCACTTGCCCAACAGAGCCTTGTTGAACAATCTGAGATTTTTGACTCCAAGACCCCCACTCTCCTTATTAGAGCACACTGATTCCCACTCGACTAAATGATAATTCCCCTTCTCTTTGTCTCCTTCCCATAGGAAATCTCTTTCTAACTTCTCAAGTCTTTTCAAAACTGAGACGGAGGCCATAAATAACGATAGGAAATAAGTGGGAAGGTTAGAAAGAGTACTCTTAATAAGAGTAAGTCTTCCTGCCTTAGAAAAGAAACGTCTCTTCCACCCTGCCAACCACCTTTCAAATCTATCCATAACTGCATTCCACGCATTTCTGTTCTTAAACGACGAACCAAGAGGTAATCCTAGGTAAGAAGTAGGAAGGTTAGAAACTCTGCAGCCAAAGAACGAGGCTAAATCCTCCACGTTATCCACTCTACCTATGGGAATTAACTCACATTTCGACACATTAGTCTTCAAGCCCGATAAATCTTGGAAAATCAGCAAAATTAGACGAAGGCAGCCCAACTGATCACTATCTGCATCGCAGCAAACTAGGGTATCATCGGCAAAAAGGAGATTAGAAATAGTGACACCCCGACCATGATCATTACCCACCTCGAAGCCCTTAATGAAACCTCTTGCAACTGCCTTGTCTATAAGTCGACTGAGGGCCTCCATGACCACAATGAAAAGGAATGGAGAAAGTGGATCCCCTTGACGCAAACCCCTCGAGCTCGAGAAAAAACCTTCAGGCTGACCGTTTATAAGAACAGAAAACCTGACCGTAGAAATGCAGAATAATACCCACTTTTTCCATTTTTCTCCAAAACCCATTTTATCCAAGATATAAATCAAGAATTCCCATCTAACATGATCGTAGGCCTTCTCCACATCCAACTTGCACAGAATCCCTAGCACTCCACTCCGCACCCTCGAATCGACCACTTCATTAGCAATCAAAGCTGCTTCCAGAATCTGACGATCACCCACAAAAGCATGTTGCGAATCTGAAATTACTTTACCAATCACTTTCCTCATTCTGTTGGACAGTACCTTGGAAATCAGCTTATATATGCTGCCAATGAGGCTTATAGGTCTGAAATCTTTATACTCCTCTGCCCCTTTCTTTTTGGGAATAAGAGCAATAAACGATGTATTAAGGCTTTTTTCAAATCCTTCCTCCTCAAAGAAAGAGCGGAAGACCTCCATAACATCATTTCTAACCACTTCCCAGCAATGTTTAAAAAACTCAAGGGTATAACCAAAAAATATTCCCAGCATATTCATATTCTCCACATCACCCACCGGATAGATCTCACTCATAAAAATGTTGCCCTGAAGCAGCTTGAAAAAATAACAGTACCGGCTTGAGGTACCCCAGTTGAGCCTCTTCCGCCTCACAAAAAATAAGAGTGTCATCCGCAAAAAACTGGTGTGACACCGGAACCTCAGAACCACCAAGCCTCCCAACAATGAACCCCTTGATGAACCCTCCTTCAATCGAAGCCTTCAGAATCCTGCTCAAAGCTTCCATAACAATGATGAAGAGGAAAGGCGAGAGGGGGTCTCCTTGACGGAGACCTCTTGAGCTCGAAAAAAATCCAGCAGGTTCACCATTGACTAGAACAGAGAGTTTCACCGTTGATATGCAGAAGAGTATCGAGTCCCTCCATCTCTGCCCAAACCCCATTCTAGCCAACACGTAACGCAAGAAGTCCCAATGGATGTGGTCATAGGCTTTCTCAATGTCCAGCTTGCACTTGCACAACAACCTGGAGCCCCACTTTTAATCCTAGCATCCACTGCTTCGTTAGCAACCAGAACCGCATCTAGAATCTGGCTACCTCCCACAAAAGCGTGCTGCTAATCAGAAATCAACTTACTCATAACCTTCTTCAATTGGAGTGTAAGCACTTGAGCGATGATCTTACACACCCCCACCTATGAGATTGATGGGCCTAAAATCTTTTACATCCACGGCCCCCATCTTTTTCGGAATAAGAGCAATAAAAGAGGCATTGAGGCTCTTCTCAAACTTCTTTTGCTAAAAAAACAAAAAGCGAAACAACTCCATCAATTCATCTTTGATAATACCCCAGCACTGTTGATAGAATACCAGCGAAAACCAATCCAGCCCAGGAGCTTTGTCACCACTAATACCTTTGACCGCTGACAGGACTTCCTCCTCTGTGAAAGGAGTTTCAAGAGTATCTCTATCCTCCGAATCTAAGCCATCAAAATGAATCCCTTCCAACTTAAGGTGCCAATACTTATTTTCCTTAAACAATTGCTCATAGAACCCACCAATTCCCCATTTTATGTTGTCCTTATCTTCAAATAAAACACAGTCAACCTTGACTAACCGGATCTGATTCGCTGACTTGTGAGCGTTAGCCACTCGGTGGAAAAAATTTGTGTTCTTGTCTCCCTAGTCCTTCCTTGAGCGTTACATCCCCCGCTAAGGACACACAAGTGGTAGTTGATAACTAAAATAATTAGAACAAAGTAAGTTAAGAAAAAATATTTGGGATTGAGTCAGTTATTACTTATAAGCCCAAGAAGAAGGTAACCCCCTCAAGCCGGTCCCACATATCACTCACCAGCATTCCGACATGTTACTATAATTTTCATTTTTAGTCATCCTCCATTTAAAACACAACAAATCCTATATAAGGTATCTAGGGCACAAGGCGTTACTTATAAGTTTAAAGAAGACTTTAAAAACATTGAAATCCAGAACATACAAGGAGAATACATAGATTACAGAAAGACATATAAACAGACACAGAACTCACACCGGTGATGAGGACAACGAGAAAATGCATGAGATGGAAATTGTTATACCTAAGTTGCTCTATGTGCAATCTTAGAACAAGGACATCATAGAACGATGACATCTCAAGCAATCCTTCTAAAGAGTATTTTGTGTAAGAAGATCTTGATAAGAGTACCTGTATCAAACTTATAATCAATCGACCACTTTCTTAAGCCCTCTATGAACTTCTTGTCTTCATCTCTAGCAAGGAATTTAGATGAAACTTGATAAGGAACAAAGTTTGTACCAAGTTTCCCTTCATACAATGCAAACGACGAGAACCTCTTGTTGAAAAGAGCATAGATCTCTGTCCCATGAGTTTTCATCTGCACACAATTAAAAATGTCAACACCTCTAACCAACACTAGCAAACGATTAATCCTGTATGGGGAAAATGCTCATCTGTCAATAAACTAGTAACGAGTTATGTTGATTCAAGAGAATAGGAACTCAAGCATCTGAATCCTCTCGTAACTTAACAAATTGGAAGATAATACAGCCACGGCACTACTAGGCACACCACAAACTAAGTGATTAATGACCAGTTTGAGCATAAAGTCACTAGCATCTTTTTTTATAGGCAAGTGTGACCCGTTGTTGATATGGGGATTGGAACCAAGGACCACAGTGTCGTTGCCTGACTACCCTTGCCATCTCTCCCACCCCTTGGGATCCATAAAGTCACTTGCTTCTTATTAAAGCCAGTTGATTACATTACAAACCTGAGCTCAAGCTTTACTCCTCCAGTTTTCGAACACTCAAGCAACCTTATATTTCAGTCTAATATAGAAAAGAATTTATATTGGATAAAAGAGAAGATTCAACAACAATTCAAGTATGGTCACTTGCATCTTACCACGTTAGTACATCTCAATTGGGCTTCCTTAATCTACTCGATCTTATTTTGTATAATTTTTAATAGGCAATATTCCATCCATCCAAAATAAGAGTCGCTTATTGACGTTTTAAAAGAAAAAAATTTGACTTTGTAATTTTCACTCAATACCCTCAACTCTTAAGTGGCGTAAAATCAGTGGGATAGATTCAACTTCCTTGCTCATGATTGCCACAAGTTATCCTCAAGTGGTGTTAAATCAGTGGGATAGATTCAACTTCCTTGCTCATGATTGCCACAAGTTATCCTCAAGTGGTGTTAAATCAGTGGGACCACTCCTTTTCTTTCTCAAAGCTAAAAGGGTATTACAAACAGTTGGTTATAAAAAACTTTTTGAAAATGGAAAGGGACTCTTTTTACATCTCAAAATGGACCAAGGGACTCTATTTTGGAACAGAGGGAATACTATTATTTATAGACAAGATAATTGATAATATTTGTTTGACTTTAAAGGGCTGCACAATGAGGCATAGACATCCCTGTCCAAGTGTCCCAAGATACCTCCTCCCTCTCTCTAGGAAAATTGAACCCACAGCCACATATAGGTGGGGAAAACACTAGCTTCCCGAATGATCTCATTAGAAAATACATTGAATTAGACAAAAGAAAAGGATGAACAATCAAGCTGAAGATAAGATGCCAAATCATCTCCAGAACTGTAGCGTGAACTCAAACGATTCAAAAGCTATAGATTCAAGTGAACTGATTACTGATGTTCTTAAACCCACACCACAGCACACAAAAAAATGCCTACTTCACTCTATTGCATCAAAGGCTATATATTCAATTGAACCTACAGCCACATATACGTGGGGAAGTGATGGTCGATTGTATAGATAGAAAGGGAATCTCAGTACTCACGATTATTGCATCTACTCCTACTACTAAGCGCAAAGGATGTTATCGAAGCCTTGTCATGCCATCTTAAATGTGAAGTCGATGCAATTGTGTACACATTGGCAAGGGTGTTTTTGAATGCTTGTCCAATATTTAGCTGTTTTTATTATGCAAGGATTCAAAAGAAGCATTTTTCTTCCTATTCGCTTCGTCCTCCACAACATGAATCGCATCTTTAACAAAAAAAGAGCCATTCTGATAAAGCAAGTGTTGCGACAAACAAGCAGTCAATACACAGTTGTTCTCTGCCATAATAATATTAACATATTCCAACTTATTATACAGACAACAGTTGGCCTGGTAGATTTTTTTTTGATAAGTAAAGTGTAAGTAATATTAACAAGCGTCAAAAAAGGAGACGCTTCCTTGTACACTGGAAGTATACATGCACTAAACTACAAACCAAAAGACCCAAACCTAGTTACAAAAAGGATCCTCTAAAGTTGGATCAACAGTTAAGCACCAGAATCTCAAATACATAAGAAAAGACTTTTTGATTCCTACAAAATCAGATTCAACGTTCTCAAAAGCCCTTTTGTTCCTTTCTTTCCAGATGGTCCACCAAATAGCTTAAGGGGCATACTTCCAAAAAGCACTCCTTCTATTCCGGGTAAAAGAAGGCCATCCCCGAAGCGTATCAATAACAGTCCTGGGCATAACCCACGGAACATCAGCAGAGAGGAAAAGGGAGTTCCATAACTCCCTAGCCATAGAGCAATGGAGCAGCAAATGATTTACATCCTCCTCCTCACTTTTGCACATGTAGCACCGATTAACATAAATCAAACCCCGAGATCTCAAGTTTTCCCCTGTCAATATGACGCCCCTGGCTGCCTCCCAAACAAAAAAAGCTACCCTAGCGGGGATTTTATGTTTCCATATTTCCTTCCATGGGAATAAACTTTTTTCCTTCTCAATCATCTTATAATAGAAAGATCTAACAGAAAACAATTTGTTATTAGAAGCATCCCAGATAATTTTATCTTCACTCAAAACCTGCCTCTTGCAACCTTGGAGCAAATCCATGAACTGCACTGCTTCGTCAATCTCCCAGTCATGCAAATTTCTGCGAAATACAGGACTCCAAAGGTCTGTACCCCTTTGATTGACCACCAACGAATTCACCATTTCCTCCTTATTGACTGCAATGTTGTAAAGGTTAGGAAACATCAGTTGCAAGGTATTAGTACCGCACCAAAAGTCCTTCCAGAACCTGACTTGATTTCCCAGCCCTACCTCGAATTTGATGAACCTGTTGATAGCATTCCATACTCCCATAATACCTTTCCAGACACTAGATTCATGAGAGGACAGTTGGCCTGGTAGATTGCCAATCAAAAACCTACCAGAACAGGATTTATCTGGATTGTAGTGGAAATCCTCATCCAAGGAGGTAATTTGGAACAAAGAAACTAACTAGATATTACACCAGCTAGCAGGCTTCTCTTTGATTCACAAGACGATTTTCCAAAATCATGCACCCAACGTAAACGCCGTAGTCAAGGGGTAATGCTGCAGTAAGTCACGAAGTAGTCTTGCAGTGAGTCTTGAAGTACTACAAGCAACTCCTCTGAATTGTTCTCCTTTGAATGTGGTGCCGCGAGTTTGGGAACAAGAAAACGAGATGTTGACAAGTACGGAGGACACAGAATATTTCCGCGTGGGTTAGCAGGAGGATGAAAGGTTTTGGGAGAATCTTAGGGGTATCTTGTAAGGATTATGAAGAAAAATTCCTTAAACTGTTGTTGGAAATAGAGAAGGATGGAAAGACAGGTGCAGGGGATCAGCTGCAGTAATCAAAAGGTCGAGGTCGAAGCAACAGGGAGCTAAAAAATCTGACAGAGTGTAGGAGGGGGTGAATGGGGTTTGAGGAATCAATCTTTTTCAGTTTTTTTAGGGATATACGGATTATCTCTTGGAATGTGAGGGGTATTAATGATGAGTCCAAAAGGTTAGTAATTAAAGGTGGTATTAAGGAGATGGAGACCGTGATTTGCTTACAAGAAACTAAAATGGAAAAAGTTAACAGGAAACTAGTTATGAGTGTGGGAGGTGGCAGATGGTCTAAATGGGAGCACTTGGATGCAAATGGGGCCTCTGGAGAGATTTTAGTAATATGGGACAGTAGAGTAGTCAATAGAGTGGGAGTGATTCTTGGCAAGCACACTACCTCGTGTCTGTTTGAGAATAGTAACAACGGCCTAAGGTGGATTTTTTCGGGTGTATGGTCCTTGTGCGGATGCGGAACGTAGAGTTTTGTGGGACGACCGTAGAGATGTTTATGGAAGTTTCCATGGTGTATTGATGGGGATTTTAACGTCATCAGATTTCCACACGAACGTAGAGGAACAAAGGTGTTCTCCCCTGCCATGACAGAATTTAATGACTATAAATGAGATGGAGTTAATTGATTTACCTCTTGTAGGGGGGCCTTTCACGTGGTCGAGAAATAGTGAGATGAAGCAATGCTCTAGAATAGACAGATTCTTGGTGTCGACAGGGTGGGTTGAAGGATTTGGGGGGATCTCTCAAGATTGTTTACCAAGGGTAGTCTCGGACCATGTTCGTCCGTCTTGTTCTTAACTGCAAAGGGGTGCGTAAAGGTAAGACCCCATTTCGTTTCGAAATCATGTGGTTCGTTCTGGATTTGGTGAAGGAGAAATGGCAGTCCTACTTGGAAGAAGGTGACCCCTGTTTCAGATTTGCGAAGAAGCTGCAGTTAATTGATTTACCCCTGGTCCTTGTGCGGATGCAGAATGTAGAGGTTTGTGGGACAACCTTAGAGATGTTTCTGACAAATGGAAGTTTCCATGGTGTATTGGCGGGGATTTTAACGTCATCAGATTTCCGCACGAACGAACGTAGAGGAACAAAGGTGTTCTTCCCTGCCATGACAGAGTTTAATGACTTTATAAATGAGATGGAGTTAAATGATTAACCTCTTGAGGGGGGGGGGACTTTCACGTGGTCGAGAAATAGTGAGATGAAGCAATGCTCTAGAATAGGCAGATTCTTGGTGTCGACAGGGTGGGTTGAAGGAATTGGGGGGATTTCTCAAGATTGTTTACCAAGGGTAGTCTCAGACCATGTTCCTCTTGTTCTTAACTGCGAAGGGGTGCGTAAAGGTAAGACCCCATTTCGTTTCGAAATCATGTGGTTCGAGGAACCTGGTTTTCTGGATCTGGTGAAGGAGAAATGGCAGTCCTACTTGGTAGAAGGCGACCCCTGTTTCAGATTTGCGAAGAAGCTGAAGTGGTTTTGAGTAGGGAGGAATATGCTCAGAGGTCTATGCTACAAACAAAAATACAGAGACTTCTCAAAAGTGAAGAATTCGGTTGGAGTCAGAAAGCTGGGTCAGTGGCTGCGAGGTTTTTCCATGGAATGGCAACCATCCATAAGCATGGTAATCAGATAGGAAAGTGCTAATCAACCGGGAGTTGCTGGAAAACGAAGGTGAGATCAGGAAAGGCATATTATGAAGGCTTGTATAACGTGGAAGAGGATTCAGCTGTTAAGCTGGAAGGGGTTCCTTTTAACTCTATCAGCGCAGAGGATCAGACATGGCTAGAAACCTCTTTTTCAGAAGAGGAGGTGTTCGCTGCAGTTGAAGGTATGAAAGGGGATAAAGCTCCAGATCCCCATGGATTCCCAATGACATTTTTTCAGAAATGCTGGACAATGCTAAAGGATGAGCTGATGGGGGTCTTTAATTTTTTCCACAAGCATAGGAGATTCGAGAGGAGTCTAAATGCTTCATTCATTGCTCTCATTTCCAAAAAGGCAGGTGGAGAGGATATAAAAGATTTCAGGCTCCTCAGTCTTATCGGGGGGGGTGTATAAGATAATTGCAAAAGTCATATCTATCCACCTTAAAAAGGTTTTAGGAAAGGTGATTTTTGACTCCCAACATGCATTTGTGGGTGGTCGTCAAATCACAGATGCGGTGCTTATCGCGAACGAGGTCGTGGATTCAAAAATTAGCAGTGGGGAGGCAGGAATAATTTGTAAATTGGATATAGAAGATCATGTGAGCTGAGAGTTTCTGGACTACTTGCTGTCAAGGATGGGGTTTGGGAGATGCTGGAGGGAGTGGATGGTTTCCTGCATTTTGTCGGTGAGATTTTCAGTTTTGGTGAATGGGGAGCCAGCGGGTATCTTTGCTAGCTAAAGAGGTCTTCGAGAGGGAAACCCCCTTTCTCTGTCCCTATTTATTATAGTGATGGAAGCTTTGAGTAGGATAATGGATGTTTCCATTTCGAGAGGACTCATTAATGGTTTTAAAGTGAATAGGGAAAGGGGTCCTGAATTGATGGTTTCTCACCTTCTATTTGCGGACGACACTTTGGTTTTTTGTGATGCGGAGGCAAGGCAATTGGGGAATCTCCGTTTGGTTCTTCTATTCTTTCAGGCTGCCTCCGGATTGAAGATCAGCATTCAAAGGAGCAAGCTCTTTTCAGTTGAGACGGCTGATTATGGACAGTTTGGCAGAATTCTTTGGGTGTAAGGTTGGTTCCTTCCCGACTTCTTATCTTGGCTTACCTCTTGGGGCACAATCTACCAATAAAGATATATGAAATCCAATTATCAAAAGGTTCGAGCAAAGGCTAGCGGGGTGGAAGAAGCAATATATGTCCAAGGGTGGGAGATTGACTCTAATTAAGAGTACGTTATCTAGCTTGCCTACTTATTTCATGTCAGATATGCCGGTTTCTGTGGCCAAGAGACTCTGGAAGAGCTGGAAAGAGATTTTGTGGGAAGGTCAAATGGATAAGAGGAAGTATCACTAGGTGAAATGGGAGGTAGCTTGTTCCAACTTGAAGAATGGAGGGTTAGGGATCAAACGATTAAAAGCCTTTAACTCTGATCTTTTGGGGAAGTGGCTGTGGCGCTACTTAACAGAGAAGGGAGATCTTTGGAAGAGTGTTGTGGTGGCCAAGTATGGGGCTGGGGACCATGTGTGGTTTCCAAATGAGGTGAATTCTTATAGTGGGATGGGGGTTTGGCAAAGTATTAGGAAAAAATGGGATATGGTGAAACGCTTCATCTCTTTCAACGTGGGTAAAAGGGACTCGGTTAAATTTTGGAGGGACATTTGGTGTGGGGATTTGGAGTTGCATGATGGTGACGCCGTCACAAGGAATCTTATTTTTATAAGGAACATGCAAGACTGGAGATTGGTACTCTTGAGGCCTGCTTTGAGCTGCTGGATAAACAAAAGATGGACAGAAATTCTAATGATTCCATAGTGTGGAATGGGAAGAAAGACCTTTTTCAGTTAAGTCTTTGTACCAACTTATGGTGGCTAATGACAGGTCTTTTCCGTGGAGGAGCGTTTGGAAATCAAGGGCTCCATCTAGGGTGGGGTTTTTTAAGTGGGGAGCTGCGCTTGAAGCCATCTTAAGAGGCGATAACTTGAGGAGGCAGAGAAAAATCTATACTAATTGGTGTTTCAAGTGCAAGAGAGACGGAGAAAGTGTGAATCATTTGCTGATTCATTGCCCGGTTGCAAGTGACTTGTGGAGTTTTATATTGAATTTATGTCAAGTTACTTGGGTGATGCCAAACTCGATGGGCTGGACTTTGTACAAGTACAAAAGAAAAAACTGTTTTTGGGATGTTGCTCCTCTGGCGGTTTGTTGGTCTATTTGGAAAGAAAGAAACCTTGGAGCTTTCGGGAACAAGGAAAGGAATTTGGAGGGGAAAAAAATCAAATCATTCAGACTATGTATTTCTGGTGCGATGAGGTGGTTTTGACAGGATCTAAACCTTTTGTAGAGTTTGTGGATAACATTTTTGTTGGCTAGTAAGGGTTGGTTGTATATTGTCTATGTACATCGGACGCGTCACCCTGTTTTGACGCTTTCATTTATATACCATATTTTCTTATAAAAAAAATTATAGAAAAAAATAATATTAAGAGCAAGGAGAAGAGGAAAGAATCTACAAGCAAGAAGGATGAGAAATCCGATTAACAGCAGAAAAAAAAAGGAACAAACAAGGGAAAAACTAAAACAAAATCAGAACAGGGAACTCCAATCTCGCAGCGTATACACCAGTTTTAGAAGTGCATTGTCTCACATACAAAGTTCAGGGGATGAAAAACGAAAAATGACTTGGCTCTAACACCCTGCAGATCATGGAAACCAGGATTCCAAACTCGAGAAAGAGATTCTCCCAACCTGGAGAGTCCTGTCATATGGATAGCCGAGGTATTATACTAGATATGATGCCGGTGGTTAGGCCTGGCAATCGGGTGGGTTGGGTTGGGTTTGGGTTGGAATGGGTAATGGTTGAAATAGGTCGAAACCCATTAGAACCCAAATGTCAAACGGGTTTAAATGGGTTGGGTCGGAATTGGTCGTGTTGAAACGGGCAAAGGGTTAAAGCGGGTCGACCCATCTCAGCCCAAAAAAATTCCCCCAAAAAACATAAATTTATAACATAAAAAGTCACGGGTCGAAAATGGATAACATGTCCAACCCACTTTAACCCAACCCAACTCATTAATATTATTGGGTTGAAACGGGTTACCCACTTCAACCCAAAAATATTAATGGGTTGGGTTGGGTAATTAGTGGGTTGGGTGGGTTAATGGGTAATGGGTTATAATTGTCGGGCCTACCGGTGGTACTATTCACATACTGTCTAGGGAACTAAGACACAATCATGCTCATAAAGAAATGAAATTGTATTATTTATCAATCAATAGACGATATAATTTGTTCCAACATTCAATTTGCATAAAGAAAGCTACAGGATGGAGACTGCCTCAGCCCCCAAGTGGACAGTTGTAGCACTAATTCTTGTGTAATTACTCAATCATATAAAACCAAAAACTGCAATGAAGTGTAGTTAAATGCAGAACAATTGACCCCAAGGGATGGAAGAGATGGCAAGGTCACTCGGGCAAAGACTTTGAGGTCATTGGTTCCAAGCCCCATACCAACAATGGGATTATGGGCCACACTTACCTATCAACAAAAAAAAAATTGTAGAACAATTGACAAATGATACGAGAACCCCCAACACATTGTAGTTCTTTAAGAACAAATCAACGTGGCAACATAACTATTTGAATAAACTGATAAAAAATATTATCCTCTTTATACTACCAAAGTTAGGGTAAAAATCTTTAAGAACAAATCAACGTGGCAACATAACTATTTGAATAAACTGATAAAAAATATTATCCTCTTTATACTACCAAAGTTAGGGTAAAAAGAATGAGAAAGAAAATTTTCAACCAAGATAGAGTAAAGATTAAGACAACAGCATTTAATAATGATATAAAAGTTCAAACTGCAAATTGATAGGAGGTTGGCTGGCGTTACTGAGGTTAAGTACCGTACCACAACATGAGAAAGCTGAATAATGTCACCAGCTGACTCAATTAGGGGGAGACTTTCCATATTTGTAGCAAAAACATTAATAGTAAATCCTGGGCAGGAGCGTGATTCATCAACAATCTTTAGTGTGCAGAAACAATCTGCAAAGATATTACTAAATTATTAATGAACAAACTCAATGGGGATGACATAACACAAATGAATAGGGTAAAAACTTGGACCTCTCAATGGTACAAAAGATGTCTACTAGCAGACGGATAAAACCAACAATAGTTGAATACACAAGTGTATTGAGGAGCAATTCAATCAACTGAATAATGCATTGTCCTGTATACTTTGGTAGGCAACATGTATCCTCTTTTTCACCACCTTGTAGTGTGAAATGTTGCCCATGTTTATGTTTGCATGTCTTCAACTATTTCACGTGCATATTTGGGCAATCAAAAAGTGTGGTGGAAGGGTGGAAAGTTCCAAATGTTTCAATCAAAGCTCTGTACTAAAGGGATCAATTATAAGGTGAGATTAGACAGTCAAGTGTAGCTATCAAGAAAATCAATTATAGTTTTCAATAAATTGGAAACTAATACAAAGAAAAATCTAAACAAACACAAATTTAAAGAGTGTAAATAGAAAGAGATACGTCACAAAATGAGTCCCATTTCTCTAACTAAATTATACTAATCATGTAGCCTTCTGCATGTACCATTAATCCAACTGAATTGAGTATTTATGGTGATAGCTTGATAATCCAAAGGGGCATTTATATGAAAACTTGGTGTAGTTTATGTGCAAAGTCCTTCAAAAACAAGTGCCCCTATGTTACTTGTTGGTACTGCTTGCCTTGTGATTTAAGGCATAAGAAAGACATAGTTTTGGTGACTTTGTCTGTTTTTGGTTCCACAGTTTTCCCTCTTCAATCATTGCAAAAACAAATTCTTAAATCACAAAGGAAAATGCACCCGTTAAGCTTTCCAGTTAAGAACTTCATTGCATTCACCAACATTACCAAATACCAATGTAAACCAATGCATTGAACACACTTTTCAGTACAAATATTTCTATTAACAGAAGTAAAACAGGTGTCATAGGGCACACCCTTTTTGATAAGTAAAACTTTCATCAAAATAATGAAATACAAATCTTAGCAAGCCCATGTGCAACTAAGAAATATACCCTCAAAAAAGATTGAATTTTTTTGAACTTTGGAACTGAGGAAACTGGCTCAGATAAAACCTTATAGAATGTTTCATCAATCTACTACCAAAAACCACTCCCACTTGGGGGGATGGGGTAGCAGCCGTAAGTCCGGCCTTTTTGTCATCATTGCCGGTTGAAATTTCAGTTCCAACCATTTTGAGTAATAGATTAAAAATTAAAAACTTGAAAAAAAAAAAAAAAAAAAACGATTTGCGACATTGATATATGTACGTATGGTAGATATACCGGTGCCCTTGGATTGCTTAGGAAGACTGGACTCGACGACGACACCAAAGAGGTTGACTCTTTGGTTGATTGAAACCATGGCGTCTACTATTTGAAGGAATCTATAGTCATCTTCTCTCTCTCCACCCCCCATTTCCCCCCGCCGCCGCCGAAACCCTAGTTTTGAAACACTACTACGCTCTCCTCCCTTGGAGAAGCGTTTGTAAATCGTAATTGTGTACGCTATGTGAGGGAGGGAAAAGAGCGAATAAATAGAACACCATTTGTTGAGTGTCCTAGATACCACACAAAAAACAATAAATGTTACACCTGCTTACTAATTAATCCATTAATCCTTTTATAAACAGGAGTTATAATTAATTTTAAAGTCTAATTACTAATTAATCTTTTTATTTAAAAAAGTTACAATTAACCATAAACTCTAAATACTTATAGTTATATCAAGAATACTGATATATATCTTACAATTAACCCTAAACCCTGAACTAGTTTCTTTCCAATAATTTTTCAATGAATTTCGATCCGAAAATAACTTTTATGTTGATTCTTATTATACGGTAAGTTGTCTACGATGTGTACTCAATATATTTTTTTCCATATTAAAAACAAAATTTTCAACGAAACCTGAAAAAACGATGCAGAACAATTTGATCTAGGTGATTTTTTTATTTATGTTGAATAAAGGATGCCGACTGTTTTATGAAAGTACTAAAAACAATCCTAACGATTTTTTTAAAAAAAATTCAAATCTTGGCGATCTTTTTCAAAAACAAATTCAATTCCTGGCGATTGTTTTTTCAAAAAAAGATCCAATTCATGGCAATCTTTTTTTTTCAATTACTGGCGCTTCTTTCTTCAAAAAATTTCCAATTCCTGGTGATTTTTTTTTCAAAAAAAAAATATATTTTGCTATTTACAATAACATTCATATAAATCGATAAGCATAACTGACCTCCTTCACTTTAGCACTTTGTGAGACAGAGTATGTCTGGAACACAAATACAATCCTTGGGAACTACCATCAAAGCATCAGTCACCCACTTGAATCCCTACAAAAATTAACCCATCAGTGTTATACTTCATTTGCCCCCATTATACGCCTACCAGTTGAGGTGATTCTAGAGTTGGTTCTAAAATGTGGATGCGTTGGAATACCATTGCAATTTCATTTAATCGGTTACTTGAGAAGAGCTTTCATTCTGTCATTTCATTCATCTTTTCCTAAGACCTCTCAAACTAGTTTTACAGTCCGAAGATTTTACGACAAAAATTCATTAAAGATTTAGGAACTCACCTTCAAGCTGGACGGAAAATAGAAGGGATAGACGTCGGCGACGAGAGGGATCGAAGAGAGACGAGGCTTAATTCAATTTGACATTTAATATTGAGTTAATTCAATATTCAATTTTGTTTTCTTTTCAATAGGACAGTTTGGTAAGTTGACAAAGGGTGTTTTTTATTTATATTCAACGGAGGGCATTTTGGTAATTGGACACATTAAGTAGTGTTGTAATTAGGGATTTTGGGTGTAACATTTAGGGGTTTTGTTTGTTTTTGTTTTTGAGAGACCCTTAACGTAATACATATATATTAGTCATTTAGCCCGTGCTATGCAAGGGTACAATGTAGGATATATATATTTTTTTGTAATAATAATATACTTTTAGACATTATAATTAGATTGTTAATCTATTCCATGGTTATAATTTTTTTTATATTGTTACTAATATTAAACGATTTTTTTTACCTAAATACTTTTAAAATTAATATAAGTTTCTAGTTGACGTGAGTTTCTAGCTGATATGAGATACATATTTTATATTAATAATAATAGTAATTTTTTTATCTAAAAACTTTTAAAATTAACATTTAACTTGATAATAATATTAGAAGTCATTTTGTTAAAAACTTTTAAAATCATAATTCATTTTTAAACAATGTGAGATACTTATTTTATATTTTTATTGGTAATGAAAGTTTAAATCTTTTATCTAAAGAATTTAAAACCAACACCACATTCTAACCATGTAGTATACATATTTTCTATTAGTAATAATAGTAGTAGATAAAAAACTTTTTAACCAACATTCATTTCTAAATAATGTGGATACATATTTTCTATTGGTAATAATAAAAGATGTCTTTATATAATGACTTTCATAACCAATACTCATTTTTAAATAATATGAGATACGTTTCTTTGTAACCAATGTGAGATACATCATCTAAAAACTTTTTAAACAAATATCACTTTATAACCAATGTGAAATACTTCTCTTATATTGCTAATAATTGTAGACTTTTAAAATCAACATCACTATCTAATCAATGTGTAATGCATATCCTCATTTGGTAATAATAGTAGAAATCTTTTATTTTAAATTTTTTATAACTAACATCTCTTCTTAAATAATGTGGGATACATCTCTTCTAATACATTGACGGTAAAAGTAAAAATCCTTTATCTAAAGACTTTTAAAACCAACATCATTTTTTAACAAATGTAGGATATTTCTGATATTAATAATAATAGTAAAAGTCTTTTATCTAAAATTAAAATCAACATCACTTTCTAACCAATGTGAGATATACATATTCTATTGATAATAATGGTAGAAGTCTTATATTTAAAGACTTTAAAAACAAACATTACCCTCTACCAAATGTATGATACATCTATTCTATTGGTAATAATAGTATTTTTAAAACCAATGTTAATTTATAGCCAATGTGTGATACATCTTTTCTATTGATAATAATAGTAGAATACTTTGTAACCAATGTAAAATACTTGCATCTATTCTATTTGTAACAAAAAAGTCTTTAATCTAAAGACTTTTTAAACCAACATTTATTTTTAAACAATGTGAGATACATATCTTTTATTGGTGATAAGAGTAAAAGTATTTACTATAAAACTAACATTTTTTTCTAAACAATATAAGATACACTTTTTTATATTCTAACAATGTGAGATACTTCTTTTCTATTTCTTTTGGTAATAAAAATTTAAGACTTCTATCTAAAGACTTTTAAAACAAACATCTTTTTTTCTAAACAAACATCTCTTTCTAATCATGTGGTATACATCTTTTCTATTGGTAATAATAGTATTTTTAAAACCAACATTAATTTCTAACAAATGTAAGATGCATTATTCTATAGTAATAATAATAGTTTTTTATATAAAAACATTTGAAATCACCATCTCTTTCTAAACAATATGGGATACATCTCTTCTATTGGTTATAACATAAAAATAATAGGAAAATGATATCCTTACCACTAATCTTACAACTTTCCTTACAACTAAGCCTTTAATTGGGAAAAAATGTTTTGAACAAAGACAACTTTACCATTCTTCAAAGCTTAGTTGTAGAAAAAGTTGTAGAATTAGTTGTAAGGCTAGCAATATTGAAAATAATAATAGTAGTAGTATTTTATCTTAAATAGTTTTGAAACCAACATCTCTTTGTAAATAATGTGTGATACATCACTTGTATTGATAATAACATAAAAATTCGTTTATCTATGAATTTTATAACCAATATATGTTTCTAAATAACGTGGATTTCTTTGTAACCAATGTGATACACATTATCTAAAAACATTTTAAACCAATATCACTTTCCTAACTAATGTGAAATACATATTTTTTCTATTGGTATTAAGTATTTTATAAAAAGATTTTTAATGCCTACATCACTCTCTAATCAATGTGTAATACATCTCATCATTTGGTAATAGTAGTAGAAGTTTTTTTTATCTAAAACAAATATCTAAAAGCAACGTCTCTTTCTATATAATGAGATATATCTCTTCTCTTCTCTTTTATTAATGATAAAAGTAGAAGTCTTTTTATTTAAAGAATTTTAAAATCAACATCACTTTTTAACCAATGTAAGATTTATCTTTTTTTATTGATAATAATAGTAATTTAAAACCAACATCAATTTATAACAAATGTGTAATATATATCTTCTATTGCTAATGATAGTAAGTCTTTTATATAATCTAAAATAATTAAAAATCAACATCATTTTTTAACCAATGTGAGATATACATCTTCTATTGGTAATAATGGTAGAAATTTTTTTATCAAAAAACCTTGAAAACTAACATCACTTTATAACAAATGTATGATACATCTTTTCAATTAATAATTAATAATAATATTTTTAATACAAACATCAATTTTTAACCAATGTGTGATACATCTCTTCTATTGGTAATAATAGGAGAATATTTTGTAATTATGTGAGATACATCTCTTGTAAAAGTGAAAGTTTTTAGTCTAAAAACTTTAAAATCTAATATTTTATTTTAAAACAATGTGTAATACATCTCTTTTATTGGTAATAATATAAAATAATTTAAACTCAACATCATTTTCTAGCCAATGTGAGATATACATATTCTATTGGTAATATTGGTAAAAATCTTTTATCATATATATATATATATATATATATTTTAAAGTTGGTGAGGAGTACTATGGTTGTGCCACCTCGCCACCTTTGGATAAATCTTCATTCTAAAGCATCCATGTGGAAGCTTTAAAAACTTTTGGTTTTTTAGTAACTTTAAAAATCAGCATCACTTTCCAATCAATGTATGATACATTTCTTCTATTGGTACTTAATAATAGAATTTTTAAAACAAACATCAATTTCTAACCAATGTGAGATACATCTCTTCTATTGTTGAAAAATTAGTGTTTTTAGTGAAAGAAATTGTGCAACTTGAGGCAAAAATTTCTTTACGTACCATTTGTTTGTTGACGAAGGTAATTGCGCAAATGTGTTCTACTCGATGAGAGCATCAAAATGATATATTTATTTGTCCAAATCGAGTTTTGGATAATAAGATATCAAGACTTAAAGTATAATACTTGTTAAAACAATTAGCGTTTTTAGTGAGAGAAATTGTGCAATTTGAGGCACGAATTTCTTTACGTGTCATTTGTTTGTTAGCGAAGGTGATTGCGCAAATGTGTTATACTCGGTGAGAGCATTGAAACGATATATTTATTTGTCCAAATTTAGTTTTGGATGAATAAGATATCAAGAGTTAAAGTATAATACTTATTTAAAAATTAGTGTTTTTAGTGAAATAAATTGTGCAACTTGAGGCACATATTTCTTTACGTGTTATTTGTTTGTTGACAAAAGTAATTGTGCAAATGTGTTCTACTCAACAAGAACATCAAAATGATATATTTATTTGTCCAAATCAAGTTTTGGATGAATAAGATATCAAAGCTTAAAGTATGATGTTAAAAGTGAGTCATTAGAAGTAATATCTAACTTGAAGAGTTTTATCCCACATTGGTTAAACTAATGTTAGTTGTAATTTTTTTTAAATATAAGTCTTCTACTTTGACAATAAAAGAAGTTATATATACTAATACTAATACCCTTTATCATATTGATTATTATTATGTATTATTATTAGCTAACTAGTACTCTTGCTCGTGCCGATGGCACGACGCCAATTTGAGAATTTATTAATAAATGAAATAATGTGGAAATGAACCCAAATACTTCACAAAATAAAACATTTTACTTCGATATTTATTTTGTAAGAAAACCAAGAAATAATATTTTAATTGTAACTACTGTTAAAATATAAAAAGAAAATTTTATTGTTTTCTCAATAACGAAAACTCAGTCTTCTTCGTCTGGGGGTTTTTACTTAACTTTGTAAATATGAAATGCAATAACTTTGTCCATTATTTCCACCTACACATGAAACAAAGAAAATTCAAACATATTCAATTAACCAAATTTTCTGCTTCATCTATAAAACTCGAATCCTCCCGCATATTATCATACAAAATCTAATAAGCGAATGAAGATGCATTTGATCCAAATTAATCAACCCTAAAAGCTAAAAAAATGGCAATTAAATCAATGGAAACCAATACACATACCCCAACAAACGAAACGATACAATGATAAAATGCCCAACTTTCTATAAAAATAAACTCGTGATCAATGTATGAACCGAGCATAATGAAAAAAATTAATTAAGAAACTACAACTAAATATTTGTAAAATCGTAAAGGCTTTTTTATCCGGAACGGAGAGATTAATTAATAATTTGTACACGAAACTGCGGACCGACCAAAAAAAGGGGCCGAACAAAACTTATGATTTTTTTATTTGAATAAGAAATTGCGGGCCGGAAAAAAATTTAAATTGCCGAACAAAAAAACGGGCCTAACAAAAATTAAATTGATTAAGTTAATTACGATAACAATTAAAAAGAAAAAAAACAAATATTTCAAATTACAAAACTTACGCTTTTTTATTTTTTATACGAAATTGCGGGTCGAAAAAAAATTAAATTGATTAAGTTAATTAAGATAATAATTAAAAAGAAAACAATTAAAATACAAATATTCAAAACTTACCGTTGGACTAAAATTAAATTGATTAGTTATGCACGTTGAAACAATAAATCTCAGTAAAACAATATCAGTAAAACAATAAATGTAAAACTGTAAAACCGTAAATAATAAGTAAGCCGTAGAATATGTCTTTATTGGAATAGTTATCTATTTTTGGAAGAAAAAGAAGCAGTAAAATTGGAAAAAGTAACTGCCTTTCACACATACAATTTAGATTAAATATAGAGCATATGATTGCAGTAAAAGAATTAATCTCAGCCTGTAATTAGCCTTTACCAATTACACACGTGTTTTGGCATCTCTGTGCCTATGGCACGG
Source organism: Codonopsis lanceolata (assembly GCA_013146195.2). Lineage (NCBI taxonomy): Eukaryota > Viridiplantae > Streptophyta > Magnoliopsida > Asterales > Campanulaceae > Codonopsis > Codonopsis lanceolata. The sequence goes on from CM028377.1 coordinate 74,037,570, forward strand.
TGCCAGTATATATGATTTCGTCAATTCAAATGAATGTACCTAAATAGAAGGTGCTATTTAAAAAATATTACAGTTGAAGGGTACACTGCTTCGAGTGATAGTTAAGGAACTAATATTTTATAAGGGGTGATTGTTCAAAAAACTAATCGCAGGGTGCGACTTTGTAATATGAAGATAAAATATAGGGAGAAGAAAAATGGGTGACTACTCATAATATTAATTGTAGGGGGTTAAAAATGGATAACTACTCACACATGTGAATGAGAGGGTGAATCTCAACCGTTAAATTTTTAAAGATAATTTAATCTCAACCTCTGAATATACCTAGTCAATTACCTAGTTGTTTTATAATGAAACATAATTCTAACAGTATAAGGAAACTCGGAAGAGGAGGTTACCCAAATAAATGACAGCCGTAGAATGATAGTAAAAAAAATTAAATCCTGACCTCTGAATAGCCCTAGTCAATTTCCTAGCTTCTTTATAATATAGATGGTTAGAAAACCAAAAGTATATATATCTTATATTGCTAATAATAGTAAGTCTTTTATATAATCTAAAATAATTAAAAATCAACATCATTTTTTAACTAATGTGAGATATACATCTTCTATTGGTAATAATGTTAGAAGTTTTTTTATCAAAAAATTTTGAAAACCAACATCACTTTATAACAAATGTATGATACATCTTTTCAATTAGTAATTAATAATAGTATTTACAAACATCAATTTATAACCAATGTGTGGTACATATCTTCTATTGGTAATAATAGTATAATATTTTGTAACCATGTGAGATACATCTCTTGTAAAAGTGAAAATTTTTAGTCTAAAGACTTTAAAATCTAACATTTTCTTTTAATAAAATAAAATAATTTAAACTCAACGTCATTTGCTAGCCAATGTGAGATATATATCTTTTATTGGTAATAATGGTAAAAATATTTTATCAAATAAATAAATAAATAAATAAATATATATATATATATATATATATATATATATATATTTGGTGAGGAGCACTATGGTTGTGCCACCTCACCACCTTTGGATAAATCTCCATTCTAAAGCATTCATGTGGAAGCTTTAAAAACTTTTGGTTTTCTAGTGACTTTGAAAATTAACATCACTTTCCAACCAATGTATGATGCATTTCTTCTATTGGTACTTAATAATATAATTTTTTTTAAAACCAACATCAATTTCTAAGCAATGTGGGATACATCTCTTTTATTGTTGAAAAAATAATATTTTTTGTGAAAGAAATTGTGCAACTCGAGACACGAATTTCTTTACGTGTCATTTGTTTGTTAACGAAGGCAATTGCGCAAATGTATTCTACTCGGTGAGAGCATCAAAATAATATATTTATTTGTCCAAATTGAGTTTTGGATAATAAGATATCAAGACTTAGAGTATAATACTTGTTAAAAAAATTAGTGTTTTTAGTGAGAGAAATTGTGCAACTTGATGCACGAATTTCTTTACGTGTCATTTGTTTGTTGGTAAATGTAATTGCGCAAATGTGTTCTACTCGGTGAGAGCATCGAAATGATATATTTATTTGTCAAAATCAAGTTTTGGATGAATAAGATATCAAGAGTTAAAGTATAATACTTATTAAAAATTAGTATTTTTTGTAAAAGAAATTGTGCAACTTGAGGCACAAATTTCTTTACGTGTCATTTGTTTGTTGACAAAAGTAATTGTGCAAATGTGTTCTACTCGGCAAGAACATCGAAATGATGTATTTATTTGTTCAAATCAAGTTTTGGATGAATAAGATATCAAAACTTAAAGTATGGTGTTAAAAGTGAGTCATTAGAAGTAATATCTAACCTTGTAGAGTTTTATCCCACATTGGTTGGAAGTAATGTTAGTTGTAAATTTTTTTTAAATATAAGTCTTCTACTATTAACAATAGAAGAAGTTATATATAATAATACTAATACCCCTTATCATATTGATTATTATTATGTATTATTATTAGCTAATGGTTAGAAAACCAAAACTTCCACATAGATGCTTTAGAATGAAAATTTATCCAAAGGTGGTGTGGTGACACAACCATAGTGCTCCTCACCAACTTTAAATATATATACTTTGAAAATCAACATCACTTTCCAACCAATGTATGATGCATTTATTCTATTGGTACTTAATAATAGAATTTTTAAAACCAACATCAATTTTTAACCAATTTGGGATACATCTCTTCTATTGTTGAAAAATTAGTGTTTTTTGTGAAATAAATTGTGCAACTTGAGGCACAAATTTCTTTACGTGTTATTTGTTTGTTAACGAAGATAATTGCGCAAATATATTCTACTCGGTGAGAGCATCAAAATGATATATTTATTTGCTCAAATCGAGTTTTGAATAATAAGATATCAAGACTTAAAGTATAATACTTGTTAAAAAAAAATTAGTGTTTTTAGTGAGAGAAATTGTGCAACTTGAGACACAAATTTCTTTACGTGTCATTTGTTTGTTGGTAAAGGTAATTACACAAATGTGTTCTACTCGGTGAGAGCATCGAAATGATATATTTATGTGTCCAAATCGAGTTTTGGATGAATAAGATATCAAGAGTTAAAGTATAATACTTATTAAAAAAATAGTATTTTTAGTAACAGAAATTGTGCAACTTGAGGCACAAATTTCTTTACGTGTCATTTGTTTGTTGACAAAAGTAATTATGCAAATGTGTTCTACTAGGCAAGAACATCGAAATGATATATTTATTTATCCAAATCAAGTTTTGGATGAATAAAATATCAAAGCTTAAAGTATGGTGTTAAAAGTGAGTCATTAGAAGTAATATCTAACATTGAAAAGTTTTATCCCACATTAGTTAGAAAATGTTAGTTGTAAAAGTTTTTAAATATAAGTCTTCTACTATTGACAATAGAAGAAGTTATATATACAAATACTAATTGTTGGTCCACAATAATGCTCAAATAGGCTAGGGGGTGAATAGTCTATAATGAAGGTCGAAACAAAGGAAAACACATGTCGAGAACGTGGAATAACTTTCCAACGATTGACCCAATGAATCAACAAGTACCAACACATGAACATATACACATTAAGGGTTAAGGTATGGACTAAAGTACTTCTACAAGGCCAAACAACGATACACGAGTATAGAAACTCCAAAAGACACGACATACGCAAGATTCGATTTCATGTATCATGATAGAGGCGAATACGATGCATTTAGCATCAGAAGCATAAATAGACTAAGGAAATCAATCCTCTAGTAAGACTAATACTATAAAACCATTCAATACAAACAAGAAATGGTCTAAGGTATAACCGAGGCCACAAGAACTAACTACGCGAGTAAACTCTCGACCGAGTCGTGTTCCGACTACTAACGAGTCACGACTTGAAACTATAACAAGTTAAAGGTTATGGGACATATAGAACTAAGGCATTGGCTTCTACCAAGTCAACCCACACCTTCCAAGGTTCTCACAACAAGTCGAACAAGAAATGCTACTGCTATTCGGCACGCAAAACAAGGAAATCAAACAAACGAAGGATCGGGGTCTCACATTGGTAGTCCCGTCCTAGTACACCCTGGCAACCGCGATCTCGAACATCTTGGGACTCCAACTCCTCTCAACCCCGAGCCCATGTTGCCACTGTCCCCAACGACTCGGGTTGGCTCCTCGATGGTGGGGTGTCTCACCATGTCACCACTGATCTTCAAAACCTATCGTTTCATATCCCATACGAAGGCACTGATGATATTGTGATAGGTAACAGTACAAGTCTCTCAATCTCTCACACTGGTTCACTATCCTTTCCCTCTCCATCTCATTCCTTCACTTTGACTAATGTATTATATGTACCTATTATGAAAAAGAATCTCATATCTATTTCACAATTTTGTAGCACAAGTAATACTTTTATAGAGTTCACACCGTCCTCCTTTTCTGTGAAGGACCTACGCACCGGTAAAATCCTTTTATAGGGGCCGACTAAAGGCGGTGTTTATGAGTGGCCGGAGACATCTTCTTCGTCTATCTCTCCACTCCTTGCCTTCCCTAGTGTCAAAGCCACATCCTCCACTTGGTATCATCAGTTAGGACATCCATCGGCCAATATTATCAAACACATAGCATTTGTATTTTAGCTTGAGGGCTCCTTTAATTTTTCATCTAATTTTTCTTATAATTCTTGTCATTGCAATAAAAGTCACAAGTTACCATTTTCTGTTTCCACTATATTCTCTACCTCTCCGCTTCAAATATTATTTTCTGATGTATGGACCTCTTCGCTCCATTCCAGTGATAGCTACAAGTATTATGTAATATTTGTTGATCACGTTACAAAATACACATGGTTTTATCCTCTAAAACGTAAATCTGATGTGTTCCATATTTTTACTCGATTCACAGCCTTAGTTGAGAACCACTTTCAATGCAAAATTGCAACTCTTTACTCTGATAATGGGGGAGAGTATGAAACTCTTAATAATTACTTAGACATTCATGGAATTTCTCATCTCACTTCCCCTCTCATACGCCCGAGCACATTGGATATTCTGAACGGCGTCATCGACATATAGTTGAGACTGGGTTATCTCTTCTAACTCATGCTTCTATGCCCCTCATCCATTGGCCTTTTGCCCTTTCCACTGCCGTCTATCTTATTAACCGTCTCCCCACCCCAACCCTAAACCTTCTCTCTCCGTATCACAAGATTTTTGACAAACCTCTGAACTACTCTAAACTTCGCAGCTTTGGTTGCTTATGTTACCCGTGGTTGCGACCATACGCTCCCCACAAACTTTCACCCCGGTCCTCCCCTTGTGTTTTCATCGGCTACTCTCTCACCCAAAGTGTCTACCTTTGTCTCGATCCATCCTCTTCCCGAATCCATACATCTCGTCATGTCAAGTTCGTAGAGCCCATCTTCTCATTTGCTTCTCGTCCAAGCATCAATCCTGAATTCTCCTCAATCTCTTCCTTTGAATGGTGCGCCCTTACACTGCCCATCCTTGCCTCTCCCCCTTCCAACCAAGCTAATGCCAACACATCAACGCCACCCATCACCCAATCCAATAACCCCACTCCACCAAACAATTCTCCTGTAGCCGAACCCTTCCTGCCTTCCGCCAATATTGACCCACCTACCATCCTTCCCCCTCTCTATCACATCCCATGACCACTAGATCCAAGCAAAATATCCATAAGCCCCTTACAAAGCTAAACTTCACTGTCAAACTTCACGTCAATGACGTTTCCCATGAACCTACCACTGTTTCCGAAGATTTAAAGGATCCTAAATGGCGTCAAGCCTTATCCACTGAATATGATGCTCTTGTTCACAATGGTACTTGGGAATTGGTCCCTCATGCTTCCAATATAAATGTAGTCGGGTGCAAATGGATCTTTCGCACAAAGTATCAACCTGATGGCTCTGTTGATATATACAAAGCTCGCCTAGTTGCCAAGGGCTTTCACCAACGTCCCTGGATTGATTTTCATGACACCTTTAGTCCAATTGTAAAACCCACCACCGTCCGGTTGATTCTAAGTGTTGTCGTCACCAACAACTGGCCTCTTCGGTAACTTGATGTTAACAACACCTTCCTCCAAGGGACCCTCTCTAAAGACGTATTTATGCAACAACCCCAACGATTCATCGATCATGATTTTCCCACTCACGTTTGCAAGCTTCATAAGGCCATTTACGGACTCAAGCAAGCCCCTCGGGCTTGGTACCAAGAGCTTCGTCAATTTCTCCTTTCGGCAGCAGGCTTTATAAACTCCACGGCAGATACATCTTTCTTTATATTCATTTCTAACAATACTATCATCTATTTTCTTATTTATGTGGATGATATAATTGTTACAGGCGATAATTCTGAGGTAGTTAATCAGTTTATCCACAAACTTCTCTAAACGATTTTCACTCAAGGATCTTGGCCAGCTCTCGTACTTTCTTGGTGTTGAGGTACTTCCCAAAACCGATGGCTTGTTCCTTAGCCAACGTCGCTACATCCTTAACCTTCTTGATAAGTACCACATGACCACTGCCAAACCCGTTACAACTCCTCTAGCCACCATGCCACCTCTTACCCTTCGTTCCGGCACACCCCTCACCAATCGCACCGATTACCGAACTCTCATTGGCAGCCTACAATATATATCACTAACCCGTCCCGACATTGCCTACACCGTAAATAAGCTCTCCCAATTTATGCACCAACCAACAACCGAACATTGGCAAGCGGCCAAAAGACTCCTATGTTATTTATGTGGCACGTTGGACCATGGTATTACTTAGCATCGCAGCTCCCAGTCTCGCCTTCATGCCTTCTCCGATGTAGATTGGGTAGGAAATAAAGACGACTACACCTCCACTTTAGCATACCTCATGTACCTCGGTCATAACATCATTTCTTGGAGTTCCAAGAAGCAACAAACTGTTGCTAGATCCTCCACGGAATCTGAGTACCAAGAAGCAACAAACCGTTGCGGCAACTTCTACAGAACTTCGATAGGTTTGTTCCTTATTAACCGAATTGGGTGTCACCATCTCCCAACAACCAGTTATCTATTATGATAATGTTGGTGCCCCATTTTCCATTCTCGAATGAAGCATGTGGCTCTCGATTACCACTTCATTCGCAAGCAAGTTCAAAATGGTCTCCTTCAGGATGCCCATGTCTCTTCCGCCGATCAACTAACCGATGCACTCACCAAACCACTATCTCGTTCTCAGTTTCAACTTAGATTGGCCTTATCCGTCGGCCATCCATCTTGCGGGGGCATGATAGAAGTGATGCCACCATCACAGACCATGATAAAGATACAGCTGCTAGCTTCCATGACTTACGCTGTTACGCACTACTATCCTGGGCAATAATCCTGATGAGCTTAATTAGTGGTTTTGATATAGTCAAACATTCCATGTATATACATTAACAATTGCACATATCTTTACTTAGTTTTGGAGATTTGTTTTGTACTCCATATATATTGTAACTCACTGTAATCAGTTAACTCAAGGAAGAAATATACCATCATTATTCTCTCTCTCAATTCTATATACATGCAATTGAGATGTACCAATATTTCCCTAGCCCTACCAAAAAAATATTCTCCCTCAAACGAGACAAACACGGTAAACACCTCAAAAGAGACAAATACACGTAATTTGATCCGAGAAGCCAACTTAAAACATGGAGTAATTGCTCTTACCCGCAAAGAGGTAAAAACTTATTTGTTGCAAGAAGTCAGCTCTTGATCTTGTCTATAACAATACCCACAAACAATCTTGGACATGTATCAGTATAATGAATGCTACAACTGATACACCCGACCATGACAAGGAAATCAGGGAGGGGAAACGAAGACAATCTTGAGCAAGTGTAAAATGAAAGCTTTTAAGAGAAACATTTTGTGTTATTACATCGACAAAAAACTGAAAAAGTCAAAATCTACAACTAATTAATAGTGCTATATCAATTCGATGTGAAAAGCCTCTCCCACAGTCTCTACCAAACTTAGGAGCCCATATAACCAAACTAGACTAATTCCCTTAAATTCCAACCATCAAACTTGTGAAGGAAGCATCCCTCAACTTGGCATTGTTTCTGTTTGCAGACCACCAACTTCAAAACCTGTGGACTCATTATAGGTATGATTTTCATTAAGCAAGCCCATCACTTTGTTCATATAAATTATCACACATTTGATTTACTAATTAGATCAGGCACTTAGAACGGCTTCTTCCACAGTTGCTCCTCATACTCTGACTCCACCTCTTTGGGACGTTCACAATTGCACTTTGGACACATAGCATTCCTTCTGAAATTTAAAAAATCACATCTACAAAAGGGAAGCCAGTTTAATTAATCAATAGTTACTTCAAAAATCAAATTGCGTGTGCCACTATGCCTGTGCGCACGTGAGTGTGTGTGTGAGAGAGAGAGAGAGACTCACGAAGGGCACTCCCATTCTCCAGGATTCAGCTGCCTCTTGGGAGGTGGTCCTTGGCAACTTTTACATTTGGTGTTGCTAGCGAAATTCATGTAGTGACAACTAGAGAAACCACAAAATGAGGACCCATAAATATATGAATAAATGAACATATTTATAAAAAAAAATGCAAAAATAAATCAGTTTAAGAGGTGGTAGCCTTGGGATAAGCCTAGATTCACCATCCATGTCACAAGTAATACACCAAAGGTATATTCATCATTACCATCATTAGGCATTCTCCTTGACATCAAAATTTTATGAAATAACTTTACTAGCCACGACACTCCCACGTCTCCTACACTATTAAGTCATATGGATTTCTAGATTTTTGCCAAGTTTTATAAGATTCTCTTTTATGTCAGACTACTTTTTGGACTTCCTCACTCCACCATGTTTCTTTATCTAAAAGTCTTTTTACCTTTGATTCCCCTAATATCCTAATAACTGGTACACTATTAATTAATTATTTTTTGAGAAACTATCACTGTTCCATGTTGGATAACTAATAACTCATATTACTTTAAACTTAATAATTATTTGAAAATATCCAGCGATAGTATTATTGTTTTTTTTCTCCTAAGGGGGCGTAGGAAGGGATCGAATTTGAAACCTCACACTTTGTGAAGCCCCAGCTCTACGATTGGCCACCCCTTGGGGGCAGCGATAGTATTAGACTATTAGTTACTAGATCGACAATATTAGCCACTTATATATTTGTACTTTTCAGATACGTGGTCCAATTTACTACTCCCTCCATTCCGAAATAATTGTCCTTGACTGGGCATACAAATTAAGAAAAATTAATTGATTTGATTATAAATATTGGTATAATATGTATTTTCCTTTTTAGCCCTTCCATGTGACCATAATTAAAGTAGGTAGAAAAAGTAAAAGTATAATGGTAAAAGTATTTTCCTAAAAAAATAGAAAGTTTAGAAAAGGACAATTATTTTGGAACGGACAAAAAAGGAAAGGAGGATAATTATTTAGAAATAGGAGTGTATAATATAATATTTTTCTACATTGCAAATAATGGTCTCATCTACAACCATCCAATGGATCTAAATACATATCACACCATGAACTTGCAACAAATAAGTCATTCGCAGCCTTCCGGCCGTTTAGACTCTTATTACATTTTTGAAAAGTGATAGTTTCATGAATTAGCTAGGATTTCCTTGTTCACTAAATAAAGTACAAGAAAAATTTATACATAAGAAAGCTAAAGAGGTGGAAACAATGCACTTTCAAATGGATACTAGGGACTTTTTCAAGTAACAGATTTACTTTCATATTTGCTTATTGTGAAAGGATCAAAAAATATAAAAGGAGTCCTTTTTATTGTAGTAAACGTGTATGCATGTAATTTATAACAGATAATTTTTGGTTAATGATAGTATGATAAAATTCTAATAATTCATACTCCCCCCATCCCTATATTATTATCCAGTTTAAACCAGCACACGGATTAAGAAAAAACAATTGACTTAGATTCTTTTTATAAGCATAATAAAAAGCATCAAACCAGGTAGCGCGTCCTTTGTACACTAAAGGTATACAAAAATCTACCCAAAGTTAAGCTATGCACAAAATCACAAAAGAAAGACCAGTTGGGCAAAGAGAAGAATCTATCTCGGAACACCAATGAAACAAAGTACGCAAAAGACAGTCTTTCAGCTAGTTTTTCAGCTGGGTCACCGATGTTTCTTCATTATAAAAAATTCTCATATTTCTAATCCACAAAACCCCAATCGGAACTGTCTCCTAAATAGAATTATTCGTCCTTTGATTGTACCGCGACTAGCTCCAAAGCAATTCCCGAACTGAGTTGGGCATCACCCAAGAGATCCCAGAAAAACCCCAAAATCATGTGCCAGAGAGCACGAGTAACCGGGCAGTGCAATAAAAGGTGGTTGATGCTCTCTTCGTCCTCTTTGCACATATAACACCAATTTACATAAACAATCCTTCTCTTTCTCAGGTTATCTCCGGTCAAGATAGCACCATGACAAGCCTCCCAATCAAAAAAGGGAGCTCTACTTGGAGCACAATTTCTCCAAATGCCTTTCCAAGGACACGAGAGACCATTGCTTCCCAAAAGAACACGAAAATAAGACTGAACGTCTTATTGTTCGAAGCTGCCCATCTCACTCTATCCTCCTTGCTTACATCAACTTGGAGCAAGTATAGTCTATCAAAAAAGTTTGCACAAATGTCCAACTCCAGATTCCTGCGGAAAAACAGGATTCCATACCACTCTACCTTGCATAACTTGAAGCACCGAACTGACTTTGCAATCTTTATCTACCACCAAATTGAACAAAGTAGGAAAGGATCTCCTTAGCTCTTCCTCCCCGCACCAAATGTCCTTCCAAAATTTGACTATTCCCCCACCACCTATCTCGAAAGAAATCTGCCTTGCAAAAGACTCCCAACCCATACAAATACCTTTCCATACTCTTGACCCAAAGGAGTTGAAAACAACCTTCGGAAACCAATTATGGTCCCCCTCTCCGTATTTGCAAATCATTACTTTCCTCCACAAACCATCAACATCAACCATGTAATGCCAAAGCCACTTCCCAAGCAAAGCTCTATTAAAGCAATTGAGATAATCGATGCCTAAACCTCCCTCTCTAAAATTAAAACACACTTTTTCCTACTTAACCAAATGAAACTTGCGCTCCACCCCATGCCCTTCCCACAAAAAACCTCTCAATCTTCTCCAACGTTCTCTGAATCGGGACCGGCAATACAAAGAGCGAAAAAAAGTAAGTGGGCAAACTAAAAAGGGTATTTTTGACAAGAGTCAATCTCCCCTATCTATCAATCACTGTATTTCACATTGTTTTACTTGTACGGAGCCCCAACCGGCAACCCAAGATAGGTTGAGGGAAGGTAAGAAACCTTACACCCAAATTCCGAAACCAAAGAAAGAATATTACCCACCTCTCCAACCGGAATAATTTTGGAAATGTCCACTTGAAGCCCCAACACCATCTGGAAAAAGACAAGCACTCGATGAAGATATATCAGTTGCTCAATCTCTGCATCACAGAAAATTAAAGTGTCATCCGCAATATTGAGATGCGTGACAGTCACCTCCTCCTATGCCTACCAATTCCAAAACCTCGAATAAAACCCTCCTTGAACAGCTCTATCTATCTACTAACCTGCTCGAGAATAAAAAGGAGAGGAGAAAGCAGATTTCCTTGACGTAGACCCCTTGAGCTCCCAAAAAATCCAACCGGCTCTCCGTTAACCAATAAAATCGAGCAAACGATATACAAAACCGAATCCACTTCCTCCATTTTCGCCGAAACCCATCCTCTCCATCATATACAATAAAAACGCCCAATTCACATGATCATAAGCTTTCTCAATATCTAGCTTACACGATAACCCCGGCTTACCACTATGTAACCTTGAGTCCACCCTTTCATTGGCTATGAATGACTCATTGATAATTTGGCACTCCCCCACGAAAGCATACTGAGAATCCAAAACCAATTTGCCTATAACCCCTTTCAATCTGACCGATAAAACTTTAGCTAGCAATTTATAAACTCCCCCAACCAACCTTATCAGCCGATAATCTTCCAGACTAGAAGCTCATGTCTTCTTCGGAATGAGGGTGATGAACGTGGCATTAAAGCTCTTCTCAAAGCGCCCGTTAGAATGAAAATGATTAAAGACGCCAATAACATCATCCTTGAAATCTCCCAGCAAAACAAGAAAAGGGCCATAGTGTAACCATCTAGACCCGGCACCTTATCACCATTCAAACTTCGGGGTGAAGCAACAACTTCCTCCTCCGAGAATGATCGTTCTAACAAACCTCTATCTTCCATCTTGAGAGCTTTGAACGCAACACCTTTAAGAATTAAGATTTGGACGCCAATCCCCACTATCTGAATACAACTTTGAATAAAAATCACAATGGCTTTTTTGATGTCCTCCTTTCCCTCTAACATCGTCTCCCCAACCGAGATGTGCCGAATCTGGTTCACTTTCTTGTGATCAGTCGCCATCTTATGAAAGAACTTTGCATTTTTATCCCCTTCTTTAAGCCATTGGACCCTCGATTTTTGTCTCCAACAACATACCTCCTCCTGACGTAACAAATGTTCCAAATCACTTCTCAGCCCCTTCCGTTGCTCTTCTTCCTCGACATTCAAGCCTCCATTTCCCGCCTTCTCATCAAGCAGCCTAACCTCTCCATCACTATCTTAATATTTACCTCAATTCTCCCAAACACCTCTTTATTCCAAATTTTCAAATCACCTGGAGTTTCAATTTCATGGCCAAAATGAAATCTGGGCTTCCATGAACAACATACGAACACCAATGCTCCCGGACCCAATCCAGAAATCCTACTTCTAACAACCACATGTTTTCAAATCTGAATGGAGATTTCCCTCTACCCAAACCCCCACACTCCAGTAGCAAAGGAACATGATCCGAGACCACTCGAGACAAACATCGTTGGACAGAGTCACTAAACATATCCTCCCACTCTATCGAATATAAAATCTGTCAATCCTAGAAAATTGATTTCTGTCCCCATGTCTAAACCATGTGAACTCACCCCCCGAAAGGCTAATATCCACCAAACACATATCATTAATGAACTCATTAAAATCCATCATTGCCCGAGTATACAAACATGCTCCCGAACGTTCGTGCGGAAATCGAATCACATTGAAATCTCTAGCAATACACCACGGAGCCCTCCACCTCAATCTAATCATCCTCAACTCATCCCATAATTTGTATCGAAGGTTATCGGCACATGTAGGGGTGTAAATAGAGTGGTGGCGATTGAGCGGTTCGGGTCGGGTATGCGTTGGGTCGAAGCGGGTAACGGGCCAAAATCTGTCGCGTCCCGTTATAACCCAAAATTAAACGGGTCGGGATATGTTGGGTCGAAACGGGTGATGGGTTCAAAAATTGCCATGTCAGATTGGATCGGGTAATTTTCAAGTCGAGTTTGGTGGGTTAGCGAGTTTTTGGTTCTAATTGTCATGCCTAGGTGTAAATGGTTTGACTTGGAACAAATTATGAGCTGAACCGCATGTCATCGGTTTGGGAAAAATCAATTCGGAGGTAAATCGTTTAAAGTCTTGAGCTGAACTGAACCGAACCACGATGGCTCGATTCGGTTCTGTGGTTTGGTTTCATGGTTCGGTCTGAATTTAGAAAGAGTTCTAGTCATTCAAAATTTAAGTAAACCAAAAAAATATTATAAAAACACGCTAAAAAATACTAAAAAATTAAATATAATACAATTATATTCATAAACTCACTTTAAAAAAATGTACACAAACTTTCAAATAAAAGTATTAGCATTTTTAATTCTTATAATAAATAAATTGAATCCATATAATATTTTTTAATTCTTATAATAAAAATACAATAACGTACATGATATTTAAAACATTTATGTAAATTCAAAAAGTCTAAAGGCAAATTCCAAACATTAGCCTTATAGTTTATATAGTATAAAAATATTAATAGTATAAGAGTACTAAAGTATAAAGGTTAGGAATTCTAAAGAATTTGTTGCTTGGCTCGGTGGTTCGACTTGGTGGTTCGGCTCAAAATGGTTTGGTTCGGTTCGGTTTGACTCGACTCGACATGTCAAGCTGCAAACCAAACCAAACCAAACTGTTTGACTTCCCAAAATCTCAAACCGAGCCAAACCATATAGCACCCAAAGCCGAACCAAACCGCATGGTTCAACTTGGTTCGGTTCGACTTGGTGGTTTGACAACTTGGATTGACACCCCTAGGCACATGGCCCATAGACCCCTGAGAAGATCCATTGCTTATCATCATCCACACCTTGCATCAGACGAGACAAGATATTGAGAACTCCCCCAAAACACAATACATCTTCTTAACAAACCTTGTATCTCACATAACCTGAATGCCTCCTGCTGAACCAACTGCCTCTGAGAAAACCCAATCCAACCATCTAGACCATCCAACACTGCTAACTACCATTCGATCAATCATATGCATCTTCGTCTCTTGAAAACAAACTAAATGCGGTTTCCATCAGCTTTTAAAGTTTGTCTCTTCCTATAGTTGTTGATACCCCAAACATTCCAAGATAAAATCCATATATCCATGACACACTATTTCTGTTTTCGAACCCTTCTCCCACCCCCTTCCTCCCTTCCCGACTTCTCAAAACTCAGGCTGCTATACAACTGCTTCAGCTCGCTCTTGCCCCTATCACGTGCCAAAGTCTTCTTAGAACCCCTACTAGCTTCTGAATCTCTCCACTGTTTTTCTATATCCAAAAGCAAGTCCGTAATCTTTTCCTCAAACCCACAGCAAGACACACCCAAGTGTTTACCAAATCTATTCGCTTTCCTTTGGACCCAAATAGAAAATTCCTCCTGCTTCAAGCAATTATTCAGCATCTCTTCTTCACTTTCTGATTGCAGATGAATCACCGTGAGGGGGATACAAAAAATAGGTTCCGTCGTCGAGTCTTCCCCTATCGCCACAGCCCGAACCCACATAGGAAGAGATTGCGCCTCCACTGGACTGCTGTCCTTTGTCCCACGTGACGAGCTGCCCTCCCTATCGTCTTCACGTCCCTCTTGTTCATCCCCACTATGCTCCATCTCTACTTGAGTAGTTCCTGACCTTCTGATGACGACGCCTACTCTCTTTCAAACCACTCGAAGGTATCCGAGTCTCGCCAGCTATAAGTCGAGAAAATTAAGATTGCGTCAACTCCTTGAGCCCTATCCTCAATGATAATTGGGTCTTCCTTCAAGCCCGACCACCACCGCAACCCAAACTGCTTGATGGATCTGATATGAGGTTGGACTTGTATGGCCCAAAGATTTTGCCCACTTTGACCTCCTTCTCTTGTGTCCCTTTCAATTTAGATTTAATAGAGGCGCAAACTGCCTTAACCCCTCCTCTCCTTTTAAATGGGCCTCTGTTTAGCCCACTCCCTTTAAAATTAAGCCCAAACCTTTTACTTGCCTTCTAAACCAGCTGGATACTTCTACCTTGCTACGCTGTTTTGCTTGTGAGGTTTGAAATAAGAATTCTTCTGAGTGCTCGGCCCCACTCCTCTGACTTTACCTTTGAAACCGAACCGACTGACTTATTGCTCCCTTTCTTTCCCACCTCCTTATTTGCATGAGTTACACTCTCCTTCTGCACCATGTTTGCTTCCTTTTCCGGCGACGTACTCCTTCCTTCCACCCCTCCCGTCCATAACTCACAAAGCGGTGCTGATTCTGCCCATATCGGAATAGCAAAAACTCTACCTCCCACGCCAATACGAACCGTGGTCAGAATCTCTTCCTTATACCGAACCAGAATACGAGTCCATCTCAAATCTAACCTATTCTCAGTAGGTTTGTCAACCCTACGAAACCACCGCAAATCTCTGCTATCTTCATAAAAATCAAACTACTCCACAAATGAAGGAGAAGACCCGAAGCCCTAACCCACACTTCATTTGGTATTTGCCCTTCCCGATAACACCAACCCTCCTGCTCCTAAAATTCCAGATTCAGAAACCTCCCGTTCACCACCCATCTCTTGAGATTCATAATACGGCGAACCTCCTCTCTGGACGGGAAGGTTAGCAGGAAGAATTTCCCACTAGGCTCGTACTTTGACTCCTCCAGCAACTTTCCAATGGACATTAACCCATCTCTGCACTTCCGCCCTTGGTGGACTGGGATCTTCCTGGGCTCCTACTCTACCCACTAACATCAACCAAGATACTCTAAGTTTCCAGCACACGATACCTCATCCACCTCAAAATCTGCCGAAGATTCACTTCTGCCATTCAAAATAGCATGGTCTAAATCAGGCCAAGGTAGAATTTCAGTCGCTTCTTTGAATGATTTGCTTCTGATGTCCTGTTTCTTGAAGTGTTGAGCTCCGGCAAATCGACGAAGCTTATCTGCCACCCAGTCCCAGCCTACGTCTTCAGTATTCTCTGGGACACAGATCATTCACGCCCTCCCTGATCCTCTCACTAAGACTCTGATAAAATGCCTTGCTGCATCCGTCTCCTTTGCAACGATGAATTATCTTCTCTTCTCTTGCCACTTCTTCCACCAAATGATGTTCGGTGATGAAAATCTGTTTAACCATTCACACATCCTGACAAGCACGAAGCATGAACGCACGATTACGTGAGGTCTTCCTCTACACCTCTCCACTACCTTGAACTCCAAACGATCCTTCTCCTGAATCCTATAAACATCGAAAGTCTTCCTACCACACTGAAACATAGTTTTGTCGTCCTCCATTGAATGGAGAACTTTTTTTTAGTTGCTTATTAATATTGGTATAATAAGTAGTTTTCTTTAAAGCCCACGTGCATGTGACTCATAATTAAAGTAGGAAGAAAAAATAGGGGTAAAATGGTAAAAGTGTTTCCTAAAAAGGAAACTTTACAAACAAGACAATTTTTTTTGGGACGGACGAAAAAGGAAAGCAAGACAATAATTTAGGTACAGATGGAGTAATTTTTTTCATCTCCCATGAGTATTAATGATTCGTGTACACCCATACATCGTTGAAGTTACGGAACTGAAGTAGGAGCAGGATTAGGGTGAACAGTAAGCAGTTAGATCAAGTCTATCACAATATCACCTGGTCAAAGCTGATGGTGAAATAAGGGAAAAATGCCCAGGCATATTCAGCAGATTGAAAAGTTAAACGAACTTACCTTGGGCAATTCCAATCTCCTCTCTTCATTTCGACACTAACATATTCAAGCATCCTAGGCCTCTCTCCTTTGCACTTCAAGCATTGTATATTTCTGGCGAAGTTCATAAAACTACATCTGCAATAAAAGTGGACGAGAGTCAGTTCATTGAAAACGAGTGACTTATCAGTAATGAAGAGTAAAGAGCAACGAGTGTCAAGTAATGACCACAATACACACAGGCAGTATTACTGTTCAATTACTGCCATACTATTTTGAAGTGAACTACCATAGTCTCTTCCAACTCTACATCTCATTCCAAATATTGATTAATTAAATAAGTAGGGTCGCATTCTCGTTCAAGAAATATAAATATTAAGCAATCAGCCAGTGAGCCAACAATGAAAGAACGCAATGATTTCCAGGAAGGATCTTCAGCAGATAGAAGGTAAAGCAAACTTACTTTGGGCAGTTCCAGTCTCCTTTCTTCATTTCAAAATTATTATCATCAACCCTCTTGACAGCTTTTGTTTTGCATTTCAGACACTCTGTATTTCTTGCGAAGTTCATGAAATTGCATCTGTAACATGATTGAATGAACGAGGGCTGTTTCACTGAAAATGTTTGACATATCTCGAAAGAAGAGAAAGGAAGAAAAAGAGCATAGTACTAATGAACTGGATGCATACACAGATAATATCACATTACAATCATCGACTGCCTATTAACTTTTAAGTTATTTACCACAAATGTTTCCAACTACATCACTAGGCTCCAATAATTGAATAATAAAATTTGATAGTTATTCAGAAGTATAGCAACCAAGGGTCAGGTGTGGGTATGTTTCCAATGTCGGATCAATTAAACTCCACTTCAGCAACACGGAGACACGACAATACTTTTATATTTATACAATTTTTGTTTAATTTATGGTATATGCTAGAGTTAACAGGAGATACAATGTCTAAGATAGGTAGTTACTTGATTCCACCAATCATTGTGCTAGCCCTATGAGGACTTGGGATTATATAGCTTTCAAGCCAATAATCAAATCAAGAAACTCTGGGTGACCCAACCATAAGATTTCCAGGTTAAGAGCAAGAACCTTTCTACCCTTCTGGACACATTATTCTCAACTCTTTCTTTCCCCACTAGACCAATTTCAAGAAGCTGGCAACCCTCCGTAACAGAACTTTGAGCCTTAGTTAAATGTTAGCTCACTTTTCTTTTTTTTTTTTTGATAAAGGTAAGATTATATTAAAAAGCACCAAAGCAGGTGGCGCGTCCTTTGTACACTAGAAGTATACACTACGCTAAAATAAACAATCTCTAGCCAATATGGAAATTATTCAAGAAATCTACATAAGAGCTTCCTAAAAGGCCAAACAAATTATCTGCCCCAGCGCACCACGGGAACAGATAATTGAGAAAGGATTTTTTTAGGTCAGCCAAAGAGCTCCTCATTATCAAACACCATCCGATGTTAGCTCACTTTTTTAATTCTAGTTAACACCACTTTTTTATAAGTAAAAATAGTATTAATCACAATGTCAAATCAGGTGACGCGTCCTTGTACACAGGCAGTATACAAGATCAAAAGAATAATATCTACACACTATCCATAAATTAACAAAAGAAACCCCTGATCATGACCCGTCAGAATGCCAGAAGACAGGACACTAATGCACTTCTTTCTTTAGCCGAGCAAGGTCTATCTCCACATTCCTCTCCTTCCAAACACTCCACCAAATCGCCAAAGGAATAGACTTCCATCTACTGTCATTGCTAAAACTGCTGAGAGAATTCCAACCATGAAGCAGTTGAAAAGCAGACCTAGGCATCACCCAAGAAACACCAGCTGAGAGTAAGAAAGAATCCCAAAGTTGGTGGCGAGTCTGATAGGGTGGTTTGGAGAGGGTCGAAGGACAGCAAATTCTCAGTGAAAGGTTATTATGCCAAGCTGTCAAATAGAGATCGGTCATCTTTTCCATGGAAGTCGGTGTGGAAGACGGTAGCTCCAAGTTGCGTAGCCTTTTTTGCATGGGAAGTGGCGAACGAGGCTATTCTTACCGGGGATAATCTGAGGAAAAGAGGGATCATATATGTTAACAGATGCTTCTTATGCAAGGAGAGTGAGGAGAGTGTAAATCACTTGGTTTTGCACTGCCCGGTGGTTGGGGATTTGTGGAACCTTTTGTTCCGCTTGTTCAAAGTGGAGTGGGTACTCCCGGAGACCTCCAAAGATTTGCTGTGGAGCTGGAGGTATTTTCGGCGTAGGAAGGAAAGAAATCTTTTGTGGGAAGTCGCCCCGTTGGGGGTGTGGTGGACAATATGGAAGGAAAGAAATCGGAGAGCTTTTGATAATGAGGAAGGACCTATTTCAAATTTGAAGAGTGCTCTGCTTCATCTCTTGTTTGCGTGGTGTACAGGGGCTGGGCACTTACATTCTCCCCCGTCTTCCTCTTTTGTAGATTTTGTGCAGAACTTCCCTTTACGATAGTTAATCTTTTGTCTTTTTTCTTCTTTGTATATAGGACGCGTCACCTGTTTTGACGCTCTGATATTTATATACATTTACCATTATCAAAAAAAAGAATCCCAAAGGTCCCTAGCAACTGAGCAGTGCAGAAGCAAATGATTAACTGATTCCTCCTCCTCTTTGCACATAAAGCACCAATTAACATAAACCCTCCCTAGAGCTCTCAGATTGTCCCCGGTTAGAATTGTCTCCCTTGAAACTTCCCGTGCAAAGAACATCACTCTACTAGGAGCCTTCGATTACCAAATAACTTTCCAAGGATAGTGTCTCATGTCCTCATTTTTTAAATATGAGTAAAAAGTTTTACCGAGAAAGTTTTCCTTCGAACGATCATCCCATACAACTCTATCCTCCCCCAAATCACTTCTCTGAACATCATAAAGCATACCGAAAAATCTAGAAATGTAGCCAATCTCCCAATCATGCAGATACGGAACAAGGGACTCCAGTAATCAACCCCATTTGAACCCTCCACCACAGCACTCACCAATTCTTCATGATTAACGGCTATATTGAATAAATTAGGGAATTCCCTCTGAAGAATAACTTCTCTAGACCACTTATCCTTCCAAAATCTCATCGTCTCCCCATTTCCAATGCTAAAGGAAACCTTACTTTCAAAGAACTCCCAGACTGTCATAATGCCTCTCCAAATGCTTGACCCATAAGAGCATGAAACTTCCTTCGGGAACCACAAATGATTCCCTTCACCATATTTACCCACCACTTCCCTCCTCCAGAACGCTTTCCTTTCCCCCAAGAATCTCCACAACCATTTACCCAGCAAAGCTCTATTGAACACCTTAATACTCTTAACACCCAAACCTCCATTCCGAATATTACTACAAACCGTATTCCCATTTATTAGATGGTACTTCCGACCAACCACACCCCCTTCCCAAAGAAAGTCCCTTTCCAATTTCTCGATTCTCTGCACCATCGATGAAGGAATCTGAAAAAGAGAAAGCATATAGGTCGGCAAATTCGATAACGTACTCTTAATCAGAGTCAAACGACCTCCTTTTGACAAATAGTCTCTTCCAACTCGCCAACCTTCTTTCAAATCTTTCGAGAACCGAATCCCACACTGCTACATTCTTAAAAGCTGCCCCAAGCGGTAGACCCAGATACTTTGCTGGAAGGCTTCCTGCTTTACACCCAAAAAACTCTGTCAAGCTCCCCAACTTGACCACTTCACCTACCAAAATAATTAAGCACTTTGAGATGTTAATCTTCAACCCCGACCCTGATAGAAAAAATAACAAAACCAGTCTAGGATAACCCAAATGAGATTTTTCCGCCTCACAGAAAACTAGAGTATCAACAGCGAACATCAAATGAGAGACAGAAAAATCTGTATTTTCTTGTCTGTCTACTTTGGAGCCCTGAATGTAGCCCCCCTGACACTTCCTTATTGAGAATGCTCATTGCCTCCATGACGACTATGAAGAGAAACGGAGAGAGAGGATCCCCTTGGAGAAGGCCTCTTGAGCTTGAGAAAAACCCAGCCGGCTCTCCATTGACCAAAACAGAATATCTCACGGATGAAATGCAAAAATAAATCCACCTTCTCCATTTCTCCCCAAATCCCATCTGCGATAATAGATAAATCAGAAAATCTCAATTAACATGATCACAAACTTTCTCTAAGTCCAACTTGCATAGAACTCCCGGAACCCTACTTTTAACCCTAGCATCCACCACCTCATTCGCTGTGAGAGCAGCATCTAAAATCTGGCGACTTCCAACAAAAGCATGCTGAGACTCTGAAACCACCTTACCAATAACCTTCCTAAGCCAAGAAGAGAGAACCTTGGGTATTAGCTTATACATGCCCCCCCCACAGACTAATAGGCCCAAAATCCTTCAATTCTTTTACTCCCTTCCGCTTTGGTATAAGAGCGATGAAGGAGGTATTAAGGCTTTTTTTTTAAACCCCCAACCTCAAAAAACGATTGAAAAACCTCCAAAATATCATGCTTAACAACCTCCCAACATTTTAAGGCATCCATTGCATATAATATATCCATAGGGCGAAGCATAGTTGACAAAAGTTCTCTGGATACTCGTAACTAATCCAGATGATAATTATATTATGGCTTTCCTTTTTTGCGGATTGAAGAAACAACTCCCTGGACAAATGATTTACCATGCAAATAGTAAGTAAATAAAAGACGTTAAT
Organism: Codonopsis lanceolata; assembly: GCA_013146195.2. NCBI lineage: Eukaryota > Viridiplantae > Streptophyta > Magnoliopsida > Asterales > Campanulaceae > Codonopsis > Codonopsis lanceolata. The sequence goes on from CM028377.1 coordinate 74,058,994, forward strand.
TGGTGCTTCTTGTTTTTTTCTTCTTCTATTAAGTGGTTCCCCACTTACCGCCATGGTGACTCGAACCCACAACCTATTTGGTGTAGGTAAAGCATCTTACCACTAAGCTTTGCGCTTCATTGTCAATTGGTGCTTCTTGTGTAAAAGTGATGAAGAGAGAGTCGATCATCTGATTTCTTCATTGTCCGGTGGTATTGGAATTATGGAATTTTCTAATTTCTATCGAGTCTCTTTGGACTTTCTTAGGTAATGCCGAGATCGACTAAGGAGCTGTTTTTGTGCTGGTCTTTCTATGCTCGGATGAGGAAAAATTTGACATGGAAAACTACTCCTATGAGAATTTGCTGGACAGTTTGGAAGGGGCGTAATCGTAGAGTGTTCGATATTGAAGAATAGTCCATAGCTAATATTAAGAACGCGTTGATTCGCAATTTCTATTTTTGGTGTTCAGAGACATTTGTGCTCAGCTCTGATCACTATGATGTTGATTTTGTTAATAATTTTACAATTTATTAGTAGTTTGGGTTAGGATTTACTTCTAGTGTACAAAGGACGTGTCACCTATTTTGACCCTTTTTGGGAATATAATTTTTACTTATCAAAAAAAAGGACAAAAGGTCAGAAATCGTATACTTCAGTAAATATTGAACATTGTGTTAGGTGTGGCAATACATTGCGGTTAAGATTTCTGGTCCACTTAAAAAGCTTATTTCACCACTTGCACAAGCTTTCTGGTCTATAAAAAGTACATCCATGATCTGGTCCTCAAAGAAAATGTTGTTCATCCTCATACAAAAACTCCGAACTCAAACCCAAAGCATCAAAAGACTATGATGTGGATTTAATAGCCAAAACACAACAACGCTTGCTGAACATGTCAACAAACATCAACAAAAGGTTTTTCACTTCCATATTCTCATCACATCAAACAAATTGAAAGGCTTACTTTGTCACTCCATGATGCAGCTCATAAGTGCCGCAACTCACAAGACATAATAAAAATAAAAATAGATTATAACCTTTGGGGTTTGTCACATAACAAAGTAGGGTCTTATTGGGAACTAGCACAATCATGTTTTCAACTTTTAAAATAATGTTTTATCGTTTTTTTTATGAGTAATATTAATACATGCCAAAACAGGTGGCCCATCCTATGTATACAGACAATGTGCACCTACAAAAAATATTATACAATAGTGAATCTATCTACGAACTCAACAAAAGAACCGTCCACTCTTTGAGCTCCATCTGTACACCAGAACCTGATTGTTTCTACAATGATTTCCTTCCATGTGTCTACATTCAGCTCAATGTTCTCAAAGGCTCTGCGATTGCGTTCGGTCCATATACCCCATGTTTTATCGCTATTGGAGCTCATAACATTATCCAGTTAATATGAGATATGTTTATTTCCAAATAAGGAGTCATGGGCACATTATTGAATACGTAAACTTGCTGCCCATGCTTGTACCAGAGATCAATGGATTTAGTTTCAATGTAGGTTATTCATCTTCATCAACAGTTCTATAAATATCTGTCAAAGTTTTATTAGCCAAAGTCGATGAATTTCTGAATTAAGTATTCATATAACGTTATAGGAAGACTAACAAGACTTGAGATAGGCTGTGATGCCCTCAGCACTAGATAATAAGACTGATTTCTCCGACCAATGGTGACCATTCCACTATTTATGGAATCCTTAATGCAATCCCAAGTTCTAACCTGAAAGAAATCTCAATGAAGTCTCAAATCTTTCGCTCTTCTCTTCTTCTTTCTTCAATTTTACTGCAACTACAATTTGACCCGAGTCCCAAACTTGAAGGTCTATGTACAACAAGTCCAAATTATTTTGATTTTACCAATTATATAACCTTTTTTTTTCCAACCCAAAACAAGGAATCAATTATTTTTCCCAGGCAGGCAAGAACGGCCATGAACATTCCAGTAGCCGATTCCACCCCAAACTTCTACCTGTTCTCTATCGCAATCAACAAAGCCCCAATACAAGGCATTTCCTTTTAACAAGAATATATATTAAAACCATTTTGAAATTGATTTTGGCACCAAAGTGCATTGCTCAACGGAAAGTAATAACTTCTCCAATTTAAGCATTTCTCGTGTAGCTCATCAATTTTTATTGATGAAAATCTTAGAATAGGGGTCAGAGTAGATCAAGAAATTTAAATTGCAATTTTTGAAGCCAATGGATGTCAACCAAATTAAAAGTAGGTATTGGCAGGTACAGTAAAATACTTCGTTCTCTCTACTTTATTTCCTTTTTCGTCTTATTCTTATTTTATTTTAGCATTAACAAGTGTGTTAGAACTAGAAATCTTAGAAGTGTATGTTTCATCCAACAAAAAGAAAAAGGATTTGTTGTATGTTACTTTTTCGTAAAACTTAAGAAAGTGAGTTTATAAGGAAAGGCAATCTGACTACTGCTTTACAGTCAGAATTCATAGAAGTAGAATCGACTTAAGTTCACCTAGACCTTCACCCTACCCTTTACCTGGGCCTAGGAGAGAGACAGATTTTTCTATATAAATACCGATCCTGGGACTCTTGAGAAAGTCAATAAATAGATAGATTAGCTAAACTGAAAGTAGAAGAACCCATAAAAAATGCAAAAATGTCTGATTGGCCAACTTAATATCCAGTAGATATATATAGATCCCACACATCCATTATTTGCATCATATTGCACCCTAATCTGCAAAACTGGAGATCAATTTCTGTGTTGAAGTCCATATCCTCAGTGGAGTTGCTAGAGATTTACAGTCCCCAACTATTTATTTCAACATTTTGTCCTCTGATTGTCGAGGTTTTTTCCTGTCGTGTTTTGGGCATTAAGGCTTTACCCATGCATGTGAATGAAACTGCAAAGTCTACAATTTTCTTCCAGGCTGAATATGATTGATTGATTTAAAGTCCTGCTAACATAACAATTGTCCTAAGAGCACTTTTTAAGCATTCAAGAGTTAGAACGTTTGTCTTGAATATTGAAAGTCACAATAGTGGCATTGGAAAAGTTCACAAGGCCAATAGGGAGAATCGCAATGCAGAATCTTTCTAAATTTGGTAAATCCTTAACCAATGTCATGAGGGGATTATGGCACTTGTAAGCATATTCCTAATGTAAATGGGTAAAATAAATCGATCTGTAGGAGAAAAGAAATAAAAAAATCCACAAAAACTCACTTGGGGCACATCCAATCTCCTCTCTTCATTTCCACATTCTGAGAGGACTCATCTTCGGCGAAAGATGGAGATTGCTCCATCCGACGAGTAACTTTTGCCGCAGGTGGTGAAAGTTCAGGATCACGGATTGTCTCACTCAATTCAGTCAACTCTGAAAGCAATTTTCTAGCAGATAGTTCAACAAGCTCTCTACCTGCAGGCGTCTCTCCTGAAACTACGAGGGGGTCTAAGGCAAAGTTTAATAGGATGCGAACAATATCAACTGTCCGTGCAGTCGCTTCAACGTCCATTAGTATCACATAGGCTCTATCACATGATTCCCGAAGATTGCAACCACTGCATACCTGCATTCAAGGCAATACCACACAAATTTAATCGTCAAATAAATTTTTTGGGAATAATGTTTAAATAACAAAAACCGCCTATTCAACATATCCTTTTTCTTGATTGTTGAGCAGAAATACAAAAAATAAAATAATGATATAGACTTACATCTCCTTCGTCAAGATGTACATATGCTCTCAACCTTTTTCCTGAATTAACAGTCTTTCGGAGAATATTAGGGCATCCCTTCTCTACAAGTGTCTTCATATTTTCCATAGACAATGATCTATGGAATGGAAACCAAAGTTCAATTATGTTCAACACTTTGATACCCATTTGCATTCAACCAAAAAGTACAACAAAACTAGTAAGAAATGAGTTAATTATGAAGGCCCATTCACCAATCATAACTTCAGAACAAAAAAGGAACACGCAATCCCTGGAACGTCAGTTCAGCTCTATCCAATACCATATTTAGCTTAGTTAATAGAACTTGATTAGCTTTAAGACAACCACACAGCAAAAATATACTACTTCCAACGTTAACAGCTTTAACTTAACCAACTACGAGCAGGCCACATTGAATCATTGCATTTGTAAAAATTCATCCAGCCAACCCCAAGTAGCTGGAGCCAAAGGATAATTTGAGTTAGAGTTGTAACAATAGAGCTTTAATAAAAGAAAAACCACAATACAGCTGGCATTCATGCAACAACATTTTGGTCAGATTTAGCTTTTATATAAAATACATACAACAGAGATTAATGCTCATAATTCCCTGTTTTCTTATTGCACTTAACTCCATGTTAGGAACTAAAATTAGGAGAGAAATTAGAGCAGGAGATTTAGGGCAATTTTCTTCATTTATATCTTTTATTCAAGCTAGAACAGACTATCTATATTACAATACATATGGGAAAATACATGTGCAATTGACTCAGACTACTGGTTGAGATTTATCCTTTTACTATGATCTTACAGTCTAAATCCAATTCCACCTTCACAGGTGCGAAAGGCGGTCGTTCTCCTATCGCATCACTCTCTCTCTCTCTCTGTTCAAACCCTACCGTCCTCCTCTCTCAAATCAAGCATCTCAAGTCCATCCAAACCTTCATCAAGCATCCGAGTCGGACCCCCGTTCTTCTCCTCTAATTGCATCCTCCCTCTCTCGTCCCCTTCGTTGATTCAGGCAGAGCCGCAGCCTCCTCCTCTCACTCAATCCAAGCTCCGGCAGGCAGTTCACCAGCGTAACTGAGTCCGGCCTTCTTCCTGTGTGCCCCTCTCCCTTTTTTCCACGCACCTCTCCCTCTTTTCCTTGCGCAAAGCACTGATTCCAAGCCTAGGGCTTGGTTCAGGTACGATCTCTCTCTCCATCAAATCCCTTCTCTTCTCTCTGCAACCCTTTCACCCAACAACGGAATTGGATTGGTAAGATCAGAGAATAGATTAAAAAGATGTCCTTTGCTCAAGAATATTTTCAGTTGGGTTGGAGGAGATAATACAAGGATAGGAAGATATTATATAAGTTTATATACTAAATTTTGTTTTGATTTGGATTCCAAAGTAAAGTTTGAATCTTGAAAGAAATTTTTATATGATCATGTATTTATTATTTGATTTCATTGCATCACCCAATTTTTACTAATTTTGTTTATGTATCCATCAATTAATTTTTTGTGGACTAAGAACAATCATGTACAACAGTACAAGTTTGTCAGAGTTTAGGGTTTCTTCATATCATCGAAGAGGGAAAGAGAAGGGACGGGAGACGGCGATTCTATAGAGCCTGATCACGCAAGTCGCAGGAGAGGAGGCATCGACAGAGACACTTGGTTCGGCAACATCGGTCACATCTGTTGCGTTGTCGTGGAAGACAGTGGCATAGGTCTTGCAGCTGTATACTAAGAATGCATGCACCCTTAGTGTAAAAATGGCGGGCGACAAAACTATGTTCCAGTGTGGTAGGAAGACATTTGACGTTTTCAAGATTCAGGAGAAAGATCATGTGGAGTTCAAGGTAGTGGAGAGTGCAGAGGTCGACCTCACGTAATCGTGCTCTCTCGTTTCAAGTTTGACAGGTTGTGTGAATGGTTTAGCAGATACTCTGCACCAAACGTCATATGGTGGAAGAAGTGGCAAGCTCAAAAAAGAGAGTTCATCATCGCAAAGAAGAATGCAGCAGGGGTTTTATCAGTCATAATGAGAGGATCTGGGAGGACGGGTATGATTTGTGTTCCTGAGAACTCTGAAGACCCAGGCTGGGACTGGGTGGCAGATAAGCTCCGACGGTTTGCCGGAGATCATCACTTCAAGGAACAGGGCGTTAGTAGCAAAGCTTTCAAAGAAGCGGCTGAAATTCCACATTGGCCTGATTTAGAACATGCGTTTTTGAATGCTAGAGGTGATAAGACAACAGATTTTGAGGTGGATGTGGCATCGTGTGCTGGGAATTTGAGTATCTTGGTCGATGTTTAGTGGGCAGAGTAGGAACCCAGCAAGAACCCAGTCCATCAAGGGAGGAAGTGCAGAGATGGGTTAATATTCATCCGAAAGTCGCTGAAGGAGTCAATGTTTACGAGCTTAGCGGGAACAATTTCTTGCTAACTTTTCCATCCAAAGAGGAGGCTCGCCGCATTTTGAATCTAAAAAGATGGGTGGTGAATGGGAGGTCTCTGTTTCTGGAATTTTGGAAGCAGGAGGTTTTGTTTCCTCAGGAAGAGCTTGATTCGAATGAAGTGTGGGTTAGGGTCTGGGGTCTTCCACTTCATTTGTGGAGTAATTCAATATTTAAAAAGATTGGAGAGTTTTGCGGGGGTTTCGTTAGGATCGACGAACTTACTAACAATAGGGTTGATTTGAGATGGGCTCGTATTCTGATTCGGTATAAGGATGAGTTGCCGACCACAATTCGTATTGGTGTGGAAGGTAGAATTTATGCTATCCCTATTTGGGCAGAATCAGTAGTACCTGGTGTTTCACATAGGGGAGGGGAGGAAGAAAGGAGTTCATTGCCGGTTGAGAAAGCGAATTTGGTGCAGAAGGAGGGTGTATATCACGCGAGTAATAAGCAGGTGGGAAAGATAGGGAGCAGCAAGTCTGGCAATTTCAGAGGTACAGACAGAGGAGTGGGGCCGAGCACATGGGGTCAGAAGAATTCAAGATTCAAATCCCAAAAGCAAAAAGACGTAGCTAGGGTAAAGGTTCCGGCTGGCATGGACAAGGCAGGGAAAGCTGGTATTAGGGTTGGGCTCAACATTAAGGGGAGTGGGCCAAATAGAGGCTCATTTAAAAGGCAAGGAAGGGGTAAGGCAGTTTGGGCCCCTATGGAGCATAGGGGGGATACGCAAGAGGATTGCGAAGCCGATGGGGAGAATAGCTCGACTCAAGATCATTCAGTTAGAGGGTCTGAGGAGTGCTGCTGTGAAGAGACGCAGTCTATCCTCAAGGGTGGTCGGACTGAGGAGTTAAGGGAAGTCTCGACAAAGGAACCTATTTTTTGCACTCTTCTCACGACTATTCGTCCAGATGCAGCAAGTGAGGCAGAGTTGCTGTGCAATGGTTTGACGCAGGAGGAAGAATTTTTTAACTGTACCCCAATTTCGATGGTTAGGCCAGAAGTTGTGTGCGAGCCTGTTTGTGGGATGGAAGAAAGGGAGGTTCAGAATACTACTCAAGTCGAGGGGTCACTACAGGGGATTTCGGCACCTGCCAGTAAGGATTCAGGTAAATCGGAAAGGCGAATGCAAGGAGAGGAATCAGAGTGTTACAAAGGAGGGCTCTCAGCCTCTCACAAGGATAAGGAGATTTTTTCAGTGAAGGAGGTTGATCTCTCGGAGAGGAATCAGGAGAGAGGTTGGGAAGATAATTCAGAGGAACCAATTGAATGCACTCATCTCGTTATGGTTCATCTAGATGATGATAGGGTCGAGGACTCTCTTTATAGCTTCGGGATGGAGAAGGATATCTCACTGTGGGTGAAATGTAGAGCCAAAAGTAAGAGTAAATTCCTGGGGGTTTCATGCGTAGGGTTTGAAGATAAAATCATGTCCTTACTGCTAGATATTGACAAGAATTGGAGATCTACTGAGGTCAGCAGTGGAAGAAGTCGAAAGAATCCGAGAGAGAAAGGCAAAAGGGAGCTGAAACAATTGTGTTGTAGTCTGAATTTCGAAGAGCTAGGGGAGCTAGTGGAGGAGGGTAGAAGGAGATTTGCAAACAGTTGTTAATGGAGTTACGAATTATTTCTTGGAACGTGTGGGGTCTAAATGATTTAAATAAAAGACAAGTTATTAAAGCCTCGTTGAGAAGATGGAAACCTCATGTTGTTTGTTTGCAGGAGACGAAAATGGGTTTAATTGATAGAAGGGTGATTAACGAAATAGGGGGAGGAAGATGAGCTGATTGGGTTTTCTTGGAGGCAGAAGGATTTGCTGGAGGCATTCTCATCATGTGGGACAAGAGGGTAGTGGTGAAAATGGCAGTAGAGAAAGGGAATTTCTCAGTGTCCTGCCTGTTGAAAATGGTAGAAAACGATAAGTTATGGGTTTCTCGGGAGTTTATGGACCTTGTTCAGAAGCTGTGCGCAAATCCTTGGTGTATAGGAGGGGACTTCAATTTTGTTTGATTTCCCCATGAACGATCATGTTTACAAAACTTCTCTCAGGTTATGGCAGATTTTAATAACTTCATAAATGAAGCGGAGCTGGTGGATCTGAATCTGCTAGGTGGAGACTTTACTTGGTTCAGAAATGGAGGCAGAAACCAATTTTCCAGAATATGTAGGTTTCTGATTTCTTCAGATTGGGTGTTGTTTTTCAGCGACTCTACTCAGACTTGTCTCTCTAGAGTAGTGTCATATCATGTTCCGCTATTGCTTAGCTGCGGTGGGATTTCGAGGGGCAAAACTCCGTTCAGACTTCAGATTTGAGAATATGTAGCTGAAGTATCCAGGATTTTTGGAATGGGTGAGAGATATGTGGAGTTCCTACATTCTGGAAGGGAATCCTTGTGTCAAAATGGCAAGGAAGATGAAACTTCTCAAAGGTGATCTGAAAGCCTGGAACGGGGAGGTTTTTGGTAGAGTAGATGTGAATATTAAGAAAGCTATGGAGGAATTGAGCGGTTAAAGCTGGGGGTGTGGGTTTAAACGTAGATGAAGAGGAGTGTCGTTTTAATCTGAAAAGAAAGCTGGAGCATCTTCTTCTTAATGAGGAAATTTGTTGGAAACAGGAAATTTGTTGGAAACAGAAATCCAGGGTTCAATGGCTTAAAGAAGGTGACAAAAACACAAAATTCTTTCATAGAATGGCGAATGCTCATAAAGCTGCGAACCAGATAAGGAGTATTACAGTTGATGGTGTCTCAGTGGAAGACAAGGAGGATATAAAAAATAGTATTGTGGTTTTATGAGAGGCTGTATTCAGATGATGGTGAGTGGTTCCCTAAAGTGGATGATCTGGGTTTTAAGTTTGTGGATGCTGATCTGGAACAAGAGTTCTTGGAAGAAGAAGTTTCTGCAGCGCTGCAAAGTATGAGTGGTGACAAAGCCCCGGGCACAGATGGATTCTCTATGGCTTTTTTCAATACTGCTGGGAGGTGATAAAGAGTGATGTGATGAAAGTCTTCCTGTTCTTTCATAATAATATGAGTTTTGAGAAGAGTTTTAATGCCACCTTCATAGCTTTAATTCCGAAGAAGAAAGGCGCATGTGATTTGAGAGAGTACAGACCTATAAGTTTGGTTGGAGGTATTTACAAGCTTATATCAAAAGTGCTATCCAAAGGCTGAACGAGTGATTGATCGGGTTGTCTCGGATTCTCAACATGCTTTCGTGGGTGATAGGCAGATTATTGATGCGTCTCTTATAGCAAATGAAACTGTGGCCAGCAGATTAAGGAGTGGGGTTCCAGGTTTGTTATATAAGCTAGATATTGAAAAGGCATAAGATAATGTCAACTGGGAGTTCTTGATTTATTTGTTGGACAGATTGGGATTTGGGCTAAAATGGAGAAAATGGATTCTTTTTTGCATATCTACGGTCCTGGTAAATGGGGAACCTTCAGGGTTCTTTGGCAGCTCTAGAGGTTTGAGACAGGGAGATCCCCTTTCCCCTTTCCTGTTCATTATTGTCATGGAGACTCGGTAGATTTTTGGATAAGTCTACGGCGGGAGGTTTTATTTGTGGTTTTAATGCAAGCCAGTATAGAGATTTGGAGGTTTCCGTGTCTCATCTTCTTTTTGCTGATGTTTTGCGATGCAGATTTTTCTCAACTAGGTTACCTGCACCTTGTTTTGTTGCGCTTTCAGATGGTCTCGAGTATTCAGATCAATATTGCAAAGAGTGAGATTCTGCCGGTAGGAGGGGTTGATAATGTGGAGATTATGGATCAGTTCTTCGGGTGTAAGGTAGGCAAGTTTCCTTCCTCTTATCTTGGGTTACCCATTGGAGCTCAGTTTAAAAACAAGGCGATGTGGAATCCCATCATAGAGAGATTCGAACGTAGATTGGCCGGGTGAAAAAAACAACTCCTGTCAAAAGGGGGGCGTCTTACTCTTGTTAAGAGCCAGTTTACCCACCTACTTTATGTCCTTATTTGTGCTCCCTCAATCTATCCGAAAGATTTTAGAGAGACTAGAAAGGGATTTCCGTTAGGAAGGCAACAGTGAGAGCCATAAATATCATTCGGTGAAATGGGAGAAGGTCTGCTATAGTTTGAGAGAAGGAGGCCTAGGTGTTATAGACATGAACGCTTTCAATAAGGCGTAGTTGGGCAAGGGGCTTTGGAGATTTTTGGTGGACAGAGATGGTTTGCGGAGGAAGGTGGTGGTGAGTAAATATGGAGAAGGGGATGGACTAAGGTTCCTCTTTCCTACGGAGTTGGTGTTTGGAAAGGGACAAGGAGAGGGTGGGAATCTTTCAAGAGATTTCTTCATTTTGAGATTGGGGATGGCTCGTCGGTAAAATTTTGGAAACACAAATAGTGCGGTGACATAGAGTTGTGGAGATCATTTCCAGATTTGTTTAGCATAGCCAGTGATAAGATAAAAACTGCTTTGTTAATACAGTCTGCATTTGGAGGATAACAAGGTGGTTTGGAGACCTTCATTTCGTAGGAATTTCCATGACTGGGAGATGGAATCAGGTGTGTTCTTTCTCGATTTTCTCTATTCTCTGGCTGTTGGCAGGCAATTGGAGGATAAGGTGTGGTGGCAGGGTCCTAAAGACAAAAGATTTTCTGTCAAATCTTATTTTGAGTCTTTGTCATCCAAAGATGGTTCTTTATTTCCTTAGATACCAGTTTGGAAATCTAGAACTCCTAGTCGGGTAGCGGTGTTTGCTTGGGAGGTTTGCCATGAAGACATTCTAACCGGTGATAATTTGAGAAAAAGGCAAAATACTTATGTGAATTGGTGCTATATGTGTAAAGGTGATGAGGAAAATGTTAACCACCTCCTCATCCACTTTGTAGCTAAGGATCTTTGGAACCTTATCCTTGGACTCTTCAATATTTCGTGGGTTATGCCTAGATCAACGAAGAAGCTGTTTCTAAGCTGGGCTTTTTAAAAACAGAGGAGAGAGAATTTATCTTGGCAAACTGCTTTTTTGTGTGTGCGTGGCTTGAAAGGAATAGAAGGGTGTTTGATAATAAGGAAAGGCCCCTGTCAAATCTTATTTTGAGTCTTTGTCATCCAAAGATGGTTCTTTATTTCCTTAGATATCAGTTTGGAAATCTAGAGCTCCTAGTCGGGTAGCGGTGTTTGCTTTGGGAGGTTTGCCATGAAGCCATTCTAACCGGTGATAATTTGAGAAAAAGGCAAAATACTTATGTGAATTGGTGCTATATGTGTAAAGGTGATGAGGAAAATGTTAACCACCTCCTCATCCACTCTGTAGCTAAGGATCTTTGGAACCTTATCCTTGGGCTCTTCAATATTTCGTGGGTTATGCCTAGATCAACGAAGGAGTTGTTTCTAAGCTGGGCTTTTTACAAACGGAGGAGAGAGAATTTATCTTGGCAAACTGCTCTTTTGTGTGTGCTGGGCCATTTGGTTTGAAAGGAATAGAAGTGTGTTTGATAACAAGGAAAGGCCCTTGTCGCAGTTGAAGGACACAGTGTTGCAAACCCTCCGGTCTTGGTATTCAGTTGATGCTAATACTTTGTAGATTTTGTTAATAGTCCCTCCTTAGTTTAGTTTACTCTGTATATTCCTAGTGTACAAGGACGCGCCACCTTTGTTGTCCTTCTAATATATAATACTCTTACTTATCAAAGTTATGGAATGGAGTTACCAACTCTACTTAGTAATAGTATTTACAGCGCCCCTTCCCCACCACTCTCTTCCTATTATATACTAAGTTCGCACCAATTCCACAGCCCTTTCCTTTGCCTCACCCTCAAAGGCGGGTATGCATTTTCTAGTATTTCTTTCTTTCAATTCTTGCCCTTATTGTCAAAGGTGGGTTGTCAATTTTCCATTATTTCTTTCTTTTGATTTTTTTCCATCATTTTTTTCTTTCAATTTCATGTTAATTTAGTTGCAATTAGCTTAATTTATTTTGTAATAATCCCAATTATGCAATATAGTTATTGATTGTATTGTTGGTTTTGTTTTTTGTTTTTTTATTAAGGAAAAATAATTGGGCTGAATGATAATTTAATTTTAGTCAATTTGGTTTAGGCTTAATCAGAAAATGTTTGAGTAGGTTAGGCTTGGACAAGGTAAGGGTTTAGTTTTGGACTTATAGGTTTTACGAGTAAGAGTGGATAGGAGTAGGAGCGAGTTAGGAGCTAAAGGACATAGACCAGGAAAAGATTCGTTAAATAGCAAATCCGACCCAAACTCAATGACATGTTGTCATCCCTACTCTAACAGCTTTCGGCCAATAATTTTCATTGTGGGATTCTAAATCAAAATCTGAGTGAGTCTCTTTTGCTGACGTTTACTTATCTTTCCAAGTACTTGAACAAAACAGAGGTTGTGATTCTCAAATTCACTGTTCAAATGGCTACAGTATCTTTTGCACATCAATTTTCGGTAATGAAATGTAGATTTGTACATCAAGTGAATGTTGAATGTTTTAATAGTTTTATTTTGGTTACCAACAAAAGGGGAGAAGCCCATCATAATTAATGTGCCCAACTGGGCATGCCCATTTATGCCCACTTAAAATTTTGTGTGTGCCCATACCCATTATTTATTGGGCGGTCTGGGCGGGCAAATGGGCGCGGGCAAAAATTGCCACCTCTAGTCACCATGTTATAGTTAGTGGAGATCACGTACGTTCCTAGTCACCACGACTCATGTTGTTTTGGTAGTTATAAAAAGTCTGCTCTAGCTTGAATAAAAGATACTCCCTCGATAAGTGAAAATAGTCCACTATTCCTTTTTGGGATCTTTCACGTTCACATTCAAAAATTAAAACATAAAAATATTATTTTATTACTAATGAGCGGCTAAAATTGTTATTTTCTTAAAAAGTTTAACTTTTAAACCGAGACTCTTACCCGGATCGAAGGGAGTATAAATGAAGAAAATTGCCCTAAATCTCCGGCTATATTTTCTCTCCTAATTTTAGTTCTTAACATTAATTTGATGGACACCCATGGAAAGTAAAAAATGGGGTTCGTAATTCCATAATGAAGCTTACGAAACCTTGGCTTGGCATGAATCTAGTTTTGTCCGAATCAATGCAATCCTGCAAACAGTGTTAAGTGGGTTGCAAGCCTTGCAAACCTCACCTCTATTCTCTCCCTCCCTCCAATTTCAATCACAGCTGCAACTGCCAGTGCTACTTCCTCAAAGATCTTATTTTCTCACCCTACTTTTCCTTCTTTCCACCAATTAAACATCTCAGATCCCCCCCTCTCAAATGTTAATTCCCCCACTAAAAACACTACCGATCCTTCTACCTTTTTTCTCCAAGTCGACCTTGTCAAAACCATCCTTGCCCCCACCATGACCTTGGCCTCCATCACTAGCGGAGTTGGCAAGAAATAAGATGAAATTGTTGCTTCCCTCAAAGAATGGACATGTGGTATTACCATTAAGATCGCCACCGAGACTGCTAGCCGTCTCGTTGACTGCCCGGATGGGCGCCCATTGGGCACCCATACTAAAACTCATTCACTTTCTCTTCTAATTTTGTTTTATCAATTACATACATAATTATAAAATACTTAAGATTAATAATGACGTTTAACATAATTAATATATTTATATTATACACTCACTCTTCCAACCACCCCCACCACACACACACACACACACACACATATATATATACACACACACACACACACACACACATATATATATATATAGTACATCCGCCCTTCCAACCCCCACCCCAAAATTGCAAAGCAAAGCATGAAATGTTATTCTATGACTCTGTACCCTTAAATGAAACACAACATCACTCCCAAATTGTTCAATTTTTATAACTCTGTAAATATCCGTCCCTGTTACACTATAAATGGATTCATAGCGGTTTTGTGAGCAGTGTGTAACATGCGACATTTTTATTTGCTCGAACCTTCTTATATAGATTTGTACATGTGGCTTAGTTAGCTTGTTCGCTGGTCGTTTCACTCGCGTGTTTGTCTATTGGGCTTCAGCAAAATTAAAAATCTAACCACAAAATAGAATATTGAATTGAGGATTACAACAACAAAAATACATTTTTACATACTAATGCATAAAACTATTAATAAAAATTAAAATGCAATTTCGAAGAAAAGTTATTTTCTTCACAAACTACTACTTCCGTTCTTTGTTCATTTGTCACATTTTATTAGATCCCTATAATTTTCCTTTTATTAGTGTCATATGTGTTCAAGAGAAGAGAACATATAACTCTAATACTAACTACTCCATCTGTTTCACCTAAACGTCCACGTTTGAAAAGTTAATTAACAAAAAGATATATTAATATCATTGGAGTTAGTCTTAATTACAAAAATATACTTTAACACAAACAATATGTCAGGCTTTTCCAATTATTATGGTTGTAATTATATATATATATATATATATATATATATATGGTTAGTTATAACTTTTGATAATTTTTTGTAATTTTTATATTTATTTGATAAGTGCATGTTAATGAGTAAATGGGCGTCCATGCCCATTTAGTGCCCGCCTATATATGTCCATATTATTAAATGGACACTTACTTGACCCGCCCATTTGAGCCCGCCGCCTATTTAGGCCCGCCCACGCCCGCCCATACCCGCCCATTTGCCACCTCTAGTGGTGACTAATATAACTACCATGATGTCCAATAACATGAGTCATGAAAACTGCAGAGTAGTGCAAAGTAACCGTCACTCCATTCCTTAGTTTTGGGTAGCAGAGGAACACTTAATAGATTAGAAAGGAATTGCGATCATTGGGTACAAAACGCAGACAAATAAGTGACTCACTTTAAAATATCGTAGCGATCACGGGCAAAGCTAAGACAAACATCCTTCAAGATGGTCATATCCTTGTAAACAACTCCATCACTGCTATCCCAGGTCTCTTTCTGTGCTTCAAGGAAGTAGCCTTTGGTCTTTAGTCGGTCAACGAATTTAACCCATTCGGGCCATGGATGATGAGATTGAGCGGTGACACTGGTTTCGGGCCATCCATTGTTGTTAGTTGTGGTGTCGTTGTCTAGTACATCGGCGGCAGCGGAAGAAGAGGAATAAGAAGAATAGTGGCCGCGTAACTTGAGGGAGGGGAATAGAAAGAAATTGGTGGTGGTGGTGGGGAATCGAATTAAGGGAAGGGGAGTGCGGTGGTGATGGGTGCGGAGAACTGAGGCTCCGACTAGAGAGAATAATCTAGTAGTAGCAGCAGACATTTTCACAGACAGTTGGTGGGTGGGTTTATGTGGCCATTTTTGAGCGAGTGAGTGGTGGAGAGGAAGAAAGAGATGGGCGGCCGGAGGTATAGAAGGGTTTTAGGGAAGGTAAATAATCTGCAATCCTACCTCCTCTCAATCTCCTTTTATATATGACATGACTAGATGTCTTGCGTGGGCTCTGTACAGTATTTTTTTTCTTTTTTTACTTTTAAATCAGTGAGCTAGTTTTATCCGCTATATCACCTCAACTTAAGTCACTTCCCAACTATATTCCCTTGCCACTTTTAAAAGTATTTTTTCTTAAGTATTCATGATTTTGGGCATTGGGTGATTATTTTTATTTTTTTCCTTTTATAATAGCATCCGCTAATCATCAACTTAAGCACTTCCCAACTATATTCCCTTGCACTTGTCTTAAGTATTCTATTTTGGGCATTGGGTGATATTTTTAATAATAGTTCTCTTTGCCGGACAAAAAGTTCTTCTTTAAAAGTTAATTTTTTTTAAAAAAAGACATTTTTTAGTAATTTATTAGTAATAAAATAACAATTTTATGCTTTCATTTTTTAAAATGGACTCTTTAAGTGAAACATACTTAAATGAAATAGTTGACTCTTTGTTTATAAAGAATGAAGTATATTAGATACTTGTAAAGTTAACTAAAATTTAATTACAAAAAAACAAATTAAACAAAAGAAAAAATAAATAACATCTGTGCAAAACTGAAATGTCGTAACTCATTTTCTGCAAATATATATATATATATATATATATATATATATATATATACTAATTGTTAACAAAATTGAATTTAGTTACTTTTTTAATGTGAGTACATTAATGGAAAAATGATAGACAAGACTAATGCGATTTTTTTGAATCTCTACCACCAAAATGGTGCCTTTTAGGAGTAGCATAACTAACTACTAGGCTTCAATGAAAAGGTGAAATCTCTTTAAATTTTTCGGAGCCACGCAAAATCTCTATATTCACGTGGATGGACTTTCGCTAACAATCTTGGAGAGATAAATGAACAAATAGCAAGTTTGATATCTCGGATCACCTCCCTGCCTCTAAACCACAAACACACATTTGGCTTTAAGCATCAAATTAATGTCATATACCCAAAAATATTATCTATGATTATCTTGCCAATTAAAAGATAACACTCTATCGTGTGGATGATTTTGCCTTATACTTGCACACCTAAAAACTAAACATAACTAGAAAGTACATGGAAATACTACTTGCTTAGACTATAAAACTTGCATATAGTCACTAAACTTCATATTATTAGTCTCATAGATTCACTAATGGATTTCAAAGATTCAAAACGGTGAGCAAGGCTAACGAACATGCTACATCATAATAGATGTTGCCAGTGGTTACATTTGAAATTAAGAGGCGACGTATAGAAATTGGAGTCGAGATGATAATAGACTCGAAGTATGCATTGCTTTTTTACCTTAACAATAATTGTGTCAAAAGGGTATAAAGTATGGAGATTGGGTTAGAATAAGATTGATTTAATAATACTTTGTGATATGCACAACAAAAAAAATAATGATACTCCATTGGTTCCTAGGGAAAAAATGATACATTTTGGCCCTAAATGTGTCATATTTACTTTGAAAATTGTCACTTTATATTATAAATGAAAATCGTCATGTTTGGCGTTAAAAGTGTGACTTTATAGCATTAAAAATGTCACTTTATAACATCCAAAGTTTTTTTAAAAAATTAAATGAGTCACTTTTGGCCCTGAAAGTATCACATTTCATTATAAATATAAACTATCACCGTTGGTCTTAAAAGTGTTACTTGTTAACATTAAATGTATCACTTTTTAGTATTAAAGCATTACATTTAGTCGTAGAAATGTCACATTGTATTTAATGAAAATTATTACTTTTTTCCACTTAGAAAGTATCAAAATTGCCCTTAAAATGTCATTTTTTATCACAAAGTGACATTTTGTATTGAAAATAAAGTTAATTAAAGTTGTAAGTTGATTTATGACAAAAATGTAAAGTCTAGACACAAAGGGACTTCGTAAGCAAAGTTTGGAAAGAAGGAGGGCACCAACACACGCTTTGGAAGATGAAGGGCACCTGAGCAATTAATGTGATGTCCACTTTCCCCATGATCTGTGCCTTTTTAATGAGTTTGGGTTAAGGTAATTTAATCTGGTTTAAATCCTACCCCTTTTTTTTTGGTAGACTTTTCCCCTAAGGGGGTATGGGAAGGAATCGAACATGAAACCTCATATTATATAAAGTTCCAACTCTATCATTAGGCCACCCCTTACGGTCAACACATTTATCTCGTTTATTTTTACCTGTATACTTGATGGGTAACCCAGTACCTTATTTGATGGGTTGCCCGCTTCAACAGTCATTTTTCGTATTTTCAGGGCTCCATGTTACGAATTTAGAATCAGTAATATCGTCCTACAAAAGTTTTTGCTTGATATTATCATCGGTGTTGTTGCTTACTAGTTACTTCTTTCATTGCAAGTTTATTATCCTATTTTAGGAAAATTAAATAAAAATACTGCTTTTAAATTTATGTTTATAATATTCATAATTTTATAACTTTACCTTTTACGTATGATATAAGCATATTAATTATATTCATATATATATATATATATATATATATATATATATATATATATATATATATATATATTAAGTTGGTTAGGAGCACTATCGTTGTGCCATTTCATCACATTTTGATAAATATTCACTGTGATGCATTCATGTGATGTTTTAAAAACTATTAGTTTTTTAGTCATTAACTGATAATACATAATAATAATCAATATGACAAGGGATATTAATATTAATTAGTTTTTGTACTCGTGTGTTAAACACACGACATATATATTTTTAAATTAAATTATATATAAACAAAATTAATAGAAAAATCAAAATTAGAAGATGAACACATATCTTGAAAATGAAAATCAATCAACACGTATTATGAAATGAAAATCAAATTATTTTGAATTTTTACATATCAAAATTGTTTCAATCTTTTCGTGATTGTGCAAGTTTGTTTTAATGTTTGCGCTGTCTTGTTGCACCTTGTGTATCAATATTTTAGATATAATGAAATATGATTAAAATGATATCATGTACTTTGGTACTTGTGAATCATTGTATGTTGTATATGAATCATTTGACATATACATCTACTAAATAGTCGGTAAAAAATGTTATTAATTATTACGATGCATGAATATACATCAATGTTTCAACATTTGAAATCATAATAGGATAATTATCTCTTATCTCACATGTTCAATTTATTAATAAATATGATTTTTATATTATAGTATTATGTAGCTATTTGAAGAATTATTTGTCATTTATGTGTCTCTATACACACGAATATGTAGTAAGTAGTTTACCAAAAAATATGAACTAAATTTGCACCATTTGTTTTGGATGTACTTGAACGAAAAAAATGGAAATTTGATAAACAAATATGATTAATTAACCTTACCACTACAAATTAGTTTTTTTTAAAACCAAAAACGGTACTACAATTTGCATATTTTGTGTTTTAAGTATTTCAACCAAAAAATAGAAATTGATAAACAAATATGGTGAATTAATTTTACCACCATAAAATATTTGTAAATTTGTTTTGTGGAAGTTTTTGTCACCAATTTAGAACACATCAATTGTAGACATAAATTGTAATTTGTAGTTGCTTGTTGTGATATATGTATATGTCATGACTATCAACCACTGAAACATTTGATATGTAGTATAAACCAATTATTTGTCTATTTATCACTTTGCAAATACAACAATATAAATTATATTTTTAGATTAGATAATTAATAAAAGAGAAAATCATAATATATAGCAGTATAAGTTTTATACTTACCTCGACATCAACAATGATCAACGTCATAGTATTTTCGGTAAAAAGTAATGTGAAAATATCTAAATGATTAAATTAGATTTATCTTTTAAAATTTTAGAAACTACC
This sequence comes from Codonopsis lanceolata, assembly GCA_013146195.2. Taxonomy (NCBI): domain Eukaryota; kingdom Viridiplantae; phylum Streptophyta; class Magnoliopsida; order Asterales; family Campanulaceae; genus Codonopsis; species Codonopsis lanceolata. The sequence goes on from CM028377.1 coordinate 74,078,372, forward strand.
TTTTGAAGGTTCGCTGATAATTTATATATATATATATATATATATATATATATATATATATATATATATATATATATATATATATATATTAGGGTGGAAATATGAAAGGACATAATGCAAAAAGTGCTGAGAATCTGGACAATATACAAAGAGTTTCAGGAGATGTATTATATATATATATATATATATATATATATATATGACATTAATTGTTATTAAATGTTGTTGATTATAATAATTTTATGAAGATCTATTTTAGAAAGTTAATTTAGGCGGGAAACTACTATAAATAGGAGGGTTCTATGCTTCTGTCATTATTTATATATAGATATATATAACCTCTTCTATTGTCAATAGTAAAAGTCTTATATTTAAAAAGATGTACAATTAACATTACTTATAAACAATGTAGGATAAAACTCTTCTATTATCTATTAATAATAAAATGTAAGAGTGAGATACAATTCTTCTAGTAGTAATAAAATGTGAGGTTTTTAATCTAATGACTTTTAAAACTAATATATAAATTGATGTTGATTTTAAAATTCTTTTGATAAAAATACTTTTATTTATCCCCATATAATAGATAAATCTTATATTGTTTTTAAAAAATGTTAGTTTTATAAGTATTATATAAATGACTTATACTCTTATTACCAATAAAAAAGATGTATTTCACATTGTTTAAAAATAAAAGTTGGATTCTAAATTCTTTAGACTAAAGATTTTTACTTTTACAAAAGATGTATCACACATTGGTTACAAAATATTCTACTATCATTACCAATAGAAGATGTATATCCCATATTGGTTATAAATTGATGTAGGTTTAAAAATATTATTATTAATTACCAATATAATAGATGTATCATACATTGGTCTAGAAAGTGATGTTGGTTTTAAAAATATTTTCATAAAAAACTTTTACTATTGTTACCAATAGAAGATATATATCTCACATTGGTTAGAAAATGATATTGATTTTATATTATTTTATATTATTACCAATAAAAGAGATGTATAACACATTATTTAAAAAAATAGATTTTAAAGTCATTAAACTAAAAACCTTTACTATTACAAAAGATGTTTCTCACATTGATTACAAAATATTCAACTATTATTACCAATAACTTATATGTATCTCACATTAATTAGAAATTGATGTTGGTTTGAAAAATACTATTATTAATTACCAATAAAATAGATGTATCATACAATGGTTAGAAAGTGATGTTGATTTTTAAAGTCTTTTGATAAAAGACTTTACCATTATTACCAGTAGAAGATGTGTATCTCACATTGGTTTGAAAATGATACTGATTTTAAATTATTTTATATTAAATAAAAAAACTTTTACTATTACTAACAATAGAAGAGATATATCACATATTTATTATAAATTAATATTAGTTTTAAATTACTATTATTACTAATAAAATAGATGCATCCTACATTGGTTAAAAAGTGATGTTGATTTTAAAAGTATTTAGATAAAAAGACTTATACTTTTATCATTAATAGAAGAGAAAAAAAAAAAGATGTATTTCATTACATTGTTGGTATTATATGCAATGACAATTAACAAGTGTCAAAGTTAATAATTGCACGTATTTCTCTTTTTGAAAAAAAACTAGTATTTAGTCACGGACAGTTATGTGTCGTAGTTTCTAGAGTAACAAATTATTTTGATTTGAAGATACTGATACGTGGTGAAGATGAAAAACTAACTAATAAGACAAAAAATATCGTGTATAAGGGAATTTTTTTAGAATCTATAATGATTAGTGATATACTCATGTGCAATTATTAATAAATCCATCATCCTTATTTTGTTTATGTACGATTTAGTTGACGTGTGTTTAACGCACGAGTTAAAAAACTAGTTACCAATAGAAAATATGTATTTCGCATTGGATAGAAAAGTGATATTGGTTTAAATTATTTTTAGATAATGTATCTCACATTGGTTACAAAGAGATGTATCTCTTATTATCTAGAAAATGATATTGGTTATAAAAGTCTTTAGATAAAAGAACTTGTATGTTATTACCAATAAAAGAAATGTATCACTCATTATTTATAAATAGATGTTCGTTTCAAAACTCTTTAGATAAAAGACTACCATTATTATTATTTTTATATTATAATCAATAGAAGAGATGTATCTTACATGATTTATAAAGTTTGATTTTAAAAGTTTTTGTATGAAATATTATTATTATTAATATAGAAAGGATCTATCCCAAATTTGTTAGAAATTAATGTTGGTTTTAGAAATAAATATTTATTTTAAAAGTTTTTAGATAAAAATTTTAAATTTTTATTACAAATAGAAAAAAAAAGTATCTCACATTGTTAGAAAATGAATAATTATTTTAAAAGTCTAAAAATAAAAAAATTAATACCATAAAGTTCAAAATTTAAGATGTCTGCTGACGCAGTTACGTTAAAAGTTTTCATTTGAGCAATTTTTTTTTCATTTATGATAACGTTGATAAGAATTATAAATATTATTTTTATTATTACTATTACTATTGCTATTATTATTACTATTATTTTTTATAACAATAATACTATTATTATTCTCAAACATTCACGTGTGACTCTTTGTTTCTCAACAATTACATATTAATAATAGATATTAACAATTATTATAATAATGAGATATTAATCTCTCCTATTAATCTTATTGTTAACAGTATAAGTTTTATATATATAAAATTTTACAACCAACATTATTTTAAACTAATGTGAGATACAACTCTTCTATTGACAATATAATGTTAGATTTTTAATTTAATGACTTTTAAAGCCAAAATTAATTTATAACCAATATAAAATACATCTCTACTAATATTACAAATAAAAATGATGTATCTTACATTGGTTACATTGTAACGGATATTTTGTCTAATATCGAAAAAAATGTAAATTAATGGTTTTTTGTTCGTAATTGAAAAAAAAATAAACCGAATCAAAATCAATCTAATTGACATGCGATATCATGTCTTAATAATAGAAATCGAATCAACAATGACACGTAATCAAAATTACGTGAAGGGGAGAGGAGGGAGGGGTAGTATAGTTTAAATTTGGAGAGGGGTAATGAAGTAATTTTACCCTTTCAATAATATTACGTTTAGGAATTTGAGTGTTACGTATTCTGAAACTTTAATGATATATATTCATTTTATAGGCATAAAACTTTTCAATACTTGAATGAAGTGAAAGATGCATTATATATTGGGTGACACTAAACGTCGTACCTTATTTACTAAATGTCGCACCATTTTAAATGGTCATATTACAATTACACCCTTACTCTCCTTAAAACAAAATAACCCACAATTTTTCAATCATTTTCCAAACACCCCTTCCCTATACAAATTAGCAATCAGCGTCTCTAGGCAGCAACAAGCTTCTCACACTGCCTTTCTTCCCCAGCAAGAAAAATAAAAATTAGTATCATAAATAATCTAAAAGAAAAAATTAATTTTTTTTTTTGTGGCTAATTTTAGCTTAAGTTGCCAGGCAACGTAAGTTTAAATGATTAAAAGTCGCTGGACCAGTTAGACTTGCAATGTTTCAAGTCCAAAACCCTAGTGGACTTGATGATTTTAAGTCCACATACCATGGCGGTTACATTAAGGTTTTCAGGAAAGTCGCAGGACCAGTTAGACTTGCAATGTTTCAAGTCTGAAACCTTAGTGGACTTAATGATTTTAAGTCTACATACCTTGGCGGCTACATTAAGGTTTTCAGGAAAGTTGTCGGACCAGTTAGACTTGCAATGTTTCAAGTCCAAAACCCTAGTGGATTTAATGATTTTAACTTTTAAGTCCACATACCCTAGCGGCTATATTAAGGTTTTCAGGAAAGTCGTCGGACCAGTTAGACTTAATGATTTTAAGTCCACATACCCTGACGGCTACATTAAGGTTTTCAGGAAAGTCACCGGACCAATTAGCTTTATAATGTTTTAAGTCCAAAACCCTAGTGGATTTAATAATTTTAAGTCCACATACTCTGACGACTTCACTAAGGTTTTCAAAATTATCAAATCGATGGTGTATTTCGAGTTATAAACGGGAGAGTTGAAATGCGATTTGGACTTAAATTGTAGTAAGTCGCTAGGGTTGATGGACTTATAAGATGTAAGTATTTCGACCTTGGCGACTTAAAGCAAATCAATCATTCTGATTTTCAGCTCGGTATTTAGACTATAAAATAGCAAAAAAAATAAAAAAAATATTGAAAATATCGTAAAATAAGAATCTATATGATCATTGCAGTTCGATTTCGCTTTATTTTGAACATTATGAGGATTATTGTCGGAATTCGCATTGTCGACGTGATTAGATTCTATTAAAGAGTAAAATTTGATATTGAAAGAGTTTATTGTTGAAAGTTATAAAAAAGGGGGGAGCAAAAAAATCTATATGATCATTGTTGTTCGGATTCACTATATTTATTGTCGTCAGGATTCTCATTGTCGTTAGGATTTACATTATCGTTGAGATTCCCATTATCGTCAGAAATAAAATTTGATAGTGAGAGGGTCTATTGTTGAAATTGGTGAAAAAAAATGGGAAAGAAATAAATGCTACGGAGTTTTTTTCATAAGGATATTTTTGTAATTTGGTTTTTAAGTGGTTGCGAAGTTTAGTGTTAGTAGGGTGTATTTATATTTATATCTTTCCAACCTCGAACGTGAGATTAGAAGCTTTACGCGCCTCATGCGGTGACCTGGTGGTCGCAGTCGTTGCCTCTCAAGTTCTTAAACCCCCGCTACCAGAATCGCCGACGTCAAAATCCATTCCCACCGCGACGATCTCAAAAACCCCAAACAGACAATTTCCAAATTAACCAATATCAACCGACAAAATGAGAAGAGCTTCCACTCTCGCCGCCTCCTCCGCCGCCTCTGCGGCTTTCCAGTTCAGGCTTTCACAGGCCTCCTTTTACCGTACCAGTACAGCCACTTCTTCCTTTCGTAGTCGTTGGTTTTCCACCGCCTTTGGTTCTTCTGGCGAGGGCTCAGCGAAATTTGTGTCTCTAGGACTCGTGGGGGCTCTGTCTGTTGCCGGAGCCGCATCCCTGTTCCAAGAGGCGTATGCCAAAGAGCCGATCTCCGCGGATCGTGTCCCAAAGGATGTTGTGCTCTATCAGTACGAGGCATGCCCTTTTTGTAACAAGGTTAAAGGTACTCTCTTTTTATTCATTTCATTGTCTTTTCTGCTCAATATTTGTTTTTTAAAAGTTTATTTGATCTGGTATACTGCTCTCTTTCTTGGAATTTTAGATTCAAAGAGTCCCATTTTGAAAACTAAGCTTACAATGCCCTTAAATTTTTAACTTTGCCTCTCATGTATGAACTCTAAAATCTTGAAACTGCAAAATAAAATGTTTATTACAAAGGTCACTTCCAATGCTAATTGTGTATGCCTTAGATAGTTGATTTTGCATTCGGGATTCGTTTTGAATGGAAGGAAGGGAGTTGAATTTTAAAAAGTTTCTTCTCAGCTCTTTCTGTTTGTTGATATTGTTCAGGAAATAGTATTTCAATTGGCCGAGATAGACTGGGATGACACAAAAAAATGTTAGTTTACACAAAGATAAGTTGAGAAACCGAATGCAAAGAATGAGAGCATTACAAAGTAGTTGGTTCACATGTAAGACGATGTCTAGAATTGAGTGGCTTATGTAAAAGGGTGGGTTCACCGGTTCAGGACGGATACGAAGGTCTCACTAATTTGGCGATTGAACATCAAGAAGGATGCGAGCCTGAGTTGTAATATGCCTAAGAACTTATAAAATTGAATTATATCATATGATGTGCGTGGAACATGCAAACAAAAAAAAAACAAAATTATCGCTGAATTAGTGGTTTCATGGGGTCCGATACACACACGTGTTGTACTATGAACTTATATAAGTATATATTTAAGTAATTAATTAATTTCCGTAGGTCTTACTTTATTTAGGCTTCCATCTTCCAATTGCGTTCTTTACTACGTGTCTTTTTTTAAAACCGTTTAACCCCCACATATTCCAACTTAAATTTTTTGAAAATCCATAAACAAATATCAATTAACAAGTGTGCTGAACTATGGTGCCCACACCCCTCTTACTTGCTACCCCGTCAAATTTAATGTTGCAACACAGATTTTCGAGCTCTTGACTGATCCTCCCTTTCGAATTTCCCCTGTTAGCTCCTTTTTTAATTTTTTCAGTGCGAACGTTCTCAATTTCCATCAAAATATCTTCTATTTTATCTTCTATTTTAGCATAGATTGGAAATGGTAATTACTTTATGCTCTTTGAATTCTACTATTCGACATTCCTATCTTATGTATGTCTAGACAGAGATCTTCCATATGCTTTTGGAAAAGGAAATTATGATGCAGGCATGGTTAAGTTATCAAGAAATATCATAAGCGGATGTTCTTTGACGCTTTGTTATCTATACAATTTTTTGATAAGTATTTAGGGCAATTATTAATGAAGATTTGAGGTGGGTCATGATATCATAGCATGAAATCAAGTTGGGTGAAGTGGAGAATTGCATCCAGAGTTTTTTGGACTGACGTTGCTTGTTATGTTAAAAGGAAAATTCTATAGGACAACTAATGAACCCACTTCATTTATATTACAGTCAATGCTATAGCCAAACCAAAATGTTAAGATGGGCGTGTGCTAGGGAAAGATATTAAATACTTTCGGCCTATTAGTCTGGTTGGAGGAGTGTACAAAATTATTGCTAAGGTTCTATCAGTGCGTATGAAATCAGTTCTAGGGAAGATCATTTCTGAGTCTCAACATACTTTCTTGAGTGGACGACAGATCACAGAGGCAGTTTTGATCGCAAATGAGGTAGTAGACTCGAGATTAAGAAGCGGGGGAAGCCAGGTCTGGTTTGTAAATTGGAAGTAGAGAAGGCATATGACAATGTAAACTGGGGGTTCTGGATTATCTGTTGACCAGGATGGGCTTCGGAAGCCGTTGGAGAGAGTGGGGTTTCTTCTGTAATTCTACGGTGAAATTCTCGGTGTTGGTTAATGGTGAGCCTGCATGGTTCTTCTCTAGTTCGAGTGGGTTACGACAAGGAGACCCTTTATATCCATTCCTCTTCAATGTCTTCATCATAGTTATGGAGGCGTTGAGTAGAATGTTGGATATCTCGGTAGCTAAGAACCTGGATCAAGGTTTTGATGTGGGAAGAGTTGGAGATCAGGAGTTGATGACTTCTCACTTGCCTTTTGCGGATGATACTCTAGTGTTTTACGAGGCAGTTCACTCTTAGTTGGGCTATCTTTGTTTAGCCTTACTCTTTTTCCAGGCGGCATCGGGTCTATAGATAAATATTCGCAAGAGCGAGGTGTATCCAGTAGGGGAAGTGAACAATATAGAATACCTGGCGGGTTTCTTTGGGTGCAAAGTGGGAAATACCGACCTCTTATTTAGGTCTTCCTCTCGGGGCTGTTTCAAATAGTAAGAACATATGAAATCCAATTATTGAAAGGTTCGAGCGAAGACTTGCTGGATGGAAGAAGCAATACTTGTTGAAAGGCGGTAGATTTACTCTCATCAAGTGCACTCTTTCTAACTTACCCACGTATTACATGACGGTGTTCGTTATGCTTGCATCTGTGGCAAAAAGGCTGGAGAAAATGGGGAGAGATTTCCTATGGGAGGGATATTTGGTGGAGAGGAAGTATCATTTGGTTAAATGGGAGATGGTGTGTTTAAATATGAGTAATGGAGGCTTAGGTATCAAGAATTAAAAATTTTAATGCTGCTCTTATGGGTAAATGGCTGTGGAAATATATGAGGGAGGATAGACAGGTACAACGTAGACCAATAACTTCACTGGCTAGTAAGTTTGATATTATCAAAATCAACCTCTTGCTGACGGTTGCATTTCAAGGGATTTGGCAGGGATCACGATTCGAGTAATCTTTGGCAGTGCGGTGCTTGCTACTATTTGGTGTGTTGGATGGAGAGGAACTTTGGAATCTTTTGGGATCTGTCTCTTAGTTGACTCTTCTATGGTGGGTAGCTTTTCTTGCATTCCCTGTGGACTTTGGCTAATGGTGCATTTCAAGGTGTTGCAGTTTCATTTATAAAGTGGGATTGGAATGCTCTTTCTCCTTTCTGTTTTTTTTGTATCTCAGTTGTCCTCTCCCATTTAATACAATCGGCTATTCCGTGCCAAAAATAAAATAATAAGATTATTGAGTGTGGTTAAGCAGATAACTAGTGTTTGTCGAGCCGTGCCAGGTAATTGGGACAAAGGCCAAGTTGAGCTGAGACTCCTAAGTTAATTTGCTTGTTTTGGGCTCTCCTGTGAGTATGCTACAATCAACTTCCACCGTCAAAGAATCACTGAAGCTATGGATTATTGTTTTATTCTTTTATGTGCACATAAAGGTTTTTAGGTTATAGTTTTTGTCACTTACAAGTAAATAACCTAAACAAATAAATGTATTAAGTAGGCTTGAGTAACAATTTATTAATGATTACATAGTTCCTTTAAAGCTGTTTATATTATGGAGTTATGCTTAAGCGGTAGAAGAAACTATGACTTGGTGAGAACTGGAAAATGCTGGTTTTGGTATGTGGGCGTAACTCTTCTGTTCTGCTCGATTGAAAACAAGTAGGATAGCTGATGAATTGTTGGGTGATATGAAGCCTAAGAGGACAGAGACTGCTGCTTTTCTTTCATTGGACTAATATTGTGTTTCCATTTTCCCACCATTTCAGCTTTCCTGGACTATCATGATGTACCTTACAAAGTTGTGGAGGTGAATCCCCTTAGTAAGAAGGAAATCAAATGGTCTGAATATAAGAAGGTGCCTATATTGATGGTGGATGGCGAACAATTGGTTGATTCATCAGGTTCTTCCTATCTTCATCCAAGTTGATTTATATTCCTTCTTATGTTTATGGTTTTTAAATTTAAGCTAAGGGTTAGTATGACATTGAGCAGATGATAGAATTGCTCAGTCATTCAAGTGATTGATATACCCATTGAGCTAGAATGTGACCTTGTTGCAGCTATTATTGATAAGTTTGATGAAAAGGTCAATCTTAAGGAATCTACTAAAGCAGTTACAGACAATGATGAAGAGAAGAAGTGGCGTCAGTATGCTCCTTTTCACTTTTCAGCTAAAGTTCATCTTTCAAATACTTTCATATTTCAGTAAATCTGTGTAATATGAGCTCAACCTGAGATACTACTAGGATTGATGAACTATTGTTTACTTGAATTCTTTGCTGTGCAACTGACGCCTAATTCAGATCTGATCATATCTTAGCTCAGCTCCTCTTTCTGATCTGTGCTTAGTTTTCCTGTGAACCCACTGATTTAGTGGCAACCTTTTGAAAGGAACTTTAGCTGCAGTTTACCTTTTTGGCGCATTACACTAGGAATAATGTCCTCCTAGATAGACGAGAACTCTGGAACATGTTACGTGCTGCATGCTGTTGGTAAAAGTATTGTTAGGTGTTGGTTCAGTTTTGGAGAACAGTAACCTAGGAGCCTCCTTTTTTTGGGGAGAGTAAATAAATAAGGAAAGATAGTCCTCTAGTGGGAAAAAACAAAAAAAAAAGACCGAAAGAGCAAAAGCAAGCCAAATTGGGCCAAACTTGAGTTTCTCTGAATATAAGAAAAGGGCATGCCCATGAAAGCACCCCACCCACAGTATGTCTCCGTGAAGATTATGCCATCTATCCTATCAGATGTTTCTACATACAACAACCTAGCTAGTCGTCTTCCCCCAAGCGAGCTGTTCTTAAAGAATCTTTCATTGGAAGTTCTCTTCTAACGACAACTTTGCAAATGAATTCCTTTAACGTTTACGGGGATGGTAATGACTGTGATTATAGCTGATAGCCCTACCAGGGAGTTTTTTCAGTTTTGTTTCCCTGAAAAATACTGCACCATCTAGTGAGAACCCGGCTTATCGGTATGTCCTTTACTTTATTTCCATCCCTTTACCATCTTACACGAGCCTAATTTGTGGAAGGAAGCATTCACTCTTTCTGATGTGATGTTCCATTGTTCCATGACACACTAAAAGGTTCGCAAGTTGGCGGAATCCAATAAACTCAACTATCAATCAGATTTGATCAGATGTCTTATTTCTAAAAGGATTTGGCCAACGTGTGCTCTAAGTGCACATTATAAAAGCCTAAATATAGTAAGTTCTCTTGATGACACCCCATACACAAGTTCAATACCACCAGGGTAGTTTTTTAGACAAAACATACTATCAATGGATGCTTGAAATATGCCCTAATGACACATGCTTTACTTTTCTATAATATGAAAGTGCATAGTAATACAAACCCTGCAACCTGATTGCCCGCTGAACAAGCTAATAATGTCTGATATAAGTATGTCCATGTCTCGAGGTCAACTTAAAGTGTCCTATCAATTGGCCATTGTCTCAGATGCAAACCCACATATCATGACGTATGCAGTGGCATCTTAAATCATGCCAGCCTAATTTTGGCTAATAAGTTCCAGGTCAAACTCGCACAATAAAATACTAGTTCTTAAGCCGATAAAAGTTAGACAGGATGGTTATAACTTCTAACAGGAAAGAGTACACTAATTATCATCAAGATAAGTAATCAAAACTCTATGTCTTCTATGCTGACTTGAAAGAGTGATAATTGTCCCAATAGTACTTAGACAGGAAGGTTCCGGCATCCTAGTCAAGCTCTAGACGGGTTAGTATACTTCCTATTCATCATTTTCGGAGTTTCTTTTTCTCCAAGTCTCTTCGGTTCTCACTGGATACTTTGGGAATTTGAAGGTCAGCTAGCTACTGCATCAACATTGTTTATGGTCAAGTTTCACATGACTGAATCTCTTCATTGCCATACTCGTGTTGAGTTTCCATTTCCGATATGTTAATCATGCATTCACTGTTACTGGTATAAACTTTTTCTCGAGATCAATCGTTTAAGTTGTTCATGCCTTTGATGTTTATGGTAATATGTAGGTGGGTTGATAACCATCTGGTGCATGTGTTATCACCAAACATATACCGGAATACTTCTGAAGCTCTGGAATCCTTTGACTATATCACTAGCAATGGTAAGCACATGTTGATATTATATAATGGATATATGTACATCCATGTGTGTGTGTTTAGTGCAATTTTGTTATGAAGTAGGTATGATATGATTTATGGGTTTGGAATCCATTGACAACATAACAATCATGGCAAAATGTATGGTAGTGAGTTTTTAGGTTAACCTTTATCTGGCACAACTTACGTATTAAAAATTATTTTTTTAACCAAGTATTACCTGTATTCATGCCATCAACAAAATCAAACAGTTATAGATTTTCCTAGGCCAAGACAAAGTTATGATCAGGTATAGATACTCTAGTTGGGTACCACGTGATCTGGATTTGACCTGGAGGAGTGACGTGGCGGGGTTTGAAACCCCTGGTGGATTATGTTTGTGGTAAACATGCCTTGTTGTGAATCAAACCCCAGCACACTGATGGTCGTTACTCTAGTGTTATGTCCTCTGATTAAACCATTGGTACTTGGTAATCTATTGCAATGTTGTCCTTGTTTATTCATCAACTGAAGGGAGGTCATTCTGACCGCTTGGGAGTGGTTAAGCTTGAGTTATTTGGTGGGCACTTTGGGAATGTTTCTGGGACCTAGCAAAAGTTGTTCACTTTCGGACTCATATTGAATTACTGATGGTCAAATGAAGTAATTACTTGTAATCTTGGTGATCTGATGAGTGATGGTCAAACGAAGTAATTATTGTTGTGATGTACCTATGAACTATGAAGGCACTAGTGGGTGCCATAGTGCCCAACTGCCTACTCTAATTTTGAAAAAAAAATATCTTTTTAAGTAAGAAAATGTTATAAATATGAGAGTGTCAAAACAGGTGACACGCCCTCTATACAACAGTAATAATTACATTATGTTATGTTATCCACAAACTCTACAAAAGGGTTTACGTCAAAAGAAATCAACTCATGGAACCAAAAGAGCAGAGTATGCATAATAATCTCCTTGATCTTCTCTACGCTTCTCTCCCGCATTCTCAAAAACTCTAGCATTCCTTTCCAACCATATAGTCAAATCGCCAATGGGGCCACCTCCCATAAAAAATTAAAAAATTCCTCCTTCTCTCTTTATACAGGGACCAACATATTCTCATCATCTCTTTCACCGAATTAGGCATCACCCACACCACTTTGAAACAATTAAACACAAAGTCCCAACACTGTCCAGTAAAAGGGCAATGCCGCAATAAATGGTTGACACTTTCCCCATCACTTTTCCACAAACAGCACATGTTGACTAAAATTTTACCACGACGCTGGAGGTTGTTGCATGTTAACCGAGTTCATTTATAGCTTCTCACATAAAAACACTCACCCTTGTTGGGGCCTTAGTCTTCCACACTCTTTCATGGGAACGAGAGATAAAAGGATTTAACCGAGAAATCCTTGCACTTCCCTCCTTCCTACACAACTAGATCTTCTCTATGTCTATCTACTTTTTGTCTATAAAGCAACTGAAAGAGACGCCCAAGAGAGTCTGACTCCCAATCTTGAAAGTTTCTTCTAAAAATGGGGTTCCAAGTAGCACTCTCTCCATTGAAATGTAACACAGAACACTGACTGTTTCCTCCTTATGTGTAGTAAGGCTATATAACAATGGGAAAGCCCTCCGAAGCTCCGTACCCCCACACCGATTATTGCTCCAAAATCTAAGTAAGTTGCCAATACCCACATCAAAAGCTATGTATCTCTTCATAATATCCGACTTCCTTCTAATACCTTTCACACTCCCACCCCATAAGAAGAGTGAACCTCAATTCGATTCCACACATGGTCCCCAACTCCATATTTATTTGCTCAACACAACCTTATTCCAAAGTGAATCTTTTTCGCGCAAAAATCTCCAAAACCATTTACCCATCAACACCACATTGAACAATTTTAACCTTTTAATCCCCAATCCACCACCTCATCTTATCAAATGGTACTTCCTATCCACCACTTGACCCTCCCACAAAAAGTCTCTCTCCAACTTTTCGATCCCGTGCACCACTGAAATCGGCATAGCAAACATCTACATAAAATAAGTTGGCAAGCTTGAGAGGGTACTTCTGATAAGGGTTAATCTTCCTCCCGTAGAAAGATACTGTTTTTTCCATCCCCCTAACCAGCATTCGAATCTTGCTATAATCAGGTTCCACAACTCTTTATTTCTAGGGTTAGAACCTAAAGGAAGCTCAAGATAAGTCGTTGGGAAACCACCTACCTTACAACCAAAAAACGCAGCTAGTTCATTCAATACTCCACCTCGCCCACGGCCAACAGCTCACTCTTCAGAATGTTCACCTTCAAACCTGAAGCCGCCTGAATAACAGGATCAACCTTAGGTAACCCAGCTGAGCTGCCTTAGCCTCGCAAAAAACCAGGGTGTCATTTGCAAAAAGCAAATGAGAGACCAACACCTGAGAGCCAACCTCCCTCCCTACAGAAAATCCTCGAATTAAGCCATTTGTGCAGCAGTCTCTATGATCCTACTAGGAGCTTCCATGATGAACAAAAATGGATAGGGTCTCCTTGGCGCAATAACGGAAAATTTAGGCGAAGGTATACAAAACAGAATCCAGTCCCTCCAGCGCTGCCCAAAACCCATCTTGCTCATAATATACATCAAAACGTCCCAATTAACGTGATCGTATGGCTTTTCTATATCCAATTTGCAAAGCAATCCTGCTTCACTGCTGTGAATCCTCCAATCCACAATTTCATTAGCTACCAGTGAGTGACGCTTCTCTAATTTACCTGCCTCCCACAAACGCATGTTGAGTGTAATGTACTTTTTGATGGTTTTAAGGGTTTTCAATGGAGAACTATGCTCTTGGAGAATATGGTGAGACTTGCTTTGTTCAGGGTGGAGTTGGTGGAGTACAACTGTGGAGTTGCGATCTTGGTTCCTTAACATTATGTTAATGAAGTTCCAATGCAAACGTGTGCAACAAAGGTTTCCATTGTATTAGCCAATAGAAATGTTAGTTTAGTTGGGTTGTTCAACTTTTGGCTTTAAGAGTACTCCCATCGTCTCCAAAATACTTGCCTGGTTTGAATTTTTTAATTTAGGCCTTGTTTGATAAATGATTGATTTTGTGGTTTGTGATCCTTTTTCGTGGTTTTGTAATAATCAGTGTTCTAAAATGTGGCCTAGGCGGCCGTCTAGGTGCTGGCCCCACGCCGCGATTAACGTCAAATCGGACAAAAAGCCGCCGGAGAAGAAAAGGCCGGCCAAGACGCCCTGAATCGTCGACTAGTTACTCTCCAGCTCTAGGTGCCGACTAACACACCAAGAAATGAACTGGAAAATAGAAGAGATCAAGAAAGACGATCAACTTTGAAGAGATGATTGATGTCGAACTTTGAAGAGCCGATTGATAATGCTATGATTCCTTTGAAGCAGACGAGAGACAAGCACTCTAGGAGTCGGCGTTCATGTCGATTTAGGATTTTTATTTTCAATAACAAAATGTTGATGAAATTAGGGGAAGAAATTGGGGTTGATGGGGGAAAATAATGATGAGGAGATGGGGGGGGGGAAAGGGTTTAATAGAAAGAGGCGAGAGAAATGGAAGGAAGGGCCGGAGGGGGTTCGGTCGGAGTTGGCGGTGTGAGAAAGCGAGAAGGGGGTTTTCTCTTTGGACTGTAGGTATAGAGAGAGAGAGACTGAGTGACTAGTTTTTAACTTTTTCTAAAGAAATTGTTATACACACCTACACGCCTCTCCTACCAAAGAAAGATATGCTGCCCAAGTGCCCCTTGAACTGGAAATATAATATGGAGTATTAGTTATTAAATGAAAAAAATAAAATATATTGGTTTCATCATTTAATAAATAGGTTTTGTGGTTTTAATTTTTTTTATAATAACATGAGAAATAAAACACAAAAGGGAAGAGAAATTTTAAAATAAGTTTCAATCTTGTTAATTATGTTTACTTATCAAAAAAAAAAACTTGTTAATTATGTTTTATGTATTTTCTTTTTCTATACAGATATTGTCTAGCAATCCTCAACTGGTGTCAAAGCAATGATACATATTTTATTTTCTATCACACAATGTACATATATGTTTTAGTTACAATTACTAAACCTTTTAGGACTAAGTAGAAATTTAGTAACTAAAGAGTTACAATTTTGGCACCCATTCACCCAACACTGAAAATTTCTGAGCCCGCCACTGAATTACCACTGTCAATATGTGAACTTTTCTTTTATGTCAATATCCTGAATCGCCTGTTCTGCTCCTGTATTTGCTAGGTAATTTCAGCCTCACTGAGAAATACACTGTGAAATATGCTGGGGCTGCAGCAATGTACTTTGTATCCAAGAAGCTGAAGAAGAAATATAACATTACTGATGAGCGTAAAGCCCTGTATGATGCTGCAGAAACGTGGGTGGATGCACTCGATGGCCGGGAATATCTTGGTTTGTTTTCTTGATATTATCTTGTGACTTCTGTTATGAAAACTTATTGCACACAACGGCCAACACTGCACGAGATCTTTGCATAAAAACCCAATAAATATTCGACCATGAGGCATTGATGTTGAATCACAAGCTTTAACTTCTTTCTTTTTACGCCCTTCTAAGGTTTCCACACATTAACCATGAAAATATATCTCATAGTTTGGCATAATTGATGTGAAGATAACTTTAGCTTTACCAACATAAAAGGTTTCGTCTTGGTGTATACTTGAATATTATTTTCCCTTCACTTTGTGTTTGTTTCCATTGCTTCAGGCGGCTCCAAGCCCAATTTAGCTGACCTAGCTGTTTTTGGTGTATTAAGACCTATTCGGTATTTGACATCTGGTAAAGATATGGTGCAGCACACCAGAATTGGCGAATGGTATGCAAGAATGGAGCAAGAGGTGGGAGAATCTTCAAGGATAAAGGCCTAGATTGGTATTCCCTCTGGCATTCAATGACCTTAAAGGTCATTGCAAAGCCGATCAGTTCGACTAGGAGAGAGCAAACACCACTATACATATCACTTGTTGGTCCTCATTGAAATTTTTGAAATTGGCTGTGGGTGATTTAATTTTTCATAGAATAAGACTGGTATGACAATTCATTTTTCTCTGCTACATATCAGTTATCGCGTACCAAGATAGGTATCCATTTTGAAACTGTTCATAAAAAATTTATACAAGTTTGCACACTAATGGCTTTATTTTGGTTTGGTTTTGTTATACTAATTTTCAGGAAATATCCCTTTTAGTTAATTTGGAAGCTTTCTTTCTATGAATTAAATTGTGGATCTTAATCCGTAAGATAAAACTATTCATGTTAAATGAGTCAAAATTTATAAATCTGAGCGTCATCCCTTGGGTTTTATAAATTGCAACGCCATCCCTCATGTTTATAATGAAGAGTGTTACTTTTTAGCATAAGTGTGTCACTTTGCATATTTAATGAAAATTATTGTTTTTCTTAAAAAGTAATATTTTTTGCATTAAATGTGTCACTTCTGACTGTAAAAGTGTTTTTTTTTAATTAAATGTTTTTTGGCATTAAAAGAATTGTTTTTTTTAACATTAAATGTGTCTCTTTTGGCCCTAAAAGTGTTTCTGTACATTACCGATGAACATTGCTACTGTTGCCCTTAAAAGTATACTTTTTAGCATTAATTATGTCACTATTTTAGTAAGTGTTACTTCTGGCTTTAGAAGTGTTATTTTGTATTTTTAATGAAAATTTCTAATTTTTTTCAAAAAAAAAAAATGTTATTTTTGCCCTCAAATGTGTTGCTTAAGTGTCACAAAAATAAAGTTAATTAAAGTTTTAAGTTGATTTAAGATTAAAATGCAAAGTCTCGACAATTTAGGGACTTCGACATCCAAGTTCGGAAGATGGAGGACATCGGAGTTCCATCTGGAGGCAACAGAGCAAATTAACAAGCAATCTATTAATGTGGTGACACGCTGTGAGCTTGCCACGTGCCCCGTTCGCCTTAAGCTCACCCAACGTGTTTTTGAAATAGGTTCAGGTTTGACTCACGGTTTTCAATTGTTTTCACCCATGTTTCTTCTCTCATTTTGATTAGTTTTCTTGTTGGGTAATCCCTGGTCTCCTTTGATGGATTATCCGCTCCAACAGCCTCTTTTTTGTCATTTTTGGGCTTCGCCTTATGGTTTTTAGATTCGTAAGACAGTCATACGTGAGATCCTACTCTTTCATCTTTGATTAAAAAATTTGCCGCTGGATAATAGAATGTTCCTAATGTAATGAAAATTGACATCCTTTGTTCTTGGATGAAACAATTTTAGTTCGACTCAAGTTTTCACATTTATCGGTTCTCATAATTTCCTTGATTCAATCAAGTAAACAAATATCGCATTGGGAAAGTATTTGTTTTAACACAGTAATGGTTGTAACAGATGGCACAGAAATTTTTAGGACGTTAATGCAGGCGGATCATATGTCTGCTCTGTTACATTTGCAAATAGGGATAGAGTTGTGAATTGAAGCAAGTTTATCAAATTCAGTTTGACTTTGATTTGTTTAAAAATGAATCAAATTCAAGCTTTACATTATATTTATTTTTTCAAATAAAATCATATTTAAACGTTATGAACTCGACTTGAAAGGCGAAGGAGCTTTCTATGTAGGAAAAATTACAGGCAAGTACCTTTCTATCAATTTATAATCGCTCTAGTACATTTTGTTTTAAAAAAACTACATAAGCAACTTTCATTTTCTTCTTCATTAAACGCCCCTTTGCCCGAAGACATATAAACATAGTAATCGAAGATGGTTCCCACATCATAGTAATCGAAGATGGTTCCCACATCACAGTATGAATAGATAGTAAGAAAAGTGTGATGCTTAGGGATGAAGTGGAAAGAGAATGAGAAGGTAAGGTTGTGAAGAAGAGCACCCGTGTCTTCACCTTGAATTTTATTACTCTCTACCACCCTAACTTCCCATTTTATTTCATCTTCATCTATCGATGTTCAGGTGGTTAAGAAAGTCAAAACAAATAGGAGAACACAAAGTTGGGTTCAATTATCTTCTTATTCTTCTTCATTGTATTTGTGTTTATGATTCGAAATAGATTCACTTTGTGTGTGTGTGTTGCTATGCATGTAAACAGTTTGATGAAATGCCCAAATGAGAACTTGTTCGTTGTTGGACAAGTTGTTGAGTCGTGATGCATCATTTTGTGAATTGTGATGCATCGAATTGGAATTGTAATGCGTTGAATAGAAATTGTGATGCATCACTATGTTATACAATTTGAGCATATTTTAACGCTAATTAGTTTTTTTGAACATTTCAGATGTCTCAGTCTAGTTGTGATCTTGCCCTACAAGCCAAACAAAATTATGTGTATTGATGATTCTACTGTGACTAAAATAAGAAACTGAATTAGGCATTACTTAGGATGCTTTGAATACCTACTTTAAGTCCGGACCTTTTGTATTTCTTAAATTAGTTTTTGATTTTGATTTTGATTTTTAAAGTTGTTTTGTTAGACATTTAGTTTCCAGGTTCAAATTTTGGTTCCATTACTGTTTTGTTGTGATTATGTACATGAAAGAAATAATAGACATGAGGTTTTGGTTCAATTTTCGATACATCCAATTGGAATTGTGATGCATCTCTATGTTACACAATTTGAAATCATGCATCACAATGAATACATTATGCACCGCGATGCATATGATCATGCATCAAAATTCAAAATCATGCATCATGTTTAATTTTGTGCATTACGATGCACGATTTTGTGCATCTGAAGTTCCCGAGGCCCGTGTGTTAGGTTGTTCATTAAAGGTATACTTGTCCTTTTTGTATTAAAAATGTCTTTTATTTGCTAAAAAAATATTGTGGACTTTAGCGGTTAAATATTCCATGTAGGGGACCGGTCGTGTTTTCATCCTTCCATTTTAATAAGTCTATAGCTCAAATTAGGATTGGGTTACAAACTTACAATGCATGGATCGATCGAGGATTGAGAAAATGTACTCCTTTTAGACTATACATTCGAAGGGAAATTGTAGCTGGATAAAGACACTTTTATGATATTCTTCCTAAAACGTCCCACCACCCATCAAAATGGTTTCTTCCTAAATCTTGACTTGTAATTTTTCCCTTTCATTTCGATTTTCTTACATATACGATTGGTAATCAACATGTAATAGAAAAACCGTAAAACATAAATATTTTTTTTTATATGTGATTGGCAATAAACGTGTAACTAAGCAAATCATGGAAAACTATGCATTGAAACGTGATAGAGATAATTGTGGATCAATAAATCAATCAACTATTAATTTTAAAAAAAATCTACTCCCTCATTCGTGTCTTCATGACTTTTATTCCAAGATTACTGTCTTATTCATCTCCTTCCTTATTATAGATCTTTTGTGACAAGGAAGGTGAGAAGACATGAATGAAGGAGGGGGAATGGAGATAGAGGGAACTAAGATCACATGTGGGTTCTGATGGTGCTTTATTACATCCACTCTCAATTCGATTTGTCCATTTGCTTTGATTTCAAATCAATTAGGCAGAGAAAGTTATTTGAACTCTCATTTTGTTCGTTTTGTAGAACATTCCATTCTTCTTTCTAATCTTTTCTAATCTTTCAATTTTTAATAGCGATGCATCAAATTTCAATCGATTTGGAATCGCGGTGCATCACTATGTTATACAATTTGGAATCATGCATCGTAATGCACATAATCATGCATCACGATTCAATTTTGTGTATCAGCAATACAAGAACTGATTTACCATGTATGTGTTCGGTTCGTTAAGGTTATATTCGTCATTTTTCTCAAAGGTGCCTTTGTTTGGTTAAAAGAAAACATGATGAATAGGTTGAGAACTTTTGAAAAGAGACCGTCCATGCATTCAACTACTAGTTTTCAAACAATATTATAAATTGATTGCAAAAATCAATCATTAAGCAATAACCTCCGCTACAATTCTTTGTGCCAAAACTTTAAATCTATCTCATGTAAAGTGCTTCTAGTATGAAAACCTAATTTAAGTTTTTATTTATTCTTTGTTTAGCATGCTTTATAGTCCTTTAATTCTCTACTATTTTTTTACTCCCTCCGTTTTCAAATAATCTTCTTCTTAATTTGATCTCACGCATCGTTTAAGAAAAAGTAATTGACAGTATTGTAAATATTTATATAATTTGTTGTTTCCTTTAATGCCCTTTAACATATGACCATAATTAAAGTAGGTAGACAAAATAAGAGTAAAGTGATAAAAATGTTTTCTTAAAAATGAAAGTTTTGAAAGAGGATAATTATTTTGGAAGGAACAAAAAAGAAAAGGACGACAATTATTTAAAAACTGAAGGAGTATTAATCTATATTTAATACTTTATGTTACTTTGTTGAGTTTGGTCATCTTGTTATGCCTTTGAATTATTTTTTGCCACTATAATAATATTTTGAGTTGACGCTATTATTTGGGATTAGTCAAGCTAACTTCAAGATAATTAAACAAAAGAATAATTGCGGGTCGGTTCTCTTTTTAGAAATTGTAACCTTCCACTACATCATTTTTTTTCTCAATTGCATAAGTCCACTTAATAAATTAATTACAATAATGTCATTTCCTCCAACTCCTTTCATCTCATCTCTTTCTTTCTTTTCACCTCTTTTTTTTTTCTTTCGATTTTGATCATTTCATTTCTTAAAATAATTTTTTTTCTCTCTCTCTCTCACCCACTCACTTCATCTTCTTCAATTTAGTACTACTTACACTTGGTTTTGACTATCGCTACCATTTTCACTTGGCTAGCTGGAGAGTTCTACTAATTGTTATGTTACTATCCTTCTGTCTAACAAAAATATCTTAGTATCGGACACGCGCGCGCGGTCTCGATGGACACAACGCTAGTCACCCACAAGCGTAGCAATTCTTTGTGGGCAGACCATTCCATGGGGATCGTTGGAACGAATTTACATTTTTTCTCAAAGATTCAAACTAGGCAGAAGGATTAAAGAGAGGCACATATGTTTTGATTCGGGCATCGTTGGTTTCGATTTAGTGAATGCCTCTGTTGTTCTTCCTATGGCATGGTTTGGTGACGAAAGATTTTCACTTACTGAATATGTGTTTCTTTTGTATTATCTTTACAGAATTACAGGGTCATAAACAATGGGTAACTGAAGTACACTTTATTGGTGTTGTAGAGCATCAAAATCTTGTAAAACTCCTTAGATACTGTGTTGTAGATGGAGAACGGGGGATCCAGTGTCTACTTGATTATGAGTTTATGTCACATCGAAACCAACGATGCCCGAATCGAAACAAACGAGGTGGGCGTCGAAACTTACGACGCTTACAATGCGAGCATGTTTCTCGTTGAATCGCAAATGTGTTTGAGAGTGTAATCGTGCATGGTAGTCCGTTCCGCTTCTAATAAGGTAGCAAATGAAGATTTCTCAAATAATTCAATATTGAGTTACTAACTATAAATGAATAGAATTTGAACCTATGATTCAATGATTAAGTGGACTTCACGTATAGATATGGAGCAATCCAAAAGGAGAGCCAAAGAGGTTGTGGCTACTAATTAATTATACGTCTTTGTCTTCTTTGTGCTCAGAGCCTCTGACTATCATATAAATTTAGTTTTCAGATTATGTGAATGATGAACAATAAACAGAAGTATTTCAGGTGCATTAATAAAATAAAGAAACTTGAAAGTTCTTGTTATACGCAATCACAATCTCACGTTCATTTCTATGTTTATATTCAAATAATTGGTACTTTGTGTTTTCGCTTTACTACGAGTCGGTTGAGAAGAAGAAAGAAAACATGATATGCTGTTGAGAAAGACTGTTCGTGAATTTTGGGCGGGGTTTGTATCCGTGTCTTTTATTCATTAAGGGTATTTTTATCATTTTAGCTCCAAAAATGTACTTTATCGATTGAATAAAAAAGAAGTGGACTGGAGAGGTTATATTATCTTCAAAAGGTACCGACCCGATTTTCTCCCTTCAAGAAATCATGAGTTGTGGTTGCGCTTGAGTTTTTAATTTTCAATCGAATCCGTGACAAACATGAGCCTTGCAAAACTTAATTTAGTTGTCTTTTAGTGTTTTAGATCATTCCATCATTCTATGGCTCAACCCGACTCATTTATACCCTTGTTACAGGGGTGACGAACCGGGTTGAACTAGTAATAGATCACCAAGCTCACATCAGTTAAGTTTTGCAAGGTTAAATTTTGTACAAACTTGATTAGGAATTAAAAGTTCAACTTTGAGCTCGACCCACGTTTTATTAGCATTAGCTTGACTTGATTGGACTTTAATTTAGACATACTAAGTTTAAGTTCAAGCTCAAGTTGTGTCAAAAATATCTATTTATTAACAATGGTATGCTTTCAACTTTTTCAATAACTATTGCTATAATTAAGCTTTATGAAAGGGCAAATTGTCTTTCTCCAAAACACTTTTGGCCTTCATCAAAGCTTAGTTGTAATAATATTTGTAAAAGTAATCATAAACATAACATTTTTGTTTATAAAAAAATTAGGTAAAATGTAATACCCATATCTCACTGCCCAAATCGGGTAGATGTAAACATACCCAAACGGTTCACGGTTCGAACCGCATCAAACCGTCAACAGGTGTGTAAGAACAATAGTAGCTAGGATTCTCCAAACTGTCAATGCAGTTTCCAATGTAGCTCGTTACTGTAGCTAAAATGAAAGATACAATTGTCAGAAAAATTAAAGAACAACGGAAGACTTTAAACTAAAGCACGAATTAAGCACAAACATTTATCAAACAATTTACAAGCCTATACTTGTAGATCTAGCCTCATGGTCAAAAAAATTTCACTAAATAATATGATTCGTTTTACAAAATGAATATGAAATCACCAAAACAAATACTCTCACAAGACAACAAGTCTTGGAGAGCAAAAACCCATAGAAAAACAGGTAAAGAAAACGTGGAAAGAAAAAAATCAGCTTCCTATAACAACTAGGAAGGCAAACAGTTCCAGCATTCCAATGTAGTTTCGAAATGTTATAACATTCGGAGCTGCATTCAAACTCTGCACAATCTGGAATTCTGAAACTCTCTGAATATCTATGCTCTGCAATGCTCTGCTCTCTCTCAATCTGCGTGAGTCTACAACCGCTGTCCATGTCCTCTATTTATATTGTAAAAGAGACCTACACATAAAGAAGGAAACAAACTTCAATATAGAAAAAGGATTAGAATTAATAATGAAATCAACTTCCTAATTTACTAGATTCTTTTACCAAATTAACAAGGATTCCAAGGCACGACATTTAGGAAGGATTTTGCACAGATTTTATTTCCAAAATAACTCCTAAGATTTAGGACCAAGGAACCCAAAATATAATAAAATATTTTGTTTCCTAAAATGTCTAAACTTATAGGCCAAGAAAGGATAAACAAAAACTAAAATAGACCATGCCTATTTTACCCTTAAAAGGTGAACCAAAACCGAAGGTTCACCGATTCCGAAAAGGTTCGTATAATTCAAATTTGGTGAACCGGCGGTGCCAACGGTAAGATTTTGAAAAGGAGCGGTTGGAATGCAATAAATGACCCATATTAGATTGAATCGGACGACCCAGATTGGATCTGGGGTGCATAACGGTATAAGACCATTTGGGGTGTTTATGAAAAAAAAAACGTTTTTTTTCCTTTCTATTTTACTAACATATAAATACTCTCACTCTTTCTAAAAAAAATTCGCCCATCTTCTCTCTAATTCTCTCAATTCTAAAACTCTCCAATTATTCTAAAACTCTCCAAGTGTGCTACTTACAAGTTACAACTCTTCAATTATTTAGTAAGTTTACTAATTATTTTTATTAATTACTGATGCATCCAAAATGTTTAGATACACTGAGCTTGATAATCTGGATATTTGGCTTTCAATTCTATCTGTATCTTCAAGGCCTAAACCTGTCAAACAATGCAAAAACCACCGTGAACTGAGCATGGGCTTTCCCTGCAAATGCTTTCCGGCATGAAAATCAATTTACACACAGTTGAGTATACAATTTGATAGAGTTTACGTTAGCGTACCTCTTTCTCCTCCTCAGGGAAGGTTTATATAGGGTCAGCCTTCAAGGCTGAGAACCAAACATTGATGACAAGGGCGTGAAAGGTAGGCACGCTCAGGGCCACGTCCGGAACGTGGTTGGGGGGGGGCGAATTTCCCGACGTTAACTCCCCACGTTCATGACGGCCGTTACCACGTGACTGAAATGAACTAACGTGCTCACTGTGACCTCTCCGCCTGCTCGCTAGGATCTTGATCCTAAGACCTCAGGCAAGGGGTTGCTTGCTTGTTATGTCTGGGCGGCCAGAGATTTGTCTATGCTTGCTGATAAGTTGAGCTCGGGCTATGGCAAATGCAAGTGGTCTGCTCGTGACTGTGGAAAGTGTGCTAGGCACGTGACCGAGGCTTAGGCCTTTTGGGTCAGGCAGTTCAATTACGTTTTTTTGTTGTAACTATATATTATATTTATTAAGTACTATACATTATAATAATTAAGTTTTTAATTATCTATATTATTATTAAGTATCAACTACTATTTTTAACTACTAATGTTTTCATTATTTATTAATTATCTATAAAATATAATAATTTCGTTTTAATATTATACATTAATTGTTGTTAATTACTACGTTTAAAATTATCTACGTTTACTAGTTACAATTTTAATTGTTTAGTAGTTATTAATTTATACTATTAACTACATTTTATTACATTATTTATTATTTTACAAAGAAAAATGTCTTATTCTCGATCCGGCATGAACAAGGGAAAAGACAAAGCTTCCCAATGACCCCAAATCCCCAAGCCAAGAAGAGTTGGGCCCGAGGATACTTTTTGGCAAAATTTAGACACGCCAATTAGTTTAGATTTTAGTGATGATGAATATGATGTTAACAATCCAATGAGTGATGAGCCGGCTAATCTCCACACCTCCGAAACTCATTCTCGTACTCAAGAGACTAAGAGAGTATCACTCAAACTCAAACCATTGGTGGAACAACAATAGGTCGAATTCAAGGTGGTAGTCGAACTCGAACAACTGGACAATCCAATATATTTACGTTGCATTATACAAGGATGCATCTTGAAGGTGAGGATTATCTAGTCACATGCAACTATTGTAACAATTGTAACGCCACATTCAACTTCAAAACTGGAAATAAATACGGCACATAAGGAACAAGCTTCCCGACAAGATGAGAATGGAAGAAGGTCAAACACAAATCTAAAGAGTTGCGGGTTCACTACAACAAGATATGCCTTCTCTATTTAAATTTACCAAAGCTATGTATAGAAAACAAATGGTAAATTTGATTTTTACTAAAGGTCTACCGTTTAATTTTACAAATGATGTTTTATGGGCAAATTTAGCACAATTGTCGTTGAATCCCACTACTAAAGAACTTCATAGGAATATGGCTACTCGTGACACAAAAATCACTTGCGTAGAAGAAAAAAAGACATTAATTACTATGTTTATAAATTTATTGCAAATTTTTTCAATATGTGTAGATATTTGGAGTGATAAATGGAAACGACATGATTATATAGCACTTACATGTCATTGGATTGATAACTCATGGACAATGTAAAAACGATTAATTTGATTTAAAGACTTTGATACTGTATATAATGTTCGTAATATTTCCGCAAAAAATATGAATGTTTAAAAAAATATGGGTTAGATAAAAAAATATTTTCAATTGGATTTGATAATGCTTCAAATAATACTGCTACTACTTTACCTGAACTCATTTCATTTTGTCAACCATCAATTGGTGGTAATTTTTTCATGTCAGATGCAAAATTTCATATTTTAAATTTGTGTGTGCAAGATGGTTTGACGACTTTACGTGATGAAGTTAAACAAATTAGGAACGTAATATCCGTTTTGATGAGATAACATAATATTTAAAAAATGGCTAAATTTTGTATACAACAAAATATGGAACCTAAATCATTTCATTTAGATGTTCCAAACCGATGAAATTCCACCTATAGAATGTTATATGAATCTTATCAACATCAGGAACAATTATGTGCATTTTTTTAATCGATAGATTGCACTTTTCCAATATTTCCTCATCAATAGTATGCTTGTGGAAATTTAAAGATGATTTTGGAAGTTTTTAATGACGCTACCGAACAATTATTCGGTTCTTATTATCCTACTTCTGTATTAGTTTTAGAACATTGTGCTAAAATTAGTTATATATTCAAACATTTTAAAGATTGTCCAATTTTAGGTGAATGTATTGCTGATATGAGAATAAAATGACTAAAATATTTTTTTGAACATTCTACCATTGTTTTTAGTAGCCTTAAATATTAGTTCCTAGAATAGGACAAGATTGTTTAGAAGCAATATTAAAATATTATTATGATAATTTATTCCCCAATCACGTTGACTTATTTTCAATAGACCCTATTCCAAATCTAACAAATATTTCGAATGAAGTTAAAAATATTTTATATGCACTTTTTAAAGAATAAAACGCAATTTATGGTACTAATATTAGTAATGAAAATGTAGGTACTAGTAGTACTAGTCAACTTAGTGATGACCTTTTTTTGTTGGTAGATAATTTTATTAATACAAAAACTCAAAAATGAGCACGATGCGATGAAAATACATTAGAACTTGATTTATATTTATCAACTAATTTTGGTCCTATAGAAAATTTTGATATTTTAAAGTGGTGGGTGAGAATGACCCAAAATTATCCAACTCTATCATTAATTTGCAAAGGAGGTTCTACCTGCTCCCGCCTCAACCGTCGTCGTTGAATATGCATTTAGTGTGTCTGGCTACATTTTGGATGAAAGAAGATCTTAATTGAGGCCAAGAAATTTAGAATTTCAACTTTTGGTGGGCGATTGAGTTAAAGCAACAACTCGAACACAAGACAAGGTAGTTACTTCCGAGAATGATGAGTGCTTTGATGAGGATACAACGACCAGGAGCGATTGAACAACGCCGCTTGTTTCGATAAATTAATTGTAATTTTTAGATTATAATTTTAAATCTATAGATTGTAAGTTATAATTTTTAGATTAGATTTTTCTATTTATTAAAAAAAATTGTAACTTAAAGGTAAGACTCCATTGACTTTAGTTCATTGGTTGTCCCCCTCATTGTAATTTTTTATTATATTAATAAAATTGGTTAGGGTGTCATCCCTGTTTTTTTACAAAATATTGTTGTTATTTTATGAAGTATAAAATGTTTACACAAAATTAAAATAATGATTTTTTGTCACTTTTAAAAATTCAAAAAATATTTAAAGATAGTTTTTTTTACAAATGTTTAAACACAGTTTTTATAAAAAAAATTTAAAAAGTTTTTTAAAAAAAATTAAATTTGATGAACCGTGAAAACGGTTCACGATTCGAATCTGGTTCCCCCTTTTGCCCTCCAAGAACCGCCGGTTCTGGAACCGTGAACCGGAACCGTTTGGCCATGTCTAGGTAGATGTGAGACTTGTTTGTGTTTTATAAGGTGACCGCCCATTACCGCCGGACACTAACATCATTTATTGACTTTTGGGTTGGGTTATAAGCATCGATGACCCAGATGTCGGTGTGTAGTGGGAAAGTAGGTGGACTATACGTATTAGATTGGACTTTTGTGATCAAGGCTTTACAAATGGTATCAGAACGGATCCCCGACGGAAGTGTGGGAACATAGTGTTGTATGGGTCAAAGTGCTACACTTGGTAGGTGAGACCCACCTCTTATTCCGCATACGAGCCACCTCTTGAATTATGTATCACTCGTTCGGGCATTGTGGGTAGGGGTATTACAATCTCCCAATGTGGGATACGAGAGATTGTAATACCTCTATCCCACACGGGGTACATCATGTGAGACTTGTGTGTCCTTTATAAGGTGGCTACCCACTACCACCGGATACTAACATCATCTATGAACTTTTGAGTCGGCTTGTTGTAGTGATGAGAACCCAAGATCTCCTAGAAAGATTTCAAGATGAATGACTCTGCGACCCAATGCCCTCGAGATGACGCGAACCTTGGAATTGTGAATGACGTCACAATTGAGATGAATCTCCAACTAATAAGTCGAATTCAATTATAAACAACGAATCCACAATGTTTATAATATTATCTTCCAATCCACGACACTCAAATAAAAACACAATTTTCTATCCATAAAATCAACTCAATTTTATTAATAAAAAATCAACTCCCCAAACAATGTTTTAAAATGCCTTTATATAGGCTTACAAAATAAATTCTAATTTTTGCAGGAAAATAAAACTAATTAAAAGGAAACTTTGAACCTAAACTTTAGGAAAAAGAAACCTAATTAAAAGGAAACTAAAATCCTATGGCTTGTTTGGTAACCATTTCGTTTATAATATTTTTGTTTCTATTTCTAATTTTTTTGTGGAAAATAGAAATATAAATACGTTTGACAATCATTTCCATTTATGAGAAACTATAAACGTTTCTCATTTTTCCCTAAAATTTGAAATTTAAAAAAGCTCAATGTCGGTCAACTTAAATGAGGTCGATTTCAAACTTTGACGCGGTAAAATTTCAACCCTAATTTTTTCCTATATAGGCACGTCAATCACAACCCGGAATTCGTTAACCCACCTGACCCGACATGCAAATTACCCAACACACTAATATTTTTGGGTTGAAACGGTCCGTTTCAACCCAAAAATATTAACGGGTTTGGTTAAAACGGGTCGAGCCCGTTACCCATTTTGATCATGTTAGCGTGTATAATTATATATGGAAACTATATATATATATATATATATATATATATATATATATATATATATATATATATATATATATATATATATATATATATATATATATATATATATATAGTTTCCATATATAATTGTAGTTCTATTCCTAGTATATATCTTGTTGTAGTCTTCTTTGTAATTTAGGTAATTGCTTGATGGTAGGTATCTAGCGTAACTTGGGGCTATAGCTTCGATGTCTCGTGTATATAACCTTTTGATTGTTTGAATAAGAGGCAGAGAAAAATATTTACACAACCATGTTATAATCTAACATGGTATTAGAGCCAGCCAAACTACAAACATAAAACCCATGGTGGAGCTTACGAGTGGCAGCGGCATGAAAGATGGGAAGAAAGCCATCTCACCGTATGTACTAGTGGCCAACGATCACCCTGGGCTGTTGATTACACACACTCAGTTGAAAGGATAGAACGGCAAAGGCAATAAGGCCTTCGTTGAGGGCGAAGAAGAAGAAGGGTTTCATTGATGGAACCATTCAAAAAGCCATTGATGATTTAGACGAGTTAGAAGATTGGGGCACGGTGAATTCCATGCTTATCTCATGGATTTTCAATACCATCGAATCGATCCTATGTTCTAAAATTTCATATAGGGACATGGCAAAGGAGTTGTGGGATGACATCCAACAATGATTCTCGGTTCGTAATGGCGCACATGTGCCCCAATTGAAGACGGAGGTATCCAACTGCAAACAAAATGGTGATACGGTCATGGGGTATTACGCGAGAATCAAAAAGATATGGGACGATCTGACTGACTACGGTCAGATGCCCATGTGTTATTGCAGTGGATGTAAATGTGATCTCAACGTTAGGCTTGAGAAGAGGAGCGAGGCGGAACGTGTGCACCAGTTTCTAATGGGCCTGGACGATGGACCTTATTGTACGGTTCGTTCCAACATCATCGCAACTGACCCTCTTCCAAATATGTATTGTGTATATTTACGAGTTACGAAGCAAGAACAAGTGAAGGCAATGACTAAAGGAACTATAGAACGCACTGACCCAATGAGCTTTGTCGTCTAAACTGCAGGATCACAAACTCCAAGGGGGACCGAAAAGAAGATGTGACTGTGTGTTCTCACTGCCATAAATAGGACACACCATTGAAGCATGCTATCGTCCTTTATGGATACCCTGATTGGTGGGGAACGGGATAACAAGGCCATGGTAGGGGTGGTGTTGCGCAACATGGGCGTGGAAGGGGAACAACTGCTAGGGTCAATACGACTCAAGTCACAAGAAACTCTAACACGGCCACCATAGCCACTGGTCTTGTAGATGCAGACAAAGCAGGGATGGAAAATCTGAGCCATGAAGATTGGGCGATGTTGAAATCTCTTTGGAATTCATACACCAGTGCACATTTTTTTGGTAAAGCACAATGGATATTTGATACAGGGGCTACGCATCACGTGAGTGGTGCGATTGAATTTTTCACTACATTGAAGGACATTACACCATGTCTTGTTTGGATGCCAAATGGAAAGCATGTTCAAGCTACAAAGGAGGGCACCATTGTTTTGGGCAGATTATGGCTCAAAGGCAGTTTTTTGGTGCCTAAACTCAATTGCAACTTGATTTCTATTTCTCAATTAGTTCGTGATAAGACGTATATTTTGAAATTCACTGATCATTTGCGTGTTATACAGGACCGCACTTCGAAGATGCTGATTGGAATGAGTGAAGAACACGAGGGACTGTATGTTGCGAATGACGATATACTTGTTCGAGCAAACAAGGCAAATGGTTTATGTACTGCAGGTTTATGGCACAGAAAGTTAGGGCATCTGTCTATGCGAGTTGTAGAGCAATTTTCTCAACTAATTTCTAGAGTTGACAATAACGAACATGAACATTATGACGTGTGTTTCCAAGCTAAACAAACCCGGACACCTTTTATTTCTAGTACGAATAAAAGACATGCCATTTTCGATATGATTCATTGTGATTTATGGGGTGCATATAGAGAGGCCACGTTCTGTGGGGCTAAATCTTTTTTGACAATTGTTGATGATTATTCTCGGGCGGTTTGGGTTTATTGGTTGAAAGGGAAAGATGAGGCTCCTCGGATAATTAAGATTTTCTAGCTTTTACTGAAAGACAATTT
This sequence comes from Codonopsis lanceolata, assembly GCA_013146195.2. Classification (NCBI taxonomy): domain Eukaryota; kingdom Viridiplantae; phylum Streptophyta; class Magnoliopsida; order Asterales; family Campanulaceae; genus Codonopsis; species Codonopsis lanceolata. The sequence goes on from CM028377.1 coordinate 74,109,414, forward strand.
AATAAACAAGTCAAAATCATTTGTAGTGCTAACGGTACATAATTTACCAGTTTGACTTCTTACTTTATTGAGCGTGGCATTGTGCATGAGACTTCCATGGTTGGGACGCCCCAACAGAATGGGCTAGTAGAACAAAAGCATCGACACATTTTAAATGCGGGTCGGGTGATACATTTCCAAGCAAATTTGCCCATACAATTTTGAGGAGAGTGTATTCTCACAGCAGGATACTTAATTAATCATACCCCTACGCCGGTGTTGAACAACAAGACACACGAAATGCTATTTGGTCAACCTCCTTCTATCCCTCACCTACGGGTTTTCGGTTGCCTTTGCTATGCAAAGAGTCTAAATTGAGATAGTGACAAGTTTGCTAGTCGTAGCAGACGATGTGCCTTTATTGGTTATCCCTATGGTAAGAAAGGTTAGAGATTGTACGATTTAGAAATTGAGCAATTCTTTAAGTCTCGTGCTGTGGTTTTTATTGAAAACAAATTTCCTTTTCTGCATGAGGTTTCACCTTCACATGATCCTACCACTTCTTTGTCTTCTGTTCCCTAAGATGAAGCTACAGATGATATGCACTGGGTTCAGCCTGTTGCAGCAGAGGCATCAGACATTCCTGTTTTGTACACTAACCCGCCTCTTGCCACTGTTCCGATACACAGTCCTACACCACAACACACTGATGATGTCGTTCCTGCAGTTTCTTCAACATCTGACAATATTGAAGATCAGGTCGCAGCCTCTATCATGCCAATAACAGTTCTTGGTCCTGGGCAGCGCGAGAAATTCCCATTGGTCCGATTAAAGGATCACATAATACATACAGTCCACCTCAGTTCCTCGTCAGTTCACCCATCTTATTCGGCATTCTTAGGTACTCCCTATCCTATAACGCACTATGTTAATTGTGATCGGTTTTCATTGTCGCATAGACAAATTTTGGCCACAGTTACAGCAGGAACCGAATCATCCAGTTTTGTTGAAGCAATGCGACATTCCCATTGGCGTGAGGTTATGGCTAAAGAAGTCCAAGCATTGGAAAATAATAACACTTGGACTGTTGAGACATTACCCACGGGAAAGAAAGCACTTGGGAGAAAATGGGTTTATAAAATCAAGTACAACGCCGAAGGCTCCATTGAACGTTATAAAAGCTCGGTTGGTGATATTTGGTAACCATCGGATTGATGGCTTAGATTTTAAAGAGACCTTTGCTCCTACCGCTAAACTGGTTACCGTTCGTACTTTCTTTGCTGTGGCAGCCGTGAAGAATTGGGAGTTACATCAGATGGATGTCCATAATGCGTTCCTCCATGGTGATCTCGAAGAAGAGGTCTATATGAAATTCCCCCCGGTTTTGGAAAGCAAGGTGCTGGCACGGCTTGCCGTCTCCGAAAGTCACTTTATGGCGTGCGTCAAGCTTCAAGATGTTGGTTTGCAAAGTTGACTTCAGCTCTCACCAACTATGGTTTTCAGCATTCGACTTCTGATTACTCGTTATTCACATTCATGAAAGGGGGTGTTCATATGAATATCTTGATTTATGTTGATGATTTAGTTATTGGTGGTAATGATTCCGCCGCCATTCATATCTTCAAATCCTATTTGCAAACATGTTTTCATATGAAGGACCTTGGTCAGCTAAAGTTTTTCTTAGGGCTGGAAGTTGCAAGAAACTCCACTAGCATTTTCTTATGTCAGTGTAAATATGCATTGGACATCCTTTCTGAGACAGGTTTATTAGGTACCAAGCCCGCTAGTACTCCCATGGAACAAAACCATCGTTTGGCTCTTGTCGATGGTGACGTGATGGGTTCTCCGTAAAGATATCGCCGCCTTATTGGTCGCCTTATATATTTGACTATCACACGTCCGGAGCTCTCATATCCAGTTCATATTTTTGTGTAATTTATGCAAAGACCACGTATCGAACATTGGGAAACAACTTTGCAAGTGGTTCGATATTTGAAGACCAAGCATGGCCAAGGCATTTTGCTCGAATCTGATTTTGCTCTCCAATTAACAGCCTATTGTGATGCAAATTGGGCGAGCTGCCCATTGTCTCGGCGTTATTTGAATGTCTACTTTGTGTTTCATGGTGGTTCCCCAATTTCTTGGAAAACCAAAAAGCAACACACTGTCTCTCGCTCTTCGACTGAAGCCGAATATCGCTCCATAGTCGCGACCATTTGTGAGCTGAAATGGCTAAAAGGACTCTTGTCCTCTCTCAGCATCAATCATACCGTACCAATGCGCATTCTTTGTGATAGGACATCTGCGATGCAAATTGATCACAATCTGGTCTTTCATGAACGTACCAAACATATTGAGACGGACTGTCATTTCGTTCGTGATGAATTTCGTTCTAAAAACATTGTGACAAATTTCGTACAGTTGGCCGACATTCTCACTAAAGCTCTTTAGAAACATCAATTTGATTTTCTACTCGACAAGTTGGGCACTTCGAACCTCCATGCTCCAACTTGAGGGGGGTGTTAGCGTTTATATAGTTCTATAATTGTAGTTCTATTCCAAGTATATATCTTGTTGTAGTCTTCTTTGTAATTTATGTAATTGCTTGATGGTAAGTGTATAGCGTAACTTGGGGCTAAAGCTTCGATGTCTCGTGTATGTAACCTTTTGATTGTTTGAATAAGAGGCAGAGAAAAAGATTCACACAACCGTGTTCTAATCTAACAGATTCGATAGCTTTTACTCTATAAATTTATGAAAATTTGGGAGAAAATATGGATTAAGGTAAGCCGTCTCGTTTTAAACCATTACCCGCTTAACCCAACTCGATTCAATCCCACTCAATTCAACATGTTTGATATTCAGATTCTAATGAGTTTTGACCCGTCACACGTTCAACCCGATCCAACGGATGAGGAGCTACATATCAACATTTTCTTTTTTTGAATAGAAGATGAAATCATGTGAATTATTATTTTACCGTTCAAATTGGATATAATATACTATTATGGAAGTTGTAATGTGTTAATTTTTTTGAATGAGAATATAACTTTGTGAAAGGAAATAAAAATGTTTGTTAACAATGTTTAGCTTTTGTTTTTTTTTTTTCATAATAGAAATAGAAACAACTATAAAATGTGTTTTTGTTTCTTGTCCAAAATAAAAAAAAGAAATAGAAACATGTGAAACAAAAAGAAGAAATAGAAATGTTACCAAACACTACCTAAAATTACCCAAATGATAAAATAGTAAAGGACTTAAAATAAAGCAATAAACACACCAGTTATTTTGGAGCAGACGATCGTCTTCTTCTAATAAGGCAGACGTCTATTTGACAGATTGTGTGCCCAAAAATGTATCCCACTTTTCTGAAATTGCACTTTAGCCCCTCCAAATTTCTAAATAGCTTCCTAGGCTTCAAAACTTGTCTACAACTTTTCAAACTTATCTACAAGTTTTCAAACTTATCAAATAGACCCCTGAACTCTTGGAAACACTTTTATGGCTTATCAATATCACATCAGGTAGACTTGAATGACGGCTTTTAGTAGACTTGGGCCTCGTCTGGTGCAGCGTTTTGAAAACACAGTTTTTTTTCTAAACGCATCGTTTTTAAAACGCAGCATTTTCAAAACGTAATTTTTTTTCTTGTAAACATGTTTGGAAAACTATTTCAAAAAGCTATTTTTAGAAACAAAATAGTTGTAAATGCGACACATTTTTAAAACGCTGCATTGAAACACTTTTAAAGAGAAAACGTTGCATTTTTACCAGCGTTTTGGTCAAAACGCTCCACCAAACAAGCACTTGGATGACCTATATGACGGTGCATAGTGGGTCAGTGAGTGAGTTACACGTAGCGAATCGAGCTTTTAATGAAATTTGTTCTTCCTACGTGATTTAAAATCTGTTTTTGTTTTTATTTTTGTACGATATACTTACTCTGATTTTTTAGTTTGGACTTTACTAACTACTACTCCATCCGTCCCTAAATTATCGTCCTCCTTTCCTTTTTCGTTCGCCCCAAAATAATTGTCCAGTTCGAAACTTACCTTTTTAAAACATTATTTTTACCACTTTACCCTTATTTTTTCACACTACTTTAATTATGAGCCACATACACATGAGTTTTAAAAGAAACTACCCATTAAACCAATATAAATAATCAAGTCAATTATTTTTTGTTAATCCATGCACCGGGTCAACTAGGACGATAATTTAGGGACGGATTGAGTACATACATTTAGGGGTGTAAGTTGTTTGGTTTGGTTTATGCAAAAACCACAAACCGAACCTCCCCTAGTGGTTCCAAAAATCTCAAACCGAACCGAAAAGACTTGGAACCGAACTAAACCACTCGGTTTGGTTTGGTTTATGATATGATTCCTAGACGCGTACTCACGATGGAGGAATCAAAGAGCACGCAGCACGGCAAACGAAGAACGCCAATGAATTGATGGATTGTGACACCTTAACCCAATGCTACGATCCGTTATTGAATGTGGTACTCCGCGATCCAATTACGAGACAAACACGAACCTTGGTATAATGAAGAACACCACAATAGGGATGCTTATCCTATTGATAAGTTCGAGTTTCGATTACTTAGCCTCTCACCAAATAATCACAAGTTCAATGAAGAACAAGAAGGTTTTGAAAAATACTCAAAAACTATATTAATCAATAATCAGAAAGTTGTGTCCAAAACAATAAGCCACAACCTTTATTTATATGGGTTGTGAATCCTAAACCTAAAAGTAAAATGAAAGGTCTAAGTAGAATCATCTTAGGAAACTACTTAGAATCAACTTAGGAAACTAAATAAAATCAAGGAAACTACCTAAAATCAACTTAGGAAACTATTTAACTTACTTAATCTATGTAGGCAACAATTAGGTAAGTTACCTAATCTATAATACAATAGGGCTCACTCTCACACGCTTACAATTGACAAAAGATAAAGAGCGGCTGAGATTGATTCATCTATCGAGATCCAACGGTCATAGTCACTGCCTGAGTTCACATGTGTGAACGGCAGCTGAGCAACCCCTTCAACTCCCTCTGCGTGCGTACTCCTGTAGACACCCCAATTTCGTACCCCTGGTATGTGACATGACATAAAATATCAAGACCTGTTAAAACATTAACAAATGTCAAGTTACAGGGTCAAAAGTGCAAAAGGACAAAGCAGGATGCGCAAAAGGACAAATTGCAGGGACCTGGATGTTCAAAAAGGGCATACTTTGAAAATTGGGTGTGGCTACCCATTAATTTGGGCATGGCGCCCAAATCAAGAGGGGTGGCGCCCAATTCCCACTCTCTGTGCACTATTCATCAAAGATTTGCCGTAAAACACAACTCTCGCAGCACAGTGTACACTCGATTGATGCATGAAGAGGGAATTGGGCGTGGCTACCAAAGGAATTGGGCATGGCGCCCAAATATCATAAGGGTGGCGCCCAATTCTCTTTCCCAGCCACTGTTCATTCAAACAGTTGCCGCATAATGCAACTCATTCAGCGCGCGGTGCAATCGGTTGATACGCTTGAGAAGATTTCTAATGTCCGTGATGTCCCTGCTTCAGCCTATAAATAGCGGTTTCTCGGCTCCTCATTTCACACATTCATCCGTAAAGCTTCTCGCTAACGTTAACGTTACTGAGAATTAGAGAGCGGTGTGAGATAATGAGAGATCACCTCCAAAGCCTCGAAACCCTGCCAAACTTCCTCCAAACACAAAACCAACCGATAGAAGTGTACCTTAGCCCCCCCCCCAGCTAGGTATCTACCCTATTTCCCCGGTCCAAAAATCGTGGAAAGAGCAGTTGCTCTGCCCGATTTAAAAGGCCAAATCGCCAGTAGTAAGCCGTTACTCTGCCCGATTTCAGCCTACTTCCAGTCAATCAAACAACCAAACACAAACAGTTACCCTGCCCCGATCCCGAGGCCGAAAAGTAACTTTCAGAGCAGTCGCGCTGCCCAAATTCACACAACACACAACTTCAACAACAACAACAAAAGACTCTCTCTCCCCGAGGGACAGAGCGAGCACACCCTTTCGTTGTCTGTAAGTTTTACTTTTAAAGTCTTTCATTTCCATGTAATAGTATTATTTCCAGTCCGGCCCAATGTAGCCATATAAGCAGTTGTGCTGCCCGGATTTAATTAGGAAATAATACTAAATGTAGCCGTTATTATGGCAAAATGTTTTTAAATAGATTTGTAATTATTTACTCTATTTATTAATTAAAGTCTTTATTTATACATGTATTATTTCCGGTCCGGTTCAATATCAATATATAAGCAGTTATGCTGCCCGGATTTTGTTAGGAAATAATACTAAATGTAGCCGTTATAATGGCGAAATATTTCCAAGTATATTTGTAATTGTTTGTAAAAGAGATTGTTGCAAGTCCGTAAATAAAATAGATGTAACGGATGTATTTGTAGGCAGTTAATGCTTTATTTATCTGTTTAATAAATATAACAAAAAGCATACTTTAGCCAAAAACCGTTTTGAGACCGAAAGGGCGAGTTGGGTGCCTAGCACCTTCCCAACTTGTAACTTAGCCTCCGAACCCATTTTCTTCATCTCTGGTTTTCTTTTTTCTGGTTTTGCTTTATTTTTGCCTTAAAATAAAGATGTCGACTCTAAAAACATTTTGGATCCAGTGGGGCCTCGCAACATCTTTCTTTGCACTTTCACGTTTTCCCCTAAAAAAGGGAGAATGGGAATGGAAAGGTGATGTATTCCTATGTCCTGGTATCCCCTAAACAAGGGATAACTTGACGTAGAAAACCCAAAGCACTCATAGTGATCCGAAATAGGCCATAAGGCTATTTTCATAAAATCCATAGTGGGGCGCGCAACATCTTTCTTTGCACTTTCACGCTCTCCCTAAACAAGAGAGGATGGGAATGGAAAGGTGATGTTTTCCTATATCCTGGTATCCCCTAAAAAAGGGATAACTTGACATAGAAAATCCAAAGTTCCCATATTGGATCAAAAATCCACTAAAGGCAACCGAGGCGCATTCCAACGCGCTATTCCGACAGCACTCCTCCCGCACTTTTGATTTCATCCTCCCCTAGACAAGGGAGGGTGGAACGGGAGCAGTGGATGTCACCGCATCTGCACAGACGCGCACCCCTATCCAAGGGCGCGCGGGGCGCGGGAGCACCGCATTCCCGGGAACCCACAACTCCTCTCCCCAATCCTTTTCTCTCTCCTCCTCTACGTGCGTACCTCTCTCCCAGTCACGTCCCTACTCAATTCACCACTGATGATCTTCTCCCATTCATTATCTTCTTCCACGGCGGTGGATTCGTCTTCCTTGCCGCCGATTCGATCGCAAAGGGCCTGCAATTGTCGACGCAGTACATGTCCTCAAATTTCTCGACGCCTCGCCATCTCTCTCTCTCAATCTGTGTAAGTTCTTCTCTTCTCTTCTTGATTACGGCGATCTCCTCTTCTATTCATGCTTTGTTTTCTTACCTAAATCATATACTTAATGTTGAAAGTTGCTGTTATTTTGGATTTTTTTTCTTTGTTGGTGTGATTAAGAGTTCGATTTCATACTTCCGTTGCCAAACGATTCTGAAGGTACACTGTTGTTTTCCTTTTTTTTCTTTCATTAAGGGAGTATTATTTATTTATGATCATCGATATCATCATTGATACATAGAATTTTTATCAATATCATCATGTTATTATCTGCTTAAATCATATTGTATGAAGAATTTTTCAAGCTGGGGTTTTTGTTTCCCAGCGGGGGTGGCGTTTGGGTATGAATTGACGACTGTATGATGATTGACATACAATTGGGACTCAATTGACTACTATATGAGACCATTAATGTACCGACCTTGGACAATTAGTTTGCTCGATTTCTTGAGAGAAATGAGTCTTGGGGTGATGGGTTTTCTCAATTTGGGGTGACGAGACTATCTGCAAAATGTGGGATTTTTTTTCTGGCCATTTTCTTTTTTGGTATTTTTGAAAGCAAGGGAATTGTCGAACAGCCTTTACGAAAATTGTAAAGGAGTTTGCAATTTAGGGGGGTTCTGTTGTACCCTTTTGTACTCCCATGGCAACGCAACTGATTTGGGTCAGATGCAGGAGCTCTTTATTGAGCTCAGAGCTCACCTCCGTGTCAATATCATGAGGTCCCTTTCAACAAAAAACTTTTTGTTTCTTGCTGATCAATTTTTTTTTATCTTCTTTCATTTTCTTTTTGATTGGGGATTGGTTTTACAGATGGGTGTTGAAATGGTTGTTTGAGGTTTTTGTTTGTATATGGAATAATTTGGAATTTTTGTTTTCATGTGCATAAATTGTTTTTGTAATTGTGTTTATGTGTTTGTTTTGGAATGTGGGTGTGGGTTTGGATTGGTTGTGTGGTTTGATTGTATTGGACTGGGTGTTTTCTGGTTATTGGGTTTTCAGAGGTAGGATTTGATTTTGGATTCTTTTCCGCTGCCGTTTTACTTTGATAAATGCATTTATTTTCCTTGGAATCGGGGGTGTCTATTTTGAACCATGATTTCCCTACCAAAAGATGTACATTTAAGTATAAAACCTTTTTTTTAATTCACTTTCCGCGTTTCTTGTAGTACTGGGTATCCCTGATGGATTAAGTTGTTTGGCTTTGATTGTTTTGAAATAAAGTGCTTGGTGGTTCAATTAATGCCCTTCCATAGATTGTGTACTTGTGTTCAATTTTTCCGTTTATCAGATCTATTGGTATATTTATCTAGCAAGTTTTTTGTACTTTATGGCTTTCATTATTTTGATGTTTGGCCATTAGTTGTATAATTGCCACCATACCTTGAACCTTAAAAACATACATTTTACTTATGTTTCTCTATACTTGGCCTTTTGTGTTTTAGCTGGTAAACTCATCTGGTCAATAGCCATGAACTGTAAATTTGAGATGATTGTTATCGCAAATTTCTTTCTTTATGATGTAGCTTTATAGCCTATAAAGCCCACAAGTAATGCATTTTTTTTCTTGATATTGACATGGTATTTGTGTCTATGTTGCAGTTATGATTATTCGGGATATGGAGCATCCACTGGTAAGGTAAGACATATTCACAAACTTTTACATAAAGTCCTCAGCACTTCACATGTGTAGTTGATTACTTATTCATCACTATATATTTGGACAATTTTTATTTATGAGAACTGCCTTTTGATTTCATTATGATAGCCATCTGAGTTCAACACGTACTATGACATAGAAGCTGTCTACAATTGTTTGAAGAATGAATATGGAATCAAGCAGGAAGATGTGATTTTATATGGCCAATCTGTCGGAAGTGGGCCCACTCTACACTTAGCAGCTCGATTACAAAGGTTAAGAGGCGTTGTTCTTCATAGTGCCATCCTTTCAGGAATAAGAGTTCTATATCCCGTCAAGATGACATTCTGGTTTGACATTTTCAAAGTAAGTTTTTGTTGGTTCTTTGTCAACCTATTTATTCCATATTTTGCACTTGCTTTTGTATTGAGGGTGCTCTTTTCCTGCAGAATATAGACAAGATCACTCCCTCCACAACTCGCTTCTGAACTATCATAGAATAAAATTTACACAAGAACAAAATGTAAATTGTCAATCTTGCAGGCCAAACGAGCACTAAATAGTGTATGCAGTGACATTTAGATATGGTCGTAAAATGTAAAGTGGAATGAAAACTTTAATGCGGAGGTGATTCTATAAAGAAAGGCATTTCATGATAATATCAACACTACTTAATTGACCCTTGGGTCCTGGTATGTATCCTAGGATGGAGCTTTTTAAAGATACCATGATCTGATGAGTTCTGTCATTAGGAAGGGCGTTTAATATTATCAGGAGAGTAGTTATTTCATTAGCATTGACCAAAGTTGAATTCACAAGTTAAGAGTAAATTAACATGGTTAGTAGATTAATTTGGGAAACAGTAAACTAAGTGCTCATTTGGTATTAAAAAAAGTGCTTATTTGGTAAGTAACACTCATCATCTCATTCTGCATCGTTTTAAAACGAATTTCATTTCATGATAGTCCAAATAGAATAGAAAAAAAAGTACAAGTCCCAATAGCAATTTATCAGAATTGTTTTCTGAGCCTTTAAACAAGGTTACCTTTTCCATTTAGTTTAAAACGGTCTTTTGAACCTATGTACATCAATAACTAATGTAATACCATCTGCTGAGCTTTTCATTCCTAAATTTGGTTGGTTTGAGCCTTAAGATCCAACTTATTTTAATGTTATGTACCATTGCTATCTCTTTTTCTTTCATAAATCCATTCAAAACAATGTTATGCATTGATGCTATTTCGTTTTCTTGATTTGCTTATTATGATTTCGAGTAGGTTCTGATGAAAAGTCTCTAGCAAAGGAGATTGAACTCTCAGAATTAGAAAACGCAGTGTCCAATCTCAGTGTTATTGTTGTTGGTGCTTCAGGTGACCTTGCCAAAAAAAAAGATCTTCCTATCTCTCTTTGCTCTTTACTATGATGATTGTCTACCCCAGGTTTTTCTCTTTATTCTTCATATGTCTATACTTTGACAATGCAATTAAACTAGAAGAAGTTTACAAAGTTGCATCATTCCCATCAAGATCAATTCAAACATAGTTGAATTCCTTTTGATCATACTTGCGCAGAATTTTACAATTTTCGGTTATGCCCGAACTCAAATGACTGATGAGGAACTCAGAATCATGATTAGTAGGACCTTAACTTACAGAATCACCAAGAGGTTTGATATTTTTAACATCAGTTTTCATCGTGCAATATTTCCAACTATGTCTATCATGTATTTTTTCATTAATTCAACTCTATATTAGCAGAGAAAACTGTGGCGAAAAAATGGACCAGTTTTTAGAAAGATGCTTTTATCATTCAGGAATTAGGACAATACAACTCTGAGGAAGATCTTGCAAAATTAGACTGCAAAATGAAAGAGAAAGAGGTTAAGCGTCTTCGTAACTATGGTTTCATACTTTATTCAATGTCTCATGTTATCCATATGGATATAATACATAAATAAGACAATGATTTTGGGACCTAGGGAGTGCTATTTAGTATATTCAATAATGTTTTCCAACTCTATGGACTATGATGAATGCCCCTGGAATATAACATGTGGTCTTTCTTATTGGCACTTGATAGTAGAAGATTGTAGGAACGATCTCCTTTTAAACCTCTAGATATGTTGCCACTTCTGCAGTATTTAAAATAGTGGAACCCTATGGGATGCTGATGGCCAATATGAGGCCAAGATGACACTGGTTACAAAAAAAATATATCCAGTTCCAGAAAGTTTTAAGTTCATCTTAGTTTAATGTGAGAAGAGCTATCATCATATTTCCAATACAATAAACTCAAGACTCTTCACTTTTCCACATTTTGCTATGCTGTAGCATGATTTATGCATTGCACTTTGTCTCATTATTTTATTGAAACAAAGGGATTTTTACAGTTTTTAGAAAGAGAGAAAAATGAGAGAGAATTTGGAATTTGGGGTAATTGCTCATTTCTATTAAATTTAGAGTTTCAACCTTTTCATTTACGTTTTTCTCCCACTTTTGTGCTTTACTGTACAGAAACTCTGTCAGAATCGAAGCTCCTGTCCACCGTTCGTCTCTTTCGATTTTGAAGTCTCTTTCGAGTTTATATGAATTTGTTTGTGATTTTCTTCTTGCATTTTTATTAAGTTTAAATTAGATTGAAATTTCAGCCTTTTCATTTACGTTCCCCCCCCCCTTTGTGCTTTACTGTACAGAAACTCTGTCGGAATCGAAGCTCCTGTTAACAATTAATCAAATTTAAAAGGTCAATATCTATTATTCTATTGAAAAATTAATCAAATTAAAGAAAATATAGCTATTTAATTTGGTTAGATTTGAAGCATAATCCTGCTCTCAATTCAGGTTTTTTACTAGACTCCAAGCTAGAACCTAGCTGTAGGAAACTGAAGCATAATCTTACTACACATTTGTTGCAATGGATTTTTTTTATGTGACCAGAATTATGTTCAACTTTCGTTTATTGCTTTGGTTGCTTTGATTTTTGCTTTAAAAGCTTCAAGTTGTCTACATAATTATGTGCATGTTTCTTACTACACATTTGTTGCAATGGAAATATTTTTTTTAAAGCACAAAGATAATGCTAAAATCTGTTTGGGTTAGGCTGTTGTTATTTTATTTTGATTGATTTGCAAAAAAAAATTATATAATTATGTTTAGCTTTGGTTTATTTCTTTGGCTGCTTTGATTTTTGTTCCAAAAGCTTCAAGTTGTCTACAAAATTATGTGCAGGTTTCTTACTACACATTTGTTGCAATTGATGTCTAAGGTTTACCTCCAATTCAAATTTCTTAGTTTTTATTTGTTGTTAGTATTTCCTTTTCGAGATCAGGTTCCTTCGTCCTCCCTCCTATAAGGGCAAGGCTGGTTGTCCCCCTCAAGTTTGTAATATTATTTGTATTAATAAAATATACTAGGGTACCGCCCCCGTTTCCCTAAAAAAAATACAAAAGTAACTTTATATTTTTATTTCACTGTGGATGATCATATTGTTTTAATTATTTACCAAAACATGTTAATTTTAAATTGTTTATTATATTGATTTATTTGAATACTAACACCTTTCTGTACTGACATCGTCCATACTGGCACCGTGCCATAGGCACGGACACAGAATCTAGTCTATTTAAGAAACATAAATCCCCCAAAATATGGAAAATCTACAAATCCCGTTTTTTGTAAAGACCTAATTTTTAAAGTTGCATTTTGGCCCCCCTAAAGTCTTCCTTTAGGCATTAAAAGCTTCCAAAGTCATTGTATGACATTAACGAACATTTCTCGAGTCTTTAAGTCAACTTCCATGAAATATAAGGTTTCACAAGACAAGTTTGAATTTGTAGAGTAGCCATTGTAATAGCCTGAATCTCCAATAAATCCACGAATTAAGTTTGTATAGAACTCTTGAATCTTCCAATCATACTCTATGCATTTTAGAACCCTTGAACCTCGATCCATGCTCATATGAACCCTCGAACCTTGATCTACATGCTTCCAATGCCACTTCCTTGCTTGTGACAATCTTGGTTCTTGGTTGGTGGTCAGAATCATATCATTCTCTCTCTCTTGAAAAAGGATTTTTCCTCAAATCAAGACCTATATCACATAGATACGATTTAGTAACCAAGATATAGTCTCTAAAATTATACTTACCATATGATTTCATGTCGTCGATTTGCTCAAACTCTCCATGTTTGCAAGTCCATGTATCTCCAATCACCGGGTTCAAAGAGCATTCTCGCTTGACTTTCCATTGGTACACTTTGGTACTCCATCAAGATTTCCTCCTTTAACTGTAGAAGAAAGATAACAAAACTATGCACTACCACATGAACAACATTGTTAGCATACAATGGGTTATGTAACAATTTAGTACAAACATCTCTTGGTGTAGGAATGTGTCCCACCATTAAACACATCCAAACCCCTATCACTGGGTTCAAATACCAATCTAACATATCTCACTTGTATTACTCGGTGACTTTCCATGAATGACAACATCACATATGCAACATTAAACACAATGAGATCATCATAAGGGATGTCAATGAAAGATATCAAAAAATATAATAAGATAATATGCAATATGACATACCAACTCATGTATCTAAATCCGTCATGACAAGTAAATCCATCAATGTTTATAATCTCACTCATCAAGTTATCATAACTCGATGTTCCCTCATGAAAATCCTTTATATAACCACAATCACCAGGTTTAAACATTAACCTAGTAAATCCTCTTTTTAGCACAACCATGCTCAACATCAAAACTTTATGCAATCCAAAGCATATACAATAAATCATGCAAATCAATAAAATGATTATATAAGACAAGATACTACCATAATCAAATCTTTCGCTCATTAACCTTATAAATCCTCTTTTTAGCACAACCATGCTCAACATCAAAACTTTATGCAATCCAAAGCATATACAATAAATCATGCAAATCAATAAAATGATTATATAAGACAAGATACTACCATAATCAAATCTTTCGCTCATCAACTTACTTAATTCCTCGATTTGAAACAAACAATTAATTTTACCAAGTTTAAAGATCAACCTAAAAACTTTCATCTTTTGCATATCCATATTTATCAATAATGAATCATACAACGATAAGAAATTACAACCAGAGTGTAATCTCAAGGATAAACATCCTTTATGCTAAAAAACCAGATCATGTGTTAAAACATGCTTATAATCATCAAAAATATGAATTTCATTACCTTTCCAAGGTTTAACATGATTAACATCAGTTGTCTCTTTCCATGAATCCATATGTAACTCATGCAATCCATAAATCTTGTGAAAGGATAATATAATATGGAAAACAACATCTTCTTTGAAACATGCATCAACATAACTCAATATAGAAGAATGTTGCATGTTCTCACGTATAGGACTCACACAATTAGGTAATTTAGTCACACCATGCAAACTCATCAATTCAACACCTATTAAAGTGTTATGAAACACATCTACTATCTCATGGTATGGCTTAATATGTCCTATATTAAGATTCACAATCATACCATCATCATGCAATGAACTTGTAAAAAGATGAATTCTAGTTCTTTTCAATGCACAACTAAGAGATTCCCTCTCAACTTTCAATAAACAATGCAATCCTAATGACTTATCAACCAAAGTATCATCCATGAATGGACCTACATACACATGGTTAGGACTATGCAATGTCGATTTTGATTCATTAGCCATGCTTTTACTAAATTTCATCCAATCATTTAAACCATGGTGACTAAGTAAACTTTGCAATTGGAACTTCATTGGCATGTCAACTGAACTAACAACTCCTCTCATGAATAAGGAATACACAAGACTAATCAAATTATCACAAGTAGCACCTTTAAAAATTCTGAATTTCTTATCAAATCCTTGGTGCTTAACATGTAATAATTTAGGTGGCTTAACAATTTTACCCATGACACAAGTGTCCACAAATCTAGTCAATTGTCCAAGCTCAACAACAACTCTATTGAGCTTATTATCAATGTCATGGTGCTTAACATGTAACAATTCACCACACAACTTATTCTTCCAAGAAAAATTAAGATCATACCTTTGAGAAAATGTAGGATCTACAACAATTTCCTTACCTTGTTGGTATTCCATCTTGAATCTCACAATTTCATTTGGTCGTGCCTCTTGAAAAGTTTGTGAAAAAGAAACAATAGACTTTGACAATACAACATTAACTTGATTAGTATCAACATTTGCCTCACTTTCTTTCTCTTTCTCTTTCTCACACTCTTTCTTTTGAGAGCACACACTAACTTTCCTCTCCTTTTGCCTGGTTATCTCACATCTTTCACTAGTCTCTAAAACCGGCCTCTCACTCTTATTTTCACTAAAGCTCTCATTTTTCTTGGCTATCTCACAAAACTCACTTTTATCTCTAGCCAAACTCTCATTATTTTCACTTGAGCTCTCCTTTTTCTTGGTTATCCCACTCTCCTCACTTTGCTCTCTAGCCAAACTCTCTTTATTTACTCTCAAGCTCTTTTTTTTAAAAGGCTTCTCTATTTTCTTTTCCTCACTAGCCTTTCTCTCTTCACTAGCTATTGAGCTTAACATCATAAAATTCTCATAAGCTTGTGTTTGGAGTCAATGATACAAGTTTAATGGTTATTTGATTGTGTACAAATGAATGTCTTTTTGTGTTGCCATCATAAGTAACACTCTTCTCAACTTGCCACGGTCGCCCTAGCAATAAATGAGTCTGTCGTATTGGCACCACATCACATATCACCTCATCTTCATATCTCCTAATCTTGAACTTCACAAGCACTTGCTTGTTCACCCTCAACATACCTCCTTTATCCAAGCATTGCAACTTGTAGGGTTTAGGATGTTTGGTTGTAGGTAACCCTAATTTCTCAACCATGGTCACACTAGCAATATTAGTACAACTACTTCCATCAATGATCACCCCACAAACTCGCTCTTGCACTTTGCACTTAGTAAAGAAAATTTTCTCCTTTTCAATCTCTTCAACAGTTAGAATTATGACTTCTAACATCCTCCTAACTTCCATATTATTTTCTCTCTCATCACCTATTGAAAAATGTTTAAAAGAATTTTTGTTACCCTTATTTACCTCCACTTCTTTTAGTTTTGAGTTCTTAATTTGCAATCGAAGATCCTCCCAATATTTCTCAAAAATAATTTTTTTCATCTATTCTACGTCTTGGCACATCATTAGGTTCATTACCTCCCTCTCTTGTTATTTTCTTTCTTTCACTACGAATTTTCCCAATCTCCTCCATTAGATCCTCATTTTGCTCCCTCATAGTTTTATGCAAATCTCTCACAAACCCCTCCATATAAAGTCTCATATCAAAGGTTGGAACATCATTCTCATTTGTATTAGACATGGTGTACCTGCAAGAAATTTTATTAGCAAAATCACCTCACCCAATCCCTTACGTGTATCGCTCAATTAATGTTACTCTTCTCGTGTTTACCTACTCTCCCTCACTTTCAATTCCTCCAAGTTCTAAAAGAACTAAGCAATTAGATAATGATTAACAAAGTAAGCAAAACCAAAAACTCAATCAATAAAGATCACATGTAGAGAAAAGAAAATTAAGAGTAGAATTTCAAGGATGATTAGCTCAATGATTAGTTTGCAAAAGAAGATTCAATTTTTAACTTTAGAATCTAGATGGGTTGTCCCAAAAGAATAATACCACAATTTTTTGGTTGACGTGAACAGTAGCAGCAAGTTTTTTTTTTCGGAGCCCTTTTTGTATAGGCCGAAATTTGTTTTCTCTCCTTTTTTTGTTGAAACTTACTGTGAACAATAACAAAAGCAAGTTTTTTATTATTTTTTATTTTTTATAAGCAGCCTATGAACAGTGATGTGAATAGTAACAGTAGGTTTTTTTTTTAAAATTTTATTTATAACCCTAGAAGTTTTAGGGTTTGAAATAAGCAAACAAAACACGAATTTTTAAAAGAACAAACTAAGATTAATGATCCTAGTTTGAAGGAAGAAAAGAATCAAATAGATGAACAAAATAAGAACAATTTAAGTAAGATAGATTATGGAAATGAAACTTAACTCTGATACCAAATGATATGATTCTAGACGCGTACTCGTGATGGAGGAATCAAAGAGCACGCAGCACGGCAAGCGAAGAACGTCAATGAATTGATGGATTGTGACACCTTGACCCAATGCTACGATCCATTATTGAACGTGTTACTCCGCAATCCAATTACGAGACGAACACGAACCTTCGTATAATGAAGAACGTCATAATAGGGATGATTATCCTATTGATAAGTTCGAGTTTCGATTACTTAACCTCTCACCAAATAATCACAAGTTCAATGAAGAACAAGGAGGTTTTGAAAAACACTCAAAAACTATATTAATCAATAATCAGAAAGTTGTGTCCAAAACAATAAGCCACAACCCTTATTTATATGGGTTGTGAATCCTAAACCTAAAAGTAAAAGGAAAGGTCTAAGTAGATTCATCTTAGGAAACCACTTAGAATCAACTTAGGAAACTACCTAAAATCAACTTAGAAAACTACTTAACTTACCTAATCTATGTAGGCAACAATTAGATAAGTTACCTAATCTATTTAAGAAACATAAATCCCCCAAAATAAGGAAAATCTACAAATCCCGTTTTTTTGTAAATGCCTAATTTTTAAAGTTGCATTTTGGCCCCCTAAAGTCTTTCTTTAGGCGTTAAAAACTTCCAAAGTCATTGTATGACATTAACGAACATTTTCTCGAGTCTTCAAGTCAACTTCCATGAAATATAAGGCTTCATAAGACATGTTTGAATTTGTAGAGTAGTCATTGTAATAGCATGAATCTCCAATAAATCCACGAATTAAGTTTGTATAGAACTCTTGAATCTTCCAATCATACTCTATGCATTTTAGAACCCTTAAACCTCGATCCATGCTCATATGAACCCTCGAACCTTGATCTACATGCTTCCAATGCCTCTCCCTTGCTTGTGACAATCTTGGTTCTTGGTTGGTGGTCAGAATCATATCAGTTTGGTCCATGTATTTTGGGTTTGTCCATTGTTAGTCCCTGAACTTCAAAACGTCTCACCATTGACCAAAGTTTGCATTTTTTGTCCACCGTTGGTCCCTTGCTCAAACATCGTGAACTGTTTCACCGTTAAATGACCATGTGCGATACGTGTGAGCAAAATGAAGGACCAAACCGTCTTTTCTCGTTGGGCCTAGGCAGCTGGGCATTGTTGAGCGCCAAAATCTTCCCGCCTTTCATCAATCTCCTCTACCAAACCCATTTAACTAAATTAAAGTACTAAACTCTTACAATTAACTCCATTGAAGCAGCCCCAACTCCAAAGAAACCCATATCCCATGTGAACCCCCCAAATCTCATAATACGAAATCGTTGAAAATTCTAAATAATTTAAACCCATAATATCACAAAAGAACAAGATTCCCGTAAACCGTATGTAAAAATGCCAACAAGACTATACATACCACGCTTCTTGCGGGACTTGGTCTGGGTGCTGATTTGGTGAGACAAGAATACACCAGTTCCAAAACATTCGCGTTTGGCTCATGGGTAAAACAACCCTCATGCTTGAACCAGGTGGGTGAAGCTGGGGTTGGGTCTAAATTTGTTGTCCTTGCGGCTGTTGAGATTGTTGCAAAGTAGGCCAAACAGACATGGACAAGCCCAAGGGCCTACTGTTAGGACCATTCTTACCCTTGTTTTGAACCATTTGCTGTCTGTTGGTACTGTTGATGGTGTTGCTGATTCAACATATGTCGCTGTTTCATCTGCTGAAACTGCAAAAATTGGCGAGTCAAATATGAAACAAAATTGCCCCCAAAACTTGGTCAAACGAAGGGTAAGTTTTAGTATATGCTTACTTGAACATCCTGAACTTGTTGGTATGAGAGGGACTGGTTGGAATTAAAACCCAGATTTGGATTATGGTTTTCGAGGGGGACAGAGATTGGATTAGGTTTCCTTGATGGGGCTAAGAAGCCTGTGTTGGAACTAAACACAAACCCATGCGCTTGTTCGGCCATTTTCATTCTTGCAACCTCCCCTGCAGCAGGAGTGAGTAAATCTTACATGAGCAGAAAACGTCTCCCATTTTTTGTTATTGGATATGATGAGTTTGGTGTATTTTTTGGAGTTGGGGTTGCTTTAATGGAGTTAATTGGAAGAATTTAGTACTTTAATTGAGTTAAATGGGTTTGGTAGAGGAGATTGATGAAAGGCGGGAAGACTTTGGCGCTCAACAATGCCCAACTGCCAAGGCCCAACGAGAAAAGACAATTTGGTCCTTCATTTTGCTCACACGAATCGCACATGACCACTTAATGGTGAAACAGTTCACGGCGTTTGAGCAAGGGACTAACGGTGGACAAAAAAAGCAAATTTTGGTCAATGGCGAGACGTTTTGAAGTTCATGGACTAACGATGGATAAACCCAAAGTATAGGGACCAATGATGCATTTTGCCCTATATATATATATATATTTGGTGTGGTTCGATACCAAAAATCGTGAATCGAACCGAATTGGACGTTTTTCAATTTTTGAAACCGAAACCGAACCGTATTCGACCAAAACCGAACCAAACCAACTGATTTGGTTTCATTCGGTTCGATTCTATAGTTCGGTGGTTCCGATTTACACCCCTACATACATCCATGTTAGAGTAACTTTTTTGCTTAATCATTTCAAAACGATAATTCAAAATCTAAACAAAATTTTGTGATGTAAATAATCATATATTAATAAGAAAGTAAAGCCTGCAGACATTGACATAATGAAAATTAAAAAAAATAAATAAAAACGAATTAATGAGTACAAAGTACCAAATCAAACACAATTGCTTCAGCTTTCGTAAGATACCCGCTGTGCCTGTTAGGTCTCCTCCTCACTCTCTTGTTATCCTCTCGTCTCCCTCACTTTTTTGTCTTCCCCCCATAAACACACCACACAGTTCAAACCCCCTCTTTCTCTAGAGCTATTACCTGAATTTCGAGGATTCTGCTTCAAACCAATCTACTCAAGTGCATAAATAATTTTTATTTAGTTTTGAATCCTAGGAGATGGCATCGGCTTCATCAAATTTATGGGTGTTACTGGGTTTGGGATTGGCCGGAATACTAATAATGACCAAAAAATTGAAGAAAGTGGTGAAGGAAGACTTTGGGGCATTCATTGACAGATTACAGCTCTTGCCACCGCCCCAGCCTGCTCCTCCCAAAGCCCCTCACCCTCTCACCGGTCTCTCCTTCGCCGTCTCCGACCTGTAACACAATTCACCTTTTTCTTTACTAATTAATTTGTTTAGATTCTTTTCATAAAGTTTCAATTGTTTTGCATGTCATGCTGTTAAACCTTGGGGGGGGGGTTTGTTGGAAACATGATGAAATTGAACTTTGGGAATTTGTTTGGATGAGCTTGGTACTGCTATTTATTCTACTAGGATTTTTGTATAAAGGGTTTACAATCCCCCCTCCCTTTTGTGTTTGTGTGTGTGAAATTCGGGCTTGGCTTGAGGTTTTTCTTAAGAGGGAAATGAATGGAAATAAGAAGGATTTGCCTTTCTTCGTTTTGTTTCCAAGGAAATAAGATTACAAAGGCAAAAGGAGGGAAGACAAGTATAGAAATGAAATATTACCCTGTATTAATGATTATTCTTTGTCCACCCCCATATCTTTATATTATTTTGTCTTCCTTCTCAATATTATAAATTGTATTCTTGGAGAAGAGGAAGTGATGATTGAAAATGGGAGAGCTTCAGCCTTGAATACATTCATGCGTACAAAGTTTGTTGGAAGTTACTATGATGAACTGAACAAAGTTTGTTATGATTACTTGCCCTTTATACCTATCCAATTTACACCAATTGTCTCTTTCTAATTTCCTAAAAAATTTCAGGGCTATGAGGATGTCATTTTGTTGAATAAAAGAAAGTGGAGGGAGATGTATTCCTTCGAAACACAAGATAATCCACATCTTACCTCTGTCTGTAGAACAATGCAAATATTGATGGTTTTCCATTTATCTGCAAAGAACACATATGGGGAGATATAGCCTTAGAAGGCCTTCAATAAGTTGTTCACGTTAAGCTTGTTATGTACTATATAAAAAATGAAAACCTGGAAAATGGAACCTTGGCTTTCTGAAGGAGCCATATCATTGAGAAAGTAGACGGGATTAAAATACTATGGGACAATCCATAAAGAGTAAGAATTTTTACGGTCATATTTATCCTTGCGCTGGTCCCTATAGATTTTGTTGTTTGCTAAAGGTAAATCCGTGAATTAGTGTTGGCTAATAAAAAAATTGTAGATGAGATGTCATTGATCATTCAGCTGTAAACTGTTTTATTCAAGCATGTTTTGCAAGGTGTCGTATAACTGTTATTGACTTTTCTAGAGGCTCTTTCATCGGTTAACCCACCCCCATGCACACACAAGTTTGAATTAAAAAATTATTGATAGTTAATTAGGTTGTTGTTGTTGAAGAAAAAATGTCTTGTGGACCGCATAACAGAATTTTAGGAGGACCAAAGCAAGAAATAAATTTTTTTTTTGATAAGTAAATAATATATAAAAAGCATCAAAAGAGGTGATGCGTCCTTTGTACACTAGGAGTATACCAATCCAATCATTAACCAGTGTCTATGCTATTTACAAGATCTACAAAATCTGTGTTGGACCTAGAAAGAGAGTGATCAGTCTCGGAACACCAAAAATGAAGGGTGCGAATCAACAAATTCTTCAATTCCGGGACTGACATTTCCACATTCTCGAAAGCCCTATGATTTCTTTCCTTCCAAAGAATCCAACACACTCCCAAAAGAGCTGTCCCCCAAGTACGACTTCTCCTCTTCCTATACCCCGCATACCAGCTTCTGACGTGATCAATCATCGATCTCGACATGACCCAAGACATCCTGAACATTCCCAACACAAAATTCCAAAGCTCTAAAGCCACTTGGCAATGCAGAAGCAAATCTAGTAGTATTAAAAATGCTGGCTTAAAAGTGTGGCATACTGGAAAACATGCATGGGTTTTGCCAGAGCCATTCATATAGTGGAAGGTGTACGACCTTCATTTTCACATTGTGCCGTTTTCATTTTATCAATGTTCATTGCTCTGTAGAAGACCAATCTTTTGTAGATATTGGCGAGCAGTCCTTCAATGATGTTCCTAGTTTCTCTTTTTTTTTTCATTTGTTTAAGCATATTCCTTGGCTGCTATCATATATGCCTCGTCTCTCTCTCTTAATAAATGTTTATCCTTTATCAAAGGAGTAGTGTCACTCGTCTTTGGACTCTTTTCCAATTTTTTTTTTTCCTTTTCTGTGTACGTGGTTGCCATTTTCAACCTTTATATCTGTTCAAGGCTTTTCTTATATCTAAATTTCCTGGCTATCCACTTGTATAATTTGCAATATTTTGATTATCCAGATTTGATATCGATGGATTTGTTACTGGATTTGGCCATCCAGACTGGGCAAGGACACATGAAGCTGCTTCACAGACATCCCCTGTGGTTTCAACCCTTATTGATGGAGGTGCAACATGTATTGGAAAAACTGTTGTTGATGAAATGGCATTTGGGTTTGTACTTTATTCTGCACTTCCATATTTTTGTTTTTGCTATGATACCTTGTGTTTGAGTTGCATTGTGGACTCTTTCTTCTTGGCAACGTAGGCAAAATATTAACCTACGTTTCTCTTCCAAGGACATAGGTGTATCAAATATAAGCACATCTTCTGTTGCCTGTTGATAATATAATGGTGGTTGTTTCTGGCATGTTACTTGTACAGAATTTCGGGAGAAAATAAGCATTTTGATACACCCACCAACCCCATTTCTCCTGCACGTGTACCGGGAGGATCATCGAGTGGAGCTGCTGTAGCTGTTGCTGCCAATCTCGTTGACTTTTCTTTGGGTAGTGTTTTTTTGTTTTTTTTTAAAAACTTTAATTTATGTATCTTTTTTTTTCTCAAAGAGTTCAGAAAATAGAAAGGTGAAACCAAATTCCATGTTGGTTACCCAAGCACTTTCTCTTGATTATATGTCACGAATGGTTATACAGTCATATTGATTTGTGATATCTACCCTTTCTATTGAAGTTTCTACATTTAATGCCTATTAGGATGTTGGATGTTGGATTAGGAGCTCACTCCAAACATAGATTGATTTTAATTTAGCTGGGTTCAGTTTTATATGAAACCTGTTTATTTAGCCAACAAAAAAGTTAGTTTTATTTGCTTCAGTTGCATTAGCTAGTAGTCTTTAGAAAGGACTTATGATATGTATCGATAGGCAATTGATTCTACTTCCAGCTGAAAATTAAAAAAAATACTTCTAGCTGAAAATCAAGGATGTGGGGAGGTTGGTGAGTGTTGAAATGCAAAAGGATTCTTGTGTTGTAAGTGTTTAGATCAATCAGGTACCTCTCTGTGATAGGCTGACAGCTACGCAAAAGGTGTATCCCAAACCTTATGTGATAGTCCCTCCGTTCCACCGAAAGAGTCCACACTTGGAAATTCCAATATTTAAGGGATATATAATTATTATTAGAGTTGATCATAATTACAAAAAATGCTTAAGCATAGCCAAGGTGATTATATCACAAGTGGTGGGTAAAGTTTAAAAGTTATGGAGAATGTAGACATAATTTTCTTTAAGTGGACTCGTTAAGCTAAACATCTCAAAATAGAACTGTGGACTTTTTGCTTTGAACGGAGGGAGTATAAAGTTGTAGTGAAATAGTGTTTTTGAGCAATGCTGAACTATTTAATTTTCTGATATTTCACTATTCTAGTCTCTTACTAAAGAGCATGAACAATCATATAGGCCATCTTGGCTAATCCGAATCTTTGTTTGACTAATTATTGTCTGTTGCCTGTTGCGTAATCTTGGCCTTTGTTCCTTCCAATAATTCTTTTTAACACTACTAGTAGTTTAAGTTAAAATTCTAGAGCACTATGGTTTGTCTCATGGTTATTGCGGTGTTTCTTCTTTAGGAACATGCACTCTCTAATTAACAGTCTATGACAGGTGTTGATACTGTTGGTGGCGTGAGGCTACCTGCCGGATATTGTGGTGCACTTGGATTTCGACCTTCACATGGCTCTGTCCCACATTTGGGGATTATTCCTATTTCAGCAAGTCTCGACACTGTCGGTATGGATTTTTTTTAAATTTTCATCATTACTAGCCTCTATAAAATGTTGGACGAATTGATTTCTTCTTGAAATTTTATTGTATTTAGTTGTAATTTGGACGAATTGATTTCTTCTTGTTTTTATTAGTGCATGATCACTTATTCTTTAATCATTTCCCACCATAAATTAATATCTTAATTCCTCAAATGACATGTGCATTGTTAATTATTGACTGCTGATTTGAATTGCCTGGTGAAGAAAAAATATAAAATAACTTGCTCAAGTCATTTGGCTTAAATAATGTTTTTAGGGTCAAGCCATCTTCTAGGAGGGGCATCTGTTGACACACGCTTGCACATATTCACATTTGACCTGATTAGATCTGTCTTAATGTACTGACCAAACTCTACTCCTTCCGTCTTTCTGCCATTAATCATCTGTTTTTGACCAGCAAATTCACCCTTGCAGGATGGTTTGCAATGGATCCCAGTGTATTACGTCGTGTTGGACATGTGTTGCTGCAAGTGCCATTTGCAGTCCAGCGTAATCCTAGAAATATTATTATTGCCAATGACTGCTTTCAGTTATTAAACATTCCTGTTGACCGGGTTACACAGGTGGTAATCAAAACCACAGAAAAACTATTTGGGAGTATGTTCTTTTGCTTTTACCTTTTTTCTGAGAAGTTGTAATGTTGTTTTTCATCATATTTACTTTGTATTGTTGAATTTGTCTGCATAATTATTAACAAATATACCTTTTCAGGACAAGTTTTAAAGCATGAGAATATTGGAGATTATATTGGTTCGAGAGTTCCAAGCATAAAATCATTTCATTCTAAAAAGTCAAATGGTGAAGTCAAATCTTCTTCGCTAAGATTGCTGGCAAATGTTATGCTGTCTGTTAGGAGGTAAAGTTTCCGATGGTGCTCTTGTGAGCATTTTTTTATTCCCATTTAAATTGTTTTTATTTATGATTGGGACTATGGTTGGGTTGAATTAAATTTGTTTATGCTTGAGTTATGTGCTAAACTTGTGAAATTTATGTTCTTGCGATCCTTCAAAACAGGCATGAGTTCAAACATAATCACAATGAATGGATCAACTCTGTGAATCCTACTCTAGATTCTCTTATCTCAGCTGAAGTACAAGAAAGGCTTGATATGGAAGATAAGGAAATTGAAACTTGCCACGCTGTTAGGAATGAAATGCGTTCAGCTCTAAATACCCTTCTGAAGGTATCATATCATAATTTTTTAAGTTTAGCACAAGCGATGATATTCAGAGGTTAATGTTACATTCTGTTTTTATTAATAGGATTAAATCCGTATGTTTGCTAAAAATGTCGCTTTTAAGATCCTTTGCGCTTTACTTGCTTTGATATTTTCTACTCTTGTTTTTGTTTTTGTTTTTTTAAATTTGTGGTAAAATAATAATATATGCCATATATTTTCCTTGTTACTTGTAACATTGAAAACATATTTGTTTTTATTGTATTCTTTTTGTTGGGGATGTTGCTTTATTCTTAATGATATTCTTTTTATACTGTTTGCAAGCCCCACAGCTTGACCAATATTTGTAATCCTACGGGGATTTCTATGACACCTTGCTGCTTCTTTCTGTTTTTCCCTGTTTAATGGTTCTCAACGGTTGAACTTTACACTTGACAGACTTTCTTTATCATTTGAGTTGTAGGTGTATGGGCCCAACAAGAGATTGTTTCAGCTGAAAACTAACAGAATCTTTAAGTACCACTCACCTTGTTGTGCTTAGATACTTGGTAGTACAGTGAATATCTTGAAAAACTCCTTAAATATTTGTTGTCTTTGTTTTTGGTGTTTGTCTACTTTAAATTTGCAAATTAGATTGGCACTACCATTCTTAGACTTGTCACCCCTACATCGAACATGACATCTCTTCTTCCGTAGTGTCATAGACTAAACATATTTTTTTTGTGTTGTTTGGCTTTGTCTTTCTTACTGTATAAAGCTTGCATTTGTCTAATGCCTGATGTTTGAATGGATGATTTGAGCAGGATGATGGAATTCTCGTGATCCCTACTGCTGCCCGCCCTCCTCCCAAATTGGGTGCCAGAGAGCTCTCATCAGAGGACTATTTGACTAGTGCATTTACTCTTACGAGTTTAGCAAGCTTGTCAGGTTGCTGTCAGGTTAAACTCTCTCTCTCTCTCTCTCTCTCGTGTGTGTCACACTTATCACACTTGCACAGTCATGAACAGATGTGATCTGCTGGCATTATAATAAATAATTTTTGTTATCTGGACCAACTATCACATTCTTAAACCATGATTGTTTTCCTCGAAATATTTTGTTTCGGTGCCTGGTTTGTTGAAGATGTTTCTTTGCTAGTTCAGTTAGGTTTTTTTTTTGTCCCAAGGTTTTTGAAGGACTAATTATGAGTTATTTTTTTACTCTGCATCTCATTGTAGGTCGCGGTACCATTGGGATTCTATGAGAAGTCCCCTGTTTCCATATCCTTGATAGCAAGACATGGAGGTGACCGCTTTTTACTAGATACTATTCAAACCATGTATACATCTCTGCAGCAACATGCTGAAGAAGCTGGGAAGCCAAAACCATCTGGTAGTGTTGTTAGCCAGGAGACATCTGCTGAGATAGCTAAAGAAAAGGTATACAACATTTTGTTTCACTTGCCTTGCAGAATCATTTTTCTGTTCACATATCTATGTACTGTAATCTGGTTTCATGCTATACCTCGTGTATAATGATAACACTCGTTATCGGTTGAACTATGATAATAAATCAGGACTATAAGTTGTTTATTGATCTGGTAGTTGCTGGTTGATGTAGCTTTTAGAATTTATCCAGTGTCCCTTTTCTTTTAAATGAATTCTATTTCATCTGTATATTTAGTGCTTTCGTGCCGGCAATTTACCAATATATTGGGTTTACTTCTGCTCGCACCTATTGTTCTTTGTTATTTCAAATAATTTTTGGCCAAATCTTTGGTGGAACATAATTGTTGTGAAAAAAGCCATGCTCTTGAAGTATGTGAAGCACTCCATATGTAGTTAGCTCTTTTGGTAAAGTATACTTCTAGTGTGCGCAGGACGCGTCACTTGTTTTGAGGCTTGTTGATATATATATATATATATAATGAACATGAACATGAACACACACATGCACACGCCCACGCCCTTGTCAAAAAAAGAAAGTGAACAACTTCTGCCCAAGCACAGGGAGGAAAAACGTCTACTACGACCCTTAAAGGAGGGGGGTAAGTAGGGTGGTAAGTATCCTTGGAGTAAGAGTTATGCGGGATGGATGCACAAGAATAGTGATGCCGTATCTGACAGTATCTAATGGGTAAAAAGAACTAAGCACTGCAAGCATGAACCATGCGGACATCCTCCCTCCAAAAATGGCTATTCTTGTCCGAGGGCTTGTCGGTGCTCCATAAAGTCCTTCTGGATCTTCATCTTTCAGCTATCCAAGTTTGACTCAGAACACATTTTTATCATGATTTCTGAACTTCAAAAGACAAGAAGTTGCATAGGCTCAAGGTCCTTTTTCGTTTCTTTCTAGGAGGGAATTCCAGTTGTGTGGTTCTTTTGATTAGCTGAAACTGAAAGTTGTGCTTTGCAATATGATGTGCTTGATAACATATTTGTGGAAGCAGTAATTCAGTGTTTCATCAATGCAAAGTTGTTGTCCTCCCTCATTTTGGCTCACTTTATACTGAAGAAACTCAATTAAAGATAAACTCAATTAAAGGTACAGACTACAGAGAGGATCTCATCGAACATTTGACAGGCTTCATTGACAATTATTTGAGTTTCATTGAAAATAAACCTTAAATAAAAGGATTTCATGCTACTTGACGAGTCTAGAGGACTATAGTAATCTAATTGATAACTAACAAAAGTAGAGATAATCCAATCAAGCCAGAAGTAGCATGTTAAATGGGTGTGACCATGTTACATTTTTTTATACAGTTCTTTTTCTTGCTATTGCTTATCATCTTTGTTTACCATCTTTATGAATTTAGGGTAACCAAGCTTTTAAAGACAAAAACTGGCAGAGGGCCATTGGCTTTTACACCGACGCAATAAAACTTAACAGCAAAAGTGCAACATACTACAGTAAC
Organism: Codonopsis lanceolata; assembly: GCA_013146195.2. Classification (NCBI taxonomy): domain Eukaryota; kingdom Viridiplantae; phylum Streptophyta; class Magnoliopsida; order Asterales; family Campanulaceae; genus Codonopsis; species Codonopsis lanceolata. Next base: position 74,137,785 of record CM028377.1, read on the forward strand.
AGAGCTGCGGCATACCTGGAATTGGGAAGGTATTGTTTTGTTGGGGAGTTGATTGCATAAGATTTGTGTTTTGGTTTGACTTTTAGCTTCTTATTTTGCTCATGCAGTTTTCTCCAAGCTGAAGCCGATTGTACGAAAGCGATCGAGCTAGATAAAAAGGTGATCGCTTTTATTAATAATAATCAAATTATTTTAATTTCCGAGCGTCTGTATAATCAAATGGTTATATTGGACCTATGAATGTGATCCTCTTTTCGTTCTATACATAGTTGTTAGAATCGTTTAATTCAAAGTACGAACCATGTGATTGAAGAGAGATGGTTCATTGTCACTATTTAGAAACGAGGTCTGATTCTACTGTGGGTCATGAATCGGATGAATGATTAGTGAATACTGAATCTTTTGTTTTTTTTGAATCTTGTCAAGGAACATTGACTTTTGTGGTAACTTTTATAATATCCATACAGAGTATCTTTCCGGCTCTATACCTCTCCTACTCACATTAAGGAAATAAATCTCCTTGTCTTTTCACAAATTGCCTATTACATTTCAATTTTAAGTTACTATGTCTTTGTGGTGGAAAGTGTTGTTTAAGTTTGCTTGGTAGTTGAGTTTGGTTGTTGGGATTTGGACTTCTTTGTTAAACAAGCAACTCAAATTTACTCGATTATTGCTTTGAATTAGGGAAGCTGTTTCGTTGGTTGAATGTGTAAGGCTTTTACGCTGGTCACTCATTAAAGTTTCTTTGAACGGAAATTGGAACCAATATGAATGCATTGAGGGGTGCTTTCAATGCATTGGGAATGGTAGATGCATCTATTTCCAGTAAGGGTAGGCACTTGTTAGCAGTATCTTTGATGGTGGTTGGCCATTTGAAAAGAATGGGGGGCAGATGCTCCCCTTGCGTAGAAAAGTTCCACATTTTACTGCTGATGAGAAATATCAGATGAATACATTGATAAATAGTTTTGCACGCCATTGTTTGGGAAAAAGATACTCATTCTTATGACTATTAATGCCAGTCTGTTTAATGGTTTGGCATGTAAAATTCCCGAAATTTATAACTCACCAAAACTTTTGTACCATATTGTACTCCTCTAGGAAAACTTCGCTGCTAGTTGCTAGCTCTTTTTGCTACTCGACTTAAAACATGGAAGTTTACTTGCTTGTGAAGTTGATTGTTGTGTAGTCGGCCATTCGATATATGATTATGTACTTCATGTGTATGTGGGGTTGCCGCAGGGTAAAGAGGCGGGCGGAGGCTCAAGGCAAATCTTACATTAGGCACTTATCGTGGTAGATATTGTAATTTCAAGTCTATGTGCTCTATTGCTTAAAATGTGTGTATGTGTGTGTTTGAATACTTTTTAAGGATATTCGTGTTCAAACTTGCAAGGAAGTGTTTAAGAAGAGTGTTCTTTATGTTATGAAATGATCATTAAATGTATGGAATCATCGTCTAACCGGTTAGGATTGTGGTCTTAGTAACAAACACATGAACTGTGATTGAATTCAGGGTCGTAAAGTTGTGTATGTTCATATTTGCATGCAAGCATCGCGCAGTTGAATAGTCTTGTCTCGGAAAAGAAATATGCAAAAATATTTGAAGGAAGTGTCGTATATAGCTTAATTGAAGGGTTCGGAGTTGAGCTTTGACCAACTAGGCGGTGCCTTTGTGGTCAATAATGATCAGAATCTCGTGGTATAGTTGATTGCCAGTTGTCAAATGCATGGAAGAATGCTTATTTTTCTTCCAGAACAAGGATTGCTTTGAAGCAGTCCTGGTTTCTTAAGAATCCTTCGTAATTACCTCATCAGCTTTAGAATTCAATGTTCGTGGCAAATAGGATTGAAAAGCTTCTGTGAAAGTTGTGTTTGTAGTTAGGGGTAGGAGAGGACAATCAGGATATAGAGACCACCTTGTTCTGTGGAGTGTCATTCTTCCACTGTCCTTCAGTTCAAATATATTTTGGTTCTTTTTGGGATGTCTTAGAATCTTTGCTGTGAATTCTTCTATCAAGGATCTCCTTTAATGGGGAAAGTTCAGCTGTTTTGGTCACAGAAGAGACAGAGGAATTAGTTGAGTGATGATCTTTCTTTGGCCAGAAGAGAATGTCCAAAAAGGAAATGTGGCTGATCCCAAGTAATAGACCAAAGGCTGAGTTGGTTTAGGTAAAGGGCTGGAACGTTTCTTGGAGGCGTGCTATTATGTTGTTATTAGAATGTGAAGATCTTCAAGGTTTGGTTCCTTCCTTTCCATCCCTCAAGGATTGAGTGGTCTTCTTAGTTTTGCTATGGGCGTTGGATGTAGTTACTTTCTGGAATTTATGTTATTTGACAGAAAGGCTTGTATGAAAATCTACTTTCTCTAAAGTGTGTGTGTGTGTATACTTTATTACGAAAATATGACTAAGAATTTTCTCCTGTTCCAGAATGTCAAGGCTTACTTAAGAAGAGGCACAGCGCGGGAGATGCTTGGTTACTATAAAGAGGCAATTGAAGGTGAGTAATTGAATTGATGACATGAACGTAAATCAACTCATTGATTTCAGGTTGGGGTAATTCATTTGGAGACACCCCAAAATATACTCTGGACACCCCACCCATTTAATCAAATTTCCCACCTTACTCTCTACACCCCACCCTAACTACCTATTCTACCCTTTTACCCTTCTTCCCATACCTCCCTTGCATACCATTGGCAGCATCTTCCCCCATTCTCTCTCTCTCTCTCACCCTCTTCCCCAGTTTCTGCTGTTTGAAGATCCCCTCCCTCCCATCACCCCTTCTCTCTCCCCCTTTCTTTTTCCCGTCTCTTCTCAGGAAAAAAATATGGTTGGCATCGTGTTCATCCATGGTTGGCTGCACACGACAATGGATGCACAATTGGTGCTTGCTGCACACCAAGTAAAGAGGAGAGAGAAGAAGGAAGGAGAGGATGATACGTGAGGGAGAGGAGAGAAGAGGGAAAGAAAGGACGGAGGAAGGAGAGAGAAGAAAGAAAGAAGAAAAAATGTTGCTGGAAAAAATGGAGGAAGGAGAGAGAAAAGGAAACAGATGAAGAAGGAAGGGGAGGTTTATTTGGTAAATTAGTATGATGCCATTTTTGCAATTTTTTGTGTGGGGTGTGGTTAGCCCCCAGTCATTCATTTATTAATGGGCACGTACTAGATTTAGTTCTTCATGTTCATTTTGAGGATCTGCCTATTAAAAGCCCACATTTTTCTGAAAATTATATTATTTTCATCCAAACTCCAAATTATTGGTGTTGATCGTGTTTATTTTATTGCTTCTTATTGTTTTGATTTGCAGATTTCAGATATGCTCTTGTGCTAGAGCCGACCAACAAAAGAGCTGCTATTTCTGCTGATAGGTTAAAGAAGTTGTTTCAATAGATAGTTGTGCAAACTGCAAACCGACTGTCTGGATTATGAGAGCCTTTCTTGCAAGACAACAATCATTTGCTCGACATGACAGGATCCACATATGAACAGATGTTGATTGCCGGACATCCCAAAATGGTTGGGGACTATACATACTTTTGGGAGGGCAGGGGCAGCCCAAGGGGTCAGGGTTATTCTTGCAAGATCTCACCGCCGTTTAGCAGCTCAAGGATTTTGTTTTTTCTCAGGGTTGTAATATATGTCAATTTTGCAGCTATTGGCAGTCCTAGTAGTTGATAAAGTGAAAATTGTAATTTTAGTAGTATTCTGCTGAGGTTTTTTTTGTGACTGAGATGGTGACAGATAATTCTTTCTGCGAGTTACATGAGCTTTTTGGAATCAAGTCTTCCGATGTCCAATTTTGTAGTGCTTAATATATGCTAGAAATCGTTAACAAAACAGTTATGAGGTGGCCGTGGATACATGAAGCTGACGGAAACGTTACAAAACGGCCGTTATCATCGTTAAGTAATAAGTAATGGTGACAGACCGTCATGCAGTGACTCCAACTATCTTGACAGGGAAACTACAAGTGTGTTTACATATCTGGTAAAACACATTGTCTTCCTCATGCCTCTCAGTGTTTTCTCCCAAAACAACCCCAACCCTCTACTCAGTCCTCTCCCAATGTCGTGGCCATGTTCCACTCTCTGCTATTAAGGTACAACCTCATAGGTCGTTCGAACGAATAGATGGTCATAAAAGATTTTTTGGATTAAGCAGGAGCTTTTTTAAACATGGGGATTTGACTAAGGTCATTTCTGTTCAAGCTTCAATGTAGTAGATAATTTTTTAAATAAAAATTTGATGCATAATTTTTTTATTTTTTTTCCTAATATTATAGAACACATTTGTACTGCCAAAGCAGTACTACATATTAAAAAGGGCAATAGCGTAGAGAGAGAGAGAGAGAGAGAGAGAGAGAGAGAGAGAGGGAGTAATAATTATAATAAGAGATGTTATTTCCAATATAAAATTTACTTATTACATTTTTCTAAATTTAAGCTTGTATGGACGTAAATACCCTTATTCAATAAATGCCATGAATACAATGCTAACATATATTTTATTTTGCAGTTTTGACAAATACAAAAATTAATGATATATGATAGATTTTTTTTTGGAAAAGGTCTCCTTTGGATCTTGTAGACAGTGTCATGTCTTTAATACATTTTAATTTTTGTATGAGTACACACGATTAAGTATGATTATTCATTGAAAAATGAAAGAAAGAAAAGTGTATTGTTTCGTTGATAAGAAAATAAAAATAAAATTTTTTTTTCCTTGAGAGATAACTTGACAAATATCACTCGAGTGTAGAAAAAATTGTAGGCGTATCTCAAAAAATGAAAACTATATCTAATGATATATTATTTTACATAAAAATATGAAAAATAAAACCAGGGCCGGCCCTGAGGGTGGTCTAGAAGGGCGATCGCCTGGCCCTCAATTTTGAGGGGCTCAAACTTATAATACAATCATATATAGATATAAATATTATACCGTCACTTGAATTTCATATGTGATTTAATGGTCCATTGGATAAGGTATTTTGATTTAGTTGAGAGGTCATGGGTTCAACTCTTTAAAAGTTATGCAAAATTTATTTCATTTTTGAGTTGTGAATTATCAAGTATTATATACTCCCTCGCTCCGTTCGGGTAAAAAGTTCCTGTTTGAAAGTCAAACTTTTTTAAAAAATGATATTTTTAGTAGCTCATTAATAATAAAATGGCACGCCTAATCAACAAAAAACTTAATTATCTTAGAATATGGATTAATGGATTACAATAATCGAATAATCAACAAAAAAACCAAATGAACATGTAACGAATGAGCCAAAAAATGAGAGAAGGTGATATAATTTGATGATATAGTTGAGAAAGATCTTAGAAGAGTGAATAAATCTGAAATTTCTTATAGATATGATTTATAGACATTTTGTATATTTTAATATATAAGAAAATTACCAAATCAAGATAGAAAATAACTAGTGTACCGGAATATGCAAACGAAATAATTTTAAATAATTACTCCATCCGTCCCTAAATAATCGTCCTAGTTGACCCGGTGCACAGTTTAAGAAAAAACAATTGACTTGATTATTTATATTGATTTAATGTGTAGTTTCCTTTAATGTCCATGTGTATGTGGCCCATAATTAAAGTAAAATAAAAAAGTAAGAGTAAAGTGGTAAAAATGATGTTCTAAAAAGGTAAGTTTTAAAGTGGACAATTATTTTGGGACGGACGAAAAAGGAAAGGAGGACGATAATTTAGGGATGAAGGGAGTATTTCATATACTTATATATCAATATGCTCGTAGATGTTATATAAATTGAATACTTTGAATGATGAAACATTAAAAAATTATTTATTTCAAAATTTTATTTTTTATATCTATAGGGGCCCATTTTATAATTTTTGCCCTTGGCCCCTAAAAGTTTAGGAACGACCAGAATAAAACAATTAAGAAAAAAGAGAAGTACAAGTAATTTGGAAGATTTATTGCATAGTTCAAGTGGGTGACTTGTTAAAGGGCTTGCATTGAAAACAAGCTCTCTTTTTTATGTAATACATGACATGTATTTAGGAAGGTGGTAGTTTAATGCTCCCTCCTTCGGACAAAAAGTTCAATTCCAAATTCCTTATCTCCAATCAACACATGCCCAACAATAGGTTTGAGGGAGAGCTTCCTTTATCCTTACAAAATTTGGCAAGTTTGGTGACATGTACTTGATTTAGGTGTTAATTCCTTTACGGGATTATCCCTCCTTGGATTGTTGGCGAGATCCCGCAGCAGCTCTGTAACCTCACCTCTCTTCGACTTCGACTATTAGAGGTGGCAAAGAATAATATTACGGTGTATATTCAACTGGCATGATTGATGATTGTGACTTCTTATGAGGTGGATCTCGATGATTTTTTATATATATTAAACATTTTTGCTTCCGCGAAAAGAACAGAACTTGTATACACCTTTCTTACGTCCATACACTAACAGACCTTTCAAGAAATTCCTAAAGGATTGATTGAAGGATCATTCGGGGTGATCAAGGTATTGAATATAGCAGGACATTGGAATGATTCCCAATGACAATTGGAAAATAGAAGCAGTTGGAATCTCTTGATTTGTCCAGAAACAAACTTTCTGGCCCAATTCCTCCATGTGCTTGTCTGATTTGGACTTCCTCAGCTAGCTACCTTAACCTTTCATTCACGAGTTGTCAGGGAGAATACCAACTCCAACTCCAAACCCTAATTGATATTTGATCAAACCATTTATGAAGGGAATAGTGAACTCTGTGGAGTACCTGTCTTGAAGATCGAGTTGCTCCAACAACAATGAACCACTTTCTCATGGATGTGAAGGTGCTGAGCTGACTCCGATCATTTATGGGTTTATGATGGAATAGGCCCTGGTTTCTTAGGAATCATTTCAAGGAGAAGTACTAGTGGAGGCATGCTTCTTCAATTGGCTACTGTTAGCAATTGCAATAAAGCTCGCTTGGCTACAAAGGAAGTTCCGTTTCCATGCTGGCCAAGTTTGAAGACCACTCTCCGATGTTGCATACAATTTTATAAATATATACAGTTAAGATACAATAAATGAGTACATACATATATAAGTTGGAGCTCCTTAAGATATTCCAACCCAATCAATTGCCATGCCTAGTACCGAATGATATGAAAAATGATTTACTAATTTAAAAAAAAAAAATTCAACTTATCAACAGAATCTAAGAAGTTTATTCCCTAGTGTGTGGGAAAACTACAATTTATATGGTTTGTGTCTTAATGTCTATGGAAAACGGTCTCAATCCGACTCCGAGCCCCCCCAAACGGCCAAATCGAGTACAGTTGCAGTGAGAGTATATAATAGAATGAATAAAATAATAGCCATCATACTTCTGACATATACAGTACGTAAGAAATATAAATGTGGTGAGGCATTAGGCATATACTAACTTTCCTATTCAGGTTATGTAGTTTAAATTACGTTGCCATCACTGGACAAGCATATAAATATTGTGGTGTTTTTTGGTTCACCGCAAACTTGACTTGTTTACTAAGACCTTAACCATTCCAAGTGTTATCGTTCAAGCTGCATCTCCCTTGGGGGAGGAGAAGAACCTATACCAATGTCAATGTCAACTTTCTTTACATACTCGTGCAGTAAGCTCATTTACATCTTCATTCACAAATGCACTGATTTTTTTTTTGGCCCTGTAGCAAAATGACAAATCAACCTGCCTGCTACATATCAAAGCCATCATCCTCACAATCCAAAGCAAAAAGCTCTTTTAGCTGTTCATCTGTCCATTGCGGTAGGGAAGCACTTGTTAATAGTGATTCCTTTTGTCGCTGAACTGCATCTATTCTCGGAAGTTCTTTTTCAGAGCAGTTTCCAACCGAGTTTGGGCCAATACTAGTGTGTTTGAGGCTGCCTGACAGTGACGGATTACCTCCACTTGACCATTTCTCATTGTTTTCTGCAGCCCTGCATTCATCTTCACTGATCTCCATTCTGACTTCTTCATTGAAAATTTCTTTGGCTTGACTTTGTCTTACTAGCAAGGGCTCTTTTCCCACAGTAGCATTTTGGGTTATGTTTATGCCACTTGGGTTGCTGCAGTGGCCGACACTTTCTTGAAATGAATTACTTTTGTCTTGATGATTATTATCATGCAAATTCCCTCTTGCATTACCACTGGTTCTAATTTCATTCATCACGTCGTTGCTTCTTCCGTGTTCCAGAGGGAATTCCTTCCGCAACATCCTTGTTTCTGCGCTGTACTCTGAATATGAAAACTGTTACTTCAGAAGCTTAAAATCTCTCTAAGAACACAAAAGATAAAAAAGTAATGACTATGGTGTTTCATATCCATTGGCATGATAAGCTGCATGTTGTTTTCTTGAATAGATTGTTTCCAATACTCACCGGTGCCAGGAGCAGCATATTTGATTGCACATGCATGAGAGTAATTCTGTTGCAGTGGAGGTCCAGTATCCTTAGGGAATACCTGCAAACAAAATGAAATTTTTATTTCACATGCACAACAGTGGCAGTGAGCATATCAATGGAGCATCCATATAAATCCATATTTCTGGCAATTACGCGGTCAATTTCTGGTCGAAGAACCCTACGACCGAATTACCCCCCTTGTTATTATTCATAGCTTGAATCTAGCCTCACGAATGGATACTGTAGAAAGTGTGTGTCCCAGAGGATGTGATGTGTGCTGGGGTAAAGAGTTAGGCGTGACACGTTGCTATCAAAGAACCTCAAAGAGTAAAGGATAGGGGTGGAAGCCAAGACTAATCAGACAAAGAGAAAGAGGGCAAAGGCTGATGCTAGAGAGTTCTCTCTCTAGTACTAAGTTCTCAATCAAGTGAATTCTATCAAATGATTATCGATCCTTGAAAATAAGGTTTTCACCTCTATTTATAGTGAACGTAGGATGACACAGGGAATATTCCCTGCTGGTGTCATCGTCCAATTGATCATGCAATGATCATAAGACAAGTGTCCCATAAGTGGGGACCACAATCAGCTCTTTCTCTCTTAGTGATCAGATCACACGCGTCGCACATGCGTGGTATCGCACGCGTACAACGGGTGAGACTTTCTCTTGACTTCAGCCACCAAACTAATAACCCCGAGGTTCCCAAAAACCGACTCGGCCTTTCGGGGTTCAGGGACCCTAGACCTGCCGTTGCACTTAGAGTAGATCGCCCGGTAGTACCCTAAGCCGGGTCATCCCCGAGGGGTGTAAGTGTTAGATGTAAGTTGTTGCCCCTTACCTTAGGCATAGAGTTAATTCATCAGAACCCTATTATTCGGAGCTCTAGGGCCAACTCGATTCTCATAGGGTTAAGCAAGATGTCATTGTGACGGAGCGTTTTGAACTTCGGCCAGTTTGCTCGTGGACACCATTAATAAAGCCGAGGTGCGGCCGTAGAGGTCTGGGCATCATTACCCTTAGGCTAAAAACACTCAACCTCGACCCCCCTTTAGGCTATTTCCCGGAGCCTAGTACGTTCTCATCCGGTAGGTCTTAGTTCGGAGATACTAGGTAATTACATGGCAATCACCTGGAGTGATGTGGCATAACCCCTACTACATTTGTTCCCTATATCCAATGCCACCAGAACGAAACCCAGGGTTCTCCTTGAATCTGCCCCAAAGCCAATAATGCTAATAGACTGCTTTTGCAAGTGCACATCCCCAAGGCCAGTCTTGCGAAAGGTGGAAAGTGGCTTGATATTAACAGCTGAACCATTGTCTAAAAGAGCCCGTTTGAACTCAACCCCATTAACATGGGTTGTTACGTAAAGAGGCCTATTATGGGGATAAAGAACTCTCTTATTTGCGTCCGAAAAAGTAACAGTGTTCGTGAGCTCCCGAACTGCCTTTCTAACCGTGCCTTTATCCTTCATGCAAGGTTGATTATACTTCTGAGCCACTTCAATAAGGGCTTTCGTAGCAGCATGCCTAGCCTCTGTTGTAAATTCTAACTGATCATACAACCACTTGAACTTTGGGGAATCCTTAAGTTTTTCTGCCATGAAATCCGGGAGGGTTGTTGTGAAAGCCTCATCGGGGTGAGAAGGCAAGTACTCATCCAGGTCAGATACCCCTCCGCCCATGTAAACCGAGGCTCTACCTCCCCGCCTCTTATGGCGCCAACACTCATCATCATTGAGGTCTTCTTCATAAGCTGTCGCCATATTAAATTGCTTCCCTTTATCCTGTGTGGGGTGAGCTGGCAAGGGATTATCATGAACATTCCTCGGTCGAACTTCCAACCAACCTTCCTCAACCTCCTTTGAAATATATCTTTTAGATTAAAACAATTTTTTGTTGGATGACCCGCCCGTCGATGATAGTGACAATACCTTGGGTGGTCCATATCCTCCTGAATTGGTTCACGCCGCGCAGGTGATAACGTAATATCCCCATGTTGGATCCAGTTATTCAAAGTATCCATAACCTCTGTCATCCCGTAAGGGTAGTCTGGTGCCTCATACTTCGTCGAATTATCATACTTTGATCGAACATTCCTGCCCCCATCATGCTTAGAATCTCGCCTGTCATTCCTCGGCTGCGCAACATTAGCGGCTGGTCCCCTCTGATTGTACCTGTTGCCTCGGTTATCTTTATAGCCTCGAGTAACATGTTGAGGACCCGGATTCGACTTCCATTCTACAAGATTGTTTTGTGTTTCTCCTGGCAAGATCAAATTGCCAGCCGCCTCTCCCAATCTTTGAAAAGTAGGGATATCCAGATTAATAAGCAAGCGCCTATAGTCGTAATCCATCTTCTCCAAACAATACTTCACCAAAACCTGCTCCTTAGGAGGATCATGCAACGCCAATGATTTGTTCATGAAACGCTTCACATAGTCCAGCGGTGTCTCATTTGTGCGTTGTCCTTCTCTTGTCAATTGGAAGATAGTAATCTTCTCATCAGTGTGGAAAAACTTGGACAAGAACAGCTTGGACATCGTCTCCCACTCGTAGATGTTACTCTTGTCAAGGCGGTAATACCAACTATAAGCCTGACCGCTTAGCGACTTAGGGAACTCCCTCAAACACAAGCTATCAAGCATAGTGTATGGCTCAAGCTCCTCTAGAAATCTCTGAACATGCTCCCGTGGGTTTCCATCACGACCCCCGTACTAGCGAAAAGTAGGAGAGACATAATTCTCCGGATAAGGTGCCTGACGAATGACTAAGGGATATGGAGGTCCAGAATCCTCCTCAGCTCTGGGTGGCCGAAGCCGAGCCACCTGAGATTCCTTGTTTAACTTGATCCAAGGTTACAGTCCCCGTCCCAAGAGGAATTGCTACCTGAGCTTGGGTTGGCACTGGGGTTGCCTGGGCCTGAACGTGAAGAGTAGGGAGGGTAGCCTGAGATGGTGCTACATTGCCTACATGCCCATTAGTTGGCTCAACTACGCTAGCAGGCTGAGGTAATATGTGGTTGGTAGTGGTGGGATAGGAGTAGTGGTAGGGTTGGGTGCCATAGGCAGAATATTGTTATTGGTCAAGGTTCCCGAACTTGAGGCTCCAGGAGCTGCAGGCCCAGCAGCGAGCTGAGATACCATGGTTGAGTAATTCTGAAGAAGCTGAGTGAGGTACGCCTGAGAGGTGATCACTGGATCCTTCGGCGGAGCCTTATTTTCTCCCGCCACCATAGCCTCAATGAGCGGTGGCATCGTCTCATTCCGAGAACTAACTTCGTCAACATTGTCATTGTTTCCGGTCTGACTCGCCGTCCTGTTAGTTTTCTTCGGAGGCATGACTCAACGTGAATACCACCCCAGCAGAGTCGCCAAATGAAGTGTGTCCCGGAGGATGTGATGTGTGCTGGGGTAAAGAGTTAGGCGTGACACGTTGCTATCAAAGAACCTCAAAGAGTAAAGGATCGGGGTGGAAGCCAAGACTGATCAGACAAAGAGAAAGAGGGCAAAGGCTGATGCCAGAGAGTTCTCTATCTAGTACTCACTAAGTTCTCAATCAAGTGAATTCTATCAAATGATTATCGATTCTTGAAAATGAAGTTTACACCTCTATTTATAGTGAATGTAGGATTGACACAGGGAATATTCCATGCTAGGTATCATCGTCCTATTGATCATGCAATGATCATAAGACAAGTGTCCCATAAGTGAGGACCACAATCAGCTCTTTCTCTCTTAGTGATCAGGTCACACGCATCGCACGTGCGTGGTATCACACGCGTACAACGGGTGAGACTTTCTCTTGACTTCAGCCACCAAACTAATAACCCCGAGGTTCCCAAAAACCGGCTCGGCCTTTCGGGGGTTCAGGGACCCTAGACATGCCGTTGCACTTAAGAGTAGATCGCCCAGTAGTGCCTTAAGTCGGGTCATCCCTGAGGGATGTATGATAATTCGACGAAGTATGAGGCGTTAGACTACCCTTACGGGATGATAGAGGTTATGGATACTTTGAATAACTGGATCCAACATGGGGATATTACCTTTCCGCCTACGCGGCATGAACCAACTCAGGAGGATATGGACCACCCAAGGAATTGTCACTATCATCGACGGGTGGGTCATCCAACAAAAAATTGTTTTAATCTAAAAGATATATTTCAGAAGGAGGTTGAGGAAGGTTGGTTGGAAGTCCGACCGAGGAATGTTCATGATAATCCCTTGCCAACTCACCCCGCGCAGGATAAAGGGAAGCAATTTAATATGGCGGCAGCTTACGAAGAAGACCTCAATGATGATGTGTGTTGGCGCCATAAGAGGCGGGGAGGTAGAGCCTCGGTTTACATGGCCGGAGGGGTATCCAACCTGGTTGAGTACTTGCCTTCTCACCCTAATGAGGCTTTCACAACAACCCTCCCTCCTACTCTGGATTTCAAGGCAGAAAAACTTAAGGATTCCCCTAAGTTCTAGTGGTTGTATGATCAGTTAGAATTTACAACAAAGGCTCGACATGCTGCTACGAAAGCCCTTATTGAAGTGGCTCAGAAGTATAATCAACCTTGCATGAAGGACAAAGGCACGGTTAGGAAGGCAGTTCGGGAGCTCACAAGCACTGTTACTTTCTCGGATGCAGATAAGAGAGTTCTTTATCCCCATAATAGGCCTCTTTATGTAACAACCCATGTTAATGGGGTTGAGTTCAAACGGCTCTTTTAGACAATGGTTCACCACTTTCCACCTTTCGCAAGACTGGCCTTGGGGATGTGCACTTGCAAAAGCAGTCTATTAGCATTACTGGCTTTGGGGCAGATTCAAGGAGATCCCTGGGTTTCGTTCTGGTGACATTGGATATAGGGGGCGTGCGGAGTAGGGCGACGTTTCATGTAATTGACGCCAACACTTCATATCACCTCTTAATAAGGCAAGCCTGGATGCACCCTAATGGGATTGTCCCGTCCACTCTCCATCAGTGTGCCAAGGGTGTTCCTAATGGCAAGTTGGTGATTATTGAGCCTTCTTCAGTACCATTTACTAGAAACGAAGCTCATCATATTAACGCAGCTTACTACACCAACCTCAGTGATGCTTCGTTCGACCCTAGTCAACCGGACTACCATCCTATTCCACTCACTTTACCTAGCAAGTCCATGCCAAAGGCCGTCAATAATAGTTGAGGTGTGACAGATTCTTCATCGGGCCCGTGTCCTAAACAGCAGCATACCCCGGCCAAGAGAAAGTTCAAGCAACCTTCTGCCACTTTCGGTAAGAGTACACGAATTGTCCTTCCTAATGAACAGGTTAAGAACCGTTGTGGTGGCACCAACTTATGACAGGGTGCAGGGGCTTCATTCTATCCCGAGGATGATGACCCCGGTCCAGAATGTTATATTGTTGACAAGTCTGGGGAGGTGGAATATGTTGATGAACCTGAGCCTATACCCAAGGAATTGTTGAATCAACCTAAGCCCCAGGCTCAAGAATTGGAGGAAGTTGACATGGCTCCACTGGGTTCGGAGCCTAAGCCTATTTTTATATCTAAAGATCTTGCTTTGGGTGAACGAGAGAAGTTCTTGAGTTTGATTAGACGATACATTGATGTCTTTGCTTCGTCTTACGAGCAAATGTTGGGCCTGGATTCAACTCTTGTTACTCACAAGCTACATGTTCAACCCGGAGTCAAGCCTGTTCGTCAAGGGATGAGGTTCTTTAAAGCCAGAATTGGAACTCAAAATCAAGGAGGAAGTAGAGAAACTGCTTAAGGTGGGTTTCATTGAGCAAATTCAGCATCCCGTATGGCTTTCTAATATTGTGGTTGTGGGGAAGAAGCAGGCAGACCAGATCCAAGTTTTTGTAGACTTTCGGGATCTTAACAAGGCTTACCCTAAGGATGAGTTCCCTTTGCCAAGTATCGATGCTTTGATTGATGGCACAGTGGGTTGTGAAATGTACAATATGATGGATGGATACAAGGGGTATAACCAGATACAGATGGACCCGACTGATGCTGCCAAGACTACTTTCCAGACCCCTTTGGGGAACTTTTATTATAAGGTCATGCCTTTTGGCCTTAAGAACGCGAGCGCAACTTATCAACGAGCCATGATGGCTATTTTCCATGATTTATTCCATCGTATCATGGAATTTTATGTAGATGATTTGATAGTGAAATCTCGAGATAAGGGTGATCACCTACAACCTTCGAATGAATCCGCACAAATGTGTTTTTGGGGTTACTCCAGGCAAGTTCCTAGGGCATGTCGCTGATCGTTTGGGAATTCAGATGGATGGAGACAAGCAAAAGACAATTCTGAGCATGCCTTCGCCGACATCCTTGAAGCAACTCAAGAGCTTTTTGGGAAAGGTAAATTATCTCCGCAGATTTATCCCAGCACTAGCTGAGGTAATCCATCCGATCACTCAATTGCTAAAGTTAAGCGTGAAGTATGAATGGAAGGAGGAACACCAAAGGGCTTTTGAAAATATTAAAAAAGTGTTAAGTTCTCAAGCAATCATGGCTGTGCCCCAGTCTGGGAAATCTCTCCTTTTATACTTGACTTCTACACCTCGCTCTATAGGGGCATTGTTGGCTCAGGAACAAGATAAGGTGGAGAAGCCAGTCTACTACCTGAGCAGAATTGTGCACGGTCCGGAAGCTCGGTATACCTCAGTTGAGAGAAATTGATTAGCATTGGTGTTTGTGGTGCAAAAGCTCGTCACTATTTCATGGCTTTTACTGTGGAAATAGTAACCAAGTGCGACCCAATCAAATACTTGCTTACCCGAGCCAATCTTGTGGGGAAGGCAGCTAAGTGGTTCTTAATTTTGTCAGAGTATGATATAAAGTGTGTCAATCCTAAGGGAATCAAGAGTCAGGCTTGGCTTTATCTGACTTACTCGCTCGTTTCCCTAGCGGAGAGTATGGACCACCCCTTGAGGATCTCCCTGGGGGAAGAACTTTGTGCCATGGCCGATCTTACGAAAGGCAGAGAGCCTACGCAAGCCAACGAGTGGTTCTTGGATTTTGACTGATCGTCTACCCGAAAGGGAAGAGGTGCCGGAGTAGTTTTAACATCCCCGGGAGGAGTCGAAACAGCTCGCTCATATAAGCTGAGTTTTACATGTTCCAATAATGAAGCTGAATATGAAGCCTTGGCGCTAGGGTTGATGGAGGCACGGGCACGAGGCATACAAGATTTATGCATTCGGGGTGACTCTAATTTGGTGATCAAGCAAACTGAAGGGGAATACTCTCTCACGCATATTCACTTAGCCCCCTACAAAACTTTGATTCAGAAATTGTTGGAGTTATTCAGCTTTGTCCGAATCCAGAAGCAGCCAAAGGTGGCCAATCGACATCTGGACGCTTTGGCTACTCTCGCCTCCAAGATTATGATGGAAGGAACTGAAGCTCAAATCATTGTGGTGAACCAAACGACTCCAGTTACTTTGCAATCTTACTTTGAGCCTGCCCCGGTCACTGATTGGCGGGCACCTATTACTAAGCAACTGGAAACTAAGGAAGGGAGTTTGGGTTTATCAGAGCTTAGCAAGTTTTTTTTGTTGCAAGGAGAATTATACAGGAAGAATCCAAGTGGTTATCTCTCTAGATGTATCGGTTTGGCCAAGGCCAAGGAACGGATGGAGGCTATGCATGAAAAAGCTTGTGGAGCAAGTGATATCCCTCTTTATCGTCGCGTTCAACGTGAAGGGTACTTTTGGCCGGATATGGCACGGGACACGAGCCAAGTCCAGCAGGGATGCTCTCACTGTCAAAGTTTCCCAACCTTTAAGGAGGTTTGTTTGGTGGAGGTGAATGAGGATTGGCGTGTTCCCTACGTTGATTATTTGGTGAAAGGCAAGTTGCCTGAGACAAAAATGACGCTTTAGCTATCAGAAAACGGGCATTCCGAAACTTCATGTTAGAGGAGCAGCTCTTCAAGAAAGGTTAACATGGTCATCCTCTTTGTTGCATACAAGGGGAAGAAATTTCGATTGTGTTGAGACACACTCATGAGCTAGGCCACATAGGGGGAACTAAACTGTATGATCAGCTCATGACTCTAGGGTATTATTGGCCGACCATGGAGAGTGACTCTGCTCAGTTTGTTAGGCGATGTGATCCATGCCAGAAGCACGGGAATTTGATCCATGCCCCGTCTGTGCCTTTACACTCTCTATCAACTCCATACCCATTTCATACATGGAGTTTAGATTTGATTGGAAAAGTAACTCCCGCTTCTAGAGGAAAAATATGGATCTTGGTATCGACAGAATCCTACACCAAATGGGCTGAAGCTATACCACTCCGGAAAGCCACGGGTCCAGTTATTGCCAATTTTATTCAGGAGTACATTGTTTGTCATTTTGGCATTCCAAGCATCGTCATCACAGACAATGGAAAGCAATTTATACATGGGGAAGTTAAGGCATTGATGGCTCGTTACAACATATCACACAAGTTTTCCACTATCGCCTATCCGAAGGGTAACGGGCAGACCGAGGCAACCAATAAGACACTCCTTCAGATTTTGGCCAAATTACGAGATGATTATCCTGGGGCATGGGATGACAAGATTCCTTTGGCATTATGGGCATACAGAACTTCCAAGCGTCGACCTATACACTTTACTCCTTTCTCCTTGGTGTATGGAGCAGGCAAGCTACCTGCTGAGCTAGCGGTCCCTTCGCCCGAATGGCATTGCAACACCAAACTCATTCCGCACATGCGCCCTGCAGCCTAGAGGCTTTGGATGAACACAGGGATAGAGCCAAGAAGCACTTCAATGTGTATACTAGGCAGCTTGCTCGCGCTTATGATACAATGGTTAAGCCAAGACAATTTTGAGAAGGGGACTTGATCCTAAAGACCACTACTCATGTCATTCGAAATATATCGGCTCCAAAATTCACTCCTAATTGGGAAGGCCCTTTTATTGTTAAAGAAGCTCATGGTTCTGGTACTACAAAATATGTAAGCCGGGAGGAAGATAAGTGGTTCCCGATCAATGCCAAGTGGTTGAAGCTTTCCTATCCTTGAGTCAATGTTGTCTTGGATGCATTCTCTACGTTGAAATCGGGTAGTGATTTTAAGTTTTCTTTTTGAATAAAGATGAGTGGCTCGAGTCTTTAGCTCGTCACTCTTAGTATTAGTCAATGCTTTGTGTATCTTGCAAAGGTATTGAACATTAATAAAATGCACAAGATAGCTCAGTCATTTATCGGCTCCCACGCTTATATTTTTGTTATGATTCTTGAATTGAATACTTGATCGATCGCACTATCCCTTTGTACAATAATTCTTTATAGAGAATTTCATGGGTTAAATTCTCCGAGTTCGCTTGAGGAAGGTTCTCCTGATCACCTCTTCGTGGTCAACACTGCTAAAGAAGTTTTCGAAAAAAAAAAGCCAAAGGCTTTTAAATGCATAAAAAGTAACATTGCACTCAATAATTGAATAGCCTTCGGCTCAATAAAAAGTGCAAGCGCTGAAAGAATATTGAAAATGCAAAAAAAAATCAACCCAAAGAGAATTGTAGTCTACAGTTCCTACTCTATTCTTTAACATAGAAAGTAACTATGGGTTAAAAAAAAAAATTAACTATGCAACTACTCTAGTGTATAGCGAGGAATCAAGCTTAAACTGATCGAGCAGTTCACAAGTGTCATAGCATCACGACCAATCTGAGCCTCCACGTCCTTCACTTTAGTTTCTCGAGTGGTACGCAGGTCACTTCTCATCCGCCTTTGCTTCCTTTAGCCGATGCTCCAATTCTCGCTTCCTTAGTCGAAATAGCTTCAACTTTGGCATCAATATCAACCAATTCTTGTAAAGCTCGATTCTTCGATTTCAATTCAACAACCTTTGCTAAATGCTTGAGAGCCCAAGACAAGTTACACTTTAGCATGGATCGCTGCCTTGCAATGAGCCTCTTAGGCTCACTATCTCATCTTCACCCAATTGCCCAATAATAGTGGAGAGAAATTGTCTCATCCATCGACAAAATACGCACAAACCGCTTTCCCAACCTAAAGCACTATGAAATCCCATTTCAAGAAAGGTGTCCTGAAATTTTGCATCTATAGCAACGAGGAGCTTCCAATCTGATTCACTCACCTTATGCCCTTTCCAACTAACCAAAGCAGAAGAAGACCCCTTACCAACATCTGAACGTGGGTTGATAAGTATTGGAGGCTCTATGTTGTTAGGTTCTTCATCGCTGTGAGTACCAAAGATTAATTTTAGGTGTTGATGTCATTTGTGCTTGAACATCGATACCATCGTCACCTTCGATTCTTCCACAACCTCTTCATCATCTAGTTCCTAAGCTTGTTCAGATTTGGTTCAGATTCCATGCCATGCCAATCATCAATGGGTTCCTCGAAATTCCCTACCCCATGCTCCTCACCCTTGCTTCGACTATGGCTATCATTATTCGAGGACTCATCTTCTACTTCATGCATTCGATCGGAGCTAGCAGAATTACCATCTATGTCTACAATTTCGGGAGAAAATGGGCGGAACACTATCCGCATGTCAGCGTAATACTCTTCACATGTGCAAAGTCCTTGCCTTTACCATGCTTGGATGACGCCGCACCGGCACTGCTTGTCCACTAAAGATTTTTCAATGACTTTTTCGCTGGGGCCCGCCTCCTTAACATCTCTCGAACCTGCTCCAGAGTACGTAACTTAGCGTGATGGTACCTTAAAAGGGAGATTGGGAGAGGTAGAAAAAAAAGAACAAGGGATGAAAAAAAAAAAATGTGGATAGAGGCTTACTCGTTTCTTTCCCAAAGCTGAGGGCACGACACCTTTACTGGGAATCGTTGTCACCACTTCATCTTTCTTTCCGCATTTGGGGGTCATCTTCAAAGTCTATGTATTTGCTTTCATGGACCTATCCACCGTCATCCCTAGCAGTGGAATCTTCATAAGTCTGTTATTCTTAGCTAATGGGACCAACTCCGACGGAGGCGTTCGCTCTTGTGTTGACTGCAAGTAGCTAAGAAACCCTACACTTTGTGAAACCCAATATGATCGAGCACCAAGGGTCCTCTTCAAATGCCGAAGTCGGCCGAAAGAATAATCGCCCCACGTGGCATGCTTCGCTCAATAAATTGCTCTCAAGGAACCGATTTAAAACTTTCCTTGTATGTTCTTTTCACAATGGCCGATCGAGGAGCCTCGGCCGGTCAAATCCACACCGCTTCGGGCACATCTTTGAGGACTATACACGCGGAGACCCCATCCTCCACATCGTTATACGGGCGCCATGAAGGATAAGCATTACACAAGACATACATATGCCGCCCGATTGGTCAGTGGTGTGTAAATGATTTCATTGTAGTCTTGGGCCCGTAAAAGGAGGAGCTCATGCAATTCCTAGGAACGGAAGAATACGGACGGAAGTGAAATGACTTTTCATCATCTATGTAATTTTGTAGCCTGCGTAAACATGATTTCTTATCCCAAAGAAGGTGCTCTCGCAGTACATTATCTCGCTTCTTCAAATCGCTTCTGGGTGGAGCAAGATGTGGAAAATGCTCAAAAATCCACATTTGAATCAAAGACATGGGAAGGAATCCACGTAAGTCAAAGCGGCCAGCGGAACTTTTAAAGCCAAGTACTATATGGTCCAGCCGGGAATAAAGGTTGCCTAATATCATTGCTGCTAGTGGAATCCTTTTGCCCAAGGATAGGCGTACTGCCAAATCCGCATATGCCTCAACTGGTCCGTCGCCCGGAGATCCAGGCATCAAGAACTGGCTGATCAATGCCAAAATATAAGCTGCTAAGTGATTCTTATGTTGTATGAACTCCCCGTCTGAAGCAGAGGAGTTAGCATAATCACGAAAGCAATATCTTTGCCATCCTGTAAAATCTTTCTTGTTGCTAGCATCGACAAGACTCCTCCTCCAACTAGAGCAGTTAGCTAACCAGTCTTTAATGGTTGCAATTGCCTCTTCTTCTTCTTCGGAGCAAGGATATGCCAAAGAGAATTCCCCAACATAATCAAGACTCGCAAGTTCAACTATATCCTCGAGCGTAAAAGTTATTTCCCCCCAGCCAGTTATGATAGTGTGTGTGTCGATACTCCACCGCGAGAGAATCAGATTTAGATGATCTAGATTCTTGTTCAGACGCAATGTATGGAATGCCCGGACAGTATCATAAAGTCCAGCTGATTTCAGAGTTTCCACATAGCTGGAGTTGGCTAAAATGAAGTCCGTCCACTTTTCCCATTCACCAGCTCCTCCGCTAGGACCCATCAGTTGCACGAAGCACCATGGGAAATCACCTCGCTCAATACGCAAACGAAGGAACGAGTCTCCTTCAATGTACGCTATCTGACCCTCCGTCGGCTCTTCTCCAGTAGTAATGGGTTTCTCAACTGGTTCACCCTCCTCAGAAAAGTCCTGAACTACTGACCAAAACACGTCATCATCACCAAACACCGGGGATCTATGGTACATACTCTCTGGCGGCATACTTTTCAAATCTGATTCCTTGCCTTTGCCCTTCGCTGGCGGCACACGAACGCATCCAATGTCAATTTGCGCTTTTGTCGGGGCAGGACCAGATCTTACCATCATCTTAAAAAAAATCAAAGGGGACAACAACTCAGTGTCTGATGCAGAGGCCGTGAATAGAGAGGGGATACAAGTATATATATACTATTTCTATCATTCAGGTTGTTTTAAGTGGATATATTTTTCCTTCGACAAGTCTGAACGTACAGTTGCAAGGATTAGTGTCCCCTCGAGGAAATCATTTTTTTAAAATGATAGCATATTAAAAAATAAAGGGACGACAAAGCGGCTATTTTATATATTATTTGTCTAACAAACTTTATAAACCAAAGTTATCTCTATGACTATTGAGTGGTTCATAACTGTTTTCTACTAGAGGATACTTGCGAAAACTTAAACTAGAAGAATAAGGTGTTCTCCTGGCATAAGGAGCCAAGAAGAAATTTCTCTTATAGGAATGAAGGGGAGTATGGGTTTCGCTACTTGGTGCTCTCCCCAATTGAAGATACACAACCTACTTGTCCAGTTGTCATTAACCTCTATATATTACTAGTAGAACAACTTCCAGTATTCTGCCGGTAGTGGATTACTTGGGAACTCATTGAAATGATAATGAATGGTTACACTGAGAGAAAGACAACAGAGATTTAATTGCCAAGTTTCAGATGTATGGTATTCAAGTTTTCTGGAAATACTACCGGCTGAACATCTCACTTTTTTTTTATCAGAAGGTTCAACCATATTACTAGCAGGTCTCTGCTTCGATTCAAAATTTCATATATCACAAGACAAGGTTCAGAAAATTCATAGCAGCAATTTTTATTAGACTCGAGACATCTCATGAATTTCAGAATTATGGACTGGATTGCGATACCTCCCTACTGGCACAAAAACTGTGTTTTCTTTTTTTTTCGAAACAATTCAAAAATTTTGAAACAGAAGCAGAATCACAAAAGCAGCTTCTCCAATACAGAACTTGGATAAATTACAAAGTGAAACAGAAAGAAGCAGTACAGTAACATCATTGAAACTCAACAACGGTATACTTGGGGTCGAAAAGAGTTTGCAAGCTTTTCAACTTACTTGCTTCGTCGATTCGCTGCCCGGGGATTGCAACAGTGCACAAAGAAATTTCTGGAGAATTAAAAGAGGTGCTGCGAAGTATATTCTTTACAATAGCCTTGTCTTCGGTAACGAAAATTGCTTGAGAAAGAGTCCCTTCGCAAAATTTGATCAATGGTGGAAGACGGTGTATCACAATCCTTGGTCGCAGCCTTGGGGTTGTAGCAACGGCAACATGAAAGATAGGGAGGGCACTCAGAATAATGTTTGGAAGTACATGTGAGACTTTTTCTCTGGCCCTATATATATATATATACACCCAGTCCCAGTTGCCTAAACCCACCAGGAAAAGGTTTTGTTGCGTAAAGATAATTGTATGCGGAAAGGAAACCCACTCTTCCGAAACCCATTCAGAGAAGGATTGTTGAAACTTAAGGATTTCTTTGCTCATAAACTCCCTGTTGAAAGAAAATTCCTCATGCCGAACGGATATACATTCTCTCCCGGAAACACCGAAACCTCTGTACGGGAAATCTCATAAACAGACTCACCCGTGCTAAGGGGCAACCTACTTGCGAAGGGGCTGTTCCACGAAATTGACGTGTGCATAACCTCACCTTTGACGGAACCCTCAATTACAATACCTTATCGTCTTCGAAGCCCTGTCTGTCGAAGTCTCCTCAAGCCGAAACTTTGCTGGAAAAGGATTGTGGCACAGAACCAATTAGTTCGCAAGTTCGCAAGATTCGCCTTGGGTGATGTCTTCTCTTGCCGTATCTTGGTTTTGCTGAAGTTCGGGTTCGCGCTCCTGCCGAAACTACGTTCCGAAGGTTTCGTCGAAACCCCCTTTTTTGAAGCCGCTGCCAGAAATCTCTCCTAGATCGCGTCTGTTTGTTTCTGCGCTGAAGGTTTAAGGGCAAACAGTTTTGTTTATCTAAAGCCCCTGTAGAAAATACACTCTTTACCTAAACCCCTTTTAACATATAATTGCTTTTACCTAAAGTCCCTGCAAAAGTTTAATTTGGTACCTGAACTCCTTAAATAAAAAACCAATTTTATCTGAAGCCCCTAAAGTTTCATCTGAAGCCCCTGCAAAGTTTACTTTGGTACCTGAACTCCTTAAATAAACAACCAGTTTTATCTGAAGCCCCTGAAGTTTCATCTGAAGCCCCTGCAAAGTTTACTTTGGTACCTGAACTCCCTAAATAAACAACCAGTTTTATCTAAAGCCCCTAAGAAGGCAGGACTTGGTACCTAAACCCTTTTGCAACTTATTAACCGTAGACAGAGTTAATGCTCAAGACTGAACCCTTGAATCCCGAATCACTTGACCTAAAAACCTAAACCCAAGACTTGAAATTCTCAAGCTAATCACTTCTACTCAACTCCAGTTTAAGACAAGTATATGTACCCGGAGAAAGAATTATTAACTCTGGACATAATTATATGCCTAAACCCATATTCTATTTCGGAGTCTCCAACCCTCATACTCAAATCCAAGGAATCAGGAATTGACTTGAAACTGAGTCTTGACTTTAAACCGAAGTCCGAGTTGAGTTCTAAACCGAACTCCAGATTTCACTTTAAACCGAAGTTCGAATTGACTTGACTTTAAATTGAAGTCCAGAGTTGAGTTCAGGAACTGAACTCCAAATTTCACTCGTAAACCGAAGTTCAAATTGACTTCCGAAGTCCGAATTGATTTCGTAAATCGAAGTCCGTAAATTCACTTCCGAAGTCCGAAATTCACTTTAAACGAAGTTGCACTGACTTCGTAAACCGAAGTCCGAGTTGAGTTCGTAAACCGAACTCAGTTTCACTTTAAACCGAAGTCCGGAGTTGAGTTCAGAAACTGAAGTCCGGAAATTCACTTCAGAAATTGAAGTCCAGAAGTTGCGTTCCGAAATTGAGTTTAGGCATGTATTCTTGCCGGGAAAATTTCAAGGGTTAGTAAAAAAGGGGGGATGATAATTGTTGGCTTCTTCAAACCCACACATTAAGCAATTCTTTTGATTCTGCTTGCGGACACCCTCAGAAGTGAATGTCCACACGCAAGGGGACAACAGGTAAAGAATTACTAAGGTAAATAAATCTCAAGGGGACAATCTAAACTAAATCTTCCAAGGGAGATTTTAGAAAAAAAAACAAACAAACACAAACAAAAAGAAAAGCTTCGGAAATATTTCCAGCTATGATATTTCGAGATCGCAATGGGAGTATCATATGGCCAAGCTGAGCAAGAATGTTCGGTTATGGAATTTTATGATTAACCAAGCTGAGCAAGAATGCTCGGTTATGGAATTTTATGAGTAACCAGGCCAAGCAAGAGCGTTCGGCTATGGAATTTTATACGTGCAAACCCTTACTTCGTAACGCTTCCCACGCAAGGGGACAAATGTAGTAGGGATTATGCCACGTCACTCTAGGTGATTGCCACGTAATTACCTAGTTTCCCCGAACTAAGACCTATCGTACGAGAACGTACTAGGCTCCGGGAAATAGCCTAAAGGGGGGCCGAGGTCGAGTGCTTTTAGCCTAAGAGTAATGATGCCCAGACCTCTACCGCACCTGGCTTTATTAATGGTCTCCACGAGCAAACTGGCCGAGGGTCAAAACGCTCCGTCAGGATGACATCTTGCCTGACCCTATGAGAATCGAGTTGGCCCTAGAGCCCCGATCTCTGAATATTAGGGTTCCAAGGAACTAACTCTACGCCTAAGGTAAGGGGCAACAACTTACCGCTAGCACTTACATCCGTCAAGGATGACCCGGCTTAGGGCACTACCGGGTGATTTACTCTTAAGTGCAACGGCAGGTCTAGGGTCCATGAACTCTTACAAGACTGAGCCGGTTTTTGGGAACCTCGGGGTTATTGGTTTGGTGGCTGAAGTCAAGAGAAAGTCGCACCCGTTGTACGCATGCGATACCACGCACGTGCGACGCGTGTGACCTGATCACTAAGAGAGAAAGAGCTGATTGTGGTCCCCACTTATGGGACACTTGTCTTATGATCATTGCATGATCAATAGGATGATGACACCTAGCTGGGAATATTCCATGTGTCATCCTACATTCACTATAAATAGAGGTGAAAACATCATTTTCAAGGAGGGGTAATCATTTGATAGAATTCATTTGATTGAGAACCTAGTGAGTACTAGAGAGAGAACTCTCTGGCATCAGCTTTTGCCCTCTTTCTCTTTGTTTGATCAGTCTTGGCTTCCACCCCGATCCTACACTCTTTGAGGTTCTTTGATAGCAACGTGTCACGCCTAACTCTTTACCACCAGCACACATCACACCCTCCGGGACACTCACATTCTACAACAAGTAAATAGATTTTGTACAAAATCAGCTGTCCAAGCTTGCCCATCTCATCTCCACCCAGTCAAATTCAGGAAGCAAGTTTACCACCAGTAAAACACTAATTCGAATACATTGCAATTTGCACAAGGCAACATTTAACAAACAATAAATGAACTTGCCAAAGGTAATAAGCATCGGTCACCCAATTGGCCAATATGCAATGCGAAGTTGCAAAGTAGCGATACGGGTATACTGATTCTGTCTCCCAAAAATTTATCCCTAGATGCCAGCCAGAGCTTCTCATTCAAGATTAAGGGATGTTTTTCTTGTGAATTCAGTCTATGGCAATTTTATCTACTGCGTTTGTTTGTGTCTATTACGCTCCTATCCATGGATGTAATGCACTAACTACAAACTTGGATTCTTCCATTTACCACCAAACCACCCCCCCCCCCCAAAAAAAGCAGTGGGGTGTGGTACTTGCACTCTCTGAATATATAACTCAGATAAAAGAAAAGATGGACATATATAAGTGGAAGAGAGAGAGAGAGAGAGAGAGAGAGAGAAATCTATTAAGTTTCAGAATGCAACCACTGGTCAATGACCCATGGAGAATCACTAGAACTTAATTTTTGCCAGGAGAGGTCTACCAATGTCGATCTGATGGTAGCGGAATGTTTAAAAGGAGAAGCATTCATCAATTAAATAGCGAATAAAAGATTACATGTTACTACACAGTATACCGTCTGCATTATGAATAAAAAGAAGACTATTGTACAACTGATCGATTTCCCAAAAAACCAATCCTGAATAGCACGTCTTACCTTGATTTAAAAATCTTCAGGAAGGTCGAAACATATATACATCCAAATCTGTCTCTCTGGGAACATTGTTCAGTAAAATACTGCATTCTGATGAGAAGAGTTGGCATCGCATCCAATAATTACTATGCAACTGATCTCTGAAAGGGTACATGAGTACCAACGTTCAATTCCATTCCACAATTACATCTGGAAACATGTTCCGTTGTTAGCTTCTTTCTTAATATAGCCGACCCCAAGTAAGACAAAGACTTAGTTAAGCTTCTTTCACGGTACCTAACGGAGGAGGAGAGACCCAAACCTGTAAAGATAAAAGAAAATTTGAGTATTAGGAACACTTAAATGGAAATAGACTTGCGTGTTTACCGTCCTGGGAGATATAACTGATCTAGAAGACGATCCAAATCATCCATCAAAATCAAATACGGCTAAAGTCAGTAGCATAGAGAGATACAAACATATTTGTAAGAACTGAACAGACCCTAAGATTCTTTGAGCTTCATCAGGTGACATTAGATTCACTTCAAACTACAAATTTGTCAACACTCTATGCCCTGTCAATATAGCATATCAAAAAAATTCTGAAGATTGCTTGTTGCTCATTTGCTTTACTAATAACTTATACTCCGTACTAGTTTCACACTAAAAGTTCCCCATCAAAAAGATGAGCACATTGATACAATAAGTGAAGAGGAAAAAAAAACACTGAACAGGAACAGCGAGGTTTTCATTTCTCATGGATTCAGTAGAGGAGAGCTTGAACACATTGAAAATGCCACCGCAGGCTTCAAACATGGCTATAAACAGCAGCAAATCCATACATTTACCACCAGTCACTAAAATTTCAAAGAATTAACAAATTTCCAGACAGAAGGTGTGAAAGAACTGAATTCTCATAAACGTTTTTGAGAGACATTAGACTCAGATTGAACCATAAATTCCTCGCTACTTCATGCACTAAAGATCAATATGGCATCTTAAAAAGATTCTGAAGATTGCTCATCATTCAAATGCTTCAGTAAGAGATTCAAAATAGTTTCATTAGCAATGCCCAAATCCAAAAAATGCTTCCTCAAAGATGAGTATAATTGGCGAAGAGGAGGACGCTGAAAGAGAACAGTAATGGTGATTGTTTCCTAAGGGAATCCATCAGACATTTGAATTTTATGAAAATTCAGATCCAGGACCAGACCAAAGTATTGGTCCGATCCAGTTTTGATTGGTTCGGTCCGGTTCCGAAAAAATCTTGCACACCCCCCCTAATTCCAAATATGAGATAGCGCCACAACCATCCTCCTTCCCCTGACTAAAGCCTCTATAATCCGTGATGAGCAGTTTCTCCAACCACGTTGGACACTCCCTGGCCCAATAATCTCCAAGCTACAAGGCAATATGGAAAAAAAAAAAAAGATGAACTTTTTTTTTTTTGCCAAACAAGGTGGTGCGCCTATGTACACAAGGAGTATGCCCACAAATTAAAGAAAACAAATCTATAAAAAAACTCTACAAAGAGAAATGGAAGAGCTCCTCCACCTGGGCCAATCTAAAGAGCACCAAAAAAATAGAGTGCGAAGCAAAGTCTCCTTCAAAATAGGGATAGACATTTCCATATTCTCAAAGACCCTCCTATTTCTCTCGAGTCATATCGTCCAGCACATAGCTAGCAAAGCGATGTCCCAAATAAAGTTTTTCCTCTTACGCTTATACAAAGACCTACAACGAAAGAGCTCTTTGATCGAGTCTGGCATCACCCACGAGATTCCAAACAAATTGAAGATCAAATTCCACAAGTCCGTCACAACAGGGAAATGCTTCAGTAAGTGATTTACACTCTCATCACTCCTTTTGCACATGTAGCACCAATTGACATTAATTTTATGACGCTTCCCAAGCAAAGAAGGCCTTCAACTTATGAGGAACCCCATATTTCAAAATAAAGGAGGTTGTTGGTTAAAGAGAAAAGAGGCTCAGGAATGAACCAAGGAGACCATGAAAGATAAAGTAGAGTTTGGTTATTTTTCTGTAGCCCGAGTTTCCCGTTCCTAGGGAAGAGATGTTTATACACATTTGAACTTTGAAGATATCCTTGCTTCGCGCACTGTTTTTGAAGCATGGAATTAGTGTTGTCTTCAGTTGATTCTTTCGTAGAGATTTTGGACAGTTTTGTTGTTGGTTGTTTCTTTTGGTCGAGTATACTCCTACTGTATAAAAACCGCACCAGTTGTTTTAGTGCTTTCTTCTCATCACATACTCCCTCCGTTCCGCCCAAAGAATCCCTGTTTGAAAAGTTTAATAATTAAGGGTTATGGAGATTGTAGACATAATTTTTGTAAGTGGACTCCTTATGTGAAACGTCCCAAAGTAGTATGGTGGACTTTTTACCACGAAAAGGGGCAAGACAACACAAGATCAAGAAAAACAACCAGATGCTCAGATTCCCTACTGATAAGATTTCTAAAAGATTTATATTACGAAATATATTTTTACCTCTTGGACGAGGAAACAAGAGATAGATGGAGAGCCAAGAACCAGGAAAGGAGAGGAAAAGATATGAGCAGAGGGGCATTCTCAATCCAGTGATCCTCCAGAAGCAAACTCGCAGCCTATTACTCGCAATAAGGCAGATATGAGAGCAAAAGAGATGTAACCACTGAAGAAAGAAATTACAAGGGACAGGAGAACCCCTTCCAAATCGCCCAATCATTCATTCCTATGAACCTCCAAATTTGGTTTTACAGACTCAGTACCAAAGAGGCGGGGCCCCTTACCAATAAGTCAAGTTCTCATTCCCTAAACCCCATTCATCTTCAGTCCTACACATCCTACACGACTAGATGATCCTTCCTCTTATCACTGATCCCTTCCCAGAAAAACTATCTTATAATACCCTCCAACTTCTTTGCAACCCAACTCGTGAGCTGAAAGAGAGACAAGATACTAACAGGGGGAAAGACAAGATTCAATAAGATTAGTTCTGACCTCAGGAGAGAAAAGCATCCTGCACATGTAGACACTCTTTCAAGAATCAGACCCTTTGACTGAACAAGAGCTTGCATCCTAGGTCCAACGAGATTATATGTGTGTGTGTGTGCGTCATCACATAAGCCACATATGTAACCACATTGAGGCATTGGGTGCACTGTCCACATTATAATGATTAATGACAGAGTGGTGTGTCAATTTAGTCAAATAATTCCACCTTTCAATCCCAAATAATTACATTTGCATCATATAATACAGTTTTGTTCAAGAATTCCATGTGGCACAAGGCTACAAGCCGAATGTAACTCAATAACCCAACCAACAATTTAAGCTCAACAAGTAATAAAAACACAAATTATGCCAGGAATGGTTGACATGAGTACAAGAAATTAAGAGTAGCTCCAACGACATCATTAGTTACAATTTCTAAAACCAACTCTAAACTTTAAAGCACACTCAAGATAGTAATATCAACACGCTATATGTAGATTTCTATGAGATTTGGAGAAAGACAAGAGGGATTCATTTGCTTTGTGTCGTCCCAAGACACTTCAGAATTGAGCAACTAGAAAACCTAAAGGCAATAGAATATGAAAAACATAAAAGAAGAAGAGAACAGTTGATGCATGTATATCCTAAAAGAGCGTTTGCCACCATCTATTTGTTAATCAAAAAGAAATGAGAGCATGGAGAATAGTTGATCCGACATGACTGAACCAGGTAAGGGTGAAAAGTACAGAAGTAGAATTTTCTTTTGATTTGATTCTGCAAATCATGCAATCCCCCCCAGTTCTGAAGCATTGGATGAAGGGTTGGAATCATGAATCCTAACAACTACAGTATTCTTGTTCTTTGAGAAAAGATAAAATTTTTTTATAAGTATCTGAGAAACGATAAATACTATCAAAAAAATTGAGTTTGAATTCTTAAACAATGAGAAAGACCATCCTTGCGAATCTAACAATCCATGATAACTTCCATTTCAAGCAAAACACTCTTCCATTCATTCGCTCGGTGTTATAAAATACTCAAAACTAGGCCATTGAGGGATATGCAAATGCAACAAAGGATGAACAAAGTAGGTTATCACATGGAGCAAACAGCAAAGAAACTCCACTCCTCCAGGGCAGATAAGCAGACTTTTTGAGATTTAGGCACCCATCTCAGCAATAGAACAACATTGCATCCGAAATATCGTGGACACATACATCAAGTCATCACCAAAGATGTAATCAACTCAACATCAGTAGCACAAAAGATTACAATAATGCAAAAAAGAGAGATGGTAACTTACGAAACACGAAGTACAAGTCTAAGCAAGAAACTGAGATAACTCAATAAATTGCAAGAGAGTTGAAGCAAACCTATCGATCCGCAAACAATGATATCTCTACTAAATGGACCTGTTCCTGTCAAAATTTTGTCCATCCTCTGGTTCTAGAGACACCTGATCTCTCTTGTGACCTCTGAGTAGAACTTAGACCCGACTTTTCTGTTCTGAGAGATATAGGTGGACTTTTCTCTCTTATGCCTCCTTTTCTACCTCCCCTCTGGCCCATTCTCAAAGGGGTCTTTTCATCAAACTTTGCCTTGGAAATCGTTCTTCCTCTACTGAATGAATTGTCATTTCGAACCTCATTGTTGGCGTCATTGTTATCCACCCTCGAGTCTCTGAACTTGCTTCTACCTGAAATGTTTGACATACTCCTTTGTGGGGACTTCTCACAAGATTTTATCTTCCGATTTTGTCTCCTCCTGATGATTGTCTTCTCATGTTCATCAGCATTGTTGTCATCATCGTCATTATCTCTTGATGTCCTCCCGCCTCTTTCAGCTGTCATAGAGGCTCTCTTCCCTTCAAATCTTGTCCTCCTTGTAGTTCTTCCCCTATTGTCTTCAGTCTTTTTTCCTTCCTCCACCTCCTCCTCCTCCTCCTCCTCCTCATCATCATCATCATCACAATCATCCTCACTAACATCCTCAAACTCAGAATCTGAATAGCCAGACAACTTCCCATCTTCTTCTCCTACCCCTTCCCTGAAATCAGTTGTTGTCTTTTCCTCTCCATCGCCTTTCACACTTTTTGATTTCTTTTCATCCTTGACAGGATACATGAGATGAATATAACTAGACCTCAAACCCATCAAAGGATGATGCTTTCCCAGCAATAAGTCCCTCTTATACGCCTCCCTCAGAACCACTGTGTGAGTTTGTATCTTGCTCGAAATATAAAATATACCAGGGTGTTGAAGCAATGCCCTCTTAAACCTAGACCGGAGGCCGAAGTACTCACCAAGACAAAGTAAATTATCTCTCTCAGTCTTCTTTGGTACTAAAAGATTAAGAATCTCGTGCAATAAAGAAGCAGCCCACTTATCTGACTCATCGCTCTTTGGCTGAAGCTGCAATGCATTTTCATAAGGAGATATGTACGGCAACTTCTGCCAGTTATCAACCCACTTCTTAAATTTCTTATCAATCTCAAATCCTCGAGAATATTGTAATGGAAATGCAAGCGGCATTCCCTTTCTGTAATCCTTCTCCACACTAATTGCCTTCTTTTCCATTACAGATATAGCTAACTCATTGCTCCAACAAACCAACTCCAGATATGGTTCTATCCCATTAGTAACTCGAAAATAGTCCGGAAATTCAGGTACTATGGATTTTTTAAAATCTGGGGGCAAACCCAGATCCCATTTCAGGCGATCAATAATTTGAAGTGGAATTTTGTTGATTCGACCAATCATCAATAGCTTCAAAAGGCGGTCAGCTACGTCTTTCTTATGACTCTCACTTTGATAAATCAACTGTTCTTCAACATCCAGGTCGAGTACTTCCGGGGTCAATTTGATGTGTGGGTGAATTTCGATATTGCCGGGGAAGTACTCTTGGAAAATGGAGGGGTATTTTCGGAGAAAATCGATGGGGCGGGTGGGAATACCGAGAGAGGCTCTGTTTTGGACGATGAGCGAGAGAGGGATGGATTTGGAGGGCTCCGATTTGATGAGGTTCTTGAGGTTGATCATGGGTTTGAGGTCTCGTTCCTTCTCGACGGCATGGTCGAGGGCTCGGTCTCGAACCCAAATAATGGGGGCGTCATCGAGGTACGTACGGCGGCTCTGGTAGCGGTGACCTCCCCGGCGGCAAGGTTTTGGTAGCTGCCGAGCTATGAATATGAAATACATTTTTGGTTTAGGGTTGGGATTTTCGGCCGGCGTTTGAGAAAGGGTTTTACATTACCTCGACCGTTTTACTTAAACACAACACCTAGATACCTAATTGTAACATTATGTAATACACAAAAATACCTAACTGACCCTCTTCATATTTAAATAATACACCCCTACATTTACTCTCTAAATCAACCAAATCCCTCCCTTCCTCCCATACGGATACTGGGATACGAAGCCTTGCTTCTCTCTTCTCTCTCGGTCTCCTTTCTCTCTTCTCTCCTTTCACTCTCTTGCACCAACTATAAAGTGAATCTCGAACACTCTCAGAAAACAAGGCTTTCCTATACCGAGAACCCATCTGTATTCACCTAACCCAGATTTGAAGAAGAAAAGATATGTTTTCATTTCGATTTTAGTCCCAATTTTTGTTGTGTTGTTGAATTTGTTGTTGCTGATTCATATCCATGTACAAAGTCTGGTGTTTTTCGACAAATTCAAACATGAAACTGCTGTGCTCTTTTCTTTTTTTTCAAATTCAGGCAAAACATCCGCTAGGTATTCGCGGATGCTTCGGAGAACATCCGTCGCAAAGGCGCGGCTCTTCACATGGTTTGTTTTGAAAAGTTGGGATTCTGGTAAAACATCCGCTACAATGTTTGCGGATGTATTATGATATTCCGCTTGTTTGTAGCAGATGTATCATATAATACATCTGCAACATGGTAGCGAATGTTTTTAATTTTTTAAAAAAAACATATATTTTTTCCATCAGATGCATTTTAAAGTGACATTCTGCTTATAGGTTGTGCTTTTATTTGCGAATTCGGAATGTAGTCTTAGATATAATAGAGTAAATCAATTCAGTTTGTGAATGAGAATTCTGCTTATAGGCTGAAAATGGATGAATATCTTTCTTCTGGGGGGAAAAACGTGTTGTTTAGTCTGACATTCTCAAATTGTTTGGTGCACCAACAATAGACCACATTTACTTCTTTTGATGAAGATGATGAATGTAGAGGAGGGAAATAGAGATTGGTGAGATCGGAGTAAGAGTTGGGGGTGGGGTTGATTGAGGGAGTAAATGAAGGGGTTTAATGGTTGGTTTTCTATTAAATGTCTGGAGGGGTAGTTAGGTATTTTTACTGTTTAAATGGTGTTACATTTAGGAAATTAGGTGTTACGTTAAGGGTCTCTTTTTAGGTTTTTATATTGATTTATATATTGTTGTATCTTGTGAAGTAACCTAGAATCAATTTTGAAATAATTTGGGAATATGTATGTAAATGATTTTTGTTTTTTTATTATAATATCATTTTTCATGAAAATTCAATTATGTTAACTACATATTTTGATATATTTTCCTTAGACAAGAAAATAACACCAATTTAAGTACAATCAGTTTGTCGTTGGTGAGTAATCAGGCTTAATAATAGTTTAAAGGTGATGTGTAAAGGGGATAATTATTATGGCACCGAAGGTGTATATGATAAATGTCAATGTAATCCCCCATTGACAATCAATTGTGAATACTATTGGTAATAGCTTTTTTGTGTGTGGATTGATTTCATTGTTGAATCCCATGGGATGTTTAAGTGTTCCTAAAGTGCAAATGGGGGTATCCCTTTCGAGGGTGATACAAAGATGTGTGCCTTTCTTCTCCATTATGGTGCTTCTTGGATTGAATTTTTGTTACTAATCCAACATAAAGTGGTACCATGATAGCGGAATCCTGGGTTTTCAAGCTTCTAGCTAAAGAAATATCTCTTCTATCTCTTTTTTGTC
The DNA here is from genome assembly GCA_013146195.2 of Codonopsis lanceolata. Lineage (NCBI taxonomy): Eukaryota > Viridiplantae > Streptophyta > Magnoliopsida > Asterales > Campanulaceae > Codonopsis > Codonopsis lanceolata. The sequence goes on from CM028377.1 coordinate 74,171,853, forward strand.
CACCAATTGTAGCACTATTCCCGTACTGACATCACTAACTGGCAACTACCCACCATCATACAAAATTATGTATTGCACCATACTACATTTTGACAGCCTCACTGTGCCTGTACATATTAATTGATAATACGGCCTCAACATTTGTAATATCCCTCAATTTCATTCTATAATCCGCAATGCCACCATCCAATGTGAATGCAAGGATATCTAGGTATGAGGGTTGGGGGGATGGGGTGGGTGGGGAATATTTTATTCTTGCACCTTGATATCAAGTTTTATACATAAAAGGCCAATTCTGAGTTGTAGCGGAGGCTTTTTTTGAAATCAAGGGATTCCTCTATGCTACAATTTTACCCCCATATCTTTTGACCAAAAAATTGCTCTTATATGGGTCATTGCACTTTTATGGCAGAGTTTTGGGAGAAGCTGTGCCCATAGCGAATGAGTGGCTTTGCCAATTTGTCGACCTTTCTTAAAAAGATCCTCACTCACCACCTGATTATCTCAACCGCAAATTGCGTTTTTAGGAAACTCTGCCCTATTCAGCAATCATCGCCTTACATTTCAATTTTCAACAACATCTCGTCAGATTGATAGGGTGTTATCGTACCCATTTTTACAAGCCACCCCGTTATACAAGGTTTACATCTGCGTTTTCATGTATACGCTATTAATTTTGCTCAGATCTCCACATCTCCTTGCCATGGATCTCCACTTTGACCTCGTCAAATTCGTTCTCGTTGCAGCCGTTGACGTTATCATGGGTTGTCCTATTGTTTTATGGGGCTAAAAAAGTTGTAGATTACGATTTACAAGATAAATTAGTTGTATTTGGGCATGTTTGTTTAGTGGATTGGATCAGAGTGGACTAAGATCTTAATCCTATTCCTATAGCATCCAATACCATGTTTGGGATGGATGGAAAAAGATTATCAGTAGTGTTTAACCAAACATTACCATGTATATGTGATTGATGTATTTTATACGTCGATTTCCTATACTTCTAAGTTCTAAGGCTTAAATTGAGCAATTCCACGAGGTTTTTGGCTACTGATGTGTGTTTTTCAATGATTTTGTGAGTTTCAGGGTTTTAGGTGTAAGTATACAAATTATAAGGTTTTTTGGTGAAAATTCCAAGAAGGGGCCAGAGTCTAAAAATTGAAGAAGAAACGAAGAAGATCAGATTGGGCACCTTGCGACCTACCTTGCCTCCGCAAGGTAGGCAGAAACTCCAGATTCCAAGCCCCGGATAAATCAAGGACCTTGCGGACGCAAGGTGCCTTATACCTTGCGACCGCAAGATAGTCAGAATGCCAGAATTTGCGTTTTCACTTCAGGCCAAGAGATCTAATCGCCCTACAACTCCATGGTATAAATAGAGGTCGGTAGCCAAGGCATTAGGACGGCCAAAAAACAGTTTTCTATAGCTTTAGAATAGATTTTAGGTTGTATAACATAATTAGTTGTTGTAATTACAAGGATTGAAGATCGACTCGTGTATTCAATCATCTCCATGTGTTGTTCATCTTCAAGGATGAACTAAATCTTCATTAATCTAGGAGGTGGGAGGTAACTTGTATCGAATTTATGCTTTAATCTATATTTTTATTTATTCAATTCTTATTGATTGTGTTGTTTATCAATCCCTCTATTATTTCACTTTGAACAAATGAATGTAATCGTGAATAATAAAGGCCTAGAGGTGCGGATAACTGCTTGGTCAATGTGCATATGTCGTACACTGGCTCACCATCAGAATAAATTGAATCTATCGATGCATGAGAGTGATAAGTTAGGGTCAGGTTCCATATATGACCTAAGTGACAGTTAGATCATATGTTCTTGTGCCTAGGATATAGAATGGATTGATTATTTGAAGATGGAGACTGAACGGTAATTCAACAGGCTATATCTATATTTTGTGAACGAACCCAAGAGATTGAATGATAATTTATTAAAATAAGCATAGAGGAGATATAAGTGAAACCCTAATCCTAGATTTCCATCCACCATATGATCTTCATAAATTGTGATTGATGTTAATTAGTTAAACAACAGAATAATAATAATTAGTTTAGAATAAAATCAATATAAAAACCCCTTTTAGATTAATAATTTGCTATCAATACATTGTGCTATCTGTGATCTTCTTGTCTCTGTGGTTCGACCCTTGTTTCCCAAAACTATTCTCCAATAGTCTTGTCCACTTGCAAGAAAATAATTAAAATAAGACATCAATCAAGTTTTTGGCGTCGTTGCCAGGGACAAGCTAGTTTACATAGTTAGTTCGTTGGTAGCGTAATTTTTATTTAATTTCAGTTTTCAGTTTTTATAAAAATAAAAATACAAAAAAATATTATTTTATTTGCTTTAATAGTTAGTTGTTTTTAATTGCTTTATTTATTTTATGCACGGTCGTAGATCTTTGAATCCTCAACTGGTAGAACTAAATCAAGATATAAATAATATTCGAAAGAATCAAGAAGATCCTGAAAATCTAGCAACCCAGCCTGATAATCAAGAACAATTGAATCAAGAGGATCCTCTGGTTGATCATCCAATGGATAATATTAATCAAAATCCTGAAAATCCGGTTCGCCCGGTTAATGTGAATCAATGAGAAGAAGAACCTGCAAGAAGAAATATGGAAGTAGTCGTCAATCAAAGAACTATTAATGATTTCAGTAGACCCACACTGAATGTAGTAACATCATGCCTAATCTTACCGGAAGTAGTAAGGAATTTCGAATTAAAAGGTCATTATTTTAATGTTATACCTTCTTTTCATGGAATGGCAAACGAGAATCCTGTAAGTTTCCTAAGAGATTATGTATATATGATGAGTACTTTTCCTTTAGGAGGGTTGACTGAAGACCAAGTAAAAATGAAATATTTTCCTAGTGCATTAAAAGATTTAGCAAATAGATGGTTTATGAATTTAACACCTAGTAGTGTTTATACTTGGGCTCAATTATATGATTTATTTATGAGTAAATATTACAAACATGTATCTCTTACAGAATATAGAAAACAAATCATGTCATTTCAAAATGAACCAGGTGAAACATTCCATGAATCTTGGGATAGATTTAAAAATTTGCTTATTATGTGCCCTCATCATAATCTAGCTCAACATGTGTTAGTACTTCAATTTTATCATGGTCTTTCGCCGGGTCTACAAACTATGGTTGATAGTGCAGCTGGTGGTTCTATCAATAGAATGACACCAGAAGCACTAGAGGAATTATTTGAGATGTTAAGTATAAATTCTCAACAGAAAAGTGCAAGAGGTAAAAATAGAAATTTATATCAAGTTCAAGATTTATAAATCAAGTTCAAGAAAAATCAGATACTCAAGCTCAATTTGAAAATTGGTCAATTCAAGAAGCATGTGCTTTATGTAGATTATATTCTCATGCTACTAATTTTTGTTCATCAAGTGCTATGTATGCTGAACAGGCTAATGCCATGAACGTATACCCTCAAAGACCAAGGAATTATCCCTACTCAAACACATATAATCCGGGTTTGAGGAATCATCCTAATTTTTCTTGGGGAGGAAATAAACCTTTACAACCTCAACAATTTCAGCCTCAACAACCACAACCTCAACAATTCCCAAATCAAGGTCAATAGAGAATTGAAGAAGTTCCAAAATCAGATGGAGCAAGTAAAGGTCAAGCTGTCCTTATAAAATATTTGCTTGAAGAAATTGAAAATTTGAAGAATAAATTTGCAAATGCTGATACCGAGAAAAGAGAAGAAGAGAAGTTCCCTAGTCAAATCGAGCAAGCAAAATCCATCACAACTCTACGAAGCGGTAGAGTAATAGGAGAAGAGGTAAGTGATTCTGTTCAATCTTCTAATGTGCCTGATGAAGTAGATAATTCTGAAAAAGAAGTTGAAAAAGATAATAATGAGAATAATCAAACAACTAATCAAGAAGTAGAAGTAGAAGTTCAAAATAAAGAAAGTCAAGTAGAAGTAGAACAAGAAAAAGAACAAGAAGAAGAAGAACCTTATGTGGCACCACCACCATATGTTCCTCCAATTCCGTTCCTAAGAAGACTTATGAAAAACCGAATGGACAAACAATTTTCGGAAATTTATAATATGTTATTCAAAGTGAATGTAAACCTTCCTTTGCTTAATGTTATTAAAAATATTCCAGCTTATGCTAAGTTTTTCAAAGATCTTCACTCTAAGAAACACAAATTTGAAAACAATGAAAAAATTATTGTTTCTGAAAACGTAAGTGCTGTTTTACAACCAGAACTGCCCCCTAAGTTAAAAGATCCTGGTAGCTTTAATATCCAAGTCTCTTTAGGTAGCTCTAAAAATATGAAAGCCATGCTAGATCTAGGAGCAAGTATTAACTTGATGCCTTTTGCGATCTATAAACAATTGGAGTTAGGAGAACTAAAACCCACTAATATGTCTTTACAATTGGCTGGTCGCTCAGTTAAACATCCCTTGGGCATAGTAGAGGACATTTTAGTTCAGGTTGATAAACTTATCATTCCGGTCGATTTTGTGGTCTTAGAGGTGGAAAGAAAAATTTGCACAAATAATGAAGTTCCTATCTTGTTAGGCAGACCTTTTATGGCCACTGCCAATACTATGATAAATGTTAAGAATGGCAAACTTACAATGTCAGTCCTAGGTGAAACTGTCGAAATCTCTGTTTTTGATGTTATGAATAGACCTAGTGACATGAATGCATGTTTCTCCATAAACGAAATTGAAAAATTAACAACTCAAACTTTTGAAGAAAGTAGTGAAGATGACGACTATGATAAAGATGTATTTATAGTTTATGATGATAGACATATACCTCCTATAAAAATTGACATTGATTTGTATTTATAGTTTCTGATGATAGACCTATACCTATACCTCTAGGCCTTTATTACTCACGTTTACATTCATTTGTTCAAAACGAGATAATAAAGGGGTTGATAATCACCACAATCAACAAGAATTGAATGAATAGAAATAGATCAAAACATAGATTCGATACAAGTTACCTCCCAACTCCTAGATTAATGGATGCTTAGTTCATCCTTGAAGATGAACTGCACACGGAGATGAATGAATACATGGATCGATCTTCAAAACTGTAATTACAACAACTAAACTATGTTATACAAGCTAAATCCTATCCTAGAACTATAAAAAAAACTACTTCTTGGACGTCCCTTGAGCTCTGGCTACCGTCCTTTATTTATACCATGGAGTTGTAGGGCTTTTGGAGTTTTAGTTTGGCTTGAAAACCCCGATAAGTCGGTTTTGGCCACCTTGCGGCCGCAAGGTCATTACCCCTTGCGTCCGCAAGGGTCTTCAATTCCGAGGCTGACTTACTGTCCACCTTGCGAAGGCAAGGTCCAAACACCTTGCGGCCGCAAGGTGTCCAGTTTCTCTGTCTGCCGTTTCTTCTTCAATTTACACTTTGGCCCCTTCTTGAAATCTTTACCAAAATGCCTTATAACTCATATAATTTCACCTAAAACCCTGAAACTCATAAAACGACTGAAAAACACATATCAGTAGCCAAAAGCCTCGTGAAATCGCTCAATTTAAGTCATAAAAGTATCCGATATCGACGTATAAAATACATTGATCAAATACCCCCAAACTTAAACTTTGCTCGTCCACGAGTAAACAATACTTATAAATATAAAAGAAATTAAATATAAATAACAAAAATCTTTTTGGAGGGTGACACTATTTACACTCCTCTAGAAACCCACAAACTCAAGGAGACTCTTACGAGTAACTCGACTATGCAGATAAATACAAAAACTAATAAATACAAAAGCATGTAAAAATTAAAACTAGAAATAAAACAAAAATCTTTTTGGATTCAACCTCAAGTCATAATCGCATGGCATAACAAAGTAGTCTCAGTCAGATGCTCACCACATATGTGCAGACTAATCACATAAACCAACTGACTTATACTCAAAACTCCTACTAGTCTTAATTTCTCCGTGTGTGTGTGATCACCAGTCATAAAGAATAACTTAACTAAAACAGTTTTATTAAGCTAAGCACCACATTCATATGAAAATCAGAGTTTAATTAAATCCAATGCAACATAGAGTATGAGATCTACCATCCAAACCCAGTCTATCACAGAAAGGGAGATTACCAAGGATTTTAAAAAATTATACATCCATCCCATGCACTTCTATGTATAACATACAATGCTCTCCTACCCCAATTACTTGTAATAGTTAAGATTATACTAACACAGTGAGCTTGCGAATAATATGACTATGAAGTTTTAGATCAATTTTACATGCCTTACCATCAAAATAACAAACACAAGCATTGGCAAAAAGATCAATAGGTCTTTAATAGCTTATAATGTAAGGCCACGGTGTTGGGGGGTATGATGGAAAGGAATTAGAATTCAAAGTGAGAGAGCAAGACTACCCTTTACCCCCAATACTTCCAAACAAAAGGAAGTTTTTCCCAATTAGGCTAGGACCTGCAAAGACCACAAGTGGGGGGTGTTTTCTTTTTCTTTTTCTTTTTCTTTTTTTTTTTCATTTTTCTTTCCCCCCCCCAAACTTGTTTTGTACAATATATCAAACTAAAAATATCTCATCATCTTTCTCAGCATAATTTTTCTAATATATTTTCTCTTGAAAGCTATGCTTTCATTTGAATCTTCTTGCACTCTTCTTCTTCCGTTTTATTTTTCGTCGATCTATTTTTTTTTATTTTTTTTTAACATCGACGGAAAGAATAAGTCTTCAGAAAACTTGCTTGACAGAAAAATGGTCCCATAAAATTAATTCCCCACCCACATCCTACTCTCTCAAAGGGTAGGCTAAAAGTGTATAGGCTTTTAGGGTTAAGTTAATGTGGTTGATGGAAATGATGTCGAATGGGGGTTTAATGTGTGCTTAGCACATTCCATTCTTTTTAATTAGGCTCAAAAGGGGTCACTAGAGATATTTTTAGTAAAGGTCGGGAAATATTTAGGCTCAAACGATCCAAAGATGACCTAAATCATATATTAATGCCAAATGTCCAAATGCTCATGCAGTTTTTAAGAAGGTAAAACACATAAAATATCATATCAACTATGAGAATTGTGGAGTTGAATGTTTTGCATCACTGGATTTCACATAAGCATTTGCTAAAACAGATGGTATGGACAATCGAGACTAACATGCAGACACGGTTCGAAAGTGTGCTTGAGATATATTAGTGAGAAAAATCCAAGGGATCTAACTTAACATGCAATTGACTTTAAGTTACAATTCAATACAACAATCATGTTAGGACAGCTATTTGTCATATTCTTGTGCATATTTTGTTACTTAAATGAAATGAGTGCTATAAACTTTATAAAAATATTCTAATCAATCCATAATTATGACTGGTGTAGGTGCATAGAGATTTGGAGAAAATCAAGAATTTTGCAGAATCAAATAAATTCCAGAATGATCTATGGAAAAGTTATGTGGTTCATTGCATTAACTTCTCATCGACTAGTACGACCACACAAAGACTCGAGGAAGAAAATTTTGAATTAAAATAATTTTTTGATTTTTTCAAATTTTTATAAAAAATTTGGAGATGATGATGACACAATTGATGATGGGTCCCCATAATGGGTACTCGAAAGAACCAAATATTAGTGTATTCTGGTCAAGGCAACATCTCCGAAAATAAGAAAAATTAAAAAACAAGAAAGACGGGTGGGGAGAAGACACGATAGAGGGAAAATAAATTTTTCCCCACCCTAAAAATGTAGCCCAACTCCACTCTTCCTTAGGCTGGGACCTGCAAGGACTCTGGGCTTAGAATCCCCCCCCCCCAAAACTTAAGTTCTATTTTGTCCCCAAAATTGAGGAACATATGAGAGGATTGATAGGGAAGGACAAATATCAAAAAGACATAGCAGGTCCACCTAACGAAAGAGGAAGAAACTTGGGCCTCGACTCACGGTGAGTTGGGAGGAAATAACGAACGAGGACGAAACTCGGGGAACATGCCAAGTGGTATCCCAAAATATGTGGAGACATTCTGCCCCACCTGGTTAATCAACCAAAGAGGTCAGTCTGGTCGGCACGTATTTGTGCCAACTGCTGACTCATCATATCATTTTGGAGGACAATATCCTCCTGCCTGTTGGAGATCGCCTCCAACGGATCCTCCTCCTCGGGCACCTCCTCACGAGGGCCTCTCTCTCACGGCTGACGAGCGTGCTCAAACAGTAAAGCCCTAGTAATGGCGGGCACCTTCCTAATTCTCTCCGAATCTAGAGCCCACTCGACTCCAGCCTCATCACACAGTCCGGTAATCAAACTCGGGAATGTGAATCCCGTGTTTGTAATACCTCTAATAAGGGTCTGAATTTGGCCATTGATCAGGCGGCCAACATCGACAGACCCACCAGTAAGGATGGTGTAGATCAAAACTGTCTTAGCCCAAGTCACCGTGTGTTGGTAACTGGAAGGCATGAGTCGTACACAGATAAATTTGAACATGGCTTTGGCCGTGTTGGTGAGAAAGGACTCCTCCATGGTGCGGGCACGGAATGGTGGGTTTTGGTTGTAGGTCCAAACCACACCAGGCGTTGCGATAGTCGCATTAACCGCCTTGAGAGAAATAGGGTCAGAAAGGTGGCGGTTGTAGCTGTCGGCACCACTCGCAAAGTTGGAAGTGCCATAATAAAGGTTAATGTCTTGGGACGCAAAACTAACGTTCCTATCCCTAACATTAACGGTCTCTATAACACTACCGTCCATAGAAATTTGCCCATTGGCATAAAATTCACGGACTATGGCCACGATGGCCACGCTCGGAGAAGCAATAAGAGTAGCCCACCTACGGTTATTGAAGTTGTCGTGGAGGGCAAAGTCTCGATCTTTAAATCCCCTTTCAGGGATTATGCTCTTGAGGAGCTTCCTAGAATAGTTCTCCGACGCCTCAAATGAAATAAAGCGGGTGATATCAAAATCTTGCTCCTCCTCTTGGGAGCGGGACGTGGATGCGCCAGTGTTTCTACGCTTAGGGGCCATTAAATTTAAGCACAAAAAATTTACAAATCTACTCTCTTTAAAAAAATTATCACAACCCAACTAAAGCATGCAAAATTAAAATTTTACGCAAAATAAATCTAACACCCTAGCATGCAAACATTTTGATACATCAAAAATTTAAATGAGAGGGTTAGAAGATACTTGGATTGCGAGCTTTAGTTTGTGAAGTTGGTTGGCCAGATTTTACGAAGCTTTCGCTGGAAAAAATGGAGGTCACCGTCTTCAAGCTTTCATGGAATGGGATGAGAGTGGAGGGAGATGATGTAGCTTGAGGGGGAGATCTGTGACGACCCTGATCCCGAGACCAAACGAGACCGGGTTCGTCGGGTGTTCCAAAAATTTAATCCAAAATAACTCCAAATAAAAATACGTAACTCGCAACTGAATAAGTAAATAACTAGTATTTATCTCAAAAATATCAAGGTTTGATACAAACATATCTTTATTACATTTTTTGATAAAACTCAAATAAAATACATAAATATTTTATATCAAAACCGAGCCCTCCGATAAACCTCGAGCACACAGCTGCTATCCAAATCCCGATCAAATCTCAACTGCATAACCAAAAACTGTAGGGGGTGAGCTTGTGAGCCCGGCAAGAAAGGGGGTACACAGCACCACAGAATAGAAAAGACATGTGATTCAAATACCAAGTCCATGAATATAAAAAATATATGGTCCAAAGATTATTAACCCAAATAACGATACCGAGTGTTATTCAAATAACAACTGATCAAAAGTGACAATTCAGTATACTAATCAGTTTAGGCCAGAGTGAGACTATTCATAACAAACACGGGCACTCAATAAGCTGAGTCCCAACCACAGTATCCAGATTGTTCATGGCTGTTCCACTGATTAGTATCACTAAATCATTCCAAATAATCAATTACCCGACAGATGATTAAAATAGCAGTTTCTCAATAAAACACACTGATTGTTAACATAGAATTATTTCAAGGTCAAACCAATATCAAAGGTTTACCGATAACAATAAACATGTTTCAATAACAGGAGTACGAATCAAACAGGAATATTATAGGGAGAATCACGTGATTAAACTGACATAGAATCAGCACTGCATAGTCTCCCTTACCTCAAAATAGAATAATATCTGCCGAGGAAATATACCAAAAGCCTTCCATAATAAACCTCGAGTCAAATCCGTATATAATACGGTGACAAATTTAATTGATTATAACTTAAGTAGAGAACACGCACACACACATGCACGACTGCTCTCAATTTAAACTGCAAAACTCAAATGGTATCTCTATCTCGTCTTGCATGCATGAAGCAAAAATAGAGGATGTGATATATATATATATATATATATATATATATATATATATATATATATATATATATATATATATATATATATATATACATATAGCTGAAAGTAAATTACAGACGAGGAAGGCGGTTTGATTAACATTAAAAGCGGATGATTCACCAAAGCTAGACTAGACCCGAAGGGTCTAGCTGACCGACCTCCCAAAAGATAGATATACTTCAAAACTAAATGATGCCAACCCAAATGTAATACTTACGGCGGGTCCCATACATAACAATATCAATTCCTTCCATTTCAACTTTTCGTAGGAGACAAAACACACATAGATATTTTATTTGCATTAAAATAATATTTTAAATTAAAACTAACACCTTGACTTGGTCAAACAAACTAAAATATTAATATACTTGTTAACTAAAATAGCATAAAAAGTCAAGATAATATAACTTTGGTCAAAAATATCAAAATGTTATCAAATTCATTTATTTTTAAGAAAACTAAAATAGATAAAATATCGGGGTTTTACACCCTCTCCTCCTTAAAAAGAATTCGTCCTCGAATTCAAACTTAATTCTACTCTCCGAAACAACCAGCGAAGCAAAACCCAATTCACATCTGAGGATCACTCGCTCTGATACCAACTGGGTCATGCCCCAAATCAGCCCCTACGTGGGACTCAACTTAGAACGTGATCAACCAGTTGTTTTCTCCTTGTTAAACCATGTCATTAAAACTAAAGAAAGAATGTTTTGGAAAACACAAGATTATATACATAAGTCTCCCAGAGACTAATAGAAGGTTACAAAAGTTACTAGTTCCCAATGTTTACAAAACAAAGGAAGACTCTAGTCTTCCTACAATAAATAAGTAAAGCCTACCAACCATTATAAACCAAGAATGCTACCCCAAAAGAATTTCAACCTCTAGCACTCCGGCTTTGCACTCTTGCTCACGCTTGTCTCCCTGCTAGGCTGTGATCTATGGAAAACAAATAATAAAGGGTGAGTCGAAACTCAGTAGGGTTCAACTATACTTATGCATGTTATGCATGAATGCATCATAAAGAAATATCATGATGCTAAACAGTTCATATCACAACTAAGCAAGTATTTCGATCACATGTTGTTCATTTAGGGCCTGAGCCACGACAAGTAGTATACAGAGGTCGAGAATCATCTCCGACCTGCCGCTTCTGTAAAACCCTGATTTATGGCTTGCTTGTGTTATGCATGGATTCATACACTTATAATCATCATAAATATGTTTATTTAGCTCACTCATATGTTTGGAGTCAACAGCATGTTCGTTGACGTCGTTTGAGATGCACGTATGCATTTTTCTTTCGCGAGATGCTTTGAATCTCGGGTTTATGTTTTATGTGGTTAACATATGGATATTTGTTAGAAGGCATTCATAATATCATTTACATGCCTTGGATGTTTGTTGGATGCTTATTGCATTGTCGGTTTGGTTGCTAGTTTGATTCTAGCGTTAACCTTTCTCCGTTTGACTTTTTCGATTGTCGTTCGGGAGAGTTTTACCTGAGTTCTTGGCCTTGTTTTGTTGAGGTTTGAGACTTGATTGTTTTGGTTATTGATTGGAGGTTATTAAGGTTGGATTGTAGACCATTTTTGGCTTGGAAGGACTCAAGAATACATGCGAGAGAGTCCGGGATCGAGCGAAGAAGCAACAAACTTTGGAATGCTGGATGAAGCTATGATGCGCCGCATCACTTGGACCCATGCGACGCATAGTCTTGAGGCGAGATACGGATTTTCAATCCCTTTACTCACTGTCCGAATTTTACCCCCTTAAACCCAACTTAAACCTAACCTAAACCCTTCTACTTAGCCTAAACTTGTCCTAAACATCCATTAGGGGTTTAGAGGCTGATTAGTGAGTTGATTAAGGAGAATTAATCCCCCATTTAAATCAAAACATACGCACTCTCTCATTTAGTCGGCCAACAGAATACGACTCCTTCACTTTTGCGTCTTGCGACTTCAGACCAAAGCTGAGAGAGAGCTTGAGAGGGCGATTCTAGGGTTCTTGAAGGGTTCTTCCTTGGTGGACTTTGCTAGGAGTCTTCTTCCCCCATTCCATACCCGTGAGCTTGAAGAGAGAGGTGAAGAGAAAGACATCACTTCTTGGATTCGGATTTGCAGATTTTGGGGGCTGAAATTGGGTAAGTTTCTACCTCTCTTCCTTTTCTTTTTGGCTCCATTGACCCTAGGGAAACAACCATTTATGCTATGTGAGGTCAATGGATGCCATTGTTAGGGTTTGTAGAGATGCATGAACCCTAGGTTTTCAATTGATGATAGAATTTGATTGAACCTATGTGAGACCTTGGTTTAGGTGAAATTCATGTGCTAAATAATCTATTAAACTTGGCTATGTGAATTTCTCATGGATATTGAACTTGATTTGGTTGAGATGCTTGGAAGGGATTTTTCCCCAAATTATGTTTTGGCTTGTTAAACATGATTGTAAGCCTAATTACTATGTTATACATGTTTAATAGAGTATATTAAACTATGTTGTATGATTTAATCATGATTTGGAGATTTTGATTGGTAAGGTGTCAAAAATGAATTTATGCACAAAATTGCCAATTTATTCCAAGTTGCATTGTTAAGTATTTTGTGGGGTTTATGTGAGTTCATTGAACTTGGGGACACGGTTATTGGCGATAGTTATGAACATAGGGGGATGTCGAAGCCCATGCTTCTATTCCCTAACTCTTCGGAAAGTTTAGATTGGACTCAACGGAGTCAACCTTTGGGTTATTATGAATCCTAGGAACTATAATCTTAAGTCCTACGGAATTTTGGGTAGAATTCATGGAGGTCGAGCCTCCAAGAAGTTTTGAAGTGTGTGAAGCACACTTGATTATGAGCTTATATGATTCTCTGTTGTGATGTTTATGCTAGTTGTGGATGAAAAGCATGACTAGTTTGATGGTAGAGTGTTTACCTACTTGTTTTGAGCATATGAGTATATATTACTTGTGCTTGGGTTTTGAGTCCAGCTGGAGTCGGTTTGTTGAGTTTTGGTGGGGCGATACATCGTCTTCACAATTGTGAGATTCGTGATCGCGATGGATCGCCGTCTGGGTTTACACACCCCTTCCATCGATGGCCACGTGGGGAAGTAGTTTATCTCAGTTGTAGTAATACACATGACTTTGATAACTATGGAACTCGAGCGGAGACTGTCTCGGGGACGTCGATATCTACGAGAGGGATATCGAGGGCACATAAAGGTTTTGCACGTGTTTTTGCAGGAGCGACATGCGCGGAAGAATTGGTAATGGTATCATATCCCTTTTATATGAATTGTCTCACAAGTACTTATGTGAATAATGTGCAGTGGTTTGGATATGATATGATGGTTGTGTTGGTTTCATAAATGTTATACTTTATAGATAACATGTTGTTTGAGGTTGTTAAGCATAAATGCTTAAACATGAACATTATTTGAATGTTGTATTATGCCAAAAGCATGGATCATTGTTGTTAAGCTTATATGCCTTGACATGAATATTATGGGAATGCTATGTTATAACAATAACATGAATTACTGTTGTTAAGCTAAAATGCTTTAACATGAATATTATTGGAATGTGGTATTATGCCGAGCATGAATTATTGTTGGTAAGCTTATATGCCTTGACATGTAAATTATAGGAATGCTATGTTATACCAATAACATGAATTATGATCGTTAAGCATAAAATGCCTTGACATGGGTTTTGGTGAAATGTTATACTATAAAGATAACATATGTTATTAATGTTGAGCATGGATGCCATAACATGATTCTTTTATAAAAGGTTATTATGTAAAGATAGCATGATGTAAATTTATTATTGAGCATTATGCCATGATAGGAAGTTACGGTTAGTAACTTACTAAGTCTTTGTGACTTACTTTTATTTGTTGGTTGTTTTCCTAGATCCGAGCCGGCGTGTGATCAAGTAAATCAAGAAGATTGCGTTGACAGTATTATTTTGGCAAGGTTGCTACTTAGATAGTTTATGTTGCTTTTGGTGAGGTCGTTGGGAAAGATGAAGTTATGTAAACTTCATGTTGGGTAGCAAACCTAATTGTGATTTGTAATGTTCGCAATTGTTGTTTAGCCTATTCTTTTGGTGGTAACCGACAAGTGGTAGTCGTGCTTGGTGTACATTTATGGTTATATTTCCATATACTCTCTTGATGTTGGTACATGTATTATTGGTAGCCGACTTGTGTTAGTCGCTTGGTAAATTGGTGAATATGTTTAGCATGTTACATTGCTAGTTAAAGCATTATGCTTGTTCTCCGGCATGTTTGTAGCCGTTGAGTTGTTAGACTAGAGTCTTAGACTTAGTGAAATGTTGGAGTTCGGTAGTAGCTTCGCCGATGACTTGGTTTATATTATGATTTATATTGAAATGCATGACGGGGAGTTTAGTCCTACGTGCCCAATGTTGCGACGCGAGTCGAATTTTGGGACCAAGAGATTAATTATCTCTTTGGTTGTTTTTAGTTTGAGCTTGTTAGCTCGAGGCGCCTGTTTCATTTATTTCGCTTCATATGTTTTGAGTTATTGGCGTATCGCCGTTATGGCCCTACCCATTATTTGCTATTTATTTGTTGTTATTTGTTTCGGCGACCTTGGGATTTCGTCTTGGGATCAGAATTCGGGTTAGATCGTCACGATTAATATCGAGCTAATGGTTAGATGTACGCAGGATAGGTTCCTTGGCCTAGTTTGGGGGTTGGTTTTGTGTGATTTGTTATATCTTAACGTCGAGAGTTATAGTATGTTAAGATGTTTGAACTAGAATGGGTGTTAGCACTAGTAGAGGTGCCGGTGTTGATAAGTATAAGGTGGTACTAGTAGTATCCATGATTGGGAATCCAGGAGGTGGTGGCAAATATTATGATATTGTGATTCAATATTTATGGATTTTCTGACAATTAGCTCATTAGAGTAAGAGTACTTAATGCCGAGAATGAGACTAGGAAGACTCAGTGAATTGTGAAGGAGTTAAGGATTAAGGATAAAATATTACAGGGCAATTTATTCCATAACGACTTGCGAATTTTAGAGGCTGTGGACTATACTCATGAGAAAAGTTAAATATTAAGGAGCACTTTGAGAGAGGACCTCGAGGAATATTAAGGTTGATGATGTGGTTAGAGGCGGTTGGTACCTCCTGACAGGCGTATTGTAGGCAAATCAGTGGACTAGTAAGCGGAGTGATGCTTTTTAAAATAAAGTCATAGATGAAGAGGTGATAAATTGTTGTATAAATTTCGTTTGAGAAATGGGACACCAAGTGTAGGTGTTGGAGCAATATAGACAAGTGTTTAGTTTGTTGATGCATTAGAATGGATTGCCTTAAATTGAGGATTAATGATTAAAATTGTCTTGATCTAGTGACCCTTTAGTGAAATGGTTTATAGGCAGTTTGAGTTGTTTAGTTTGGCCGCTAGTTTGAAGACCCTACCTTGGATAGGAGGTAATTCATTACTCTGAGATATTATGGTTTGCTATTATCGCTATATGAGTGCACGTTGTAGGTAGCTCACTCATCCATCACATTCACATTGTGTGTTGAGATTTAATCATTTTGCTTTCCTCGAGTTATGGATATTATTGAGGAGGATGTCAGTATGGGATTGGTTTATGGTTTTGGGTTGAATCTTGATGCAATCGGTGAGGCAATCAATTATGGTATGAAAATGTGATTTTAGTATGCCCATATATATGGCAATGTCATGCATATATGAAGAATGTATATGTGATAATGTTACTAGGGGTGATCACTAGTGGTGTGTTAAATTTGTATGCTCTATAGAGATATGTGTAATTTTGTAAGTAAAATAATTATACATTATTGTGTGATTTTTATGCGAGAAGGATGCGCTTGAATCGCACGATTGATACTTAGTGGTTCGAGATGGATTCACGGTTATTACGAGCAAGTATGCCGTTAAATCGCGACTAATAGGGTGTTGCGGCGAGTATTTCGTGTGTGTTTTGGCGAATCACGAGATTTTGGACTAAGGTAATGAAAGACTTTCTGAGAGTTTTGGTTGTGAGTACTAGAGTGAATGTTACCTCTTTTCCTTGGAGTTACTACGAGGTATTGTTAGGCGAGTATAGTGGATATACGAACCTTGTTATTTGTTAGAAACACCATTGTCTAGAAAATTATCACGAGGGAAGTTTAAGCGTACGTCTTCTCGGTTTTGTGATATAAACATGTATGAATAGTTTAGAAATCTCATGTGCTATAATAGCTGTTTGATTAGCGATATGCATGGTTATGAGTTACATGAG